>CM062294.1:156201491-156801491 GCA_031216915.1 Pictodentalium vernedei
TTGTATATTAACACTGCACCTGTAATCCACTCTCCACATACATTAACATATGCATTGTAATGGTTTTAATCTTGTTTATGTTTTATAAATAAAGAGTTCTACGCATGTCATTAAATGGATGTGCCATACAGATATAAGTGGGCAGTTAACAAGGCCAGCCCACTTTCACAATATGATACTTGAAACTAGAAATACATGTACCTTTAAGTGTTTTTAGCACTGGACCAGCAAAGTATTCTGATGATCTGTGGTGACTGATCTACTTTTTGAGAAGTTCTCTAACCACTGTACAATACATCTACAGGATGCCCATGACTGCAGTATGGCATTGAGAAAACAGTATTGCCAAGATTTTCCAACCCCAGACAAGTAGTCTGAAAAAGTACAAAAACCTTATTATATTAATTCAGACTCCATTTAAGATTTACCCATTTACTTAATGTAACAGCCATAATCATCTTTCAAGTTTTAGCTGTTCCAGCACCAGTCCAGGGCTGAACCACAGTCTGAACTGGAACATCCCTGCTGTACTGAAACACACACAAGCTGGACCAGTCCGAGGTGGTGCAAGGCAGCCCAGAGTGGCATTGTCATGTTACATTGTCATTAGTTCAGGACAGAACACAAATTTTTGGACTTTACCTTCCTACCAGTGCTGGAAATAAACAAAATTGACAGGTGCAGTTTTAAGCTCTTGTGAATTCGAGACTGGAGTAAATTGCACCCAGAAAATGTTAGTATATGAATTTTCGAGAGTATACTGTCACCAAACACCAGAGAGCTAACCCTTTCAACTCTAGTGGTTGTCATCCATGCCAATTCAATGGCAGCAATTAGAAGAGCCCATATTCATTATTTGGGGTAGACCAATCTATATTTTCAATGTGCAGCCCAAGGGCTCTACCGCACACATTTACTGAACAGCCATCCTATTTAATGGCAGGGTTTCTGCTAGGGTGTAAAATTTGTGGGGTCCAGTAGTTTAAAGCAAGTGAAACTCAGACGCTGAAGGCGTATGCCGCAGGTGCTGAAGGTACGTGCATACAGAGGGGGGGGTCTGCAGGGATTCTCCCCCCCCCCCCCCAGGAAAATTTTGATTTTTAGGTGCTCTCTGGTGACCTCTGGGGGCATTCTGGTCGCTAAAATGCTGAATAATTGAAGTGGAAAATATGTATTTTTTCCTCCTACAATTCTCTAAATTCCCACAGGGGACACACAATACTACATCTGGTCGGAGGTTTCATAAAAATACAAACCCAAAACAACACAAAATCCACGAATCCTGGAATCCATGAATCCTCATTTTTTAGTAAATTTTGCGTGTGTGCTTGAGCTTTGTTTACAACCGCTCGCGGTTTAATATTCGAAAAGAACTATGATGCAGACGTGTGACGTCATGCACATGCAATTACATCATTTATCGCTTGAAATAAAAACCAGTGATTTCGGACCAAACGCGACAATTTGAGACCAAAATTTTATAGGCGACGTTTAGGATTTGAACTTTGTTTCCCCCTCTCGTCTGGGGGGTTATAAAGTATCAGGTTGTCGCCGAGTAATAGTAGGCATAGTATACAACATAATTATGCCTATATTACGTGGGAACAAAGGATCCTGAGTGTCGTTACGATACAGCATTGTACTCGACATTTTAACCAACAGCTTTCCTGACTGATCATAGTATGATCGGCGGGGGGGAATGGGTCCGTTCGACAGACCGCCAGCCGGGTCTAGTGGAAACCCTGAATGGCATTATGACATATCATATTCCTGGCCAGAAAAGCAGCTGATCAGGTTCAAGGGGCTAAATGTATAAGGAATTGCTGGAATTATGACAAGCATTGCAGATGATACCTTGTTACACTCAATGTCAGCTTCAAGATTTTAAAATTTGCTTATTACAAAGGCACAGTGCATTACAGAATTCTTCAATTTGTTGACAATTTTTCACACCTGTCTAATATCCACTAAAAATTTGCCATCACCCTTTACCATCGAATACATACACAGAAGGCATAATGAAAGTGTCAATGACACTGTAGCTCAACTTGACAAACTTGAACTTGTAAGTTATAAGTGAAATGACAAAATTGAAGATCATTGGTACCAATATTATTTGGTGAAATTTCAACATAAGAGCATTGTGTGTGCACAACGTCAAGAGTAATCCTTGAATTTATAAATGTAAACTGTAAGACTGGCTAAAGGAAGAATGTTGATACACAAATGCAGTAAGTTCAGAGGTTATTGTAAATGGCAACTTTTTTCACAGGAATGAATGCTAATCAATAGCTCTTACCTAAAGGTCTCGCCCAATGAGCACAACAAGCTAAAAAAAAAAATTCTGATAAATGTGGGCTGTAGGCCATGTCAAAGATGAATGTTGATGCACAAATGCAATAAATTCAAAGATTGTTGCGAACAGCAACAGTTTTTGATGGAAATGAAAAGAAAATCGAAAGCTCCTATCTTTGTCATCCTGCATAAGAATACAAAGTTTCAAAACAACCTGATAATGAATGCACCCTATGAGGCATGCCAAAGGAAGATGTCAATGCACAAATGCACCAAGTTTGAATGTCACTGCTTGTGGCAATGTTTTTTTCTCTTTTTATGGAAATTCATAAATATACCCTGCAGAGAGTGCAAAAGTGATAAGTTGCTACACAAATGCAGTAAGTTCAAAGGCTGGTGAAAACGACAATAATTTTTTAAAGGAAATGAAAATAAATGCGATCTGTGAGGTGTGCCAAAGGAAACTGTGAGCGTACGTACTAACGTACGTACGCCGACGGACGAGAAGAGATGGCAATAGCTCAGCTTGACTTTGTCAAGTTGAGCTAATAAATGCACCCTGTAGGGTGTACCAAAGGGAAATATAGAGGTCTGACTAAACTAAGTTCTAAGAACGTTGGCCATGGCAACATTTTTTTTGATGGAAATTGAAGAAAATCGATAGCTCCCATCTAGAGGTCACCCCAAACAAGCATGCCAGGTTTTAAAGCAATCTGATCATAAATGTGCCCTGTAGGGTGTGCCCAAGGGAAATATTGAGGTCTTCTGACTAAACTAAGTTCTAAGAACGTTGGCCATGGCAACATTTTTTGATGGAAATGGAAAAAAATTGATAGCTCACATCTAGAGGTCACCCCAAACAAGCATACCAGGTTTCAAAGCAGTCCAATCATAAAAGTGCCCTGTAGGGTGTGCCAAAGGGAAATATTGTGGTCTGACTAAACTAAGTTCCAAGATCGTTGGCCGTGGCAACATTTTTTGACGCAAATTGAAGAAAATTGATAGCTCCCATCTAGCGGTCACCCTAAACAAGCATACCAGGATTCAAAGCAATCCAATCATAAATGTGCCCTGTAGGGTGTGCCAAAGGGAAATATTGAGGTTTGACTAAACTAAGTTCTAAGAACATTGGCCGCGGCAACATTTTTTGACGGAAATGGAAAAAAATCGATAGCTCCCATTTAGAGGTCTCCCTGAACAAGTATACGGGGTTTCAAAGCAATCTGATCATAAATGCGCCAAAGGGAAATATTGAGGTTTGACTAAACAAAGTTCTTAGAACGTTGGCCGTGGCAACTTTTTTTGACGGAAATTGAACAAAATCGATAGCTCCTATCTAGAGGTCACCCTAAACAAGCATACCAGGTTTCAAAGCAATCCAATCATAAATGTGCCCTGTAGGGTGTGCCAAAGGGAAATATTGAGGTTTGACTAAACTAAGTTCTAAGAACATTGGCCGCGGCAACATTTTTTGACGGAAATTGAAGAAAATCGATAGCTCCCATCTAGAGGTCACCCCAAACAAGCATACCAAGAATCAAAGTGATCTGATCATAAATGCGACCTGTGAGGTGTGCCAAAGGAAATTGTGGACGTACGTACATGTACGCCAACAGACGAGAAGTGATGGCAATAGCTCAGCTTGACTTTGTCAAGTTGAGCTAAAAATACCCTATACTAGACAAAAAATGAAAGTGTCAATGACACTGTAGCTCAACTTGTCAAGACAAAGACATGTACATGTATAGTATGTGACACAGCAATGACAAACATCTAGGTAATGACCTGATAACAAAGGTACATATAAAGTATTGTAACGGTCTGTACATAAATACTGAGCGTTGCCTGTAACAAATGTATAGGTAAAGTATTGTAAAGGTGGGTGACAGTCAGATGCTAAACTAGAAAAAAATCTTTGAGTCCCAGAGAGGGTCTGACTGAACCCCAAAATATTTGTTCTCATAGCACAGTGATAACAAAGGCACCCCAAAACACACTCATTCCTGTCCCAAGGTGAAAACAAAGGTACCCAAGAAGTTTCGTGAAGATCAGTTCACAAATATGAGCTGTATAGAACTTGTGACAAAAAACTGATTGGACCTAATTTCGGTACAAAATGGCCAATGGCAGCCATCTTGAATTTTGGACTGCACCCAGAAACACTCATTCTCGTCCCAAGGTGATAACAAAGGTACCCAAGAAGTTTTGTGAAGATCGGTTCATAAATACAGCCTCTACCCTGAGCCGTATTGACATGTGTGCTTACATTGTGTAAGTAGCACTGAATAAATCAAAGTTCATCTAATTTGCATAATTTCTGCACGAAAAAAAACACCCTTACAATATGTGATGTATTCCATGTTACTAAACATTCATACAAAAATTTATTCAAATCAGAACTTTCATACAGAAGTTCTGTACAAAAGACTGATTGCACTAATTTTGGTACAAAATGGCTGCTGGTGGCCATCTTGAATTTCCGACCACACCTAAAAACACTCCCTCTCATCCCACGGTGATAACAAAGGTACCCAAGAAGTTTCGTAAAGATTGGTTCATAAATATGGCCTCTAGTCTGAGCCTTATAGAAGTTGTGAACAAAAAACTGATTAAACCTAATTTCGGTACAAAATGGCCACTGGCAGCCATCTTGAATTTTAGACCGCACCCAGAAACACTCATTCTCATCCGAAGGTGATAACAAAAATACCCAAGACATTTCGTGAAGATCAGTTCATAAATACAGACTCAAGCCCGAGCCGTATTGGCATGTGTACTTACTGTGGTGTAAGACGCACTGAAAAAATCAAAGTTCATCTAATTTGCATAATTTCTGCACGAGAAAAAAAAACGTATTATATGTGATGTATCCCATGGTACTAAACATTCACACACAAAATTATTCAAATCAGCGCTTTCATATGGATGTTCTGTGCAAAAATCTGATTGCACCTAATTTTGTACAAAATGACTGCCATCGACCATCTTGAATTTCGGACCGGACCCAAAAACACTCGTTCTTGTCCCACAGTGATACCAAAGGTACCCAAGAAGTTTCGTAAAGATCAGTTCATAAATACGGCCTCTAGCCCAAGCCGTATTGGCATTTGCACTTACAGTGATGAAAGTAACACCGAAAAACATAAAAATTAGTCTAATTTGCACAATTTACGCACGAGAAAAAAACCTGTATTATATGTGATGTATCCCATGGTACTAAATATCATACAAAAAATTATTCAAATCAGAGCTGTCATATGGAAGTTCTGTATAAAAAACAGATTTCTGCATCGTCGGTACAAAATGGCGGCTGACAGCCATCTTGAATTTTTGACCGCACCCAAAAACACTCGTTCTCGTCCCACGGTCATAACAAAGGTACCCAAGAAGTTTCGTAACGATCGGTTCATAAATACGGCCTCTAGCCCGAGCCGTATCCAATTGTTGACGTATGGACAGACGGACGATGGGCCATGACAAAAGCTCAAATTTGGCTTTGCCAAAGTCGAGCTAATGAAATCATTCCGCTGAAGCATTTCCAAAAAAAGTCCGAAAAACTAAAATATGACTGACAGACTGACTGACAGACTGATGGATGGACAGAGTGCAAATGAAACTTGATCTGTAAGTCATCGTTCTATAGTAGGTTACCAAAAATGAAATCATTCTGCTGAAGCATTTCAAAAAAAAAGTTCAGAAAACTCAAGTATGACTGACATACTGACTGACAGACTGACGGATGAATGGACAGAGTGTAAATGAAACTTGATCTGTAAGTCATCGTTCTATAGTAGGTTACCAAAAATGAAATCATTCCATTGAAGCGTTTCCAAAAAAAGTCCTGAAAACTGATATTTTGGCACTTTTCCATATTTCCAAGGGCCATAACTCACACAAGAATAAGGCAATCAGCATGAAACTCAAACTTGATCTGTAAGTCATCGTTCTATACTAGGTTACCAAAAATGAAACCATTCCGTTGAAGCGTTTCCAAAAAAGTCTGGAAAACTGATATTTTGGCGCTTTTCCATATTTCCAAGGGCCATAACTCACACAAGAATAATACAATCAGCCATAATTCACACAAGAATAATGCAATCAGCATGAAACTCAAACTTGATCTGTAAGTCATCGTTCTATAGTAGTTTACCAAAAATGAAATCATTCCGTTGAAGCGTTTCCAAAAAAACTCCGGAAAACGGATATTTTGGGGCTTTTCCATATTTCCAAGGGCCGTAACTCATACAAGAATAATGCAATCAGCACGAAACTCAAACTTGATCTGTAAGTCATCGTTCTATAGTAGTTTACCAAAAATGAAATCATTCCATTGAAGCGTTTCCAAAAAAACTCCAGAAAACTGATATTTTGGTGCTTTTTCCCAATTTCCAAGGGCCGTAACTCACACAAGAATAATGCAATCAGCATGAAACTCAAACTTGATCTGTAAGTCATCATTCTATAGTAGTTTACCAAAAATGAAATCATTCCGTTGAAGCGTTTCCAAAAAAACTCCGGAAAACTAAAGTGTGAAGGACAGACTGACAGACGGACAGACTGACGGATGGATGGAGTGCAAACCTATAGTCCCCTACCGGCATCGACTGAAATACGAAAACACAATAGTGGTGTGCCTTGGACAGGAAAAAAAACAAGAGACCCCAGGGGGCCTGAGGGCACTCACCTGACATGATAGCCTAAATATCAAGCCAGGAAATTGATTTCAACAAGTTGCATCTGCCCCTCCTAAGAAAAACTTATACCAAATATCCAAAGATTCTGACCAGTGATCCCAAAAAAATTTTTTTAAAGAATATTCCTCATATTGAACTAAGTAATAATTCAGGCTCCCACAGGGAGCCCAAATATGAATCCAGGGACTTGGCTTGAACAATCTTGAATCTCACCTCCAGTGGGATGCTGAATACCAAATATCAAAAGATTCTGACTGATGGATGTGAAGAAGATTTTTGAAGAATATTCCTCAGATTGAACTAAGTTATAATTCGGGCTCCCACAGGGAGCGGTCCGAGCCCAAATATCAACTCAGGGACTTGGTTTGAATAAACTTGAATCTTACCCCCTAAGGATGCTGCATACCAAATATCAAAGCATTCTAACTGCTGGATCTGAAGAAGATTTTTAAAGAAACATTCCTCATGTTGAACTAAGTTATAATTCGGGCCCCCACAGGGAGCCCAAATATGAACCCAGGGACTTGGCTTCATCAAATTTGAATCCCCCCCCCCCCCCCCAAGGATGCTGCATACCAAATATCAAAACATTCCGACTGCTGGATCTGAAAAAGAAGAGTTTTTAACAAAATTCCTCACTTTGAATTAAGTTACAATTCGAGCTCCAACAGTGAGCCCAAATATGAATCCAGGGGCTTGGCTTGAACAAACTGGAATCTCCCCCCCCCCCAACCCTTAAGGCTGCTGCATGCCAAATATCAAAACATTCTGACTGCTGAATCTGAAGAAGATTTTTAAAGAAAACTTCCTCATATTGAACTAAGTTATAATTCAAGTTATAATTCGAGCTCCCACAGGGAGCCCAAATATGAACCCTGGGACTTGGATCCAACAAACTTGAATCTCACCCCCCAAGGATGCTGCATACCAAATATCAAAACATTCCGACTGCTGGATCTGAAGAAGAAGATTTTTTAAGAAAATTCCTCATTTTGAACTAAGTTACAATTTGAGCTCCCACAGTGATCCCAAATATGGACCTAGGGACATGGCTTGAACAAACTTGAATCTCACCCCCCTAAGGATGCTGCATACCAAATATCAAAACATTCTGACTACTGAGTCTGAAGATGATGACTTTTAAAGAAAATTCCTCATTTTGAACTAAGTTACAATTGGGCTCCCACAGTGAGCCCAAATATTAACCCAGGGACTTGGATCCAACAAACTTGAATCTCACCCCCCAAGGATGCTGCATACCAAATATCAAAACATTCCGACTGCTGGATCTGAAGAAGAAGATTTTTTAAGAAAATTCCTCATTTTGAACTAAGTTACAATTTGAGCTCCCACAGTGATCCCAAATATGGACCTAGGGACATGGCTTGAACAAACTTGAATCTCACCCCCCTAAGGATGCTGCATACCAAATATCAAAACATTCTGACTGCTGAGTCTGAAGATGATGACTTTTGAAGAAAATTCCTCATTTTGAACTAAGTTACAATTGGGCTCCCACAGTGAGTCCAAATATGAACCCAGGGAGTTGGCTTGGACAAACTTGAAACTCACCCCGCTACGCATGCTGCATACCAAATATCAAAAGATTCTGATTGGTAGATCTGAAGAAGATTTTTAAAGAATATTCATCAAACTGCACTAATTTAAACATTTGGGCTCCCATAGAGAGCCCAAATATGGACCCAGGGATTGGATTTCAATAAACATATGAAACAATCTTCAAAAGATGTTATATGTGAAATTTGAAAGCTTTTGGAGCAGCGGTTTGGAAGAAAAGTAGTCTTAAATGTTTTTCCCATTACCCACAGTGTTAAAAAATGCTGACTCAGCACTTTTTCAAAGTCCCAAAAAAGTATCCCATGATAAAACCAATAGCAATTTTTTTTTAACATTCCTTTCTGTTGGTCCTAAGGAAGCTTCACACCAAATAAGAAATCTCAGTGCCATATAGTTTTGGAGATCTGGCTGTTTAAATTTTTTCTATTTTTGGCTCGTGGGGGTTCCCATGGGGCAGCTGGAAATTTTTTTCTTTGTAAATCAAGTACTTATGACCAAATAATATCTCGCATAAAATTTGGTTCAAATCAGCCCCCTCAGTTCGGAAAATAGAAATTTTGGGTGTGGCCAAAATTCCTGTCCCTCCCATAACGATGGCAAATATTGCCCCTCTAACATCCCATGAACAAATCTGAGTCTACAACTCAAAAGGAAGCTGCATACCAAATATCACGTCTCTGCTACTGTTGGTTCATGAGAAGAAGAGTTTTAAAGATTTTGGTGCACCCTTGGGGGCATGGCACCGCCCAGGGAGAGGGGTAACTTCATTTGAACAAATCTGAATTGGCATTAGGTAATAAACATTTACCCAACATTTGAATAAAATTAGGCTAGTGGTTTTGGAGAAGTCGGTTTTGTAAGGTTGACAACGGACGGAAAGTGATAAGTAAAGCTCCCCTTGAACTTTGCTCAGGTGAGTTAAAAAAAACGGATCGCATCCCAGAGTACTGAACAATATCGGATCCACTGTTTTTTGGGACCTGACCACCACCAGTGGTCCAGTATGGTCTGCATCTGAACCCTCCGTGGAATGAGCTCCTTTCAAAGTGGGTCATACAGTACAGCGATCACAAAAGCGGTTTCTTTTGCGATCAGATCATGGTTTCATCGTGACATACTTGCAACAACAGATCAAGATTTCCTACATAAAATATACTGTGAAATCAGGGATGCACAAGTTGGATAACCCTGTATACACAATCGCAATCCAGTCAGAATTATCTTTCTGCTTTTCTCCCCACAGCACTAGAGAATCTCAGCCATCTAAAAAGAAATGCGAGAACATTCAACATGAGAAACTATTTTCTTTTGTTTTCCCCAACTTGGTCTCGATTTTGTAAAATTTTGACCACTTTTGGGCCAGTATGACACGACTCACTCAATCACAAAATGATCAGGAAAATACCACTTTTGTGACCAGAGGACTATTAATGTCAAAAGCATTGTTTGTAAATTGAGAGTGGGCTGTAAATACATTTGAGGACCTGCAATTCTGTCAGAAACTTTAAAGACTTTGATCATAGATTATAATTATACAGTACATGTACATGTAGAGTGGACTGTAACTAAATCAACCGTGGAATGGAGTTATCTCTCAAAGTATCACTTTCAAATTCTGTCCATATGGACAAAAAACACAAACAATGTTTTAGCCAATGGACCTCGGAGTATAACCCAGAGTTCCATTGGCTGGAACTCTGCTTATGTTTTGCAACAAATTGGCAATGATTGCTTGCCATGGGTGGAATCTCCACTCTGTGAGGGATTTAGTGATAACACTCTCCACGTACTGTAACTCGGCTTAGGATTTCAATGGTGACAGTAACTGCTCACCTACTTGTAATGCTTGAAAAATTAGTTTTAGAGATGGGCAATAGACAGGAAAACTGAACCCATATCGATATCATTTGGTAACCAAACAAAAACTCAAACCGAACCCATCATTGAATACCAAAACTGTTTGAATTTTCATATCTTCTTACATTCACAACTTATAAGGCTTTATTGAGTCTTGAAAGTTGTAAAAGGGTTCATTTTCATGACAGAAGTGACTGATTTTCTTTTCAGTTTTAACTCTTAAGATATTGTCCTAATTCCCACTAGACAACAAGTCTTGGCTGCCTGTTAAGGCAGTCAAGACTTGACTAATAAAAGTGTTATTAATAATGCAGCTCAACTTGACCAAAAAGGGGCCGAGCTACATATAGTTAAAACTAGAAGTCCTGTCATGAAATGCGCACAAATAGCAAGTTGATATGCACGTTAATGTGCGTGTTATGGCCCAAGTAAAGCTATCCAATTCTGATCATATGGCCTGTGCACAAGCAATGTTTCAGCCAATGGACCTCCGGGTAACCCGGAGGTCCATTGGCAGAAACATTGCATGTGTTTGCTATGAGTAACCAGGCGAACCTGCCGTGCTTTGGATGCCATTCGATATGGCAATTGCGTGCAATTCCAACGCGCAATTAAGCCTAGATAAGCGCACTATTTGTGACAGGACTTCTAATTTTAACTGTAGCAGGTTCCAGTAATTCCAAGTAATTCACTCAAGTTTCTACAGAAAAGACATCACCTCCAAAGCTACATAGATGTATGAATCAGAAAAAGATCTGGTGAGGAATGTGTCCTGCAGAGTGTGCTGATTGAATTGCTGACAATTTATATGCCAAATCCAAGATGGCTGCACGTGGCCATGTTTTTCATGAAATTCATAAAAATTTGATAGCTCTCATCCAGACATTTCACCAAAGCTGAATATAAAATTTGAAAAAGATCTGGGGATATGTGTGGCCTGTAGTGGTTCCAATTGGAATTGCTGACAATTTATATGTTGACACCAAGATGGCCACATTTCGTTCATATTTTTCAACAAAATTTAAAATTTACTAATCTTGGATCCATATTTATTAATTTCTGGAGTTCACATTTATCGTTTATACATTTTTACCCTTATTATGAAAACTTCCCGACTAAACTTTTTTAGTGTGTCCCTTAAAATTTATATATCATTATGGGGCACGTCAGCATAGATTCAAAAATGCTAACAAATATCACTTTTCTTTCAGTTTCACAGTTTCTGCAGAGAACCTGTGGAAAATAATTCATTAAAAAAATGGTTAGTTATTGCTACTTTCGTGGAAAGGACGTGCCATACTATTATTACTACCAAACCAGAAATTAAAATACGATCTTTCACTTTCAGGCCATTTTGGACAAGGCATATGTTACTCATCTCCTTCCCCACTCCCATGAATAGAAGTTTAATATAACAAGGTCTATCACTACTTAGGCAGTTCATGTCTCAGGGATAGTCGTAGATTTTCTCACCATCTACTGCATAAGGCATAAGCCATAACACTAAAATAAAATCAGAGAAATTTTAATATTTTTATGTTTATTGAGATTTGAGTCAGAAAAACAACCTTTGCGTCTGATTGTACTTCGTTTCTTTGTAATTGTTGGACCGAATACAACGTATAGTCCAGCTGTCACAGCCGCTACTAGTCCTCCAACAAACACAAATTCTCTTCCAAACATAATTTTAAAAAATCAAATTTTACAGGAATTTTATGCTTGTAAAAATCATGAAATTAATCAATCGGGATTTCATCAGTAAATAAACGGAATTGTGGGAAACGTGGAGACTTATTCGTTTCACTTTTCTAGTAAACATCCGAAGATGATATATTAAAAAGACAATTGCCCAAACGCAAAAGTTAAGCACCCTTTAGTGACAACTACTACTGTAGAGATATTCAGATTGATACGCTTTATCTATCTGGGTAAAATCGAATTAATATCGAACACACTCTCGGGGGGAATGTGAGGTTATCTCACATTGATTGACACCAACCTGTTTCGGCACCTGATCTTGGATGTTGCATTAGAGAGAGGTGATTATCTTAATGGGGACATTTTCTGCTCAAAGCGTTTAAAGGGGATGAGTGAAATATAGTATTATATTACGAAAGGTTTTATTATATTATAAGTTATTCAAAATCATATTGTAGCTTTGAAAAATCTTTACAGTAACCAAAACTTGGTTTTATGAATTCTAAATTGAAAAACAAATCGCAACGTACGTGTCAAGACTTAATTCTTAAAATAAAACTTTGACGCGAAACTGAACATTGAACATGACGAACGGCGCAAGTTTTAATTTTCGGTGTTCTGTAGCCATCGGCGTTAGCTTGTGACAATGCATGAACACCTGTTGCGAAGTATTAACACAATCATGTTGTCAAGGATGGGTGGAGTCAAGAAAGGTAATCACGAAATTTACCTAATGGTAATTGTCGAATGAGGTCGTAGTGAATCACATGACGAACTAGAGAATTGTAATTTGTTGGACAAATTACGGGCTTTCCCAACTTTCCAATGTGAAAATGCAGACTACATATAGCAAAGCAAAGTGTTTGAAATTAACCATTTCCAAAATGACAGACAAAAAGCATCCAAAGTTGGCTAATTTTGGCATTCTCTCACGGTTCTCTTATTCACGCCCTCATTTTGCTTGGGGGTTAAATCTTGAGATTAAAAAGTAAACAGTAACTTTATTCTACAATCATTGTTGCATCTATCCATGTCAAAATAATTGCTACAGCAACATTGCAATCAGAGGAAATGAGTACAGATGTTTGCAAAATTCACTGAAAATCTATTTTTTTCTGACAGTACTATTCTTTACATGGCCAAAGCTTATGTTGTGTTAAGCCCCAAAGCATAACTTACAGTAGGGGATTTGTTCATTACGCATCTCTACCTATAGCAAAACAAAGTGTTTAGAATTAACACGTTCCAAAAAGACAGGAAGATGCAACCACAGTTAGCTAATTTTGGCATTTTCGGATGGTACTCTTACCCTCATTTGCTTGAGGGTTAAAGATGAGATTAAAAACTAAACAGTAACATTCTTCTGCAAGCATTGTTGCATCTATGCATACAAAAATAATTGTTACAACAACCTCGCGATTATGTGAAATTTGCCCTTGAAGTTCGTGAATCTTGAAGATAAAATGCAATATTCATATCATTTGTGGCCACTAGGGGTTAATTTGAAATATTTGTGTGGTGATTTTAGTGTATCATACTATGCTCTTGATGTGTGAACATCAATCACAGACTGAGTGTCTAAAAAGAGACATGGAATAATCTTGAATCTTGGTATTTGAATGAACATGTTCAAGTTGAGATAACTCCAATCCAAGGCCTGACAACCGGGTGAGGGTTAAAACTTGGAATAAAACATATAACAGCAGAATTGTTCTTGGATAACAGTTAGATAATTGTCAAAAATGAAAAGTGAACAGAAATCGCGCATGGATTAATGGCGAAAAGGCGGTAATTTGGCTGCTTTGACATTAAAATTGAACAGACAGCAGAGTAGCTCATACGCCCACTGCTTCCAGACCAGTGAAGGTAGATACCCGAAATCTTTAGAAGTTGTTCTACTATCCCTGCTCGACAAGACAGTATTTGTCGAGTGGCGCGACCTTGTGGAAACAACGAGGATCGCGTGGAAACCGCGGAGACGGTTCGTCCCTACTCTTCTCCCAATGCAATGCCGTTTCCATTCACTATTTACATATTACCGGTCAAGTTTGGCATTATTTCTGTCTATTTGATGAACTGTTCAGCTTTAAATATTCGCACATTCATATGGGACAGAAAGTTTGGAGTTAAAACTGCTTATTTTTTACTGTCCCGGCAGAAACTGACAACTCGGCCCGGTGGCGAAAAAGCCGCCATCTGGCTAATTTGACATTCAAATTGAACAGATACAATGTCGGATATACACCAATTATGTCCCGACCATGCAAGGCAGCAACTTAAAATTCTCAGAATGTTTTCTACTGTCCCTGCCCGACAGCTTAGTATCTTTGTCAAGTGCCGAGACCGCGTGGAAAAACCGTGGATCAGGTGGAAACCGAGGGCATGATTCGTACCTACTTTATTCTCAATTCAACAACTTTTCCATTCATTATTTACCTGTCACCGGCTGAGTTAGGCATTATATCTGTCTATTTGATGAACTTTTCAACCTTAACTATTTGCGGCTTCATGTTGCACCACCGAAAGGCCACTGCACGGTTACCAATATATTCAGGGATTGATTTTACGAAGATAACAATTATTCCGAAAATACCCACGTGGGAACTCCTAAATATGCCAAGGTTTAAACTCTTGATAATAACACATAAAACAGAAGTTGTCATGCTATGCTTGCTGCATGCAGACATAGAAAACATTCAGCGCTCAATGAATTAGGAATGGAGTAAATTGTTACTTAAACCTACGAAATTCTGAAAAAATGAGAGTTTTTTTCGACGGCACCTACCTTTATGCATCTGAGACAGGGATTGCTTTAAACTTTACAGCAACCTTATAACAGAAAATATTCTTGGAATTGAACAGTGAATCCGAATTTAGAAAGCATTTTCGGATATTCTATTCCAAACTACCACTGCACGCTTATCAATATTCAGTGAAAATATCAATTATGCCGACCATACCCATATGGGCAGTCTCGAATCTACCAACGGTTAAACTTTTAATAATGACATATAAAACAAAAGTTGTCATACTATGACTGCTGCATAAAGCCATAGAAAGCATTCAGCGCTGAATTAATTAGGAATGGAGTAAATCGTCACTTAAACTTACCAAATTCTGAAAAAGGAGAATTTTTTTGGACCTATCTTTATGCAAACAGAACGAGCATAGGGTTAAACTTTACAACCAAACAAACCACAGCAAATATGCTCGGCAGGAAATTGTAAATACGAACATGTAAATCATTTTTCGATATTCCTTTCGAAAATGGAAGAAAAGTGAGCTCCGAATTAGCCAATTTTATGAAGAATTTTAGGCCACTCAAATTCAAGGCCCGAAAACTGGGTGAAGGTTAAAACTTTGAATAAAATATATAACGGCAAAATTGTTCTTGGATGAAGGCCCAATCCTCTCACGGAAAAGGTTTTGAGACGATATGGCTCCAGTGCTGAGAAAGTGCATGTAAACGTTGGCGAAAATAACAATTATTCCGACAGTACCCTTATGGGAAGTCTCAAATCTGCAAGGGTTAAACTTTTAATAATAACATATAGAACAAAATTTGTCATACTTCGACTGCTGCAAGCAGCTATAGAAAACATTCAGAGCTCAAGCAATTGAAAATGGAATAAATCGCCACCTAAACTTACCAAATTCTGAAAATTGGAGTTTTTTTGGACGGTACCTACTTTTATGCAACCAGAATGGGATAGGGTTAAACTTTACAACCAAACTTACAACAGCAAATATGCTCGGTAGTCAATTGTGAATACGTACATGAAAAGTGTTGAACTTAGCCCTTTCCAAAATGATAGAAAAAGCAACCAAAGATGGCTAATTTTGGCATTTTCAAACGGTACTCTTATTCTCGCCCTCATTGTGGTTGAGGGTTAAATCTGAGATTAAGAAGTAAACATTAACTTTCTTCCACAATCATTGTTGCATCTAGCCATACCAAAATAATTGTTACAACTACCTTGTAATTAAAGAAATTTGCCCTTGAAGTTGGCGAAAAGAACAATTATTCAGGGTTAAACTTTTAACAATAACATATAGAACAAAATTTGTCATACTTTGACTGCTGCAAGCAGCTATAGAAAACATTCAGAGCTCAAGCAATTAAAAATGGAGTCAATCGCCACCTAAACTTACCAAATTCTGAAAAATTGGAGTTTTTTTGGATGGTACCTACTTTTATGCAACCAGAATGGGATAGGGTTAAACTTTACAACCAAACATACAACAGCAAATATGCTCGGTAGTCAATTGTGAATACGTACATGAAAAGTTTTTGAAATTAACCCTTTCCACAATGATAGAAAAATCAACCAATGTTGGCTAATTTTGGCATTTTCAAACGGTACTCCTATTCTCGCCCTCATTGTGCTTGAGGGTTAAATCTGAGATTAAGAAGTAAACAATAACTTTCTTCCACAATCATTGTTGCATCTAGCCATACTAAAATAATTGTTACAACTACCTTGTAATTAGAGAAATTTGCCCTTGAAGTTAGCGAAAATAACAATTATTCTGACAGTACCCTTATGGGAAATCTCAAATCTGTTAAGGGTTAAACTTTTAACAATAACATATAGAACAAAATTTGTCATACTTTGACTGCTGCAAGCAGCTATAGAAAACATTCAGAGCTCAAGCAATTAAAAATGGAGTCAATCGCCACCTAAACTTACCAAATTCTGAAAAAATTGGAGTTTTTTTGGACGGTACCTACTTTTATGCAACTAGAATGGGATAGGGTTAAACTTTGCAACCAAACTTACAAGAGTAAATATGCTCGGTCGTCAATTGTGAATACGTACATGAAAAGTTTTTGAAATTAACCCTTTCCACAATGATAGAAAAAGCAACCAAAGTTGGCTAATTTTGGCATTTTCAAACGGTACTCTTATTCTCGTCCTCATTGTGCTTGAGGGTTAAATCTGAGATTAAGAAGTAAACAGTAACTTTCTTCCGCAATCATTGTTGCATCTAGCCATACCAAAATAATTGTTACAACAACCTTGTAATTAGAGAAATTTGCCCTTGAAGTTGGTCAATTTTGAAGAAAAAATCTATATTCATGTCATTTTTGGCCAGTGGGGGGGTTAATGTTGAAAGATTTGAGTGTTGATTGTGGTGTATTATGCTCTAAATGTGTGGAAAATTTGAGCTAAATAACTGTAAACGATTTTGAGACATTCGAAAAATGGTGAAATTTTGAAAGTTTTGGCAGAATATTTTGAAAATACGCGTTTTCACAGATATGACGATACCGCATTTCACTAGATTTTATGACATTACATAAGTGTGCAAAATTTGGACAAAATCGTACAGCTTGTTTTCGAGCAGTTCAACAGACAAAATGTTGATATTTTGAAGGTTTTGGCAGAATATTTTGAAAATACGCGTCTTCACAGATATGACAATACCGCATTTCACTAGATTTTATGACATCACATAAGTGTGCCAAATTTGGTCAAAATCGTACAGCTTGTTTTCGAGCAGTTCAACAGACAAAATTCAAGGAGGAAAAAAAAAAATAGAGAAGAAAAATTTTGAAAAAGAAGAATAACAAGAGTCTTTCCCAAACTGGGTTTAGGAATTCCTAATAATAATCATCTATAACATCGAAAACAAAGGTTAGTTTGTTTATAATGGCAATAGTTTAAGTTGAATATTCATTTAGTGTAAGGCGTGATTTTGTTAGTGCTCCTACTGTGTTTAGCGAGTATTTAGGCTCTGTTCAGCTCTATATGTCCTGCAAACTCGAACTGTAAAAAATGAAAAGAAAAGAAGGAAACAGACAGAAGAGGGGACGAAGTAGAAGGAAGAATGGAAGGAAAAGAAAGAGGCTTTTAAAAACATTTATCGAATCACACAGGCTACTTTTTATTGGTGTCCACCTTCCCCATCTACCCTTGTCCACCCCCCACCTTAATTCCTCAGTTTGATATGGTTTTGTGGAAACGGTTTTTTAAATATTTTTTTACTACTTCTAAATTTGTAGATTAGGCTACGCGGCAGATGCAATCGATTCGTTAGGTAAAGGATTAACCCTTTACCTAACTTGAAAAACAGATGGCACTTGCAAAAAAATTCTTGAATAACTATTTTTTTCATTTTTTGTCTCAAAAACATAGGTTATGACCCATCGTTGGAACGAGCTTAACGGGCTCGTTTTAACGAGGGGTCATAACCTATGTTTTTGAGACAAAAAATGAAAAAATAATGAAAATTAATTGTCGCTTTTTGTGAACAGCGCTGGCCGGTGTTGGTCGTTAAGTTGGGTAAAGGGTTAAAGTATTCGACTCTGTTATGGTTTGGAAATTAACACTTTAGCCTTTAAACAGTTCACCGTCAATATTTAGATTTACTCTACTGGAATATTTTAGTTGGTCGAAAAAAACCGAACCTACTGTTCAAATTTGTGGCCAACTAAAATTGTCCACCCGATTGAATCTAAAAAATATCATTAACGTTCATTTTCTATGAATCAACGCAAGAAAATTTTTCTCAAACGAGACTTGATAGATTTTTTTGTGATTTTAGCAGTAGCATCGGAGACGTTTTTTATTAACTCATTTTGAATAAAGACTTGTCACAACAGTAGATTAATAATTATGCCACATAGTTACACCAATTGCATTAATATTTTGATGTTTGTAAGGCGGATTAAATACTTTTTGATTGGAATATCTATAATTGGAGCCGAAAGAATACCTGTATGCTTTTTTTTAGTAAAGGACATCATATTACACGGACGGTAAACTTTGCGCAAACTCAACTGGGTACACAAACAGCTCATTACAGCGTTACCTCTCTACCCAACATAACCTCAAAACCACCCAGCGCTATTCTCAAAAATCGCCAATTAGTTTTCATTATTTTTTCATTTTTTTCCTCTCAAAAACATAGGTTAAGACCCCTCGTTGGAACGACCTCGACTAACTCGTTCCAATGAGGGGTCATAACCTGTGCTTTTGAGACAAAAAATGAACACAATTAGTTATTTAAAAATATTTTTGCAAGTGTCGTCTGCTTTTCATGTTAGGTAAAAGGTTAACTAAATTAGACTGGTGGCCTGAAATCTGGGAATACACCATAGTAGTGCCACGTGATCGTTTTAGTGTTGAATCAGATTTTTTGAAAAGCAGAACAAGTATATTATCTGCAAAGATATTTGCGGTAGTCCAGATACATGACATATTTTTGGAATAATATCATTGGGGAGGGGGGGGGGGGGGGGGATGAGGTGGCACTTAACTACAATCCACGGATATACGGACTTTTCTCGAAACACACATTCTTTCTCATGCAGTGAATGGATGGAAAGTTTGGCACCATTCTAATCGAAAGTGTAATTTTTTCCAATACACTTTTCTATTTGTATTTAGAGTGTGCTACTTTCGTGAGCTACGAAAGAGAGTATCACGGGCCGTGATGGTGGAGAATACGTACGTTCCTTGGTATCCGCAGTCTTATTTCTATCTTCATAATAAACAAGTTATTGACACTGCAGCGGGGGATTGCACGATAAATCTATCATCATCATTATGCTCATGACAAAATGTATAAAGAGTCTCGATCTTGTTTCCAAAGCAACATGAAAATCTCGACTCGTCGAGATATAGCCGTAGAAACAAGAGCTCGACTCTGATTCAACATTTTGTAAAGAAGCATAATGGTGACAATATATATTTATTATACACCTAACACTTAAATCGAACTGATACCACTATTTTGGGTCTCTTTAATCCGATTTAACGGAAAACGAGAGCATGGTTTTCCAAACGCATACCCCCTTGAGGCTATGGAACTACTACGTCTTCGTGGCGATTATGCTCCACTCCAGATCGGTTCAGCGGAGCACGAGATGTCCAATCGATAGATATTTTAACGGCTGAAAAACTATTAATTACGTTCGAAAACAAGGCGTAAATATTAACATTAAATTCAACACCATCAATTAAAATCCCATAAAATACGAAAAGTTTGTGTTATCTCTGATGAGTCAGTAGTAGGAGATGTAGTAAACGGGCCTATTTGGCCGGACCCCAGAAGTGACGTCATGTCACGTGACATGGTGTCGCCATGCCGTGTTGTCATGGTAACCCGCGTGAGCGGCCATTTTGTGACGTCATCACCATAGTGATACATGATGTTAGTGTGCATATGTAGGGCGTGTTGTTAGGGTGATACGTGTTTCCGTCGGCCATTTTGTTTACTGGAGGCCGCCATCTTGAATTCTGTGGTAGCACGTGGTTGCTATTTTAACCCGATGGCCTACAACAAGATAGGGGGTTTGTTCGGAAGGTATGTTCGATTGAATCGGAGTATCACAAATTACCACAAACAACCCGACAAGTTTTACTATTTCAAATTCTTTCAGAATTCTCTGCTTCTATTTATCTATGCAATAGTTTTCGTCTACCTGACCATGTTCGTTTGACCTGGAGTATGCCCCAGTAGAGTAGAAGAGCCTATCAACTGGAACAGCTTTGCTTATTATTAATATTTTTAGTTTTTCTGGTCTGTTCTTGTTACTTTTGACCCTATTCCGAGTACTCTTGTTGTTTCATTTACCTAGATCACCCAATCAGTTCACTTTCCTAGCTCTAACTAACCAATCAGATCGCTTGATTTCCTATCTCTCATGGCCTCATATGACTAAAACAGGATTCCATAACCAGAGACGTTTCACAAAAAGGGGTTCCATGGGACGTGGCCACTGGATACAGGGGTGATGAGAATCGTATAGGACTTCGTTTTAATAAGGGGAGATAACTCTGCTTGTAGATTATGATGAGAATTTCCCTCAGTGAGGTCTAATTTACTATCCCTTTTAACCTCACTTCGATTGAGGCCATGCGGCTCATTTACTACCGCTCTTAGCCTCATTTCGGTATTTGAGGATACCTATTGGCTGGTATTGTATTATTTGAGGATACCTATCGAGGATACTTTCTGGAGAATTCCTTTTTTGTCGCATGAAGCCATGAGAAATCTCTCAATGAGGCCTCATTTACTATCCCTCTTAGCCTCATTTTCCTTTAAGGGCATGAGGGCTATGAAAAAATCCATCAATGAGACCTAATTTACTATCCCTCTTAGCCTCATCTCGGTATTTAACAGTATATCTCATGGAATCCCATTTTTGGAAAATATATGGCCTTCTAAACCCCTTTTTAGTCGTGTGATGCCATGAGGGCCATGAGAAAATACCCCAGTGAGGCCTCATTTACTATCCATTTTAGCCTCATTTTCTTTTGAGGCCATCAGGGCCATGAAAAAGTCCATCAATGAGGCCTCACTTACTACCCCTCTTAGCCTCATCTCGGTATTTAATAGCCATATCCCATTTTTTCTGGAAAACACCTGTGGCTATGTAACCCCTTTTTAGTCATATGAGGCCATGGGGGCTAAGTAAAAAGCCCTGAATGAGGCCTCATTTACTATCCCTCTTAACCTCATGTCTTTTGAGGTCATTAGGGCTATGAAAAAACATCCCTCAATGAGGTCTAATTTACCATCTCCCTTAGCCTTATCTCTGTATTCGAGAATACCTGACATTGTATTATTGGAGGATACCTTTTATAGAATACTTGTTGTAGAAACTTTACATCCGGGTACTTCATGCTACATCCGGTTACTTCTGTTGGGAAAGGTATAAAAAGGGTGTGGTATGAAAATAAACTCACGAACATCCTCCGCTCCATCCCTAAGAGTGGTCAAACTCTTTAAGGGAGGCGAGCGTTGGTCCTGCGTCCCGCCTCTGCCCCTTTTTGTGAACGCATTGCGCATCTTTTTGTCCCAACCCAATAGGATTACAATGCAGGCCTGCCCCCGAACCAGGGAAGTTCGGGTCTTCTTCTTGGTGGTCCCCGAAAGGGGTCGTTGTTGTTTTCCTTCAAAGAGTCCAACTATAACAGAGACAGCCTGAGGCAGATTATACTTGCCAGTGATGGCCATCACTCACTATCATCCTCGAAGCGGCAGACTATACTTGCCCGAAAATCCAGATCGACTGCACCCTCGGGGAGAGGTAGTACCTTTGAGAGAGGACCCAACCTCCCACACTGGTCCTCACCCGAGGTTCCAACCGACATCAGTCAACGAGATCGCCTACCCACAACTGGAGACACCTGCTGAGTACCGGATCCTTTTCCTCCTTCAACACGCCTAGACATGTGACAGCCATCATATACAGCTACCGAGGGTCGAAAGGGGCTTGTCTCCCATACCGTCCCTGCGCGCCTTCGGCGCGCGAAATCATTTCTTCTTCTTCGGAATAAACTCATTTGTGTCTTGACCGTCACCGATTGAAGACATATTACCGATTCATTGCAGATACTGTTCCAAGTCATTGTCGAGATCGGATAATGCTAGAAGACACGAAAAGAACCATCGTCAGCTCCACTGTAGATATTGTACTAAGTTGTTCACCCAACCATACAATAGGAAAAAGCATGAAGAACATCACTGTCCAAGAAGAACAGAGGAGCAGAGAGATACTGGAGATTCAATGACTGACCAGAATAAAGTACTTTTAGAATTTTTACGGGATGCTGACAAGGAGGAAATCGATGCCGTTCTTCGCGCTGTTGATGAAGATTTGATTACCCGTTTATGTAAATGTGCTACCAACATCCTCCAAGATAAGATACCACTGAATTTGATGACCTGCGAAAATACGAACATGTATTGAAGCTGCAAACAGAAGATGGAATTTCTACCGATAAAAAGAAGTATATTACAAAAGAGTTGCTTCCTCTCGGCGCTTATCAACCCAGTTCTAGCTCTGAAATGGGTATGAAGGGGGTATATCAACACCAAATGTTCATTTGTTCTACGACCACGAAAGAGTGAAGTCATGAATGTCCATTGCTGAAGCTATTGTGAAAAGGTCTTTTCCAAATCATACAACATCCACAGACACGAGAATGCTTACTGCCCCGTGAGGAAATCGGAAAAATCGAGCAACACTGCAAGACTCAGACAGAAATTCAGATACACTGCGAATCCTATCTGATGCGGATCGACATGAAGCGAAAACTATGCCCAAGACGGCCAGTTATGATTTCATACAATGTATATGTGATTGTGCCTCGAATATCTTGAAGGGGCGCTACCTATAAGCAAATCTGAGAGAGCTAAGCTGATTCCATACAAACACCAGATTAGGAGAATTGCATTACCAAAGAGAGAACTATCTTCTAGGAAAAGAAGACGGATCATACAGAAAGGAGGATTTTTAGGAAAGTTACTCAAACCCATCATCAAGGTTCTGTCCGATATCATATAAAGGGGTCGTGTTCGTAAGAAACTTGTTATTTGTAATCTGACATTAGAAGTGAGCGGACGCAATGCAATCCAGTTGTGCACCAAAAAAATTGTCAAGAGATTCGGCGCCGATGATTCGTCGGAACTATTAGAAGATATGGAATATGAAGAAGACAAAGAAGAAGAAGACGTTTCTGTATGGGAACTATCGTTCAAAGTGCGTATGACAAATCCCAAGATGAGTTTGACAACCTCATGAACAAATATATCGAGGATGGAATGGATAGAGAAGATGCAGTTGAACAGCATATAGAGCACTTCAAAAGAGTGTCAGAGAAGCCATTAGTGCGAAATACATTAATACCCTTGTGTACATTAGAAATTTTTGCAACGTCTCAACTCCATACACAAGTTATTTATTTATTTATTGATGTTTTAATGTCACATATTTATGCACAATGGCTAATGATGACCGTGACAGTTTTACGGGTGGAGGAAGCCGGAGTACCCGGAGAGAACCACCGAGCAACGACGAACAGCTGCCAGCTCCCCAACATCGTAACTCCGCACTGCAGCACAGGCAGGGTTAGATTGGTTGAAGACATGCGTACCATCGACGTGCAGTGCGCCTTAGTACACGGCGTCATCGTGCCCCAACGCGGGCAATGGAGATGAAGTGTCTTGCCCAAGGACACAACGCGGTTGCCGCAGGTGGGATTTGAACCAAGGACCTCTCGGCTTGCAGCCTGCATCTCTACCAACTGAGCCACCGCGCTCCCAATACACAAGAAAATTCAAGAAACTGCCAAGCGTCCTCGTGAAGAAGAAGACTTTGACTTTGAAGAATCCCAGAAATATACTTTGGAAAAGCGAAGATTTCTGTTCGACAACCTTATGACAAACTACTCATTCAGAGTAGAAGATGATGATGAAGAAAAAGAAGAAGACGATTAGAGAAAAAAAAAACTGTAAAAGGAGTGTTAGTTTGAACATAACCTCACTACTGTTTTGAACGTCGAAGAGTGAAGATGTCTGTGTCAACAGCAGTGCACAGATTCAAAGATGACTTACATATACAGATCTTCAAGAATGATGCTGGATTAAAGCTGACTTCCCAAGAACTGGCTCAAGTGAATCGTGTGGTAAATGCAGCCAAAGGAAAAAATATAGACTTGGATACTGGTGGAAAGAAACAAAGATGCGTGGATACTACTACATTAACTACCGAAGTTGCCACAACAACCAAGAGAATAAAGACAGAAGAACTGACTGATGCTTCCAATACAAATAAGAATGAAGTTACTAATTAAATTACGCTGTCTGAAGTTTCTACTGAAACAAAGAAAGATGTTTTCCCTAAGAACGAAGTTACGAATCAGTCTGAAGTTTCTACTGAAACACTACCAATGGAGATTCAAAGAGGGACCAAAACAAGAACGATGTTTCAACTCAAACCACAAATGAAGTTTCTACTGAAGCTAAGAAGGCCCTTCAGAAGACTGAAGTTACTACTACAAAACAGCTAGACAAGAAAGAGGAACCAAAAGATGCCAGACAGGAAATTAAAGCAACCAACAAAGCCAAGTTACCAGCTATCACTGAGAGAACGTGTTTTATCAAGAACCCAGCCAGACAATGGGAAGAAGCTCCAACCCACAAGAAGACGACATGGTTAGCCCAGAGAGAAGAACTACAAAGACAACAATGATGCCTCTTAGAAATTGAATTGTATACTCGAATAAGTATGAATGAAATGTTATATACTGGTGTTTGTTTTTTATCTACTAGCCCAACAGAAGTACCTGGAGTATCCTCCAATAATACAATGTCAGGTATTCTCGAAAACCGAGATGAGGCTAAGAGGGATGGTAAATGAGACCTGATGTAGGAATTTTTTAATGGCCCTCATGACCTCAAAACGAAATGAGGCTAAGAGGGATAGTAAATGAGGCCTCATTGAGGCCTTTTCTCATAGCCCCATGGCCTCATATGACTAAAAAGGGGTTCCATTGCCACAGGTGTTTTCCCCCCAAAATGGCATATGGCTGTTAAATACCGAGATGAGGCTAAGAGGGACAGTAAAGAAGGCCCCTATTTAGGGATTTTTTCATGGCCCTCATGGCCTCAAATGAAAATGAGGCTAAGAGGATAGTAAGCGAGGCCTCATTGAGGGCTTTTCTCATAGCCCCCATGGCCTCATACGACTAAAAAGAGGTTCCATAGCCATAGGTGTTTTCCAAAAAATGGGATATGGCTGTTAAATACGGAGATGAGGTTAAAAGGGATAGTAAATGAGGCCCCATTGATGGATTTTTTCATGGCCCCCCATGGCCTCAAAAGAAAATGAGGCTAAGAGGGATAGTAAATGAGGCCTCATTGAGGGCTTTTTTCATGTCCCTCATTGCCTCATACGACTAAAAAGGGTTCGGAAGGCCATATGTTTTAAAACAATGGGATTCCATGGGATATACCTGTTAAATACCGAGATGAGGCTAAGAGGGAGAGTAAATGATGCCTCTTTGATGGTTTTTTTCATGGCCCTCAAAAGAAA
Organism: Pictodentalium vernedei; assembly: GCA_031216915.1. Lineage (NCBI taxonomy): Eukaryota > Metazoa > Mollusca > Scaphopoda > Dentaliida > Dentaliidae > Pictodentalium > Pictodentalium vernedei. The sequence goes on from CM062294.1 coordinate 156,227,445, forward strand.
ATGAGGCTAAGAGGGATAGTAAATGAGGCCTCATTGAGGGATTTGTCATGGTCTCATACGACAAAAAAGGGATTCTCCAGAAAGTATCCTCGATAGGTATCCTCAAATAATACAATACCAGCCAATAGGTATCCTCAAATCCCTAAATGAGGCTAAGAGCGGTAGTAAATGAGGCCTCATTGGGGGATTTATCGTGGCCCTCATAGTATAGGACTTCGATGTAATAAGGGGAGATAACTCTGCTTACAGATTATGGGAAATCAAGCAACATGATTGGTTAATTAGAGCTAGAAAAGTGAACTGATTGGGTGATCTAGATAAATGAAACAACAAGAGAACTCGGAATAGGGTCAGAACTAACAAGGACAGATCAGAAAAACTAAAAATAGTAATAATAAGCTAAGCTGTTTCAGTTGATAGGCTCTTCTACTCCACGTGAGTATACTCCAGGAAAAACGAACATGGTCAGGTAGACGAAACTATTGCATAGATAGACAGAAACAGAGAATTCTGAAAGAATTCGAAATAGTAAAACTTGTCGGGTTGTTTATGGTAATTCGTGATGATCCGATTCAATCGAACATACCCTCCGAACATACCCCTATCTTCTTGTAGGCGATTGGGTAACATAGCAACCACTTGCTACCATATAAACCAAGATGGCGGCCTCCAGTAAACAAAATGGCCGACGGAAACACGTATCATCCTAACACCACGCTACGCATGCACACTAACACCACGTATCACCATGGGGATGACGGCACAGGATGGCCGCTCATGCGGGTTACCATGACAACGCAACATGGCGCCACCAAGTCACGTGACATGACGTCACTTTCGGGATCCGCGCCGGGGTCCGGCCAAATAGACCCGTTTACCACACCTCCTACTACTTAGGTCTGACAACGAGATTCAACTTGAGAATTACGTAAGGAACCTTGTAACAACCAGTAGTGTAATAATTAACCAAATCAACCAGTAGTGTAATAACCAGTAGTGTTATAAACCTAACCAGTAGTGTTAAAAACATCCATGAAAACCAACAATTTTTCAACAAAATTTGAAAAAAAATTGGGGTGACTCAAATCATAGTCTTATCGATTTTTAATCATTTTATCGTACATTGAAAGACGTTTTGCAGGTCAAACATCATTTCGTGGGTTCAATAGGGCGAGGACTGCGAGGAAAGGTATTTTTATGCGATGTGCGTATTTTGTGGTGTTTAGTGTTTTTCTGCATTTGTGGCTTTATGTAAATTCAAAGTTGGCCAATTGTTTATAGTAATGATGTGCTTTGAGAGACTGCTTACCCAAGTCACAAGTTGTCAGGTTCTATCATACCAGAAAACTCATGGATGATAAAGAGTGGAATTCATGGGCTAGAATTGTGTGATCTCTTGCATTGTCAACAATTATAATATTTAATACGGCTCCGGCGAATCTCTGAAGGTCTCTCTCACATCCACCCATTTCAGTCGCTGTATCATTATGCGTGGCTTTTTCAGTCTAGTTGACCGTTTTGAATTCTAAAATTCGTTTTTCTTCTGGGAGTGTTGCTCATCATATTCCTTGAGCATAGACACTCTACTATATTTTACGAAGGTACAGTGGGGGTGGGGGGGGGGGGGGGGGTGGTGTACCTAAAATCAGCGGTCAGTTATTTTTTTCTATCTTGAAGGAGGAGGTCAATAAGAGAGTAGAGGGTATCTACGGCCAGGTGAATAGGATGGGTGCTTAGGCGGTCCACTGACATTTCCGTCTGCCATGTCAAGTGATTGTTCTCGATTACCAATGGTAGACAGCTATTTAGATCCTGTGATGACTTACATTTAATGTAAAAAGCTTCAACTCATTCGGGAGCACGGTGGCTTAGTGGTAGGCTGTTGGACCTCTATGCTAGAGGTCCCGAGTTCGACCCGCGTTGTGTCCTTGGGCAAGGCACTTTATCCCTGTTGCCTACATGGGAGCACGATGACGCCATGTACTAAGGCGTACTGCACGTCGACGGTGCATATGTTTTCAACCACTGTAACCCTGCTTGGGCGGAGCTTAAACAGAGTTCGAATGTTGAGAAGCTGACAGTTGCTCGTCGATGCTCGGTGGTTCTCTCCGGGTACTCCGGCTTCCTCCACCCGTAAAACTGTTACGGTCACGATTAGCCATTGTGCATAAGTATGTGACCTTAACCACCAATAAATAAATCAATAAATAAATAAATAAATAATTGAACTCATTCAACGTGTAGAAAATAAATATTGTTTCAGCAGAATTCCTTGATGGGTGAACACTACTCTTATACTACATAAGAAGTGTGTCATGTGGATAAGTGACCCTCATTTGGGGAGAGAATGGGGGGAGGCGCAAGGGGCGTCATAGTCATGGGACCCAGGGACACCATGTCATGTTGTTATGGTAGCCCGCGTGAGCGGCCATGTTGTGACGTCTTCCCCATAGGGATATATGATGTACATGCGCGTGCGCAGCGTGTGCAAATTAGGTGATACGTGTTTCCGCCGTCTATTCTGTATGCTGGAGACCGCCATCTTGGTTTTTATGGTAGCACGTGGTTGCTATATGGACCCAACGGCCTCTAATAGAACGAGGATATGTTTTGAGGGTAAGTTCGATTGGACGGGAGTAAAATGAATACCCAAATGAGACCAACAACTATTTTTATCTGGATCGGATTCGCGAAGAAAGCTCCTTTTCCATGTTCTTGGCCTTACCCTGGTCCGGATTCTCCCAGAATCTTCGTTTCTAACGGACACGGGCCTGCCCAGAGTACTACGTAGTGCTATATGACCTGAAAAATGCGGTGTTCGATTGTACTAGAGTATTTTTACTAAGAGTGACATTGCAGACAAATCCTCGTTTCCACTCTGTTACGGGATTTTATTAGGTACGGATTCTTCCAGAATCCTCGTCTTTATGTGGCTTGAATTCTGTATAGAAAACTCCTTTTTGACTGCTTAGACCATCTACTGCCCATTCTTAATCTATTTAGGTACCTGACTACGTCCCTATCATTAGCTCTAGTACTAGCTGGGTATGACACGCTCCCGACTGACATTTGGCACCCTTTTTCATGAGGCCATGACGACAATGCGGAAATTCCTTATAAGGCACAATCTGCCATTCATCATATCCTCATCTAGGTATTTGGGTATTAACAGAGCCAGCCTATGGGGACTGGTAAGGACCACTGGAGACAAGTCTTTGGGAACTAGTGGAGACCAGTCTTCGGGGACTACTACAGATGCAAATGGAACTGGTGTATATCGTGTTTTTCCAGGCCTTTGTGGAAAGGAAGCGTGTCATTTCTAAAGATGAATTTCCATCATGGGTACTAAATATATCATTTGATTGTATAACATTATCAATTTCATCTAAGACTGTTTTACGTTTGACAGATGACGCTTTGCAGAATGGAATAAAGATAACAATGTCCCGTCCTGGGTGTGTAATGGAGACCTTCATCTGATAGTTATCTTGAACTCCGAATCGGTTTTCAAGATCACTCATCGGCAAGTCAAACATCTTTGTCGAGAACTCTAGTGGGTGGTAGGCATCAAATTTGCTGAAAGTAACAGCATACACATGTGTGTCTGAGTGAAACATTCTCGACTCACGCACTGACTGAGGATGGCTGGAGTACAAGTCCATTGCATTATGAAGTGAATGAATACAGTACGTGGAGAGTGGATTGTAACAAAATCTCCCGCGGGAGGTGGGGGGGGGGGGGAGCTAACACCCAAAGTATCATTTTCAAATTCTGTGCATATCGACAAAAAACGTAAGCAATGTTGCAGCCAATGGACCGCCGGGTTAAACACGGAGGTCCATTGGCTGGAACTTTGCTTTGCAACAAATTCTCAATTATTGCTTGGGTGGAATCTACACTCTGCGGGTGATTTAGAGATAATTCACTCTCCATGTACTGTATGTCTTGCCCTCGATTCATTTTCATCTCATTTCTGGCTCTTTCTTTCTCTTGAAGATTTTCTAAGTCACTACTATCTGTATGAATGTAATTCTTTGTAGATCTCTTCATCTCTATTTCTCTCCAGAGCGCTTTGAAAATCAGCCATATCCTCTTGGTCGCCCAAAAGTAAGATCGAGGAAGGCTGAGAATCTACCAGTTTTTACTCTGAATTGTGGATTCATGCTGCTATTATCCGAGTTCTCATTCCCATGGGCACATGAAGCCCATCTGGGCGGTGGTAATAAGAATTATAAAAAGGGTGTCGGGGAGAGATTTCTGAATTTATATTGCGATCGTTTTTCTCAGGGATTAATCCTTCGACCATGAGTGGACTGCAGGTTTAGTCATGGGATTTTTCATAGCGGAGCCCACTTCTGAATTTCTGAAGGGTGCTTGACCACCCTTTCAAGGCAGAGGCGAACTGGCAGTATGTCCATCGGGAAATTTCCGAATCCCCCCCCCCCCACCCCCACTTCCACCCCAAATCGATGCAGCCCAACACCTATTGGTACATGATATTTCGTGAAAAATAACGAAAAGGCGAAATGGATCTGATTGCAAAGACTACCGGTATATGTAAATGCCCTCTATGTGGACTGCCATTATACACCAGCCATCTAATCTGCCATTGGTCGCTCAGATGCAAGGAAACAGCATTCTTTCAGTTCAAAAGATCAAAATTTTCTCCCATTGTCCAAACTATGGTCGGACCCATGGATCCAGGATTCCTTTTTTGCAACCAATTTAGCTAAATGAGCGACGAAGCTGATACAAAAATGCCATCGAAATGCTTTCCATGTGGATTGCCATTGATCGCTCAAATGACAGAACACAGCGTTCTTTCAATTCGAAAAATCAAACTTTTCTCCGGGTTCTGGACCCTCTTTGTGCATTTCTCGGTAACTTTGTTTTGACCCAGGCCGCCCCTGCTTCCAAGGGATACCCATTTACCACAAGAAGGGCTGTAAAAGCACTCTTTATAGCCAGCTTGACTATTGATTAGTTGACGCATGCCTATAACGGTCAAATTTATGCGCATTGCGTTGGCATCGCTGTACTTTATACACCTGGATTCCCAGAATTTATTTATGATTAACGACACTTTAACAGCCAAGGTCACATCGTGTCGGTGACAGTTGTACGGGTGGAGGAAGCCGGAGTACTCGGAGAGAACCAACGAGCAAGGACGAGCAACTGCCAACTCCGCACTGCAGCACAGGCAGGGTTAGATGGGTTGAAGACACGCGCACCATCGACATGCAGTACACCTTAGTACACGGCGTCATCGTGCCCCTTGTGGACAATCGGGGTTAAGTGCCTTGCCCAAGGACACAACACGGGAGTCAGAATCGATCGCTCAGACGGTCACTCATCCAAGGACGAACCGGGCTCGGTGTTGCTTAACTTCAGTGATCTGACGAGAACCGGTTACTGCAACGCCACCGCGCCCCCGGATTCCCAGAATGGCCATAAATACAAAAGTGTTCCACCCGGCGTCAACTTCGGGTGAGGTGGTCGGCAATTGTTGCTATAAATAGACAATACTCCACAAACACGTTTTTCTCGATATTTTTCACTTTACCGACGCCTCGCAGTGGCCAATTGCTTTTTCGCGAATGCTTCCGAAATGTTTGATGCGATGCCTCCGAAAAATGAATATGCTAATGATGTGTCCGTTTTTCATGACAATGCAAGTTGGATATTTACAACCTAGCTGTTAGTGAAAAAAAAACAAGTGCTGTTAACGGAAATTTAACATATTTATTTATTGGGTTCAACGACAATTTCGACAGCCAGGGTCAGATCGTGTCGGACAGCTTTATGGGTGGGAGGAGCCGGAGTACCCGAAGAGAACCACTGAGCAACGGCGTGCAACTGCCAGACTCCTCAACGTATTAACTCCGCACAAGCAAGGTAAGCATTGGTTAAATACAAGTGCACCATCGACGTGCAGTACTCCTTAGTACACAGAGTCATCGTGCCCCACGTAGACAATCGGGATGAAATACCTTGCCTAAGGACACAATACAGTTACCCCTGGCGGGGATCTAACCGTCGACTATTCGGTTTGATGTTCCATGCCGTAACCACTGAGCCATCGCGATCCCTGGAAGTTTAACCCTTTACCCAACGTAACGCCAAAACCGGTCAGGGCTATTCACAAAAATCACCATTTAATTTTCATTATGTTTTCATTTTTTTTGTCTCAAAAACATAGCGTATGACCCCTCACTGGAACGAGCTCAATGGGCTCGTTCCAGTGAGGGGCTATAAGCTATGTTTTTGACGTAAAAAATGAACAAAAATAGTTATTCAAGAATTTTACTTGCAAGTGTCTGCTTTTCGCGTTAGGTTAAGGGGGTAAATACCCTGTTACTAATTTTCGTGCTAGGCTTTTGTTTGATGCTTGATGATATGAAATCTGTTTGTCTGTAACGTCATCAAACGTCACTAATGGGACGAGTTACCGCGTTCATTTATCTGTCGTCACCGTGGAATGGGGGTGCGCAGATTGAGGTTCCGCTCCACAATCGTACTTTTGCATTGGAAATAATAAATAAAGGTCATGTGTTGAAACTAATGTCATGTAAACTGAAGATATATTTTAGTAGCAGGTATACAGTAGCCTCAGCTAGGCTATTTGTTGGGCAACAGAAATGAAAGTTCTGGTCTGTTTGGTGCATGATACATTGGGATCAATTACCAAAGGAAAGATGGGAAACTGTTTTCAAAAAGTAGCTATTAGCTATAGTTTAGATGTTGTTTACACACGGAGTTGTTCAGGAGGGTGAAGCGAAGTATGAGGCGGAAAACATAGTTTTCACGATTTAGAATGAGAGAATGCTGTTCTCCATAGGTATGTGAGTATGAGCTTGAAGCTAAGTATGATGCGGAAAACATAATTTTCAGGTTTTAAAATGAGAGAATGCTGTGCTCCATAGGTATAGCAGGGACTGACATAAGCTTCATACACCGTAACCTTAAAATAGGTTACGGTGTGCCTAGCATACCATAACCTGTAGGTTTCCGTAGTGTAGATATAAGGTAAATTATTTAGGTGATCAGTTTCCTCTCCTAACCTAATAATAGGTCTCGAGTTTATAGAAACACGTAACCTCCCCCATAACCTAACCTATAGGTTACGGCTTATGTCGGACCCTGTATAAGACTACGAGCCTGAAGCTAAGTATGAGGCGGAAAACATAGTTTTCAGGTTTTAGAATGAGAGAATGCTGTGCTCCATAATTATGAGACCATGAGCAGTGGCAAACTTCTGCTTAAAATTCAGCCTTCTGATTGGCAGAAAATGTCTGGTTACAGCATTTCTTCATGCAGTTTTACAGGTTGAAGCTTTGAATTTGACAGTGAATTATTTTTCCCAACATAAAGTTTGTTTATTTCTAGTTTATCAGATATTCTTAACTGGTTTAACCCTTTACCCAACGGAGACGATGTCAAAATTTATTATTTTAAATATCATTTTTGAACATTTCTTTTTAAAAATTCCAACCAAACCATATCATGTGACCCCTCTTTGGAACGAGCTCGATGAGCTCGTTCCAAAGAGGGGTCAAATGATATGGTTTTGTTGAAATTCTTTGAAAAATAATAGTTTTTCAGCTGCTGAATTTGCATATTACGCGGGCGGGAGTAGCCGATTCGTTGGGTAAAGGGTTAATGGCTTCAGAAAATGTGACTGGCCTACATCTGAGGAGTTAGAGAATAAAGTTTGACTACACTGGCATTTGAAGAGAGCGTGTGACGGTCGTTTTGGGAAAAATGTCGGGAAAACGTTTAGAGGGAAAGCCGAACTGCGACATTTTTTCACTGACATTCCAGCAAACTAGTTGTATCGAGTCCATTGGCCGGTATCTTATCATACAGGCTACTGTTGTACGATGGCTGAGGCTACGTATGAACGTTAAGAAATAATAAATGTTGGTCACAAAGGATGGACAACGCTGGGTCACAGTGATCACTTCCCAAGGTATTATTTGTTCTCTTGTAAACAACATTGACGTGACATATTCCAAACAACTAAGTTCGTTGAACCCTTGTTACAACCCACTTTGTAATAAAAGATGCAAAATGTAATAATTATTACAAAGTGCAACTTCTTGGACGGAAAAAACGTTGCAATATGTAATAATTATTACAAAATGCAACTACATGGACGGGAAAAACGTTGCAATATGTAATAAACTTTTTTTCAAAGGGGCACTTTTTGTTCAAAGGGGAAATCCGAAACTAATATAACAATAACATGATTTTGGAGGGCATTATGGTTCATTAACGGCCCTGCAGCAATGATCGAACAGCCCGAGGGTTTATTAAAGGCCGGAGACGAAGTTGAGGGCCGTCAATAAGCCCAAGGGCTGTTCATCATTGCTGCAGGGCCGCTAATGAATCATGATGCCTGACAACAATCATGTTTTTACTATTATTACCACTCCCTGTTACACTTTACAGCTAACCGCACGAGGGAATTGCTGGAAGTCTTTCGGATTTGGGCATTAAAACGCAGAAGAGAATTAGTATGTCATGTAAATTGAATTAGACAAGTGAAGATACTCAATAACAAGATTTGTTCGATCGTGCGTTCGACTAAAGTTCAGAAATACAAAGGGACGTCATCCGAATGGGAGTAATTCATTACATGGGATCTAAAAATAGCCGGGCCGCGGGCCGCTAATGGCAATTTCTACCATTATCGCCATCGGCCCGCCTCCGTCGAATGACGTCACTGAAATTATGGAGTTTTAACGGACCTCCAAACTCATGTTAATCGACCAGTAACTTATAGATTGATTGGTAATGATTCATGTTATTGTACAACTATTACAATAAATTTGTGTCTCTATGATTCTACGACTATCTTCGGGTATGTTATACGCATTTCTTCGTGTATTTGAGCGAGTTTCGTATTTGTCCGAAGTTTTATTACAAAATGCAACTACTTGGACTGGAAAAACGTTGCAAAATGTAATAATTATTACAAAATACAACTACATGGACTGGAAAAACGTTTCAAAATGTAATAAATATTACAAACTGCAACTACATCGACTGGAAAAACTTGCAAAATGTAATAAAATATTTTCAAGAAGAGCAATCACAACTAATTCATTGTATTATACAATCATCAATAGCAAATTGTATCTGAATGTCTTAACCAAATGTTGTCAATATATATTGTTTGCAGAGATGACCACTGGTGAGCAGTATAGTGGCGACGACAATAAATGGCCAGTGATCGTCTATGGTGATCTCTAGTGATAAGGATTGGAGGGCTATGAGTAATAGCCGCACTGAGGCCTCTTCTCACCTCCCTCACATCCTCGTACGAGAAGATGATCATTGGTGATCGCCATGGACGATCGCCAGGGATGCCTAGTGATCGCTTATGGCGATCTTTAGTGATTATTACTAGCGATCATCAGTGATCATCCCTCTGTGTGAAGATGGGAGGGCTGTGAGGAGAGGCCTCATTGAGTCCACACCTCATAGCCCTCACATCCATATCTCGCTCCCAACGATCACCAAAGATCAAAGACATCCATACGGATTGGCAATAGCGATATCAAGTGATTGTTGGGGCGAGATGGGGTTGTGAGGGGTATGAAGTGGGGCCTCGTTCTCTAGTGATTGTCGAGGGGGGGGGGCGAGATGAGGATGTGAGGGCTATGAGAAGAGATCTCATTGAGGCATCACCTCATAGACCTCATTGGTCTCCGAGTAGTCCGACGGAGAGCGCCACAGTCGCTGCCCAGCCAGAAGCCTTGGCCTACGTTACTTGACATAGTGAACCGGCGACCCAGAGACCTACAACCAGTGCCCCGACCGACAACGACAAAGTCCCCTTCTCTCTTCTCCCAACGGTGAACCTAGCTCAGAAGCCCTCCATCCAGTGGTCAGACCTATAGCGACACAGTGGCCTCACCCCTGCTCCCAACGTTGGCACTATCCCAGAAGCCCTCCAACCAGTCGACCGACAGAGAGTGACACAGTAGTACTCTCCTCTGCTCCAAACAGTGACCCTGTACCAGTAGCCCTCCAACCAGTGACCCGACCGAAAGCGACACAATCACTCACTCGGCGATCCTACCATGGTGTGGGATAGCGACAGTCAAATTTTACTGGGGGGAAATGGCACTACTGGCACATGTTCTGTGTGAAATGGAATAGGGTAAGGCAGACTTGGTCTGAAGCGACTGTGATGAAATGCTATCACTGTGCGGACTGTGTTACGAGGGTATTGACATAGGCCAGGGGCTGCGCAGCAGCAAAGGGCGGAGTTCCTGGGCTTAAGCAAAGTCCAATCGCTCACCTCTGTGGACATCGACAGCGGTCAACGTCGTCAGGACCTTGCGCGCTATCCATGATGTCACCGACGTCGTAGCTACTCTAACCATTTTCCTCTCTTGACTCGAGTTGGCAAGTGAGATAGAGGTTGTGTCAGCGATAGGAATTTGGAGGGGGTGGGCTGGGGTCCGGGTGCGGGTGCGGGTAAGGTCATGTAGAGGGCGACATAAAAGGCCCTTTCGTGAACATAACATACTACTCATGCAGGATGATATGGAAACAAAAATACTTCACTTTGCTTTCCTTGGGTTTTATAGATTTCATTATATTACCTTAGCCATTCTTCCTCAAGAAATCTTTCCAGGTAAGCGTTTCCATGATGAAAATGTTCAGCTTTAGTGGTTTTAGGGTAGGCGCAGGGGTGGAATAATGGGAGGCATTGGTACTCCTTTTCATAGGAATTATTCGGCTGCTTATTCGAAAGAATTACAAAGGATAACATAGAATAAAAATACAACACTTATTATTTATTGGTAATTAGAAAAAACAGAATATAATTAGTTTCACAAATATAAAAAAGTACAGGTAGAAACTGGTTATAAATGAAACAGATGTAGTATTCATGCAAAATTGTGAAATGGCAACACTTTTCCAACTGTGAGTGCAAAACATTTTTTAAATGCTTTCTTGTATGGTGAGGAAATCAGTGGTGTAATGTCACAACTTCTGAGGTCTGACACACTTGAGGAAAAGAAAATCTCGTGATTTGTGAGTGCATACCGGAAATAGCCCACGCTTCGCCATTGCAAATAGCGTATTTTAGCTCTTGAAAGTCGCTCGCAAAAATAATGTTTCTCGTGCTTTTCGCTGCCACTCGTGAGATATCCCCTGTACCCACTCGGATATTGTTCTTTTGGTTTTCGGATTTTCGAATTTAATTCGTAAATTGGAAATGAGAAATGATTACAAACAATCAGTGGCGGCGCCAGAAAGTTTTTTGTGTGTGTGGGGGGGGGGGGGGGGGGGGGCAGACTCCCATGAAGGGGGACAAATACGTAAAGGATCATATCATTACTTTGTTATGAGGTAGTCCAAACTTGGACCCAAAGTCCGTAATATACTTTTTTGGTTTGGTACGTCCTGTGGACGTACCAAACCAAAAAATTATATTACGAATTTTGGGTCCAAGTTTCGACTAAATGTCAGGGTAATTATCGGTCCTCTTTTCAAAAAATCCTGGATCCGCGTCTGGTGGGTCTGTGCGTGAGAGAGAGAGAGAGAGAGAGAGAGAGAGAGAGAGAAAGAAAGAGAGAGAGAGAGAGAGAGACTCATAATGCCCGTCTGTCATAATGCGAAATCCCTGATTTTTTTTAGACAAGGGATATGGATAGACATGCCTTTGTTGGCTCATAACTTAATTATAACTTATAAGTATCTGCATCCGAGTCTTTAAATCTCTACTGCCTGGATGTGTTCATCAGCTAGCCTGAGGCTTTGGGCTAAGTGTGTATGGGAAATTATTGGGAATAAAAAAGAGAGGGGTGTGTTTGTGTGAGAGAGAGTGACTGAATGTGTTTGTGTGTGAGGGTGGATGGAAATGCATGCGAGATGGTTGGGGGGGCAAAGCCTTCGTTTGGGGGGGGCGGGGGCAAATGCCCCCCCCCCCCCCATGTCCCCCCGTAGCGCCGCCACTGCAAACAATCTTTCTAACAGTTGTAGTATATGTAGTCCTCCCCTGAATCTGAGGTCTTGAGAAATAATACTAATAAAAAGAAAGCGTGTGAAAGCTTAAATTAATATTGCTATTTGTACTCCATATACCCCAAACAACTGAAATCTGATCCGAAAAAAATAACCATCACCTGTGCTGCTTGCGTTATCGTCCACTTGGTGTTAAAATGATATTGAAAAGTATCTGAAATTATCAGTTCACTAGTTTCAAGAAACTTCCATTACTCTGCGAATACTGTTGGCTTTCTATCCATCCAAAAATTGCTGTCGCAACTACACTTTTACTGAAATAACATAATTCAAAAGTTTCTGGAACTGTTAAAAATTTTAAACATTTTTGCCTACTCATCAGACACTTCACTCTGAATAAACGATGACAACCGACTTAACATGAAATAAACAGTTTTAAAAATCAGTACCTTTTAAATCCATCCAATGAAATTGTTCTTGTTTCATTGAGTTTGGTAGACTTGGGATCTCGCGATAACTGAAGCGCACAAGCCAGTTCTGTTGGAAAACGTCAATCCAATCTGCTGCTATCTATTTCTTTGCGAGGCGCACGTTGCCGTTATATGAAGTAAATTTCAGTCATTCCATAGCCCCCAGTTTAAACGATCGAAACCCCACAGTACAAGCTCAACCAATTACCGTAACGGTTGAAATTATTGGGAAGAGGATCAATCACTGTCATGAAGCCTGTTTTTTGGGGCATCGTCATTAACATGAACCTGACCCTCAAGACGTCTTGTGACAAAATAACCAGCAGAGCAATAGCCCGCATGTGCCCGCTCGAAGCCCTCGGTGGTTCTAATAGGAAAGATGAGGGGGGGGGAGTGATAGAGGGTCTATTCTGAAGCTCTTCGCGAGCTTTGTCAGGCCCCTTTTCGACTATGCTGCTGTAGTCACACACACATGTGTTAGCCGGACTAAAGCGCACCAAGTTAACGGGGTACGAGCCCCCCAACCTGGCGCTATCGGTGCTCGGCACACCCGCATCACTTACCTCAGAAGAATCGGGTCTTGAAACACTCCACGAGCGCCCTACCAACCTTGGAGAAAAGACCCCCTCCCCCCCCCCCCCCCTCTCCTCTAAGCGCGAACCATCCCAAAAAAGGTACCAAAAGCTTGATAGAACCCACCCCGGATGAGGGGGGGGTGGCTGAGAATGGGAGTGCCATGTGCACCTGGGACTTCCGGCCCGGGCTGTAAACTAAAAATCACCTTTCTGGTTGTCGCCAGAAGAGTTAAGGTGTATGACTTACGGCCCAAAGTTATTCATTATCCTGTCCCCTTGCATGCCGGACACGCTAGTGGTATGTTATGTAACCAACTTATCCTCACCCACACTCTAAAAGCTCTGGGTACTCTGTGATACCAAAAGTGGTACTCAACTTGTCCCGTGTGGGGTACCAAAATTATGGTATTCCAGGAAACCAAAACATTGTTGGTACTCCAAGAAACCAAACTGTAATGGTACTTTGAGGAACCAAAACTGTCTGGTACTTCGTTTTGGTTCTCTAGAAAACCAAAAGTTTGGTACCATATTATAGTTCTCCAGAGAACTGAACTCAAGTAATTATCCTATGGTGCTCCAAGAAACCAAAAGATTGGTACTTACCCCTCCCCCATCCCTTTCATGTACACAGCATATACATGGGGGGGGGGGGGGGGGGTAGGCTCAAATATTTCTCCATTGAGGGACCCAAAGAACCGGACCGAAGTATGAAAAGCTGCAGAAGTACCAACCTCCATCACGGGCCAAGATACATTTATTATGTAGATAACACCACAAATCATGTCGCTATGAAAACAATGAAAGAAGAAAAAATGAGTTATGCAGTTATGCAGTTCCTTTAATAACCTTCAACAAATATTAAAGGCATACACTGCAACTAACATAAATCAAATACAGTTTGCACCAAGTCATCCAACCCGCTTCCTATATATGAGCCATTCAATCGCGTTTCCAAGGTCCCAGGATTCGACCGAAACCGCCATTGTTGATACAGACGACGCGCGCGCTTGGCACCCAAGTTGCTCACGTGGTGGATATGCAGGGGATGTAACTCCTGTTTATCGACAGTTTGGTATTCCACAACCATCCATTTGGTATTATACGTGCAAAATATAGGGGAGGCTATCAATATTCGGTGTTTTAGGTATCTCATATACTGGTGGTATTCTAGAATACCAAAATGTATTGGGTTTTTTTTTAGAGTGCACATCCGGGCCTCCGCTCCTCCCGGACCCCGGCACCCTGATGTCCTGTCGCTTACACAACAACTATAGGTTCAATGGCCAACTCTAGTCGCACGGCTATGTACAGAGCGCACCGCTTGCATCGCTGGCTGGTATGGATGCTTTATGCATGGTGTATGTGAATGAAAAAACAGGCATCAAGAGTGGGAAACTGTTCGAGGAGCTATGAGGTCGGCGACGTCATGGTGGGCGCACTGTCGTTGTCCGCGGAGCTGAGTTTCAGGACGTTGTTCGGGCCCAGCGAGAGGGCAGTGCCGCTGAGTAGCCCCGGTCCTAGTTTGGTCGAACAGGCTCAGTGATTCAAGACGCTCAATATCAACGGAATAAATGGACAAAAGTCAAGTTAGCGACTTCCTGATGACAATGTCAATTCTCTTCAGCATTCGGCGTGATGTCGCATGAGCGGTCTAGGTCTGGACGCCGCAGCCCGGGTCACGAGTAGAGGGCGCGTGTGGTTCTCCTCAGTAACTCCAAATGGTGGATGGGCTTTGTGGTCTCCTCCCCATTTCTTCTCCCTCTCATGGGCGGGTGTCTCTTTGTGTCTTGGCGACTTGCTCGGTTATCTTGTTCCCCCTTGTCGTGTCTTACTATTTTGCATGAAAATATTCTGTAGGTAATTTAGGATGTAAGTGGAGCTCGCGCCCATATAGACGGCCACGTGCGCCTTCATTGCGAGTAACCACCACCCCCCCCCCCCCTCCCCCGCACACACACACACAAAAAAAAACAAACAAACAAAAATTCATAACACGTTGTTCCCCAAAATAGTTCAGCTGCTTCACTCACAATGTCTTTATTCATTTCAACGAGTTAAAGCGGAGCGCGGTGGTACATTGACTACATTGTCGAACTTGAGACCGAATGGTCAAAAGTTCGAGCCCGCTCCGTATCACTCACCCTGTGTCCCTGAGGTGGACACTTAATCCGGATTGCTTATGTGGGAACACGGTGGCAACATGTGCTAAGACGTATGACATGCCGATGGTGCACACGCATTCAACCAATGCTAACTCAGGTTAGTGCGTTGGAGAGTCTGACAGTTACTCGACGCTGTTCGGCGGTTCTGTTCCAGTACTCTGGCTTCCTCCACCGACACGATATGATCCTGACTGTTTGTTTGATGCTTGGTGTTGTGAAATCTGTTTGGCCGTAACGTCATCAAACGTCACTAATGGGACGAGTTACCGCGTTCATTTATCTGTCGTTACCGTGGAATGGGGTGCGCAGATTGAGGTTCCGCTCCACAATCGTACTTTTGCATTGGAAATAATAAATAGAGGTCATGTGTTGAAACTAATGTCATGTAAACTGAAGATATATTTTAGTAGCAGGTATACAGTAGCCTCAGCTAGGCTATTTGTTGGACAACAGAAATGAAAGTTCTGGTCTGTTTGGTGCATGATACATTGGGATCAATTACCAACGGAAAGATGGGAAACTGTTTTCAAAAAGTAGCTATTAGCTATAGTTTAGATGTTGTTTACACACGGAGTTGTTCAGGAGCGTGAAGCGAAGTATGAGGCGGAAAACATAGTTTTCACGATTTAGAATGAGAGAATGCTGTTCTCCATAGGTATAGCAGGGACTGACATAAGCTTCATACACCGTAACCTTAAAATAGGTTACAGTGTGCCTAGCATACCGTAACCTGTAGGTTTCCGTAGTGTAGATATAAGGTAAATTATTTAGGTGATCAGTTTCCTCTCGTAACCTAATAATAGGTCTTGAGTTTATAGAAACACGTAACCTCCCCCATAACCTAACCTATAGGTTACGGCTTATGTCGGACCCTGTATAAGACTACGAGCCTGAAGCTAAGTATGAGGCGGAAAACATAGTTTTCAGGTTTTGGAATGAGAGAATGCTGTGCTCCATAATTATGAGACCATGAGCAGTGGCAACTTCTGCTTAAAATTCAGCCTTCTGACTGGCAGAAAATGTCTGGTTACAGTATTTCTTCATGCAGTTTTACAGGTTGAAGCTTTGAATTTGACAGTGAATTATTTTTCCCAACATAAAGTTTGTTTATTTCTAGTTTATCAGATATTCTTAACTGGTTTAACCCTTTACCCAACGCAGACGATATCAAAATTTATTATTTTAAATATCATTTTTGAACATTTTTTTTTTTAAATTCCAACCAAACCATATCATGTGACCCCCTCTTTGGAACGAGCTCGATGAGCTCGTTCCAAAGAGGGGTCAAATGATACGGTTTTGTTGAAATTCTTTGAAAAATAATATTTATTCAGCTGCTGAATTTGCATATTACGCGGGCGGGAGTTGCCGATTCGTTGGGTAAAGGGTTAATGGCTTCAGAAAATGTGACTGGCCTACAGCTGATGAGTTAGAGAATAAAGTTTGACTACACTGGCATTTGAAGAGAGCGTGTGACAGGTCGTTTTGGGAAAAATGTCGGGAAAACGTTTAGAGGGAAAGCCGAACTGCGACATTTTTTCACTGACATTCCAGCAAACAAGTTGTATCGAGTCCATTGGCCGGTATCTTATCGTACAGGCTACTGTTGTACGATGGCTGATGCTACGTATGAACGTTAAGAAATAATAAATGTTGGTCACAAAGGATGGACAGCGCTGGGTCACAGTGATCACTTCCCAGGGTATTATTTGTTCTCTTGTAAACAACATTGACGTGACATATTCCAAACAACTAATTTCATTGAACCCTTGTTACAACCCACTTTGTAATAAAAGATGCAAAAATTAATAATTATTACAAAGTGCAACTACTTGGACGGGAAAAACGTTGCAATATGTAATAATTATTACAAAATGCAACTACATGGACGGGAAAAACGTTGCAATATGTAATAAACTTTTTTTTCAAAGGGGCACTTTTTGTTCAAAGGAGAAATCCGAAACTAATTCATGTTATTATACAACTATTAAAATAAATTTGTGTCTCTATGATTCTACGACTATCTTCGGGTATGTTATACGCATTTCTTCGTGTATTTGAGCGAGTTTCGTATTTGTCCGAAGTTTTATTACAAAATGCAACTACTTGGACTGGAAAAACGTTGCAAAATGTAATAATTATTACAAAATGCAACTACATCGACTGGAAAAACGTTGAAAAATGTAATAAAATATTTTCAAGAAGAGCAATCACAACTAATTCATTGTATTATACAATTATTAATAGCAAATTGTATCTGGATGTCTTAACCAAATGTTGTCAATATATATTGTTTGCAGAGATGACCACTGGTGAGCAGTATAGTGGCGACGACAATAAATGGCCAGTGATCGTCTATGGTGATCTCTAGTGATAAGGATTGGAGGGCTATGAGTAATAGCCACATTGAGGCCTCTCCTCACCTCCCTCACATCCTCGTACGAGAAGATGATCATTGGTGATCGCCATTGACGATCGCCAGGGATGCCTAGTGATCGCTTATTGCGATCTTTAGTGATTATTACTAGCGATCATCAGTGATCATCCCTCTGTGTGAAGATGGGAGGGCTGTGAGGAGAGGCCTCATTGAGTCCACACCTCATAGCCCTCACATCCATATCTCGCTCCCAACGATCACTAAAGATCAAAGACATCCATACGGATTGGCAATAGCGATATCAAGTGATTGTTGGGGCGAGATGGGGTTGTGAGGGGTATGAAGTGGGGCCTCGTTGGGGCATCTCTTCACAGCCCTCTCATTCTGATAGGAAAGATGATCATTTGTGATCGCCAGTGACGTTCACTATGGATGCCTAGCGATTGCCGATTTTGCTCTCTAGTGATTGTCGAGGGGGGGGGGGCGAGATGAGGATGTGAGGGCTATGAGAAGAGGCCTCATTGAGGCATCACCTCATAGACCTCATTGGTCTCCGAGTAGACCGACGGAGAGCGCCACAGTCGCTGCCCCGTCCAGAAGCCTTGGCCTACGTTACTTGACATAGTGAACCGGCGACACAGAGACCTACAACCAGTGCCCCGACCGACAACGACAAAGTCCCTCTCTCTCTTCTCCCAACGGTGAACCTAGCTCAGAAGCCCTCCATCCAGTGGTCAGACCTAGCGACACAGTGGCTTCACCCCTGCTCCCAACGTTGGCACTATCCCAGAAGCCCTCCAACCAGTCGACCGACAGAGAGTGACACAGTCGTACTTCCCTCTGCTTCAAACAGTGACCCTGTACCAGTAGCCCTCCAACCAGTGACCCGACCGAAAGCGACACAATCACTCACTCGGCGATCCTACCATGATGTGAGATAGCGACAGTCAAATTTTACTGGGGGTGGGGGATGGCACTACTGGCACATGTTCTGTGTGAAATGGCATAGGGTAAGGCAGACTTGGTCTGAAGCAACTGTGATGAAATGCTATCACTGTGCGGATAGTGTTACGAGGGTATTGACATAGGCCAGGGGCTGCGCAGCAGCAAAGGGCGGAGTTGCTGGGCTTAAACAAAGTCCAGTCGCTCACCTCTGTGGACATCGACAGCGGTCAACGTCGTCAGGACCTTGCGCGCTATCCATGATGTCACCGACGTCGTAGCTACTCTAACCATTTTCCTCTCTCGATTCCCGCCTTTCCTGCATCTTCACAAACTTTGCAGTGGGCATCCACACCCAGCCTGCGATGCAAACGATGCGAACCGTACATAGACGATCGACTAGAGTTGGCAAGTGAGATAGAGGTTGTGTCAGCGATAGGAATTTGGAGGGGGTGGGTTGGTGTCCGGGTGCAGGTAGGGTCAGGTAGAGGGCGACATAAAAGGTCCTTTCGGGAACATAACATACTACTCGTGTAGGATGATATGGAAACAAAAATACTTCACTTTGCTTTCCTTGGGTTTTATAGATTTCATTATATTACCTTAGCCATTCTTCCTCAAGAAATCTTTCCAGGTTAGCGTTTCCATGATGAAAATGTTCAGCTTTAGTGGTTTTAGGGTAGGCGCAGGGGCGGGATAATGGGAGGCATTGGTACTCCTTTTCATAATAATTATTCGGCTGCTTATTCGAAAGAATTACAAAAGATAACATAGAATAAAAACACAACACTTATTATTTATTGGTAATTAGAAAAACAGAATATAATCAGTTTCACAAATATAAAAAAGTACAGGTAGAAACTGGTTATAGTTGAAACAGATGTAGTATTCATGCAAAATTGTGAAATGGCAACACTTTTCCAACTGTGAGTGCAAAACATTTTTTTAAATGCTTTCTTGTATGGTGAGGAAATCAGTGGTGTAATGTCACAACTTCTGAGGTCTGACACACTTGAGGAAAAGAAAATCTCGTGATTTGTGAGTGCATACCGGAAATAGCCCACGCTTCGCCACTACAAATAGCGTATTTTACTCTTGAAAGTCGCTCGCAAAAGTAATGTTTCTCGTGCTTTTCGCTGCCACTCGTCAGATATCCCCTGTACCCACTCGGATACTGTTCTTTTGGTTTTCGGATTTTCGAATTTAATTCGTAAATTTGAAATAAGAAATGATTACAAACAATCTTTCTAACAGTAATCGTCCCCTGAGTTCCAATGTGTTCTATGTGCCTACTGGCACATAGAACACATTGGAACTCAGGGGACGAGTTGTAGTATATGTAGTCCTCCCCTGAATCTGAGGTCTTGAGAAATAATACTAATAAAAAGAAAGTGTGTGAAAGCTTAAATTAATATTGCTATTTGTACTCCATATACCCCAAACAATTGAAATCTGATCCGAAAAAAATAACCATCACCTGTGCTGCTTGCGTTATCGTCCACTTGGTGTTAAAATGATATTGAAAAGTATCTGAAATTATCAGTTCACTAGTTTCAAGAAACTTCCATTACTCTGCGAATACTGTTGGCTTTCTATCCATCCAAAAATTGCTGTCGCAACTACACTTTTACTGAAATAACATAATTCAAAATTGTCTGGAACTGTTTAAAATTTTTAACATTTTTGCCTACTCATCAGACACTTCACTCTGAATAAACGATGACAACCTTGTCGACTTAACATGAAATAAACAGTTTTAAAAATCAGAACCTTTTAAATCCATCTAGTGAAACTGTTCTTGTTTCATTGAGTTTGGTAGACTTGGGACCTCGCGATAACTGAAGCGCACAAGCCAGTTCTGTTGGAAAACGTCAATCCAATCTGCTGCTATCTATTTCTTTGCAAGGCGCACGTTGCCGTCATATGAAGTAAATTGAAGTCATTCCATAGCCCCCAGTTTAAACGATCGAAACCCCACAGTAGAAGCTCAACCAATTACCGTAACGGTTGAAATTGTTGGGAAGAGGATCAATCACTGTCATGAAGCCTGTTTTCTGGGCATCGTCATTAACATGAACCTGACCATCAAGACGTCTTGTGACAAAATAACCAGCAGAGCAATAGCCCGCATGTGCCTGCTCGAAGCCCTCGGTGGTTCTAATAGGAAAGATGGGTGGGGGGGGGGCTTCCTCCACCGACACGATATGATCCTGACTGTTGAAAGTGTCGTACAACCCTAATATATAACAGTGCGTCAAAGCCTAGTAAAATCAATACACCTATAGAAAACCACTACGTCCACCGGGCGTTTACATGGTTGGTCCCCGATTTATACACCCAAAATCTTAGAGTGACATTTCTATAAATCGCAGCCAGCCCTACAATGTATGGTGGTGATTTGCTGTTGCGGTTAATCTGGTTCTGATCCGGTCAAATTCTGGGATACCTGTGATCTTTAGTGATCGTTGGGAGCGAAATATGGATGTGAGGGCTATGAGGTGAGGACTCAATGGAACCTCTCCTCACAGCCCTCTCATCCTCATACTGGGAGATGCTCGCTAGTAACGATCACTAGAGATCGCCATAAGCGATCACTAGGCATCCCTGGTGATCGTCAAAGGCGATCACCAATGATTATCTCCTCGTATGGGGATGTGAGGGGTGACAGGGGAGGCCTCAGTGCGGCTAGTACTCATAGCCCTCTAATCCTCATCTCGCTCCCAACGATCACTGGAGATCGCATAGACGATCAGTTGCCATTCCTTGTCATCGCCACTATACTGATCTACAAACAATACATATTGACAGCATTTGGTTAAGACATTCAAAAACAATTTGCTATTAATAATTGTATAATACAATGAATTAGTTGTGATTGCTCTTCTTGAAAATATTTTATTACATTTTGCAACGTTTTTCCACGCGATGTAGTTGCAGTTTGTAACATTTATTACATTTTGAAACGTTTTTTCCAGTTCATGTAGTTGCATTTTGTAATAATTATTACATTTTGCAACGTTTTTCCAGTCCAAGTTGTTGCATTTTGTAATAAAATTTCGGACATATACGAAACTCGCTCAAATATACGTAGAATTGCGCACAACATACTCGAAGACAGTCGTAGAATCATAGAGACACAATTTATTTTAATAGTTGTATAACATGACTTAGTTTCGGATTTCCCCTTTGAAAAAAAAGAGCGCCCTTTGAAAAAGAAGTTTCTTACATATTGCAACGATTTTCCTGTCCACGTAGTTGCATTTTGTAATAATTATTACATATTGCAACGTTTTTCCCTTCCAAGTAGTTGCATTTTGTAATAATTATTACATTTTGCAACTTTTATTACAAAGTGGGTTGTAACAAACCCTGTTATAATTTATGCACGTTTTCTTTCTTAGGACTTCATATGCTTCGAAATTGGAGTTGGGCTGATTTAGAACTTTTCAAATTGCAGGCATTTGCCTTGTTTCAATGTATAAGAGAGTGCCTAGAGGCTCTCTCTCATAAATTACAACAGGGCAACGCTGCACAGACAAAACAGTTTCGCCACAAAGATAATAATAATGAAGGACATCCACAAAATATGACATCTTCAAGTTTCAGTACCTGGAATACAGAATAAAACCCAAATATGGACTCACGGAACTGCCAGTTAATGCAGAATCGAATAATCTTAAGAGGACATTTCGATATACCAGCAGTCTAGTCTGCCATTCATTGCTCAGATGAAAGGAAACAGCGTTTCTTCGATTTGAAAAATCAAATTTTTTTCCAATTGGGCGAACTATGGTCTATTTTCGCCGGATCTGGGCCCTCCTTGGTGCATTTCCCGGTAGCTTTTCTTGACCCAGTTCGCTCCTGGGCTGTGGAGCAATAATGTTTTGCCCTTACTTCCAACCCGTTATGCACGAGCTTTAGTGCAAAAGAAAAGCAATAGGTTCGTGAGGATCAATACTAATTTAACCCTACATGCAGCCCAAAAGGGATGTAGGATTAAACTATTACTGAACCTCCTCGCAAATAGTACTCGATCCTAAAATACATCCAACGATCTCGAAGTTCACCATATATGTGAACCCAGAACATCACAAGCCTCGTCTGGGATCGCGATGATTCACTGGTTACGGCATTGGACTTCAAACCGAAAGTTCCACGGTTCGATCCCTACCAGGGAGGGGTAACTGTGTTGTGTCCTTGGGCAAGGTTCGTAATCCCGATAGCCCACTTGAGGGCACGGTGGCGCCGTGTACTAAGGGGCGTACTCCACGTCGTGGTGTACTCGTCTTCAACCATGTTAACCCTGCTTGTGTTGAGTTAGTATGTTGGGAGGTCTGACAGATGCCCGCCGCTGCTCGGTGGTTCTCTCCGGTTCGTCCGCCCGTGAAACTTCCGACACGAGGTGACCCTGGCTAGATGTCGAACGTGTCGTTAAACCCTAATGGAACAAAACAAACAGTCATAAGCCTCTTGAGCACATACTTAAGCATAGGCGACCGCAGCGGGTGGGGTGCAAAGTCAATACTGCCCCACACACGGGTTCAACGCAAACGCAAATTAATAGCTTTTTTCCGCGTTTCGCAGAATAGCGGAAAATATTTGTCTTCGAGGCACGAAGCTATATTAACTGTTAAGGTGAGGGTTAATTTGTTTTCGAGTAGTGAGCACTGTTCGTGTTCAGAGTGCGTGTTACAAAGGTGTCTAATTAAGGTCAAGCAGGAAAATGTTTCACTCTGGCCGTCGCTTTGCCTGGCCTCAGATCGTACAATATTTTACAGTTCACGTCGGCAGTTTTATTATGGATTCGGATTCTTTGAGATCATTTGTTTCTAGTGAAGTGAAAGACGTTGTAAATAACTCTCACGTTGCTAATGTATATACAAGCTCTGAAGGAGTCTGTACACATAGTTTTCCTGAAGGGAAAATACAGTTGATTGAACACGAAGGTAAGCGTGAAGGTAAGAATATAATCCCTGAAGGGGATATGGTCGCAAAAGAGTTGGTAACAAATGATGTTCAGAGGTATGAAGTAACAGGGGAGTGGAAAGGTGAAGAAGCTCAAAAAAGTTCTACTTGGGGAGAGTTGGAAGCGGTAAGAAGGGGAGTGAGGTCGTTGGCCTTTGCATTGCAAAGTAAGCGTGTCAAATGGTTTACTTATAACATGAATGAATGTTCAATTGTAGAGGTAGGCAGCGGTAAGTGGGCACTACAAAAAATTGCTATTGACATAGATTTAGTGTGTTCACAACAGGGTAGCCATTTAAAAATGTTCTGGATTCCCCGTTCGGAAAATAAAATAGCTGATGCTTTAAGTTGACAAGGGGATAATGGAGATTGGGAGATTAAGCATGGAGCTTTTCACGAGCTGAGTGTAAAGTGGGGTCAGCACTCAATTGATAGATTTGCCACCAATATAAGTGCAAAATTTGTTCGTTTTAATTCTAAATGGTGGTGTCCAAATGTTGAAGCGATTAATGCTTTTGATCAGCAGTGGGGACACGATAATAATTGGCTTGTACCGCCCCCTGACAAAATTATTCGGACCATTTCCAAATTATCAAAAGACAAAGCTACAGGGACTTTAATTGTCCCGCAATGGAAATCGGCGCCATTTTGGGTTGTTTTGTGACCGGATGGTATTAAGTTCGCCCATTTTGTCAAAGACTGGGTTGTATTGACCAGTAAGCATTTGGTGCCAAAGGCAAGGCGTTTTGGGGTGTTTAGTCGAAACTGTGATAAGCTTAAATTATTAGCTTTAAAAGTTGGTTTTTAGTTTTAGCTAATATAATTTTTTTTTAATTTTATTGCAGATATTGAATTAAGTTCATCTATCAGGCAGCAAATTGCAGATGCGGGAGTTGAACACGAGACATTCAGTGGCTTAGTAGACAGTTACTGTATGAGCGGTTACCTTATGGAATCAAAAAGTGACAGTACTGTGAGAAAATACTTTCTTTATTTTTCTAAATGGAAACAGTTTATACACTCTGCAGGTGGATGTGAGCTTCCCGCGGATCCTATACATGTGTCTATGTATTTAACTGATCTCATGGACAAAGGTTCTTCTTATAGTGTCATTTCATCAATTGTTTATTCCATTAACCCTTTACCCAACGTAACGGCCAAAACCGGCCAGCGCTATTCTCAAAAACAGCCAATTAATTTTCATTATTTTTTTCATTTTTTGTCTCAAAAACATAGGTTATGACCCCTCGTTGGAACGAGCTCGACGAGCTCGTTCCAACGAGGGGTCATAACCTATGTTTTTGAGACAAAAAATGAAAAAAAATAGTTATTCAAGAATTTATTTTGCAATTGTCGTCTGCTTTTCAGGTTAGGTAAAGGGTTAAGTGGTTTCATGAAATCAAAGGGTTAAAAGATCCCACAACAAACCCATATGTTAAAAATTTGTTGGAGGCTGCTAAACGGGTAGCTGAAAAAGTTGTTCATAAAATAGAGCCTGTTACTGCAGAAATGATTATTGATTCATGTGATTATTATTCAGATAAGATAACAGATTTGGCAGTATTAAGAGATATGACAATGTCATCTTGGGCATTTGCAGGATTTTTGAGATTTGATGAGCTTATTTCGCTCACTGCAAAAGATATTACTTTCTTTGACAATCATTTTTTAATCAAAATTCGAAAAAGTAAAATGGATCAGTACAGACAAGGAAATGAACTTCTCATAGCCAAGGGGTTTACTTCCGCTCGCCCGTACACTTTGTTATCAAAGTTTATGCGTTTGGCGGAGGTAAATCTTTCGGGTGATTTTTATCTGTTCAGACCACTTTATAGGTCTGGGTCTGTTTGCAAGCTTGTCACATGTAATCGTAAGCTTAATTACACTAGAGCCAGAGAATGTATAATGTCTCGGTTCAGGGAGGTATTTGGAAATATTAATTTTGGACTACATTCTTTGAGATCTGGTGGGGCAACAACTGCAGCTAACGCAAAAGTACCAGACAGATGTTGGAAAAGACATGGTCGTTGGAGATCTTGAGTCCGCCAAAGACGGTTATGTTCAAGATTCCACTGAACATAGATTGCAGGTTACAAAAAAGTTAGGATTGTAAATGTACGATGTCAGAAAGATTTGGGGTTTTTTTTAAATCTCATACTTTATAGCGTCGCTCACTCACAATCATCCGTTCTTTTTTGGTCTGTACGCTCAGCGCACGGCTATTTGCAGAATTAGAGTGTTTGAGTAAGTATTAGTGTAGACGAAGATTTGCTTTTTTCCGCGTTTCGTAGAATAGCGGAAAATATTTGTCTTCGGGGCACGAAGCTATATTAACTGCTAAGGTGAGGGTTAATTTGTTTTCGAGTAGTGAGCACTGTTCGTGTTCAGAGTGCGTGTTACAAAGGTGTCTTATTAAGGTCAAGCAGGAAAATGTTTCATTCTGGCCGTCGCTTTGCCTGGCTTCAGATCGTTCAATTTTAAAATAGTATTTTACCATGTCCAGGGGTTTTTATTTTGTGATATGGAAATATCCTAAAGGAAATGAATATACTTTTGAGTAGCAAAATGTTTTGGGTGAAGTTCGACATCCAATCTAGAGGTGGCAGTATTGCCTTGCTTCGAACACAGGTTTCCAGAGTGTTTTCCTCAAGGGTTTTTTATCTTTGGTTGTTCATGGGCGGCTACTGCACCAATGAAAGATTTTCTCTTTATAACGCAGAATTGTATGAGAATCATGTTAAGAAAATGTTTGAGTACATTAATTTTTTTTTTTTTTTTTTTAAGTTGCTGAATTAAACTGTCGTCTCTGTACGCTCAGCGCACGGTTATTTGCAGAATTAGAGTGTTTGAGTAATTATTAGTGTAGACGAAGACCATACAAAAATGAAACTTTTACATAACATTACTGGAAGACATTTGTAAAAACAGTCTCAAATATCTAAAGAATTTCAATTTATTGCTTCTTAAATAGAGCTGATGATTTTCCACTGAAACAACATGGATGAACTCGCATTTAAGATCTTAACACAATCTACAAAATGTCAGTGCACGATAGTAGCACTTTGTTACAGGTCTGTTTGATCGGGCTCTAACGGGTTGTTGTTGTTTTGTTTTGTCTTGGCTTTCTAAAACAGCCAAAGGATTTTTCTCCGCTTGGCTTGCCCACACAGACCGTGGGACGGGAGAGTGATACACCCATTGCGAAATGGAGTTCCGGCCTTCCTGCACACTTCATAATTGTAGACAAAAGAGGCAAACTTTCTCTAAATCATTTGGTCATCTCGCCCAATTGGTTTCAAAAGTTGAATCAGTCTTAATTCCACATCCGCTGAACACTCTTCACAAGTTCCGTATATTGACAACTTGATTAATCTGAATTTTAAACCTAGAGAAACAGAATTTACTGTGACCATTCTGTGTGAAAATGTGAAAGCATCAGAATTAAACTATACAGAAGAAGAATTTTTAGGGACTTATTTTCAGGAATAAAATATGTTTAAAGAAATCAGAAATGTTTTTTCGTAAGCAACGTTTAAGGATTTTCATACAGGAATCAGATAATTTTTTCAAGAAGCCATGGGTGGGGGGGGGGGGGGGTGCGTGAACTTAGGTGGAAGTTTTCATTTTGCAGATCTTTTGATACACTCACCCTTTCCTGCATTTTCTTTCCATGACATCTTTGGGACCCACCCCCTTCTCATACATTTTTATATACAAAACTTCGGCACTCGAACACCAACTCGAAACACGTAATGCACACATGCAAAACCGGTACTCATTTACCATAGTACATATAATAATTAAGGAATACCCAGCGGTATTTCCCCGTTTACGTCGTACTTTATGTCCCGCTGAAGTTTTGTTAACAAAAGTTTTGCACAAATTCCTGCGAGTTCAACAGAATATTCCAGCAAATACCGACCGGCAAATCAGCCACGTATCATACCCATCTTTCCACTTCAAGTGACTGGTTCAAGTGGACGGTTATCTCTCCTTATCAGACTGTCAGAACCCATCAACTAATTGCTTCACCGATAATCACCTTATGCTTGAGATGTGAGTGTTGCCCACTTTCAAAATTTTTTGCCCTGTCTACTTTTTTGAGTGTAAAAATACATGTATGAACTTCGGCAATACATTAAGGGGGTCATAAAATGCGATTTTCGGGGGAAAAAATGCACCCAAAGACCCCATGATTGGCCTCAGTGACCTTGACCTATATTGGAACCTCCATTGAGTGTCGACTCATTTGGTGTTGGTCCCAGGTCCACAGGTCGTACCATGCCTGAGATATGAGCGTGTCCGAATTTCAAAAAACGCATAGGGGTACCCCCAATGCCCGAGTAGCTTGGGAAACATAGGTGTCCGAGTACTAGTGACTATCTATCAGTATGCCAAAAAGCAAAGATATTGGAAGATTCCTATTCGAGTCATTGTGCGAAGAAGGAAGTACATTCACCCTTTACCTAACATGAAAAGCAGACGACACTTGCAAACAAAATTCTTGAATAACTATTTTTTTTTAATTTTTTGTCTCAAAAACATAGGTTATGACCCCTCTTTGGAACGAGCTCGGCGAGCTCGTTCCAAAGAGGGGTCATAATCTATGTTTTTGAGACAAATAATGAAAATTAATTGGTGATTTTTGTGAATAGCGCTGGCGGTTTTGGACGTTACGTTGGGTAAAGGGTTAAAGACAGAAGAGCTGGAGAATAAGAATAGTCTGTATGTTCCACACAGAATAATTAATTTATTAACCCTTTACCCAACGTAACCGACAAAAACGGCCAGCGCTATTCACAAAAATCACCATTAAATTTTCATTATTTTTATTTTTGTCTCAAAAACATAGCTCATTCCAATGAGGGGTCATAAGCTATGTTTTTGAAGCAAAAAATGAAAAAAAAAAACGGCCAGCGCTATTCACAAAAATCACCATTAAATTTTCATTATTTTTATTTTTGTCTCAAAAACATAGCTCATTCCAATGAGGGGTCATAAGCTATGTTTTTGAAGCAAAAAATGAAAAAAATTGTTCTTCAGGAATTTTGTTTGCAAGTGTCATCTGCCTTTTGTGTTAGGTAAAGGATAAAATTAGAGCAATGGGTTTTCCTAACACAAATATAAAAATTACGACAATGTTTTTTTAAATTTATATCGTAGTAAATCAATGTATATATTTACACTGTGACGAAATTATATTTATGTTGTGAAGTTGGGGGAATTTTACAGAGCCATTTATTATCGAGATTCGTGACAAGAGCATCTGTATTTGGAATTTGTGCAGTGTCTTAGCGGATTTTTTTTTCTTGAGACGAACTTGCCATAAATGTGAGTATTCACTCAGTATTGTCAGCGATCGTATTTATTTATTTATTTATTTATTTATTTATTTATTTATTTATTTATTTATTTATTGGTGTTTAAGGTCACATATTTCTGCACAATGGCTAATCATGACCATGACAGTTTTACGGGTGGAGGAAGCCGGAGTACCCGGAGAGAACCACCGAGCAACGGCGAGCAACTGTCCGCTCCCCAACATACCAACTCCACACAAGCAGGGTTAGCATTGGTTGAAGACAGGTGCACCAACGACGTGCAGTGCGCCTTAGTACACAACGCCACCGTGCCCCCATGTGGGCAGTGGGGGTGAAGTGTCTTGCCCAAGGACACAACGCGGTTGCCGCAGGTGAGATTCGAACCGAGTGCAGCCTGCACCTCTACCTACTGAACCACCGCGCCCCCAGGCGACCGTAAGACCATAAAAAGAAACAAGGAACAACGCTTTGGTGACCATTTCTTTGTAAGAGATGGTAAAGGTGGGGCATTTCAAGTTTGTTGAAATCGAATTGCTGTCCCCGTGGAGAAGGAAGTACATTAAAGACAGAAGAGCTGTAGAATAAGAATAGTCTGTATGTTTTATCGCAGAGTGGTGGGTTGCTGAAATAAATAATAAAATAATATGTTCTCTGTTCTGTCACAAATGACCTATAATAAAGAAGGAAGAATAAATAAGAAAACAGCATAATTTGTACACTATCACAAACGTGGGGCTCGAACCCACTACCCCGAGATTAAGAGTCTCGGGGTCGTGGGTTCGAGCCCCACGTTGGGCGCCATTATCGCAGAGTGGTGGGTTGCTGAAATAAATAATAAATTAATATGTTCTGTCAAAAATGACCTATAATAAAGAAGGAAGAATAAATAAGTAAACAGCATAATTTGTACACTATCACAGTTTCACACAGAATAATTAATTTATTAACCCTTTACCCCACGTAACTGACAAAAACGGCCAACGCAATTCAAAAAAATTATCATTAAATTTTCATTATTTTTATTTTTGTCTCAAAAACATAGCTTATGGCCCATCTTTTTAACGAGCTCGTTGAGATCATTCCGATGAGGGGTTATAATCTATGTTTTTTCCCCTGAGACAACCCGCCGTGAGACAAGTCACCCCAAGTGAGACAGGTCGCCCCAACATTTAAGACAACTCGCCCCAACTTTTGAGACAACTCGCCCCAACATTTGAGACAACTCACTTTTGAGACAACTCGCCCCACCTTTTGAGACATCCCGCCCCCATCTTTTCCAGTGGAAATGGTTATAAAAAATAACAGGAGACAGATTACAGAAACACGTTTTTATTCATCGATATCAAATGATATGGAATTGGTATAAAATAGGATTTTACAACAAAAATATACATATTTTCAAAAAAGAATAGCATTTGTTATGTTCTGATATATTACTTGTAAACCTATGCTCAGTACGTGCCTCCAAACAGATTGGCCTCTAAAACTTCGGCTTTCACTGTCATCTCTGCTATCTTGGATTCCTCTTGAAAAGCTTCTGCGCGCCGCAGGCGCACAGGGGCGATGTGGGATTGAAATCCCTTGCGACCCTAATAACTTCATTTGCTTTATAGCTTTATTTGCTTATAAATCCACGAGAGTCGTGAGCGAGAACCAATAATCTTATTTAGTTTGAGAGTGTGACTGGCAGTAGGTTAATGTGCTGAGATCCCCGAGAACCTCGAACTGGAAGATGGCTAGGAATTTTGCATATTTACAAGAGTTCTGCTCCGTGTCTGCTCAGAGAAGTTGGCATATTTATGGTAATACCGAAACCGCAATTTGGTGGTTATTTTGGGGAAAAAGAAAAAGAAACCCAAACAGTCGCTGGTTTGGGAGCAGCCCCAGCATATTATCCTTAACGGTTACAAAAAGGAAAAAATCCACCAATATGTGTTTTTGAAAGCTGGGAGTCATCCATCAGCCTATAAGGGAGAGTGGATGCTGAGCGAAGGCCATCTGGTCTGCCTTTGGGGAGAACAGATGACGGGGTGATCGGAGGGGAACCCCTCCCCCCCCCCCCCCCCCCCCCTCCACAAAAAGCCACACACACACATCTTGGTTTTCCCGAGTTTACATTTATTTACTTTAATTGCCTTTTTTCGTGTGTTTGGTATTTTTCTGATTTCGGTCATTAGGTCCTATAAATATTTGTAACAATGAATGGTAAGTGCTCGACGGGTGACCAGACGGAGATGAGTATGGGTATTAAAGGGGGCCAGGGAGAGGTGAGTCGAGGGGTGCAGGTGGGGGAGGTTAAGATGCACAGGCATGCAGGCAGTGTGATATGAAGTATGGTGGGGGTCGGCCAATGGATAGTAGTGGGGCGTGTGCCAACTGCAGGGATATTTTACAGTTGTTAGAGAAGCGTGTTGCGTTCCAGCGGGAAATTGCGGAGCTGAAGGGGAGGTTTGGGAGGGTTTGTCTAGCTGGAGTCACACCAATGAAGGTTACCTATGATGTGGAGGTGGAAGGAGGATGGAAGGTCGTTGTGGACTCAAGGAGGAAACAGGGAGGCAGGAAATGTGGGGGGGGGGGGATGCTTGATGTGAGGAGTGTAGCCGAGAAGGGGGATCTGGTAGGAAAATTCGGAAGGTGGCGTCAGGACAGGGCTGCGTAGAGTCAGGCCAAATTCGGCGTAAGGCTGCCAAGGTTGCTAGGCGGTGTTTAGAGAACAGGTTCAGTATGTTAGATTCCGATACCTCTGGGGATGAGAGTGGGGGGACTTTGAGGGGGATAGGTGGCTGCTGATGTTGATAGGCCAGATGGGGTAAGGAGGGCGATGAAGAGAAAGAGGGGGCCAGAGGCATGCAAAACGAGGCGAGTTGCAGATGATATAGGAACTGGGGGAAGAAGAAGAAAATTAATTGTAGCGGGGAGTAGCATTGTACGTGGGAATGAGAATGTGGTTTGTGGTCCTGATAGTTTTAATCGAACAGTCTTGGGCTTTCCGGGGGCGAAGGTGGGGGATCTGAGGGACCGGGTAGATAGTATTGTGGCAGGGTCAGGATCGGATCCGGTAGGTAGTGGTGGTCCATGTGGGGCCCAACAATATTAGGGAGAGAAGGTCAGTAAGTTTGGTGGAGTCGTATAGAGGTTTAGTCAGCAAACTGCTAAGTAGGAACGCAAGAGTACTTGTATCCGGGGTCCTTCCTGTCCTTAGAGGTGTGGACGAACGGAACTCAATGATTTGGGCGCTGAATGAGGAGTTAGAGGACTACCCTACAACACAAGGCGACCATGCGTTATACCCACCCACCCACCCACCCACAATAACGTCTGACCCCCACATTACTACCTATATTAGTCATGGGGTGACATAAAGCATTAAGTCGATTAGTATGAATGGCTTTCGGGGAGCCCACAGAGCTATATATTGTCCATACTATACTGTTGTTAGCTCAACTTGACAAAGTCAAGCTGAGCTATTGCCATCACTTCTCGTCCGTCGGCGTACGTACGTACGTACGTTAGTACGTTAGTACGTACGTCCACAATTTCCTTTGGCACACCTCACAGGTCGCATTTATGATCAGATTACTTTGAAACTTCTTATGCTTGTTTGGGGTGATCTCTAGATGGGAGCTATCGATTTTCTTCAATTTCTGGCAAAAAATGTTGCCGCGGCCAACGTTCTTAGAACTTAGTTTAGTCAAACCACAATATTTCCCTTTGGCACACCCTACAGGGCACATTTATGATTTGATTGCTTTGAAACCTGATACGCTTATTTAGGGTGGCCTCTAGATGGGAGCTATCGATTTTCTTCAATTTCCGGCAAAAAATGTTGCCACGGCCAATGTTCGTAGAACTTAGTTTAGTCAGACCTCAATATTTCCCTTTGGCACACCCTACAGGGTACATTTACGATCAGATTGCTTTGAAACCTGGTATGCTTGTTTGGGGAGACCTCTAGATGGGAGCTATCGATTTTCTTCAATTTCTGTCAAAAAATGTTGCCGCGGCCAACGTTCTTAGAACTTAGTTTAGTCAGAAGACTCAATATTTCCCTTTGGCACACCCTACAGGGTACATTTATGATCGGATTGCTTTGAAACCTGGCATGCTAGTTTGGGGTGACCTCTAGATGGGAGCTATCGATTTTCTTCAATTTCTGTCAAAAAATGTTGCCGCGACCAACGTTCTTAGAACTTAGTTTAGTCAAACCACAATATTTCCCTTTGGCACACCCTACAGGACACATTTATGATTTGATTGCTTTGAAACCTGGTATGCTTATTTAGGGTGACCTCTAGATGGGAGCTATCGATTTTCTTCAATTTCCGGCCAAAAATGTTGCCACGGCCAACGTTTGTAGAACTTAGTTCAGTCAGACCTTAATATTTCCCTTTGGCACACCCTACAGGGCCCATTTATGATTAGATTGCTTTGAAACCCGGTATGCTTGTTTGGGGAGACCTCTAGATGGGAGCTATCGATTTTCTTCAATTTCTGTCAAAAAATGTTGCCGCGGCCAACGTTCTTAGAACTTAGTTTAGTTAGAAGACTCAATATTTCCCTTTGGCACACCCTACAGGGTACATTTATGATCGGATTGCTTTGAAACCTGGCATGCTTGTTTGGGGTGACATCTAGATGGGAGCTATCGGTTTTCTTCAATTTCCATCAAAAAATGTTGCCGCGGCCAACGTTTTTAGAACTCAGTTTAGTCAGACCACAATATTTCCCTTTGGCACACCCTACAGGGCACATTTATGATTTGATTGCTTTGAAACCTGGTATGCTTGTTTGGGGAGACCTCTAGATGGGACCTATCATTTTTCTTCAATTTCCATCAAAAAATGTTGCCGCGGCCAACGTTCTTAGAACTTGGTTTAGTCAGAAGACTCGATATTTCCCTTTGGCACACCCTACAGGGTACATTTATGATCGGATTGCTTTGAAACCTGGCATGCTTGTTTGGGGTGACCTCTAGATGGGAGCTATCGATTTTCTTCAATTTCTGTCAAAAAATGTTGCCGCGGCCAACATTCTTAGAACTTAGTTTAGTCAGACCACAATATTTCCCTTTGGCTCACCCTACAGGGCTCATTTATGATTAGATTGCTTTGAAACCTGGTATGCTTATTTACGGTGACCTCTAGATGGGAGCTATCGAGTTTCTTCGGTTTCTGTCAAAAAATGTTGCCACTGGCAAAAAGACTGACATTGGTCCCAATGATCTTCAATTTTGCCATTTCATTTATAACTTACCAAGTTCAAGTTTGTCAAGTTGAGCTACAGTGTCATTGACACTTTCATTTTATACTGCCAGGCATTACCCCCACTCCACAACACCCCTTGACCTGCCATAACGTACTACCTATACCAGCCATAAAATAATACAAAGCAATCGGTTTGTTATAATGATATCGAGGACTGGACCTACAGCGGTATACACATTGCATCCTATGCCACCCATTCTAAACGAACGATTATAATACTGCCTGACCTAGCATTACGAACTAAATACCAGCCATAAGATAATACAAAGGATTCGGTAGGTAAATAGTACTAAGGGGGTAATAGGCCAACAGACCATTCATCCTATACTGCCAATCTAAACTATCAAGAACTCCTCGCAAATACCACACCGGGCGTCTATGCATTATCCCCATTCCTACAGTACAGCTTGACCTAGCTATATCAGATATAGGATAATATGAAGACCCAAGGGCTAATAGGATACCAACATGGATATATACCACCACTACCATATCACTCCCCCCCCCCCCCCCTACAAGAAGTCCGACACCCCCAGACCCGAATAATGTTATGTCGGAATGTATACTGGACAATAACAGTGGTCAATGTCTCTATGACGTCGCGTGCGTATCATGACGTCACGGCGTTAATAGCAACGTCAACCGTTTCGCGGAAAAAAACTTTCAAGAAAACCCAATTTTCCCATCATCTTTCCACCACTTACCCATACTATATACCCATAGCCCTGTGTTTACATATATCACTATATGTACCATAGCATACCATAAAGGCAGTAGGGACACCATTTGGCGGATCTAGCTGCAAGGAGCCGTACTTTTGCACCCCCAAAAGTTGCTCCCCCAAACGGCTCCGGTTCCTATGGGAATTTAACACTAGCTGCTCCCCCAAAGCTCCGGGTAATCAGGCACGATTCATCGCTCCCCTACTACTTTGGGGCAACGCGAGCTTGTACGGGCGTGACGGGCTGCATCTTAGCAGGATGGGGAAACGGATATTGGGGTATAAAATTCTACGGGTAGCGGAGCCTTTTTTGGAGTGGAGCGGGGTGGGAGGCCAGAGGCATGTATAACAAGAGTGGACACAGGTGGGGTGTACAAGAGCGAGGGAGACAGAATAAGTTTACCAAGGCTAGCGTCAGAAAACAATGAGACCAGTAGGCAGAAGCCAATGAATCTCGGTACTCTGAAAGTGGGTTATAGCAACATCCAGGGTCTCCACCGGAAAAGAAGTGAAATTGCGACATTGATCGCGGCAGAGGACTTTGATGTCATGGGCTTAAGCGAAACGTGGGTTAAACACGAGGAATAGGTAGACCAAGTAAGGGGTGTGTGTGGATAGGTGTAGGGCGAACGGAAGGCCAGAAAAAAAGGGGGGGGGGGGTAGGCATGTACATTAAAGAGGATTTAAAACCGTCGCTGATCACAAACCTGGAAGATGTCAGCACCTCGGCTGAGGTATCGAAAGAAATTGGATGGGTAAAGATCAATCTAAGAAACAAAAGTATTGCCCATGGGATTGTGTACTGTGCGGTGGAGGGAAGCAAACATGAGTGGAATGACTCGATATTCTCAACACTGAGGTACAATATCACAGAACTAGAAAACAGGGGGCTCCGTATAATTCTGATGGGTGACTTTAATGGACACATAGGTGATAAGGAAGAATGCATAGAGGGTGGGGACGAGAAAGTCAACAGGAATGGAAGGAAGCTGTTGAACTTCACAAATGAGCTCGGTCTGAAGATTCTGAACAGGGGCGCGAGGTGCAAGGGAAATGGACCTAAATGACAGAAAATCAATAATCGACAATATTCTCACAGCTATTAATTTATGGAGGAAGGTGATGGGGTAGAAGTGGATAATGAGGGTAAAATGGAGGTGGATAGTGATCACAACTTGATTACAGTGACGACCAGGGCCAAAAACCCAGTAAAAAGCAAAGGAAGCTTCAAGGAGATTTGAGAACTCAAAACGGATGCTGACTGGGCGAAATTCGAAGAAAGAAATAAACCAAAGCTTGCAACCGTGCGTAAGGGGGGCAGTGTCCAGAAGATGGCCGATACCATAGTTGCGAGCCTAGTTGAGGCAAGAAGGAAAGTGTAGGAAAGATTAGGGTGCCAACTCGGGAACTTGGGTACAGAGTGAACGAAGAACCGAAAAGGGCCATATAGAGAGTAGAAAAGCTAAATGTGCTGCATACAGGAGAAGTAGAAAACTTAAGGGTGGGGGGGGGGGGGAAGCAACGAGGCCACGGTAGCAAAGGGAGAATAGCAACAAGCACAAAATAAAGTAAATGAGATTAAAGATGATAATCGGAGAGTGCGAAATAGCAGTCTTATTAGGACGATAAGAAAGGCAGGGGGTCGAGTTCGAACGTATTTTGGAAATGGGTGAATGAACGTAACAAAGGAAGTAACGCACAGAGTATTAATGATGGCAGAATTACAGGCGATCAAGATCAAATCGCATTAGAACTAGTCAAGCACTGAGAAAAGATAAACGATAGGCGATGGGGCATGGGGAACCCACCGGAGTGTCCGAACCAGGTCGAGGAAAATCTATCGAACTTCGTGTGCAGCGAAATTAAAACGGAGGAGGTGCGAAATGTGATCTCAAAATTAAGGAATGGAAAAGCGGGAGGGGTACATGAAATTCCTGACGATAACGAGTTTTTCAAAAAAGGGAAAGAGGAACTCTTGGAAAGCCCAACTGCCCTATTCAATTCAGCCATAGAAAAACAAGAGGTCTCAAATGAGAGAAAGCAAAGTGACATTTATTCACAAAAAGGGGGGGGGGCACGTTTTGGGAGAAAGGGAAGGAGAGTCACTGACCATCTTTTCACGATATCCCAAATGAGAGAATCCGCGAAAGCAAAAAAAGAAAAAGAAGTTTATGTTTATTGGATGTTAAAAAGGCATATGATAGAGTACGGAGGGAGGGTATGTGGCGCAAGCTTGAGGCCATGGGCTTAGGAGGCGAGTCTGTTGGAATTATGAGAGCATTATATAAAGATGTACAGAGTGAACTTAGCCTGGGAAACATAACAACAAAACGTGTGCCTATGGAGACAGGCCTAAAACAGGGGTGTATCCTTTCACCAATTCTTTTTGCATTGTATATCAAAGGTTCAGGAGATGAACTCCTGCATAGCTACGAGGGGGTAGCAGTTGGGGACTTGGAGATCCCAGAGCTATTTTTTTGGAGACCATATAGTGCTAGTGTCAGAAAGCGAAGAGGGGCTAGCAAAATTGCTGGGAATTGTTGGGAAATGTGGGAGCAAATGGAGACTCGAACTTAATGAAAGCAAAAGCAAAGTTATACCTGTGGGCCGCAAGGTGGACCCCACTCGAAGGTGGAGAGTGGGGGAGTTCTGTATTCCAGAAGGTAGCAGCAAACTTCTTAGTGTAGGAGAGACAGGTAACTACGAGTATCTGGGGGTAAATATAAACATCACAGGAAGAGGCATCTGCCGAAACCACACAAATAAATTGATTTTGAAGGGGAAGCGAATCCTTAACCAAATGAAACTTATAGGGAGAAACAGTTTCAATAAGGTCTTCGTGGGGAAAGCCATTTGGGAAATGGTGGGTCTGCCAAGTATAACATACGGTACGGAAGCGGTACCCCTAAACCAAACGGCTGTAAAGAGCTTGAAATCCTGCAGTTAGGCTTTCCAAGAGTTCCTCTCCCCCTTTTTTGATAAACTCGTTAGGAATTTCGTCCGCCCCTCCCGTTTTTCCATTCCTTAATTCTGCCATCTACTGTAATATTCTGTGGGTTACTTCCTTTGTTACGTTTATTCACCCATTTCCAAAATAAGTTCGAACTCGATCCCCCTGTCATTCTTATCGTCCTAATAAGACTGCTATTTAGCACTCTCCGATTATAGTCTTTAATCTTATTTACTTTATTTCGTGCTTGTTGATATTCTTCCTTTGCTTTCCTCCCCTTAAGTTTTCTGCTTCTCTTGTATGCAGCGCATTCAGCTTTTCTACCCGTCATGGCCCTTTTCAATTCTTCGTTCACTCTGTACCCGTGTTGGCACCCTAATCTTTCCGACACTTTCTTTACCTGCCTCCACTAGGCACGCAACTATGGCGTCGGCCATCTTCTGGACACTGGCCCCCTTGTGTACGGTTGCAAGCTTTGGTTTCAATTTTTCTTCGAACTTCGCCCAGCCAGCATCCTTTTTGAGTTCCCAAATCTCCATGAAGCTTCCTTTGCTTTTTACTAGATTCTTGGCCCTGTAATCAAGTTGTGATCACTATCCACCTCCATGTTACTCTCATCGTCCACTTCTACCTCTATCACTTCCCTCTGTAAATTAATTTATGTTAGAATATAGTCGATTACTGATTTTCTGTCGTTCCTCTCCTAGTTCCATTTCCCCTTACACCTCGCGTCCCTGTTCAGAATCTTCAGACTGAGCTCATTTGTGAAGTTCAGCAGCTTCCTTCCATTCCTGTTGACTTTCTTGTCCCCGCCCTCTATGCCTTCTTCCTTATCACCTATGTGTCCATTAAAGTCGCCCATCTGAATTATACCAAGCCCCCTGTTTTCTAGTTCTGTGATATTGGACCTTTGTGTTGAGTATATCGAGTCATTGCACTCGGGTTTGCTTCCCTCCACCGCACAGTACATAATCCCAAGGGCAATACTTTTGTTTCTTAGATTGATCTTTACCCATCCAATTTCTTTCGATACCTCAGCCGAGGTGCTGACATCTTCCAGGTCTGTGATCAGCGAAGGTTTTAAATCCTCTTTAATGTACATTCCTACCCCTCCCTCCTTTTTCTGGCCTTCCATTCGCCCTACACCTATCCACACACACCCCCTTACTTGGTCTACCCGTTCCTCGTGTCTTACCCACGTCTCGCTTTTAAAAGCCCATGACATCAAAGTCCTCTGCCTCTATCAATGTAGCAATTTCATTTCCTTTCCGATGGAGACCCTGGATGTTGCTATAACACACTTTCGGGGTACCGAGATTCATTGGTTTCCACCTACTGGTCCCATTGTTTTCTGGCGCTAGCCTTGGTAAACCTATTCTGTCCTTCTCGCTCTTGTTCACCCACCTGTGTCCACTCTTGTTATACTTGTCTCTGGCCTCCCACCCCGCTCCTCTCCAAAAAAGACTCCGCTACCCGTAGAATTTTATCCCCCCAATACCCGTTTCCCCATCCTGCAAAAATGCAGCTCGTCACGCCCGTACATGCTCGCGTTGCCCCAAAACGTGTCCCAGTGGTCGATAAAGGGTATTCCCAGGTCAACACAGTAGTCCTTCAACTCCTCATTCAGCGCGAAAATCCTTGAGTTCCGTTCGTCCCCACCTCCAAGGACAGGAAGGAACCCGGACACAACTACTCTTGCATTCCAACTTTGCAGTTTGCTGACTAAACCTCTGTACGACTCCACCAAACTTACTGACCTTCTCTCCCTGATATTGTTGGTCCCCACATGGACCACCAGTACCGGATCCGATCCTGACCCTGCCATATATACCATCTACCCGGTCCCTCAGATTCTCCACCTTCGCCCCCGGAAAGCACAAAACTTTCGATTAGAACTATCAGGGCCACAAACCACATTGTCAATCCCACGTACAATGCTACTCCCCGCTACAACTAATTATCTTTCCTGTATCGTCTGCAACTTGCCTTGCTTTGCATGCCTCTGGCCCCTCCTTCTCTTCACCGCCCTCCTTACCCCATCTGGCCTATCATCATCAGCAGCCACCTCTCCCCCTCAATGTCACCCTCACTCTCATCCCCAGAATCTAACACACTGATCCTGTTCTCTAAGCACCACCTAGCAACCTTGGCAGCCTTACGCCGACTCTGGCCTGACTCTACGCAGCCCTGTCCTGACGCCACCCTCCGAATTTCCCTACTAGATCTCCCCTCCTCGGTTACACCCCCCTCCCCCC
The DNA here is from genome assembly GCA_031216915.1 of Pictodentalium vernedei. Taxonomy (NCBI): domain Eukaryota; kingdom Metazoa; phylum Mollusca; class Scaphopoda; order Dentaliida; family Dentaliidae; genus Pictodentalium; species Pictodentalium vernedei. The sequence goes on from CM062294.1 coordinate 156,267,432, forward strand.
GCATTCTTCCCCAACGTTTCCTGCCTCCATGTCTCCTCCTTAAATCCACAACGACCTTCCATCGCCTTCCACTTTCCCTCATAGGTAACCTTCATTGGTGTGACTTCAGATACACCAGCCATCTCCAACCTCTCCTTCAGCTCCGCAATTTCCCGCTCCAATCCAATACACTTCTCTAACAACTTAAAATATCCCTGCAGTTGGCACAAAACCCACTACTATTCATTGGCCGACCACCACCATACCTCATATCAAACTGCCTGCACGCCTGTGTATCCTCTATCTCCCCCACCTGCACCTGCACCCCTCGACTCATCTCCCCCTGATCCCCATTAATAACCATACTTACCTCCGTCTGGACACCCGTTGAGCACTTACCATTCATGTTTACAAATATAATATATGTGGGGCCAAATGACCGAAATCGGCAAAACACAAAACACGCGAAAAAAGGCAACTAACGTAAACAAATTCAAACTCGGGAAAACCTTTTACCTAAACGTCCTTATTTCACCCTATAATCTTCCCCTAACACACATGCAAACTAATGACATCCCATTTTCTTCAAGAAGTGCTTGAGATGAATTACACCCAAACCGGCCTCCTGCCAAATCGGTCTCCGCAATTACGTCCATACCGGCCTCCACAATTTTGCCCAAACCGGCCTCCGCGTATTTTAAACACACTCGCATATTAGTAGCTTTTCATGACATTGTAGCAAAATTTAAGATAATAAGAAATATGAGAAAAATGTTTGCCTGGCTCCTTTTCCGAAAAATGTATCCACATACGGGTGGGAGCGCGGTGGCTCAGTAGGCAGAGGTGCAGGCTGCAAGCCGAGAGGTCCTCGGTTCGATTCCCACCTGCGGCAACCGCGTTGTGTCCTTGGGCAAGACACTTCATCTCCACTGCCCGCGTGGGGACACGATGACGACGTGTACTAAGGCGTACTGCACGTCGATGGTGCGCATGTCTTCAACCAATCTAACCCTGCCTGTGCTGAAGAGCGGAGTTACGATGTTGGGGAGCTGGCAGCTGCTCGTCGTTGCTCGGTGGTTCTCTCCGGGTACTCCGTCTTCCTCCACCCGTAAAACTGTCACGGTCATGATTAGCCATTGCGCATAAATATGTGACCTTAAACACCAATAAATAATAATCGACATACGGGTACAGAAAATCCAATTATCCATTTGAAAATACCCAAAACGGAATGAACACAGCTTGTCGTTTCCAAATCCCTAAAATTCCGGAAAGGGTGTCACGGTCACGATTGGCCATTGTGCATAAGTATGTGACCTTAAACCCCAATAAATAAATAAATGAATAATAATCCTTATGTGTCCCTTCTTCAAGGCCTTCCCCTTCATGTTTTGATATATGGAAATCATTTCCCAGAATTAAATAGTCAAACATTGGATAAACAAACAAACAACAACAACAACAACAACAACAAAAACATTCAGAAGTCCTGTGTTTTTCTTCACTCTAGGATCCTGCCGGCAAAAGGGACCTTCATCACAATCATTACTCGAGATATGCACTATATTATGATACAACAGAGTATTACTGTGGATATTTTTTTATTACTCATTGTTTTTATATTAATTAATTCACTTATTTATTTAGTTAAGTTGATTTCTTTATATGTAATTTGTATTACTGTCACCTTTGCACAGCTGCACCAGCACGAAGAAATTGTAAAGCACTGCCAGGTATAGGTAAGGCGTTAGGATAAGCTTAGTCTGTTCGCCAAACCTTTTTCTCATAAATGAAATAAAATATGGTTAAAAAAAAAATTCCTGAAAAGGTTACTAATAATAATAACACTTTGGCCGGCCGCTGTTTTGTCGCGGTTCTCGGGTGAGAAGGCCTTGGTTACCCCTGTACTCTCAACTGCCTCCCTATCCCCACGCTTCTTCTCTCCTCCCAACACTCGGAGACGAACTGCTTGATGACATCCCTTGCCCCATTCTTCCCAATCTCTTCGATTAGCATATTAACCCTCTCCTTTGAGTCTCCAATGGAATAACATACCATTACACTTAGAGATATCAATTCTTACAGCAACTTCAAGAATTACTGCAGCACAAATATACCATTGTAGGTTGCGCCTGGGATGTAGTAACCTCAACTCACATTTGTACGCAGATCACACATCACTGTCACCTTACTGTCAATGTGGGGAGATTGAGTCAACTGAACATGCCCTGCTAACGTACCCACTCTACTTCAATACCCGTAACCGAACCACTGGTCAACTATCATTTACTCCAAATGTGTCAACCCTACTCTATGGCTCCGAAGTTCTAAGTAATGAAGATAATAGCTCAGTCTTTGGTCTAGTCCAAAATTATATTGCAGCTACAAAGCGCTTTTAGCAAATGTAAGTATACATATATATTCCAATCATTGAAAGAGTGGAGTTTGAATTTAACATAAGAATGTGTACACCTGCCGTGCTTTTAGTTGGCTGGTATCGTCATCGGCTCAGTTTGCACCCTGGTTGGCTTCCTTCTTTTTCTCTTCATACATAATTCTCCTCTTATTCTTCGACATCTCTGACCTTAATGAGCACCGTTTAAACAATATATATGCAACTTTTTGACTATTATTGATCCCGTTATATTGTAATATTGTAAATGTTGCATGTGGAAACGACCTCGTATGAGCTTTTCGGCTTTCTGTCGGATCCACCATGAATAAAATTTGGAATACAATATAAGGTTTGACTTTTGTGAATATATTTGTGAACTCAAAACTTTACCGCTCTGCCCAGCTCCAGTTCGGTGAAATTCCCCTGGTGGAGGAGATGCGGTGCCTCAAAAATATTGCCTGTGACCCCTCATTGGAACGATCCTGTGGCCGGAATTACACTCCGGTGGATATGTTTTGTCCTTTTCAACCAGTTATGCACAATGTCTTGCATAAAGAAACAAGTAGCATGAGTAGTACAGAATGTGGTTTTGCAGCCTATTCTGCCGGAGCCCAGGGTGTAGCTGGGGTGTAGCTGGGGTGTAGCCGGGGTGTAGCCAGGGTGGATGACATCATGTTATGTAAAGTAATTAACATGATGTCACTTAATTAATAAATATTTTTTAATCACTTTAATTAATAACTGTTGCTTAATTAATTTTAATTAATGACTTGCATAATTAATGTAATTAATGAGTGTAATTAGGGTTGATTATAATAATTAGTATATTAATAAATGAATTAATAATGTTTACGTTGATTATTCCTTCTTTTTTTTAAAGTCATAATTTGGGATAGATATTATTAAACAAAAAATAATATATTTAAAAATAATATTAACGTACTGGACATATATATGAATGCTATCGACTGACTCTGACCTGGACACATGCTAAGGTAAAAACTGTATTGTGTCTGCGTGTATGGGTGTAATTAAAAACCAATGAAATCTCGTTAAGTCGTGTTTTTTTTCAAACGTGAGTGACAGGTGTTGAGGTAATAAAATCCATTATAACATTTTAACGACTGGTCATAAATATCGTTAGACTAACGCTTCAAATTTAAGTGCTATTGAAATTGTGAGATTTTAATAACTAATTCCTATTGTTCAAAAGTTATGGATGTAATAAAAACCTCATTAAATTAGCGATGAACACACGACCTTCTTCCAGACTCTGAGATTCAAATTTTCAAATTCATCGATTTTTTAACAGTCCGATTTCTGCGTTTTGACTGGTTCTCAAAAAATCAATCAGTCAATTTTAAAACGACAGTCACTCAGAGCTAAATTTGTCATTTGTTTTACAAACACGTTGGCAATTCAAGTTTTATTCACATCATATCTACTAAGTTGTAAGTAATTGAAATGGAAAACAAAACCTTTACCTGTGGAATTTGTGAGAAAGGATTTTCATCCAATGGCCACAAAAATCGCCACGAGGCTACTGTACACGGGGAGAGGCTATACATGGGTGTACTTTATGCCCCAAGACTTTCAAGAGATGAGTTAACGGATCATCTGAAAAGCCATCAAGAAGGTGCTTTGAACTATCAATTTTGTGTTTCAGTAGCAAATTCAACAAAAGAGAGGCAGAGTACATTGTACAGACGGTGATGTCAAGGAGTTCCAGGGCAGGTTTTGTCTGAAATCCTATACTAGGAAAGATACATTAGAAAAACATATGGATAAATGTCATATCTCGACATTTAACTGCGTGACTTGCGGTTTCAGCTGATTCAACTTAACCGTCATAATGCCACAAGTAGCAGAGATGCATAACTCGATGTCGATTGACTGGTGGAGCCACTCTTCATCAAATAAGGGGGATCAAATGAGGTTATGAGGAGGGGTGAAGGAGACAGGTGTGTGGTCATACGTTTAAAATTTTAATAACCTTAATTGCTATGACGTAGTCCCCTAATAAATAGTGTATATTCATTTAATATATATATTAATAATTTTCGTTAAAGAATCTATAATTCATTTTTTATTCCACACTACACTGCTTGAAAAAACAAAATGGCATGTCAGTTTGACAGAAAAACATGTATCGATTTATTCATGACTGTCTATCAAAACAGCCCTTAGGTGTTTAACAGTTAATTGTGGACCAGTGCATTTAAAAATGCCAAATTCAAGTAATGTCCGGCCATCATTTTTCTCAAAGTTGATGACAATAATCGCTTTTAAAAATAAAATAAAAACGCTAAAATTTGGGTGATAACACTACAGCCTGTGTTTAATCATAGAAAAATCACACCCACACTGTCATGTTTTACTAACCCGTATGTTTTATTTTTTAACATTTACTGAAGAATAACCCACCCATCTAAGTAAAAGCATGAGAGAGCTACCATTATCTAATTACCCATGTGGGGGGGGGGGGGGGATAGGTGGTAGCGTTGTGTACTACGGTGTTCTACCTTCAGCCAATGATAACCCTGTGTGGAACTTTGACAGTTGGTTGCCTTTGCACAGTCGTTCTTTCAGGATTGCTCCAACTGTTGTTAAATAAATAAATGAAAAACTAGAATTCTACAATAACAGGCCAAGCCCCCCCCCCCCCTTTGTTTTACATGTTTTGTGGGGGGAAAATCAGCAGTACTTCCCCCTCCCCTCATTTTAACAGTTGAAAAACACTGTTAATTACTAGTTGAAAAATACTGTTAATTAAAAAAAAAAATTAAACAGGTTTGAAAACCAGCTGCGTTTACATGAATAAATCTATGTCAGAATTTAACAGAATGTCTGCAGAAAAGCTCACCAATGCCACAAAGGTAGGGTTAGATTGTTTGAAGATATGCGTATCATCGACATGCATCCCCACATTTCTAAATGAACAACACAGAGTTATGCACAAATTCTCCAGCTCGAAGTTCAGAAGTCACTGTCAATCCACTCGCTAGAATCAAGTAAGATGTGCTGATTCATATGTTATTCGGGTCTTAATAGATTTAAAATCCTAATTATCATTATTTATTTATTTATTTATTTATTTATTTATTTATTTATTTATTTATTTATTTATTTATTTATTTATTTATTAGTGTTTAAAGTCATATTCTTATGCGTGATGGCTTTTTGAGTGGCTAATCCTTTTACCATTTTTGATCGAGTAACAGCGTTTTTCAACTGTTAAAATGAGGGGGAAAGTACTGCTGATTTCCCCCCCCCCCCCCCCCTTCACAAAACATTTAAAATGAAGGGGGGGGGGGCTTGTCCGTCACATCTGAAGAGAAGTCTAGAAAATTAATCGCGAAACCCAGTTATCAACATAGAACCATATTCGATGAAAATCTAGTGGCCATGCACATGCAAAAGACACGTCTAAGGTTCGATAAACCCTGTTATCTCAGAGTGATCATCTTAGACATGAGCAAGCAGTTTATGTATGAGTTTCATTACAATTACATCAAAGCGAAATTCGATTTGAAAGCTAAACTATTGTTCACCGACACAGACAGTTTAGCTTAGAGACTAGGGACATTTATGATGACATAGCATCAAACGTGAACGAATGGTTCGACACGAGTAATTATCCCAATGATTACCTGTCTAAGATTCCAAAGGGCGTCAATAAAAAGGTGTTGGGAAAATTTAAAGACGAGAGTGGTGGAAGACAGATCACCGAATTCATGGATTTTGAGACCTAGATTGTATGCTTATCTCATCGATGGTGAAGAGATCAAGAGATGTAAAGGCATTCAAGCGTGTGTGACGAATAAAAACATCACTTTCGAAGAGTATAAAGACTGTCTTTTCGAAATTTGATGGTGTATAAAAAGATGGCTACGATTCAAAGCGAAATGCATGAGATATACTCCAAAGAAATCAATAAGATTGCATTGATGGCTGACGGTGATAAGAGAATTATATGCGAGGATAAAATACATATTTTCACCTTCAGACATTATTCCATCACATTTCAACAAAATTGAGAGACCGAAGATGTCGAAATGTCGTAAGTTTTAAAAAAAACACTCGAGAGTTTTTATAAATTAAAGAAACAGTATAGTCTGTTGTCATTTCCAATTGATCTAATATATTTAATAAATTGCTCTCAGTTATGTTACCTACCAAATGCATTCGATTTTGTCTTAAACATTATTATGGCATCGAACGATTGGCATTTTTTGTCCGTCCGATTCGAATTCTAACTCTCTATCAGATAGTACTAGAGCAAAAGCCTTGGTTCTCCTTGGCACATTCTTATCGAATTGCATCTTGATCTGAATGTCTTAGACGCTACTCTTGAGTTGCTCGCTCTGTTTACTAATGTCGAATATGAACAGTGGATACATCGATTTATATTCAGTGGGAGTGATGTTAGGATTACCCATCAATTCGTCCAGTTAATGACATTTCTTTCTGAAATCCGCAGCTCGCCATTTTGTCTGCAGAAATCGCTCTTATCGAAAGAGGCATTGTAATCAATGCCCAGATATCTCGTGGCATTTAGAAATACCTGCATGTTTCTCAAGTTACAATGATCGAAAGGGTAGGGTTTTTCTCTTGAGACCCATCCCTATCGGTTTGAAATGCCACTACGATGAATTGCGGTCTTTCCGAAGCAGATTTCATGGTCAATCCTCAATCGAAGTGATTGGTAGATGGTGAAATACTAGCCATGTCACACTGTCACATTCTAAAATCCACCAGTAATTTACTCTTCCATTCTATGATCTTGTCGAGACGTACTTTCTCCACAACTGAAGGCAATATACCAAGATATCTTGTTCAGATGTATCATACCCGCATCGGTCGCAGTGAGTCTCATAATGGCTTCATCGTTTCCTTTTCGAATCAATGTCAGATTGTGTTTGAATCCGTAGAGAATCTTATCGTAATCTTCCAAGAATCTGAATATGTATTTCAGAGGAATCCTGAACAAAAACGTTCCTTTGGGTCTCGATGTCTTGACGGTGTAATTAAATCTCAGGGTGGAACCACTATTGGCTCATCCGGATACATCAAGAGGTCATACATCGTGGTGGCTTGTCCGGGATGAAACACAGATTCTATCTCTTGTCCCGAGAGCATGTGTTTTATATTACTGAACAAATGATTCATACCACTATTGGCTAGAGTGACAACATCATTATCGGCATAACTGCTTCTGTCTTCCTTGGTGAGACACCCCTGTATCACTATGTAACTTTCGCTGGGATTAACGGACAGATCTTGAGTTTTAATGTTGATTCTTATTTCACCGGCTTTGTTTAGACTGGTTCCAGTCACTGGTTCGTACTCATGAACTTCATATTCTTGAATGTTTTCTTCTCTCAATATACCTTCGGTTATATCTAATATATTTGTCATGTTTTGTTTTTTTTAAATGTGTAATGTTAATTCACTTTTTTTATTATTAATTGTTTTTTTCTTTTAATTATTAATTTTTTATTTATTATTTTTTTTCTCTTTTAACTATATATGTGCAAAAAAAAATAAAAGTGAAGGATTGGTTCTTCAAAATGGAGTCTTCTGCAATTCTTGTTCGTAAAATGTTCTGATGATTTCTCTGCTGTCATCTTCATCATCCTCTAATGCTTCTATTTTGTAAGTCACCGGATCCGTGTAAAATATATTAATGATCTTAAAGATTTCTTCAGTCCATCGAGGAGTGTAACCTTTGGCAAAGAGGGTCTTATAAGAAGTGATTCTCAACCGATTGCCGACTGCGAATTTCGGTGATTTGGACTCCTTCTTTATCTTGATCCTTTCGGGATAGAGATTAGTGAAGATGCATTTTTAATTTCGAGGATCGCTAGCTTTGGGAGTCATCTTGATCAATCTGTGTCGCGAATTGTTGTATTCTTTGACCAGTTCGTCTAGAACGTTGCTATATTTCTTGGTCTTATTAACCGTGAAATACTTGTACATTTTTTCCTTCATGGTTCTATTCCAACATTCGATCACGTTAGTTTTCCCTTCATTTTTGAAGAAATAGAGGTCGACCAATGGATGAACGTGACTGCTGTAAAATTCCTTCCCTTTGTCCACCCACAATTTATTTGGTTTTCGAGAAGACGATGCAAATATGCTCTTCAGAGCCTCGGCCACTCAACCTCCCAATTTATTCTTCAGAGGTCTCATCCATCCGTATTTCGAAAACACGTTGATGACCATCAGTATGTATTTAATGCCTTTGTTCCATTTTGAATGCGATTTCATGTCAACCAGATTGGCCGACCAGATCTGATCCAAACCTTTTATGAATACCCTTCTACTTCGAAATGTATGCATGACGGGCTTGTGTAGTTTGTTTGCCAATGCATTTGTTAATAATGTTTTCTGGACATTTTTTTTATGACCCCATCCGAATCAACGTTTGGTACCGATCACTTTACCGACCAACGAACATTCGAGTCTCTCTCTCCTGGTGGGATGTGGTATATTTTTCAAGGTCGTCAACTTGTTTTTATCGCAGATTCGATTACGATTCTCGATGTCAAGATATTTAGCATAGCACAGATCGTGAGTGTAAGCGGCCGAATCCACCCTATTGATGGGTTTGCTCCAAGATTTAGGTGTCAGATCTCGATTCAATCTCTTATTTAATTTCGTGCCAGGTCCCATGAATTGATGTCCTGGCAGATGAATTTCAACGGGTACATTATTAATCAATTTATTCACCAGACCGGCACCATGTTTGACGAATTGCATTTTTGTCGAACCGCACATTTTACACGTTCTGCAAAGCATGGGACTTTTATTTTTAGTCAGTACTTTTTTAACGTTTACCATATTGGTAACTCTCTTGCATTTGATGCAATACATTTTTTTTTTCATATATATATATATATATATATATATATTTAATTATTTATTTTTTTTTTTTTTAAGTTATATATAAATTTTTCTTCTTTTTATACATTTTTTTTTTAATCGATTGCTTCTTGAATCTTTTTGAGATCTAATAATTTTTTAAACGATTGTCTCGCTTCTTCCCTACCTTTTTCCACAAGAGAATCCTTCAATTCTTCCTTCAGAATCTGATGACTTTTGACTCTTATCTTTGCTATCATGACTTTGTATTTTTGTTTTTCGTTCAATATGTTGATGAATTCACCGTCCGAAATCCTACCATCTTTCAATGCCAAAGAGATCTTATCTGACACGGAATCAATCTTTGCATCGGCGAAAACGCTGATGTTTTCGTTTTCTTGCCCTTCACGGATAATTTCTTAGAGAGAAATTTTCCAATCATACTGACGAATCCGGCAGTCAAAGTCAATCCTTCTACGGCCAATATGACCGGACGAGCAATGAGGGTGGTCGACAATAGACTGATTTCGGCAACGTTCAAACCCATAGAGATTGTGATGAGAGTAAAATCCACACCACTCACGAATTTCTCTGATCTCGAATATTTCTTATTGAGCGAACAACGAGAATCTCTCTCATGTCAGATACAATTGAATTCTACTGATTTGTTTGATTCGATACCTCTGCGCCTCATCATCGCTATATTTTGGTGGTAGAAGAGGTGCCATGGGCTCTAACTTCTCTAACGATGGATAGATGTTTTTACTTCAAAGTTCCATTTTTATTTCAATTTTATTTATATCTATTATTATATGTTTTTATGTATTTTTTTTTCCCACTCTTTATTATTTTAACAAAAACAATTTTTTTTAGTGGTGGTGGCGATTGTTGTCGTAAGAAAGATACGGGAAATAACACACATCATTGTCATTGTTGTCGTCATCAGGAAGATATGGGAAATAACATATAATGATTTTTAACAACTTTCAATGAAACCAAGCTCTTGATTTCATGGAATTGTTCATTATAATTATTATATAAAAAAAAGAAATTCTCTATTCTTATTATAAGTTGTTTTTTTTTTATTATTATGAATATTATAATTTTTTTTTTTTTAGTTTCTTATATATATATAAAAAAAAATATTTTCCAGTAAATTTCAGCAATCTCCCCCTTTCCAACAAATATTCCAAAATGCGTTCCCTGTCTTTGGTGGTGAGACTTCGATGCGCTAACTTCAATTCTTCCAATTTTATAGGCTTGGGTTCTCCAACACAAGACACAAATTGTCTCCAAGATTTGATCACGTCGTCACGTAGGACGTATTCCAATGCAGGTATGAAATACATGGTGATGGTGTCTTCCCATTCCATCAGAAGACATGAATGATCAATGTGATTAAATTCTTTCTCATCTCAACAACCAAGGCATCTTTCGTTCAAGACACGAGGAAGTTGTTCGTTCACGCAGATTGCGTAAGCTCTGCACAGCGCTCTTCGAAGAAACCAAACTCTCAATTCTATGGAATCATTCGTCATAATTTTTTATATAAAAAAAAATTCTATTCTTATTATTTTTTTTTTCTATTATTTTATTTTTAGTATTAATTTTTTTATATTTTTTTATCTTTTATATATATTTCTTTCTTTTTTTTAATAACAACATATCTATTCATCTCATCATCAAACGAATGAACAAATACTTTTTGTCTATTATGATTGTGCTTATTGGAAAGAGATGACATTTTTTTTTCAAAAGGTGAAGTTTATGCCTCTCATATTTCGATAAAACCATTGTTTTTTTTATCATCAGAATGATACGGGAAATATTGTTTTCTCTCCTTTTGTTCCATCTTTTTTTTATAATAACATACCCAAAATGAGTATATTCTTAAACGGCAAATTCTGACTGAACAATAAACCTTTATCAATCAGTTCCACATTCTCTCCAGTATTCAGATAGATACCGTCTCCGTAGAAAGCATTGATAGCTTTTTTATGGGTCCTAGATATAATCCTTTACCTTCAACGTCTACACTACACATGGCTCCTCCCTTCTTCAAAAGTAGTCCATTTTCCAATATTTTGTTGACTCCCGAACTAGCAAATCGCGAGAGAGAGAGAGAGAGAGCTGGCAACACTGTTTTCGCGAGAATGGGTAATGCTTTGGCAATAGCAGTAAAAAAACGCCTTTCATTTTCAGATTATAATCCAATTGAGCGGGACTCAATCTCACCATCATTCCCATTCAATTACGAACCGCTTTCTCTATCCTTTTGATTTGAGTTTTAGTCTAGGTGATTCGATTGCTACCGCCACTCACCAGATCTTCATAACTGAATTTAAATCTAACAGCCTCGCCTTAATGCCTCAATGCCCTGTGAAGTTTAGCTTTCTGTCCTTCAGACATGTTCACGTTTTTAATGCTGTATCAACTGCTAGTCATATTTTGTTGTTGTTTTTTTTCACTGGGTTATAAATTTTTTTTTAATTAGAAATATTACAAGTTAGTGATTTTTTTAATTATTATAAATATTATAAGTTTTCTTTTAGTTTTTTTTATTTCTTATATAAATATATAAAAAATGAAAAAAAAAATTTATTAAATGAAAAAAAAAATAATTTTTTTTTTTCAAATTATATTTTTTTTTTTTTTTTTTTCAAATTTTATTTATTTTAATTTTTTTTTATTTACTTTTTTCATATCTTTCTGATGTGAAATCGTATAGTCACTCTCTCTCCACGAAGATCTAACAAATCTTCTTTCTGATCCGTCAACATGGTTTCGATGCTGTACAATGTGTCTAGGATCACGGGTAGATAGACAAGATTTCGAAGTCGCTTCACAATCTTGTAACCTGGATAAACGTCTGGACAAAATGATTAGATCATAGGCTGAGTGCTACCATCAACGTAACTTCCCGAGATCACATTGACATTCACTAAAATGCTATTGACCGCGAGAATGTTGACCATATTTTTGGACGCTGCTTGACCTCGATACATCTTTCGATCAAATCCCAACATCTTACCGATCGAATCTTCCGCACTAAAATCCACTCGAAAATTATCTCCCCAGTCTAATATCGTCTTTAGGGTACTCATATTGGGAGCAATTCTTATCATATTGCCTCCGTGACCGTCGGTTTTCAGTCTCGTCTGGATGTGACGGTTCAGATCATCTATGTCATAACTTCCTTTGGGAATTAGTATCTCAAACCAATCCACTCCGTTGGAATACTTGAACGCGTTATTCTTTTCAGGAAATGAATAGTAAGTCTCGAGATTAACCAATGCCATCTCGTATCTCTTTTCCTTTTTCAATTTGATGGAAGGTTCGAATTTAGTCATGAATCAAGTTGTGCCATGACTCACTATGATTTGAAAGGATTGTTTCGCAGCCATATTCTCAACTATCTATTCTAATAGATTATATTCTGACATTTTTTATTATTATTATTTATATATTTTATCGATATTGGTTTTTTTTTATTTTCTTCTCTATTATTATTAGGAATATAAATAAAATCGTGAAGTCCAATTCTATATTTTCCGTTATGAAATTCGCTAGTCAAATCGATCACCACCAAATTGTGAAGTCCTTTGTCCCACACCTTCTCACAAAATCTCCTGAATTCTTCCCTACTCATGTCAGTGGCCACGTGATCTCCATAGATGTGATTGAGATTCTTGAGATCCTGATGAAAGAGACACAGAAAATTAGCATTCTCCCTTATCGTCTGTCTGGGCAGTCGAAAATAATTCTGAGACAAATAGAAACAATCGACGTTGCTGTGATGTCCTCGAACGTAAGACGATTCGCATCGATTCTGTCTCTCCAACAGTAGATCGTCGAAGACCATGAGATTCTTATTCTCTGACTTCAATTGTCTAGGATCAGGAACGTTGTTGGCATTCTCGTAAAACTGACATTCCACGTTCAACCACTCCAAGTTTCTCTTGGTCAATTCTCTCGCCTTTCATTCCAATATATTCAAAGTCTTGAGTCCTTCGAATTCATCTCGATTGTCAAAGACTCACAACATAACATCCTTGGGTAATTTACACATCATGCACTCTCGAAGCAATCTATATTCCGGTTGAAAGAGGCTCTTGCCAAAAACGAATAATCTGTCAGGTCGCAACAATAGATTCATCAAGAGATTGGTCTTTCCGCAATTCGATTTACCCACTATCAGACTTCTTATGCTCTTGGGATAGAACTTTTTTACCATGTTTTGAATTATGTTTTTTTTTTTAATTTTTTTTTATATTTTGATTTCTATTTTTTACATATATAAATAAAAGTTTTTTTAATTATTTAAAAATCATTTTCAATCCCGATCCTTTTGTCATTTTAGCCAAGTCTTGTATTGGTATGACATCATCATAGAAATCTCTCCAACTTTTTGGTTCGATTCTCGATTGTTTGGAAGGTTGTGGAGTTATCAATTTATTAATCAAAGTGTCGGCACCTCTCTTACTGGCTTCCAAAGCTATTCTACTGCTCGCTGCAATCGCAGCTTTCTTACCCACATCGATCGCCATTTTCTTTCCGATTTTGATAGTGCTCGACGCGATCTGTTTCGTGGCATCGCCGGTGAATTTACGAGTTATAAATTGAATCATAGAATCGATGATGCCCGATCCACTGTAGACGTTAGATCTAGCGTATCCTCTGTTATTTATCACTAAATTTTAATTATTATTAATTATTTTTTTTTAATATATATTTTTTTTTATTTACTTAATATTTTTTTTGTTTTTTTTTTTCTTTTCTCTTACTATTTTATTATTTCAAACAATTCATCATCTTTTGACAATCCTTCTTAGTCAAGTCCTTCTGCCTCAACAATTCGTCGCACATGCTCACTATCTCGTTATTCACTCTAGTGTTACAAGCCTCTCTACTTGCCATCAACAAATTCAATCTCCCCAACAAGGCATCAGGATCGTGCGGAAGAAATATCGTGTTGGTCATTCCCTTCCCAGTCATCATTTTCACGAAATACTCGTTCACCTTGCATATGGGTTTCACCACGTGCTTCCACTTGTAACCTCTCCTATCCTTCAGCCTCGTCTCTTGGGGATCGTCGTTCTTCTTCATGGCATGAGTCTGAACCAGAATGTCTCCGTAATTTTTGTAATCCTCCTCGGTGTAATCGCCGGGTCTCTTGTGAGAAAGCAGAGTGTGCAATCCACCAGTCATTTCGTATCTGTTCGGACTGACGATCAAATAGTCGCCTTCAAACCATATTTGCATGTCACCAACGAGATCATTATCACCTTCTTGATGAAATCCGTAAATGTCATCTTTTTCTCTACTGTCATCATATCTGATGCTACTCACATCGGTCTCGATCCTCTCTGGAGTGCCGAACAAACTTTTCGACGTAACACTATCGATGATACTCAGATCGGTCTCGATTCCTGGAATGAAATCAGAGAAAGTTCTCAGTGCTAAAGTACTTGGATGCAAACCCATCCTCAGAGAACCTTCTTTTATGGGTCTCAATTCCTCCATGATCTCTTTCCTAGCTCGTTCCTGAACCTTGGTGACAGGTTTGAACAACTTGGTAGCCTTTTGTTCCAATCCCATCTCTCCCAATCGTCTGGACCTATCATTCGCTTGAATGTTCTCCTTACTCTGTATTAATTTGCGAACCTGCTCGTCCCTTCGCTTCGAATCTCCGATGTGTAGAAACATTGTTTTTTTATTTATTATTATTTTTTCTTTCTTTTTTTTAATAAAAAATAGTTATTTTTTTTGTATTCTTATTATTTTTTGAATGTTGTTAGCTCACCTGAGCGAAGCTCAAGGTGAGCTTTACTAATCATTTTCCGTCCGTCGTCCGTCCGTCGTCCGATGTCCGGCGTCCGCCGTCCGGCGTCGTCCAGCATAAACTTTACAAAACCAACTTCTCAGAAGAAACCACTGGCCCAATATTTTTCAAATGTTGGGTAAATGTTTATTACCTAATGTCAATTCAGATTTGTTCAAATGAAGTTGCTCTTCCTCCTGGGTGGGACCAAGCCCCCAAGGGGCACCAAAATCTTTGAACATCTTCATCTCGTGAACCAGCAGTAGCAGAGACTTGATATTAGGTATGCAGCTTCCTTTTGAGGTGTAGAATCAAGTTTGTTCAAGAGAAGTTTGTCGGGCATTATTTGTCTTCGTTATGAGAGGGGCAAAAATTTTGGCCACGCCTAAAATTTCTATTTTCTGAACCGTGAGGTCCATTTGAACCAAATTTGATATGAGATGATAATGGGTCATAAGTAGATGATTGCTGCAAAAAACATTTTTCTCATTGCCCCGTGGGAACCTCGGGAGCTAAAAATAGGAAAAACCTTAAAACTGCCATATCTCCAAAACTACACGGCACAGAGAATTCTTATTTTGTATAAAGCTTACTTTTATCCACTAGAATAGAATGGTTAAAAAAATCCCTATCGGTTTGATCACAACGTACTTTTATCAGGACTTTGAAAAAGTGCTGAGTCAGCACTTTTTAATACTGTAGGCAATGGGAAAAAGATTAAAAAATCTTCTTCTCCAGATCCAGCAGGCAGAATCTTTTGATATTTGGTATGCTTGATCTGATTCAAGTTTGTTCAAATCGGCCCCCTGGGTTCATATTTGGGCTCAGTATAGGAGCCCGATTTCGAACTTAGTGCATTTCAGGCAAATTTCTTCAAAAATCTTCTTCTCCAGATCCAGCAGGCAGAATCTTTCGATATTTGGTATGCAACATTGTGGGGGTGGATCTGATTCAAGTTTGTCCAAATCGGCCCCCTGGATTCTTATTTGGGCTCACTATAGAAGCCCGAATTCGAACTTAATGCATTTCAGGCAAATTTCTTCAAAATCTTCTTCTCCAGATCCAGCAGGCAGAATCTTTTGATATTTGGTATGCAACATTGTGGGGTGGATTTGATTCAAGTTTGTTCAAATCGGCTCCCTAAATTCATATTTGGGCTCACTATAGAAGCTCGAATTCGAACTTAGTGCATTTCAGGCAAATTTCTTCAAAAATCTTCTTCTCCAGATCCAGCAGGCAGAATCTTTTGATATTTGGCATGCAACATTGTGGGTGGATCTGATTCAAGTTTGTTCAAATTGGCCCCCTGGGTTTATATTGGGGCTCAGTATAGAAGCTCGAATTCGAACTTAGTGCATTTCAGGCAAATTTCTTCAAAAATCTTCTTCTCCAGATCCAGCAGGCAGAATCTTTTGATATTTGGTATGCAACATTGTGGGGTGGATCTGATTCATGTTTGTTCAAATCGACCCCTGGATTCATATTTGGGCTAACTATAGAAGCCCGGATTCGAACTTAATGCATTTCAGGCAAATTTCTTTAAAAATCTTCTTCTCCAGATGCAGCAGGCAAAATCTTTTGATATTTGGGATGCGACATTGTGGGGTGGATCTGATTCAAGTTTGTTCAAATCGGCCCCCTGGGTTTATATTTGAGCTCAGTATAGAAGCTCGAATTCGAACTTAGTGCATTTCAGGCAAATTTCTTAAAAAATCTTCTTCTCCAGACCCAGCAGGCAGAATCTTTTGATATTTGGTATGCAACATTGTGGGGTGGATCTGATTCAAGTTTGTTCAAATCGGCTCCCTAGATTCATATTTGGGCTCACTATAAAAGCTCGAATTCGAACTTTGTGCATTTCAGGCAATTTCTTTGAAAATCTTCTTCTCAAGATCCAGCAGGCAGAATCTTTTGATATTGGGTATGCACCATGCTTAAGGTGGGGGGGGGGGGAATTCAAGTTTGTTCAAGCCAAGTCCCTGGGTTCATATTTGGGCTCACTGTGGTAGCCATAATTATAACCTAGCTCAAAATGAAGAATTTTCTTTAAAAATCTTCTTCAGATCCAGCAGTTGGAATGTTTTGATATTTGATATGCAGCATCCTTAGGGGGGTGAGATTCAAGTTTCTTCAAGCCATGTCCCTAGGTCCATATTTGGACTCACTGTGGGAGATTGAATTGTAACTTAGTTCAAAATGAGGAATTTTCTTTAAAAATCTTCTTCTTCAGATACAGCAGTCGGAATGCTTTGATATTTGTTGTGCAGCATCCTTACGGGGGTGTGATTCAAGTTTGTTAAAGCCCAGTCCCTGGGTTCATATATGGGCTCTCTGTGGGAGCCCGAATTATAATTTAGTTCAATATGAGGAATATTCTTTAAAAATCTTCTTTTTTTTAGATCCACTGGTCAGAATCTTTGGATATTTGGTATAAGCTTTTCTTAGGAGGAGCAGATGCAACTTGTTGAAATCAGTTCTCTGGGTTGATATTTAGGCTACCATGTCAGGTGAGCGCCCTCAGGCCCCTTGGAGCCTCTTGTTTTTTATACATATCTTTTGTATTCTTATTTTTTGAATGTTGTTTATATATATATTTTAAAAAACAATTTTTTATCGACAGTTTCGAGTACACTTTTCACACACTAAAATACAACTTGCGAACTATCTCTCTCTCTCCTTGCCAAAAACCTCACCACGTCATCGTTGGAGAGTTCGGGTGCACCGATAAATTCACCCTCTCGATTCAAACTCCGTTTTTCCGCCGGAATCGACGTTGGATCGCTGGTCTTCTATTCGCACTGGTCGTGTCGTTTTGACGGTATTTTGTCGAAAAAATTCACCTAAAATTGTGGGTCCATGTTACCTCTGCGAAAAGGTGAGTGTTTCCCGAGAACGGTCGTCATCAAAAGTTACGAGCGTACCTAAAAGTAAATTTTTAAGAGAGGGAATTTTATAGAGTTTGTTAAAATTCCGAAGCGGGCGCAAAGTTGATCGTTAGAGAAATCAAAACGTTGAACCCACAATACCTCGTCTCCTGTCACCCATTGTGAGAATCGGGGAAAAAGGGACGGTGTGAACGTGGACGTGTCACATCGAACAAATCCATACATTTCGATCGCGATGAACGCGATTTGCTCGAAAAAAGTTTTTGGTGAGGCGCGATCACGACAAAAAATAAAATGCGCTCGGAATTTCGTTTCTATACTACTGATCTGATTGCACAGACTGACGGTATACCGAAATGCCATTGGCAGTCCACATAGAGGTCAGTTCGATAAACCAGCGGTCTAACCTGGATCGCTCAGATGAAAGGAAACATCACTCCTTCAATTTCAAAAATCAAATTTTCTTCGATTAGTCCGGGTACCCGATGGGTACGCCCCCTCCCCCCTCCACCCCCCCCCCCCTCAGTAGAACCATTTTTGTAGAATGATTGAGGAAGATGAAACAAAAATGCCATCGAAATGTCTTCTATGCGGACTGCCATTGATCGCTCAGATGCAAGGAAATTCGTTCAGTTCGCAAAATCAAAATTAAATCTTAACCCGCTGAGAATTTTCAAGATATTTTTCATCAAATCTTGTTATGGATGGTGCAGTCCTGGAAATTAGAAGGGTGCGGGTGCAATTGCTCCCGTCAGCACCCGCGATCTCTATTTCACGGGAGTTAAAAAATGCACTCGTTGAAAATATTGTGGAACACTAATATATTGTGAGGGCATATAAATGCATATAAATAATTTTGAGAAAGAGGCACTCTGGCCAGCGGCAAGTTACTGTCATAATTCAGTAATTCCTTATACATTTAACCCTTT
Source organism: Pictodentalium vernedei (assembly GCA_031216915.1). NCBI lineage: Eukaryota > Metazoa > Mollusca > Scaphopoda > Dentaliida > Dentaliidae > Pictodentalium > Pictodentalium vernedei. Next base: position 156,286,305 of record CM062294.1, read on the forward strand.
GAACACTAGTGGTATCTGCCATGCCAGTTCAATGGCTGCAATTAGAAGAGTCCATATCGATTATTTGGGGTAGACCAATCAATATTTTCAACGTGCAGCCTCAGAGCTGCACGTTGAAAATACTGATTGGTCTATCCCACACATTTACTGAACAGCCATCCTATTTAATGACGTTATGATGTATTATGTTTCTGGCTAGAAAAGAGGTCACTCGGGTTCAAAGGGTTAAGGTTTCTGGTGTTTGGTGACAGTATTCCCTCGAAAATTCATATACTAACATTTTATGGGTGCAATTTACTCTCGTCTCTGATTTTGCGGGAGCTTAAAATTGCACCCGTCAGTTTTGTTCATTTCCAGCACTGGGCTGGTGTTAAGTACAGCCATGACTAGATCTAATGAAAAATTCAGCTAAGAATCATCAATGGTCGCACCGTAGGTGACACTCGAGGAAACACACTACCAATACAGTGGTGCCAGCATTGCTGATTATATTATAATATCAGATGGACATTTCTCTGAAGTAGGACCCTGCGAACGGTTTGAGATTCGAATCGGCTCGATACCGCGGCGATGATTCGATTCGGCTCGAAACCAATCACCGAGGTTCGACATTTTCGAACCCAAGCCAACATCTATTTAGAAGACGTACGTCCGTCATATCAGACATGCATAACCCTTAACCCGCTAAGTATTTCCAAAATATTTTTCATCAAATCTAGTCATTGCTGCTGTGAAGCAGCCATGACTAGATTTGATGAAAAATTCAACTAAATTTAACTCAGGAAATCAATGATGAAAACGTCCATGCCATTTACAGAGGCTCGTCTAATGTGTACCGGCACGCATTTGCTGGAGTCCGTCTACCTGTCATAGTGTCGCTCTACTGACTGACTGGTATCAGGATTCGAGATCCGATTCGATTCGAAACCTTAGTAGAGATTCGATTCGAGTCGAAATTGGAGGTCTGTAGGTCCCTGCTCTGATGTTGACTATTTTTGTATCAAAATGCCAAATAAATTTTCTGACCACTGTCTGCTAGCATGTCACAAAAACACTATCATCTATATGCAATATCTGGGTATAAAAATAGAAAATTTGTCACTTCTTTTATCAATAAATGACGACATGGCAAGGAGAAACCTGTCAGAGGCACTAAGGTGGCAAATCGTTGGCATGCATGCAACAGGCCTGTCATTCAAAGTTATTGGAAGGCGACTTGGCTATAGTCATTCTTTCATCAGCAGACTTGTCCGAAAACATCAACAAACCAACGATGTTAAGGATCGATCAAGGCCTGGACAACCTCAAAAGACCTCTCCTCGGGAAGATCGGAGTCCGGTACGCCTCGTTAAATGTGAACCCTTTGCTTCAAGTAGAGTTTTGAAACGCCTTTGGCTCCCCAAAAGGCGTTTGTGCAACAGATGGTTCCGAAAGCGTCGGAAAGCACTGGGTATGAGCTCTACAAGGGTCATAAAGCGTCCAGCTCTGTCTGTCCGCTCAGCATCAAAGACGACGTTTGGAATGGTGTATGGCACGACAACATTGGAATCTCAGGACGTGGAGGAGAGTCGATTGGTCAGCCGAGTGTAGGTTCCTGCTTCACGTCACAAATGGTTACACAAGAGTGTGGAGGCTTAGAAATACTGCTTACTTGCCCGGGAACTTCAGACCTACTGTTCCTCATGGTGGAGGATCGGTAATGATATGGGGATGCCTCTCTCATGATTGTAAACTCGATATGGTGACTGTATGCGGGAATCTCAACGGTCATCAGTACATCCGGGACATCATCAGTCCGGTTGTCGAGCCTCATTTTGACAACCAACCGTTGGCTACTCGCCCTGTATCCATGGACGACAATGCAAGCCCACATCGTTAGCATGCTGTAAGAGCATTCCTCCAGAACAACGCTTTTACAACACTACCTTCGCCTGCAAGGAGCCCCGATTTGAATCCTTCAGAACACGCCTGGGACTGTCTTGGACATCGTGTGCAAGCAAGGGATCCGCCTGTACAGAATTTGGCCGATTTGGAAGGTGCATTGCATGAGGAGTCGCAACCCTATGAGAATGCTCACTGGTAGCATTAGGAGGAAGGTTCATGCTGTCATATGTGGTAAATACACTCGTTATTGACATTGCTATCGTGTTCAGGAAATCGCAAGTTACATATTTTGTCAGTAATTACCGGCATTGTTTCACCATGGACCGTTCCAGTACCATACATGTCGAGAAAACATTTTTCAGAGAAAACATTAGTGACAGATATGTATAATTAGCGCCATTAAACTACTGCATATTTTCATCATTGTGTTGTCTTTCATTTGTCAATAGACCATTCTTTCCGCAAAACAATCACATTGGGCCATCTGAAATATAGCATGAAAGTAATGTCAGTTTCAATTAATACCACCGCGAAAAAAAGTTCCAGGTGTATATTATAAGAAAACAGCACGCGCCGCTCTAATATTCAATTGGAAACTCAGATTGGCGCCCCACTGTGGACGATTTAAACGACGCAGGTAGATTTCATGGTAAGGGAAGTTGTTTCACGAGATGAAGAGAGATAGCATAGAGAAGAGCACACTCTCGAGAGCACCCCCGCCTCCAACACACACACGTCCTCGGTTCGAACAGATATTACAAGCAGATAGCGCAAACCTTTAGTCGCCATATTATTGTTGCACAGAGGGACGCAAAGTCTATTGGTAGACCTGGTTAATGGTATCATTAATTTTCAGGGACGCAAAGTCTATTGGTAGACCTGGTTAATGGTATCATTAATTTTCCATGCCCTCAGACTTAGGTCGGGTGGCATATAGTAATTGAAGTATGAGAGATGGGGTGAGGATGTGTGTGTTTGTGTGTCCTGGCCATTAACACAGAGAATGTTGGGGCCTCTTCACAAAATTATAAAGGACAATGGGAGGATGTGTCACTCTCTACAGCCATGTTCGTAACTTCAAGTTCACGGTCATACTTAAAGGTCACGCGTAAAATCGGTCAATATTCGTGTCCCAGTCATAACTCAGAAACGAATCAAACTGCAGTGCTCAAAACTCTTGAAAATGTTAAGAACAGTCAGAAGGTGTGTGGCGTATAATACTTCCACACACATTTTTAGGGTAAAGGTCATACTTGACCTTCATATGTTTATGGTCATTCCGACACGAGGTGACCATGGCTGTCGAAAGTGTCGTTAAACCCCAATAAATAGATAAATATGTTTATGGTCACACATCGTTTCTCAGGCATAACTCAGAAACTATTTTGGCTACAATCATCAAGGTTCCAACAATTATAAACAGGCCTGAAAATAAGCAGTCCGACATTTGCAGAATGAGGTCCCCAGAGGGTGAATTGGATGATGCTATCCCATACAGTGGGCCAATTTATCCTCCAGGTACCTCTTTCTATTTAGTTTTAAAGACCCTTATTCAGACTGATGTTCACAGAGGATAAATATAGTGATGCTTCCCTGCTGTGCAGGGTAGCATCACTGAATTCACCCTCTGGGAACCTCATTTTGCAGATGACAGTCGGCTTATTTTCTGACTTGATTTATAATTTATAAAGGACAGTGAGAGAAGATGACATACACTTTAGTAGAGTTCGTAACTTCAAGCGCCAGGTCACATTTGAAGGTTACACTTAAAACTGATCAATATTCATGTCTTAATCATAATTCAGAAATGAATCGGACTACAATTATTAAACTTTACATAAATGTCAAGAACTGCAGGAAGATGTGTCGCATATAATAACCGCTCCCGCATCTTCAAGGTCAAGGTCAGACTTGACTTTCATATGTTCAAGGACCCTAATCGTGTCTTAGGAACATCTCAAAAACTAATGGGGCCTCAATCATCAAACTTCACACAATTTTTAAGAAAAAAGGGGAGATACGTCTCACACCATATTAAGGTTCTGTAACTGTAAAGTTAATGTAACAATTCAAGGTCACGCTTAAACTTGGTCAATATTCGTATCTCAACCGTAAATCTGAAACGAATCAAACTGCAATTATGAAGTTTAACTCAAATGTTAAGTTCAGTCAATCAGGTGTGCCGTGTTTAATAGTTGCTTGCATATCTTCAAGGTCAAGGTCATTTTGGACTTCTCTGATGTTCAGGGCCACAAATCGTGTCTCAGAAGTAACTCGGACACTCTTGTGGCTATAATCATCCCTCTTCACACAATTAAAATGGGCGGTAGGAGGATGTGTCACATACTACGGCTGGACTTCAACTCCAAGGTCAAGGTCACATTTCGAAGTCACACTTCATATGTCCCACCATTAAGATCAGTTCCACTTAGTGTTGGGGGGGGGGGGGGGTTACCCCTGGACATTTCTTGTTACAATAGACTTGGATGTTTATAAATTAATTTTTATGTGTACCCATACTATGTATGGTACACATATGCCGGCATCCGGGGTGACCATCCGTCGTTCGTCCATCCTTTGTCCGTCCGTCTATCCGTCTGTCCGCCCGTCTGTCCGTCTGTCCGTCCGGCGTCTGTATCCATTTTCTTTGGCATTCGATAACTTGCTTGGATTGTCAAGTTACTTTATATTTGTGTTCAGGTTACTGATGTGCCGAGCTGTATAGTTTTTGGTGTAAATCGGATAATTTGATCCTGAGATATTAACCCTTTATCCTTCAAATTGAAAATTCCTCCAATCCCTTTGGCATTTGATAACTTGAAAAATATTGCTTGGATTGTCTAGTTACTTTATATTTGTGTTCAGGTTACTGATGTGCCGAGCTGTACAGTTTTTGGTGTAAATCTGATGATTTGATCCCGAGATATTAACCCTTTATCCTTCAAATTGAAAATTCCTCCAATTCCTTTGGCATTCGATAACTTGAAAAATATTACTTGGATTGTCAAGTTACTTTATATTTGTGTTTAGGTTACTGATGTGCCGAGCTGTATAGTTTTTAGTGTAAATCTGTTATTTTGATCCTGAGATATTAACCCTTTATCCTTCAAATTGAAAATTCCTCCAATCCCTTTGGCATTCGATAACTTGAAAAATATTGCTTGTATTCTCAAGTTACTTTATATTTGTGTTCAGGTTACTTATGTGCCGACCTGTTTACGTTGTTGGATGTAAATCTGATAATTTAATCTTGAGACATTAACCCTTTATCCTTCAAATTAAAAATTTCTCCAATCCCTTTGGCATTCGATAACTTGAAAAATATTGCTTAGATTGTGAAGTTACTTGATATTTGTGTTCAGATTACTGATGTACCGAGCTGTGTAGTTTTTGGTGTAAATCTGTTATTTTAATCTTGAGATATTAACCCTTTATCCTTCAAATTGAAAATTCCTCCAATCCCTTTGGCATTTGATATCTTAAAAAATATTACTTGGATTGTCAAGTTACTTTATAATTGTGTTCAGGTTACTGATATGCTGAGCTGTATAGTTTTTGGTGTTAATCTGATAATTTGATCCGGAGATATTAACCCTTTATCCTTCAAATTGAAAATTCCTCCAATCCCTTTGGCAGGAGATAACTCAAAAAATATCAATCCGATTGTCATGTTACTTTATATATTTATTCAGGTTACTGATGTGCTGTGCTGTATAGTTTTTTTATATAAATCTGATAATTTGATCGGGAGATATTAACCCTTTACCATCAAATCAGACACTCCTCCAATCCATTTCTATATGTACCCATACCTTGTATGGTGTACATAATGTCGGCATCCGTGGTGGCCCTCCGTCATACAGCTTTCTACTAGTTGCGCGTATGGGTACACATCTGACGATTTCATCGGCCTATTTTTGTCTTTACAGAAAAGGCATATATTATTAAAGAAAATACAGATACATTAAAGAAAAAATTGTTGACATTATGGGTATAAAGGAGATGGCAAAAGGTAAGTATATTTCGACAAGCGTAGTCAGCACTATATGTTAACCCTTTGCTATTTTTGTACGTCTTATGACGTACGAAATCAAACAGCGCGTTGATACTTTGTGGTCATTTGTTTCGTTATTATTTTTCAATTTTTTAAACTTTTAACCTCAATACCTATGTTCTCCCGAATAGTGCTCAATGACATCCGTTGAGCCAAATGTTATCAAAGCTTAAAATACTAATATAATCCTGCTGTCAAGACTTCTTAACTGGTTGAGTGCTAGAAGCCACTATCAAGGCTTTCAAAAATGAGGTTACCAGAGCAAAAGGCAACACTTTCCTTGCTTATATGTCATATTCATATAAAACAAATAATATTTTGTTCATATAAATTTGTAATAAAACAAGTTTTGAATAACAAATTCAAACCACCAAAAATAATTTAGCCCTCAACCAGATAATCACTAATGTGAAAATATCTTATTTGTACTTTCCGACTTTTGACGTCGGTAGTAGGAGAGCGATGAAACGTGCTGTTTGCCAGGACCCCGGAAGTGACGTCACAGTCACGTGACCTGGTGGCGCCATGTTGTGTTGTCATGGTAACCCGCGTGAGCGGCCATCTTGTGTCGTCACCCACATATTGATACATGGTGTCAATGCGCATGCGCAGCGCGTGTTGTAGGGTGGTACGTGTTTCCATCAGCCTTTTGTATACTGGAGGCCACCATCTTGGTTTCTATGGTAGCACGTGGTTGCTATGTTACCCGATGGCCCACAACAAGACAGGGATATGTTCGGAGTGTATGTTCCTTTGTACAGAAGTAATTTTTCGATTCGTAGAATTACCACAAACAACCCGACAAGTTGTACTATTTCGAATTCTTTCAGAATTCTCTGTTTCTATTTATCTATGCAATAGTTTTCGTCTACCTGGGCATGTTCCTTTGTCCCAGAGTATACTCCAGTAGAGCCGAAGAGCCTTTCAGCTGGAACAGCTTTGCTTATTATTACTATATTTAGCTTTTCTGGTCTGTTCTTGTTAGTTCTGACCCTATTCCGAGTACTCTTGTTGTTTCATTTATCTATATCACCCAATCAGTTTACTTTACTTGCGCTAACTAACCAATCAAATTGCTTGATTTCCCGAGGTCCTTATGCAGAGTTATCTCCCATTATTACAACGAAGTCCTATCCGATTCTCATCACCTCTATATCCAGTGGCCACGTCCCATGGAAACCCTTTTTTGTGAAACGTCTCTGTTATGGAATCTCTTTTTAGTCGTAAGCGGCCATGAGCTCTATGAGAAAAGCCCCCAATGGGGCTAATTTACTATAGAGTATGGAGGGAGGATATGTGGCGCAAGCTTGAGGCTCTGGGCTTGGGAGGCGAGTTTGTTGGAATTATGAAAGCATTATATAAAGATGTGCAGAGTGAACTTAGCCTGGGTAATATAACAACAAAACGTGTTCCCATGGAGATAGGCCTGAATAGGGGGGTATCCTTTCGCCAATTCTTTTTGCATTGTACATCAAAGGTTTAGGTGATGAACTCCTGCATAGCGACGAGGGGGTAGCAGTTGAGGACTTGGAGATCTCAGGGCTATGTTTTGCAGACGATGGTGCTAGTGTCAGAAAGCGAAGAGGGGCTAGCGAAAATGCTGGGAATTGTTGGGAAATATGGTAGCAAATGGAGACTCGAACTTAATGAAAGCAAGAGCAAAGTTATACCCGTGGGCCGCAAAGTGGACCCCACTCGAAGGTGCAGAGTGGGGGAGTTCTGTATTCCTGAAGGTATCAGCAAACTTCTTAGTGTAGGAGAGACAGGTGACTACGAGTATCTGGGGGTAAATATAAACATCACAGGAAGAGGCATCTACCGAAACCACACAAATAAATTGATTCTGAAGGGGAGGTGAATCCTTAACCAAATGAAACTTATAGGGAGAAACAGTTTCAATAAGGTTTTCGTGGGGAAAACCATTTGGGAAATGGTGGGTCTGCCAAGTATAACATATGGTACAGAAGTGGTACCCCTAGACTAGACGGCTGTAAAGAGCTTGGAAATCCTGCAGAACGATGCAGCCCGATGGATAGCGGGGTCCAGTAATGCTAGAAGCAATCAGGGGTGAGCTTGGGTGGATGAGGATCAAGGACAAGATAGACTTATTGAAACTCGGTTATCTTAATTATTTGGTAAATCTCTCCGACAGCCGATGGTGTAAAGTATTGTTCCTGAGCATTTTCAACTCAAATATCAAGACGGGGTGGATGGTCCAAGTGAGGGAACTAATAGAGAACTACTCATTGGAGATCTCGGTCCTAGACTTTGGGGCAAACCAGGGTAAAATAATCGTCAGAGAAAGGGTCATGGAGGATGGTAACCTTAATTGGCGAGAGGGGGTCAAATCAAAGAGGTCTTTGGGTTGGCCAGCGTGATAAAAAGAAGCCTGGTTTTGAAGAGTACCTTGATGGCACCTTTGGGGGGTCACTGTTGTTCAAGCTGGGGTCGCGGTCCCTGGAGCTGAGGGAAAAAATTGGGGAAAACAGTGAAAAGGAGTGCTAGATGTGTAGTTTGGGCATGGTAGAGACCCTGGAACACTTTCTTCTAGAATGCCCAAATACCAGTCTAAAAGAAAAAGATTCACTGGGAGTATAATGCGGAAGTGGGATGGGAGAATGAAGGACATGTGGTTAGTGGGAGACTCAAAGGAGAGGGTTAATATTCTAATCGGAGAGATTGGGAAGAATGGGGCTAGGGATGTCATCAAGCAGTTCGTCTCGGAGTGTTGGTAGGAGAGAAGAAGCGTGGGAATAGGGAGGCAGTTGGGAGTACAGGGGTAACGAAGGCCTTCCTGTCCGAGAACCGCGACAAATCAGCGGCCGGCCAAAGTGTTATTATTATTATTACGATTTCCGGTGCTACCCATTTCATAATACAAGGTTCTTGATGCTAACGGCGATAAAATCGGTCTAAATCAATTTGGCACTGAATATAATTGCGTGGATACTGAATAGTAGGAGAGCGATGAATCGACCATCATGAGGGATTTCGGAAGTGGCGTCATAGTCACGTGACCGAGTTATGTCATGTTTAGTCGCCATGCTAGCCCGTGTGAACGGCCACATTGTGACGTCATCTCATAGTAATACGTGGTCTTAATGCTTATTCGCAGCACGTGTTAGGGTAACACGTATGTTCGTCGCCCATTGTATGTATACTCGAGGCCGCCGTCGTGACTTCTATGTTAGCACGTGGTTGCTATGTGGACCAAAAACCTCTAATTGTGCAGGGGTATATTCGGATGGTATGTTCATTGAACTAGAGTACATCTAATTACCCAAAATAGACCGACAATCCCTACAGATCTCTAAAAACGACGCTCCTAAAATACTCCTTTCTCAAATAATAGTTGCATTCGTTTGTATAAGAGTAGTTTACTGGTTCGGATTCCCGAAGAAGCCTCGTTTACTTTGTATAATTACCCAAATTGACCCGGCAATTATTTTACTAGTTTGGACTCCCCGAGATTCCTCGGTTTCTATCTGTTGTTCGGACTCTCCGGAATCCCCTTTTTTCCAATAATAGGAACATCTAACCTCAAACCTCGTCTGTTCTCATCCAAGGGCTAGTGGATGGACCACTTCCTCTACAGGAGGACCATGAATTTGTTCTCATCCAGACTGCCATTCTCCATATACCACCGTTCTGGACAACTAAATATCCCCCAGAGCACAACAAGACTAGTAGAACATCATTTGGAGCAGGAGAACGCACTTCGATTGGATGTTTGTTTGACGAGAATGTGTTTGGGCGTGCATTTATTTATTTGTCAAGTTTTTAACGACACTTTAACAGCCAAGGTCATGTCGTGTTGGTGACAGATTTACGGGTGGAGGAACCCGGAGAGAACCACCGAGCAACGGCGAGCAGCTGCCCGCTGCCCAACATCGTGACTCCGCACTGCAGCACAGGCAGGGTTAGATTGGTTGAAGACATGCGCATCATCGACGTGCAGTACGCCTTAGTACACGGCGTCAACGTGCCCCCATGTGGACAATCGGGGTTAAGTGCCTTGCCCAAGGACACAACGCGGGAGTCCGAATCGATGGCTCAGACGGTCACCCATCCAAGGACTAACTGGGCTCGACGTTGTTTAACCTCGGTGATCTGACGAGAACCGATTACTGCAGCGCCAAAACGCCCCCCACCCCCGCCCCCTCCAACCCCGTTTGGGTATGTTTGCAATAAGCAGATCACCGATTTACCAGATCACAGAACAGATCCACATCACCGAAAAGTTTTCTAAAAATTGTGAGTCGTCACAACGCAGAATACTTTGACTCTTAAGTACGATGTCATACAAGAACACAGAAAATATGCTCCAGACTGTTCTTACATTCATAATGTACCACCAGAATTCATGGACGTCGAAGAGGTTTAACAAGTTCCCAAAATAGAAGATTCACAGAATTTTAGTTTTTGAAAGTGATTTTAAGTAATAAAAAATTAAATAAATAAAATAAAATAAACTAGAGTGATGTCACGCATACAGCCCGACTGTCCCAGGAATGGCAATGCTTAGACGCAAAATAGTTGGAGCCATTTTTTGTTAACGGTTCACCTAACGAATCTGCCATATCTGCACTCGTGATATACAAAATCTGCTATTCAAATATTATTTTTTCATTTCTCTACTTCAAAACATACCTCAATGGAACAAACTTGATGAGCTTGTTCCAATAAGGAGTAATAAGCCATGGTTAGAAGTAAATAAAAAATGAAAAAATCTGAGGTTTCAGAAAAATAATTTGTACTGTTGGCTTCAACTTGTGTAGGGTAAAGGATTAAAGATGCAGTACATAAAGCAATGTTGGGTTATATGATTCAATTTTCTTTTTTTGCATGTAATAACTCCCAATCCTTCAAAATGCATTTTGGGAATAATTGCCTAAGTGACAATTTGTGTGTGTGTGTGGGGGGGGGGGGGGGGGGGGGGCAGTTGTGGAACCTATATTGAAACCTGGCCTGTATTACTAGCTGGAAAATACACATATCAACTTTGGTTGAAATCAAATAATCCAAACTGGAGTTATCAGTCGGAAATCAATTGTTTACAGACAGATGGATGGACCGACAGATAGACGGACGAAAGTCATGACTATAGCCCTGACTATAAACAGTCAGACTAAAAATGCATTTTGTACCAAAGAAAAAATATTGCATGAATGGCCCTGGGTGAGGAGGAGGTGGGGTGGGGGGAGAGTGGGGATGTGTTAGGGGAGTCCATTTTTTTCCACATGTGGTCAGTCTAAATCCCTCAGAATGCATTTTGAGCAGAGAAAAAAAATATACCTAACTGGTACCATGGGGGTGTGGGGGGGGGGGGCGGGGTGGTGTTTGTCTGGGTTTTTAACCACAAACATTAACGAAAACTGTAAAAAAGGATTTTTGACGAAAGAAAAAAAGTGCCCAATTGGCCCCCGGGGGGCGGGGGTGGTGTTTCTGTTACGTGAGTTTAAAAAAAGGTTCCGCATGTAGTGACTGTAAATAGTTCAAAATGCATATTCGAGAAAAGAAAAAAAAATGCCTATAATAGGTTAAGGGGGGGGGGGGGGGGTGATAATTTCTGTCTGAATTTTTAACCACAAACTTTAACCAAAACTGTAAAAAAGCATTTTTGACAAAAGCAAAAAAAGGGTTCTGCATGTAGTGACTGTAAATAGTACAAAATGCATGTTGGAGGAAATAAAAAAAAATGCCTAATTTGGGGGGGGGGAAGGGGGCGGTGGTGTTTGGGTTTTTAACCAAAACTGTAGACAAACATTTTTGACGAAAGAAAAAAAAGTGCCTAATTGGCCCCCGGCGGGGGGGGGGGGGGGAGGTAGGGTACGTAAGTTTAAAAAAAGGTTGCGCATGTGGTGACTGTAAATAGTTCAAAATACATATTGGAGAAAAGAAGAAGAAACAAAGCCTAACGGGGGGGGGGGGGGGGGTAGGGGTGGTGGTGTTTGTCTGGGTTTTTAATCACAAACTTGGAGTCATCCTACGAAGCTACAATGAAATCCCTTCATAATTATGGCCTGTGGAATATTCTAAAGGTTTTCGGGCTTCGGGCCCCTGTTGCCGTCACAGTTGCCCAAAAGGGGACGTCCTCATCTAGACATTATATGAAGTCAACCTATCAAGTTACGATTTATCCCTCCATAAATATGACGTGTAGACAGTGCTAAAGGTTTTCGGGCTTCGGGCCCCTGTTGCCGTCACAGTTGCCCAAAAGGGGACGTTCTCATCTAGACATTATATGAAGTCAACGTATCAAGTTACAATGAAATCCCTCCATAAATATGACGTGTAGACTGTGCTAAAGGTTTTCGGTCTTTGGGCTCGGGCAGCCATCATGGTTGAATGGTCGCAGCGAAAAGGGGACATTCTCATCTGGGCATCATGTGGATTGATCCTACGAAGTTACAATGGAATCCCTTCATACATATGACCTGTAGACAGTGCTGAAGGTTTTCGGGCTTCGGGCACCTGTAGCTGTCACAGTTGCCCAATCATGTCCAAAAGGGGACTTTCTCATGTGTAGAAATTATATGAAGTCAACCTATGAAGTTACAATGAAATCCCTCCATAAATATGACCTGTAGACTGTGCTAAAGGTTTTCGGGTTTTGGGCTCAGGCAGTCGTGACGGTTGATAGATCACGCCCAAATGGGGAAATTCTCATATAGACATCATACGGAGTAATCGTATCAAGTTACAATGAAATCCGTCCATATTAAACAAGACCTGCAGACTGTGCTAAAAGTTTTTGGGTTTCGGGCTTGGGCAGCCATCACGGTTGACAGATCATGCCCAAACGGGGACGTTCTCATCTAGGCATTATACAGAGGCATTCTATGAAGTTGCAATGAAATCCCTTCATAAATACGACCTGTAGACTGTGCTAATGGTTTTCGGGTTTTGGGCTCGGGCAGCCATACCGGTTGACCGATCACGACCAAAAGGGGACATTCTCATGTAGACATGACCTAAAACCTGTATATGAAATTTCGTGACGATCAGACAAGAAATACCGGGTATAGTCTGTACTTGAAGGCTGAATAAAAAACTTCAACCACAAACTTTAGCCAAAACTCCAAATGTCAACTAAACAGGAATAAGAAAAAAAAAAAACACTTGAACCTTCAGTAAAAAACTTTAACCACAAACTTTAACCAAAACTCTAAATGTTAACAGAAAAAGGCAGACGGACGGACGGACAGACGGACGGACGGACAAAAGTCATTACTATAGCCCTCACTGTAAAAAGTCGGGCTAAAAATGAATATAGAGGTCACTTTGTTATAGTTGTGTTGGCATTCTTTGGATAATAAACTCTGGGAGGGATCGCTTATCGGATGTCGTTTTTACTGAGAGAAGAAATCAGTTCGTCGGTTCGAATTAGAAACAGCGCCACGCAGAAATTGTTATGACGTTTAACCCTTTACCTAACGTAACGGCAAAAACCGGCCAGCGCTATTCTCAAAAATCGCCAATTAGTTTTCATTATTTTTTTCATTTTTTGTCTCTAAAACATAGGTTATGACCCCCTCATTGGAACGAGCTCGTCGAGCTCGTTCCAATGAGTGGTCATAACCTATGATTTTAAGACAAAAAAATGAAAATAATAGTTATTCAAGAACTTGTTTTGCAAGTGTCGTCTGCTTTTCATGTTAGGTGAAGCGTTAAGCTCCCAATGTCTTGGAGCATGAATCAGGTAAAATGTGATGTTAATCATCGAGATATAGATTGGTTTCACATTTTGTTATTTCCCTTAAAAAGTCGACAACAATCACACGATTTCGTGATTTTTTGTTTTCGTCGAAGCGCAGGGTTGGACTGTTAGGCCCATCTTTAAAATTAGATATTTCTTTCGGTGCTGCTGTGTAGATTTCAAATCCATACCAATCTAAATATTCTTACACCTCAGCAGACTTAGAGGTACTACCGCAGATCCTTTGAATTGTGAGTTGCGCAAGACATTGACCTAAGTGTATCATTCGTCAGAAATAAAAATTCGTTAGAAATACGGTTTCTCGCGATTACGCATCAGCAACCATAAACTGTGAATCGAACGTGGAAGGCATTTACAACCTCCTCGTCCGATTGAACACAGAATATGCGAATCTTGTACAATGAGTGAGGTGGAATCGGAATGGCATTTCGTAATGGAACGTCCGCTTTCTGCACCATTGAGAGAAAAATTATTTCGCGCAATTTCAGACGAAATAATTGACTTCACTCTGATGGATATAATGGACAAATTTAAAGTAATAATGACTATAATGATAATCCAGTGCCATGCATTGTTATTTGTAACATGGTCCAGCTCTTCCTTCACAAGAGAGACTTATCTGTAATATGATTTATGTATGGCATACGGAATTAGAGTGTTTTATTATTGTGTTTATCTTGATTTTGTATGTACACAGCAAGTTGCCTCTATTCTGGTGTATTTGCTGAATAAATCTTACCTTATCTTATCTTCGTCGATCTTTGATTTGTATTGCAATTCGTCCTTTTTGATAAAAAACTGCATCATCCGCCAGTTTAACCCTTTACATAACTTGGAAAGCAGACGACATTTGCAAAAAAAATAAATTCTTGAATAACTAATTTTTTTCATTTTTTTTGTCTCAAAAACATAGGCTATGACCCCTCATTGGAACGAGCTCGTTCCAACGAGGGGTCATAACCTATGTTTTTGAGACAAAAAATGAAAAAATAATGAAAATTAATTGGCGATTTTTGAGAATAGCGCTGGCTGGTTTTGGCCGTTACGTTGGGTAAAGGTTAAACAACCTTTTTTAATTATTAATTCATACCTTCTGTTCGGTTGTGTTAGAACAACAACAAAAAATACAGGAAATTTAATATTTATGTGCAATAAAATATTACAGATATGAATGTCATTGGAACTGGCTCATTGAGCCAGTTCCAATGACATCCAAATTTATTTGGTTTTATTAAGAAACTTACAAAGTACAAATTTTCTGTCAGTTTTTTCCCACGATGTCAGGGGCGTGGGGGGCTTTAAAAAATTCCGATACACATGGCCGGGGTTTGTCAGCAACTCCAAAACTCACTTTTTCCGGGTGGTCTAAATCTTTTCCTCACATACTTTTAACAGATAATTATAGTTGGAATTTGTTGAGACGCATTTTGGGATGATTTTGCAATATATTGGGGTAGTTATTATGAATTGGGTTAAAGTATTAAGTACACCAAAATTCTAGGAAATAAATTCGTTATCCTTGTGTTTTCCAGGGTGTATGGGAGTTTACACCGGTCTGGGAACTCATACATGATTTCCCAAAAGGGTGTAAATTCCCTAATACCCTGGAAAACACAAGGGTAACTATACTACTCAAAGTTTGCTAAGCACCAAATATTTGACACATCATTGTGAAATTTTTGGTGGATATGATTGAGGAATATATTGAGATGGTCCCCAGTGTTTTCATTAGCTCTCTTGACAGGCAGACCTTTCGTGACAATCATGGAAAGCATGTACCACTTGATTTTCATGATGTTTTCGTGTGCTGTCTACATGTACATGACATGTGTAGGGTATTCAGTCTTCATTTCAACACAAACCCTTGTGATTTAATGATCGAATATGGCAAATGCAAATGTAAGATGACATTTGATGAGATCCTGGATGTGCACGTCAGATTGTATGCAGATGCAGTGGGTGATAGATTCATTCTGATGGACGATAATGCCCGTCCTCCTGTTGCCCATGCTGCCGGGGAGTACCGACAGATGGAGGGGGTTGAGCGTATGGACTGGCCATCAAGATCCCCTGACTTCAATCCAATCGAACATGTCTGGAATGAGTTGCAGCTTGCAATTTCAGCCCGTCCAGTCCAGCCAAGAAGTGTCCAGGAGCTTGGTGTCATGCTGGTCCAAGAATGGAACAACATCCCATAAAGGACCACCAGGAGCCTGATTGGGAGCATGAGAAGGCGTTGTGAAGCTGTAATTAAAAGTAATGGGTCTCATACCCGATATTGAACCCATACCAGTAACTTTTTGGCAAATTGAAAAATTTCCTCTTTTACCAATAATATCCATTTTCCATGGTTATCGTATTCAAAAGCTAAAATATAATGTCAAACACAAATAAAATTTTAACTTCTGTACTGAAATCATTAAAGATATAATTAAATAAAAAATATATACACTTTTCATTACAATATTACTAAAACGTAAAACAGGTTGTTGGATATACTTGGTGCTTAGCAAACTTTGAGTAGTATAATATTACTATGTCGTGAAGTCTGAAGCTTCACTCTTACTCTTTTTCTGCCATTTTTATCTCTTGTTTAGATGAGTTCTTTTTTTCAGAATTGTTCGCTTCTGTTGTACTTATTGTGTATCGAGCACTGTCACCAATATTTCCAAGAGCTGTACCTGTATATATTCTTAATTACATAGAGACAGCCACTCTAGTGAGGTATATATATATTCCCGAATGGAAAAGATATTTGAAGCCTGAAGCGGATTCGACGATATGCACAGAAACTTTAGATCGTCCAGACGACCGAAGCCGTAAGTTTTAAAGATAATTCGATAATTCGTAGCAAATTTTATTGTAATTTGATAACGAATTCAGAAATAGACATTTCATTCCTGTTTTCAGGAAGCAATAGGCGAAAGTACAACTTCTCAAAAATCAATTTGTTACAGCTATACGCATATGGCATGTTTCGGTGTCTTGAAGAAATGACACAGCATTGTTTTCACACATATACCCCTTTGTACACAAACAGAATGTGTCACTACTCAAACATTTTCCCAGACAGGGAATTCGTCGGGCACTTCGACAATTTTTGGACACATTGCCCGACGCAAATTATTCTTAATCCCCGGCAATCTTTTTTTTTCCTAAATCGCGCTTGTGTGAAATATCTGGAGTATTGCCCTTGTGATCGTCTAGTGGATTTGGAAGAAAATAGTTTGGACTTCAAGACCCTCAAATGTTTTTGGATTTCTGAAGACGGTTTTTTCAAGGTTGGCTTGCAATATCCGTGTCTCATCCGGTATTCAGAAGTCACGCAAATAATGGATAGTTAGCTAATGGGTGGTTCAGCAAGCAAGTAAATAATTTGGAATGCTCCAACTCTCGGCAATTAGTTTTCTCTACATAAATTTATTCTATTAAATTTATACCGTAGTCTCCAGTTTTCACCAATACAAATACTGGTAATTAATCAAAGTTCACTTAACTGTAGTGAAGGGTAGTTATTTCAGAGGGCAGTCACAATCTGCCCAGCCAATGATTCTCGTTTAATCTAAGCAGCGTTACAGGCAGTGTACCACTGTAGCGATGACCCGAGAGTGTCTGATCTGGGATTCTGCTGATGCTTTTATACCCAGTGGAACGTGACTGGCCTTGATCAGAATTACGTAATTCCTGATGATCAAGTACCATGAGATTTCGAGCAGATCACGTGAACACGTCGCAGCCTTTGCCAATGAAGCCAAAGAAGCGCTCATACCAGTTCACTCCCATACTTCTAACAGGAATTTCCAAGCTTCAAAAGACGTTGGCCTGGACTGGAGGATGTTCTGTTAGATGCGTGCCTGGCAGTCCAACCGCATCCAGTTAATGCCGGTTTAAGCTGACTAAACATTACGCGATTGTTCCAGTTCTGCAAATCAGGTATGACTTGACAGAACAGTGGAACAGTTTGACAGTTAAATGCCATGTTAAAAATTTCTCCTCATCAGTATAAGTATAACATCTCATCAAACTTGACATCTTAAAATTCTAAATTATCCAATAGTTGTCACTTTCTATGTACAGTTTGGTTTATCTAAGTATTATTGACATTATTGGTGGCTTTTCCGCACCATCGTCAAATGTTTAACCAATACTTTGGTAGTATTGCACCCATTGGAACGCACACCTGCAAGCGCATATAGTGTTATGCTTAACACAATGGGTACTATGATTGACAGATATTAATAACAAGGTTTGTAATTCTCAGCAAACCCCTGTGTTTTATAGTGTAACACAATTTCAATACCTTTCTGTGTTATGCGAGAAAATCCTGTTCTCCAAGTACATTCAAGTTTCTCACATTATTTTGCTATAATTTACTCTAGGTTCTCATGACCCCTTTTTACACTTGCTCAGCATAATTCTGCTACCGTAGGCAGAATTTCGCAACATAAACCTCCACTATCTAAGATCAAAATCCAGACGGACTTGATCTCAAGAAGATTAGTTACTTGCAAAATTAAGCGTACACTTCTAGATACCTCTAAAAACTAAGTTTCCTATTAATTTCTTTATGGATTTCTTGTAATTGCCTATACAACTATGACATTAGTTTTCTCCAAATAACTCAATTTATACATATACCATCACTCCCTAATATGCCTAATATAGTACACGCTATGTAATAATAGACAAAATCAATCAATTTATTCGACCAGGATTAGGTCCTCAGTTTTTACTTACCAGGATATAGAATGATAAAAACACACCAATCATCCCATTGACCTCTTTGTCCCCCCTGCCAATCTAAAATAAGTATGGAGAGTTCTAAATCTGTGAAGACCAGACACTGCCTTTTTCAAGGAGACCTTTCCACGGCAGTGTGTGCAAATTTGAGATGTGGCCATCAATTGCCAACCACAGTTCTCATGTATTCTCTGCTTGCAATGGGGGCACAGTCACCATTAAATGGTACATAAGAGTTTCTTTTTCCCTCTGATGGGTTTCCCCTTACATCATATCATACGTGGCTGTGGAGTTAGTGAAGTGTCAATTCTTCTACTTGCCCCTGCTGAATGGCTGTACCAAGTCAGGATTTGGCGCTTCATCGGCCATTCAGCCATTGACCAGGTATATAATCCATGATTGAAATAGCAACCATACCATCGATAGTTGCTCCAATAATTGACTGCACAATCGGGTCTAGTACCTTCGATAATGCTCATAATGCTCAGCTGATTGACATGTTCAATCGGTAGAGTCAGGAGGAGTTTACCTTCCTGCTCAATACAATACTGGATTGACTCCTTGAACTCTAGTCGTATCTTCCATGCCAGTTCAATGACAGCAATTAAAAGAGTCCATATTCATTATTTGGGGTAGACCAATTAATATTTTCAACGTGCAGTCCCGAGGCTGCACGTTGAAAATATTGATTGGTCTACCCCACACATCTACTGAACAGCCATCCTATTTAATGACGTTATGCAGTTCATGTTCCTGCTCGAAAAAGCTGCCGCTGGGGTTTAAAGGATTAACTCGCTCTAATGCGTCTCATTATAATGTCGTTGTACTTCCCAGTAGCAAATTCGCTTTTGGGTGCAGACCATATCGGCAAAGGTTAAACATTGCCAGTTTCTGTAAACATCCTCTATACGCTCTGCACATAATGCATAAGCATATTTTAGAGAAGCCTCTTGGGTTGTTTGCAGTATTTCACAATAGTTTGCCTGTTCTTCTTTATATTCATTAAACTCTGAGGGGGGGGGGGGGGGCGGTGGCGTTGCGGTAGTAGTATGTCATGTACCCGGACGGCCCTTATTAGCAGGATCTCATTGCAGGATCTCATGTGACGTCATAGTCACGTGACGTAGTGGCGCCATGTTGTGTTGGCATGGTAACCCGCGTGAGCGGCCATGTTGTGACGTCATCTCCATAGTGATACGTGGTGTGAGTGCGCATGCGCAGCGCGTGTTGTTAGGGTGATACGTGTTTCCGTCGGCCATTTTGTATACTGGAGGCCGCCATCTTGGTTTCTATGGTAGCACGTGATTGCTATGTTACCCAATTGTTCTGTAATAGGACGGGGTATGTTTTGAGGGTATGTTCCTTTGTAGAAGAGTAAATCTAATTACCACAAACAACCCGACAATCTCTCCAAATCACCAAAATCCACCCGAAATCACCGAAATTGACTTTATTTCCCCATTTTATCGGTTTAGCACGTAGTGCTATAGTACTAAGGGGTACAAGGGGTGTGTTCGTTTGAAGTGGAGTAATGTTCCCATTTTTGGGGGGATCCCATGACGTGTTATTTCCTTATTAAGAGTAGCACGTAGTGCTATAGGACAAATTTACCCAGAATCCTCTGCTTCTACTTGGAACTATATTTTTATAAATTCTATTTTTAGTAACATCCTTAACTGACCCCCTAACTAATTGTTAGTGTCTATATTTAGCAATTTCTTCAAATGACCCCCCTAACTACATGATTTTAAATAATAAAATTAATGAGGATCAAGATGTTTTTACACTGACCAATCAGAGCGAAGTTAATCCACCAATCAGATATCTGGATTCCCATTGTGTTTCTTTCCCATTACTTTCTATACTAATTTTCTAAATTTCCCAACTTTAACCTATAATCCTATAGGAAACAAACACAAACGCCCATCGAGAATGAAAATATCGATGAAAAAACGTTGTGACGTCGTGACGTTTTCAAAAACGTCCGTCACGTCTAAATAAATTCCGGAGAAGAATAACGTCGCGTCATTCTGTTTCGATCCTTCGAACTGAACACATCGCTAGAGAGTTTTCTATAGCAATTTTGCCTTTGCAAAAAAATTTATGAAGATGTCTGAAGCTGCTACTGCCGTTACCAGAACTGATGTCTACGCCTGTGAAGAGTGTGGGAAGACCTTTACTGCAAGAACGAATCGAGATCGCCATGTACGCACCCAGCACGCCGCCGAAGAGAAGAAGACCCACGATTGTACCAACTGCAACAAGAGTTATGCTTCCAAGCAGAAGCTAGATCAACACCTGAAGAAATGTTTGGAGATATATACATGTATGGAATGCGGCCAGGAGTTCAACCAACTACTCCATTTTAATCGACACAAGAGCGTTGCCCACCGATCAGTTCCTGTACCATCGAAAAGGAAGACTGATGAACCGAAGAGAGGACCACCAAAACAACCACGGACCACGACGACCACCCATTATGATGTTGACCCAATGGAGTTTGAAAAGAATATGATGTCTGAAGAAGAGCCAGATGAGATATTGACCGTGTACGAAGATAACTGGAGTTCTATTAGAACTCGCCACATGATGAACAGAAGAGTCCAGGACCAATATAACTACCGGATCAATGATGTGAACCTGAAGATGATGACTGATGAATTGATGACTACCATATTTCTGCCACAACAGCTAAGATTTAAAATTAATCTGAGTTTTGGTTTTATCCTGCGACACAATGAAACGAATGAACTGAAGTATTACCATCCATCACAAAACAACGCCCGGGTACTTGATGTTCCACAACTTGTATGCTGCCAAGAAGACTTTGAAGAATTCCTTGATGATGTCATGGAAGAAGATATCCTAGAATGGGCCAAATTAAAACGACCCAACACCAAATGGCTTGTGGAGAGAGTTACCAACGTCACATTTTATGTGAACAAGCTGAAAGACCACCCAATTGGAATGGTAGAAGATCTTCCTGACTACATTCTCCAGAACAAAGCAGTAAATGCTTTGGTGAAAGATGAAAATAACTATTTTACCTATGAAGACAACCTGTGTATTTTCCGCTGTTTAGCTTTATGGAGTGGTTCCATAACAGACAATTTGAATAAAACAACAGATGCCATGTACAACAAGTATACCCAGAAGCCAAAGAATGAATTCCGTGGAGTAACTTTAGCCGAATTACCTGACTTGGAGAAATGTTTTGAAGTAAATATCCAAGTATATGAACTTGTCAAGAATGATGATGACCAAATTGTTGCCAAATTAGTACAGAGATCTCACAGAAAGTATGAAGATACCATGTATGCGAACGTTTACAAGAACCATTTTAGCTACATCATCGATATAGACCAATACTGCAAATCCTTTGAATGCCGCAAATGCGGCAAACTATGGCACACTGTGAAGAAATTAAATCGTCACGAGAAAACCTGTACAGATGAAGTCAATTACCAGTATGTTGGCGGTGTATACCATCCATCCCAGTCCATATTTGATCTGTTAGAAGATGAAGGTATAGAAGTATCTGAAGAGAAGTTTTATCCATACCGTGCAACGTTTGATTTTGAAAGTTACTTTGTCAAATCCAGTCTACCTGCTGACAGTGATAAACTGATATGGGAAGCAGAACACCGACCATTGAGTGTGAGCATATGTAGTAATGTTCCAGAATACCAAGAACCGAAATGTTTCATTACAAATGGAAATTCTCAAGAACTTGTTGAAGAAATGATGACATACCTCACAACTATTTCATCTCATTGCCACCAACTGATGCAGACCTATCATTCTTGGACCTTGTTTAAACTCAGACAGAAAATTGATGAAACGCTGGAAGCGGAAGCCAGAGCTACTGGAGAAGATACATCCAAGATGCACCCTTTACAAAAATTGGAGAAGAAATTTCAAGATTATCTGCAAGAGATGCCCGTCATCGGATTCAACTCTGGAAAATATGATATGAATGTAGTCAAGCGTGAACTGATGACATACCTGAAGAGACAGAATCCACTCAAGTTTGCAGTGAAGAAATCGAATAACTACATGTGCGTCTCGACAGAATCTTTCAAGTTTGTTGATATTTGCAACTACCTCGCTCCAGGATTCAGCTATGACAAGTTTTTGAAAGCATTTGGCTGCTCCGTGACAAAGGGATTTTTACCATATGAATGGATCGACAGCTTGAACAAATTGGATCAAGACCACCTACCAGACCATGAAGCCTTCTACAGTTCTCTCAAGAAAGAAAATATATCCAATGAAGAATACCAGTACTGCCAGCATGTATGGAACGACCTGGAGATGACAACTTTCCGTGATTTTCTGATCTGGTATAATAACCGAGATGTAAAACCATTCCTTGAAGCAGTTGACAAGCAGTTTGCTTTCTACCAAGAACGCCACATCGACATGTTTAAAGATGGTATCAGTGTTCCGGGCCTCACGTTGAAATACCTATTCCAGACCATGAATGATGACACTTACTTCACATTATTTAACCAGAAGAATAAAGACTTGCATCACTTGGTGAAAGATAATATCGTTGGTGGACCTTCAATTATCTTCAACCGATACCACGAGAAAGATGTTACCCGAATCAGAGAAACAAAATATGACAAAGAAGCAAAACCATGTGGAAGTATTATAGGCTTTGATGCGAATGCATTATATCTTTGGTGCCTAATGCAAGAGATGCCAACGGGTTGGAGTATTAGACGTCGTGAAGAAAACCAGTTTAAACCAGAACATCCAATGAAGTATGGTAAAATGGCTGAACAATGGTTAGAGTTTTTATCCATGAGAGATGACATCCACATCAGACATCAGTTTAACGGAGCTGAAAAAATGATTGGTCGAAGACAGTTGCCTGTTGATGGTTGGTGCAAAGAGACACAGACTGTATACCAGTTCCATGGCTGCTTCTGGCACGGACATACCTGCATGAAAGATAAGAATGGCCTTCCTATCATCCATAATGAAGTCAGAGATAAACCGATGAAAGAACTGCTACAAGACACCCGTACCAATGCAAAGTACATCACCGATTTGGGCTATAAACTTATTGAAATCTGGGAGTGTGAGTGGAGAGAGATGAAGAAGACCGATGCCACACTCAAAGCCTTCCTGAAAGAGAACTTTTCAGACAAAATAGATGGTGCGATGACAGAGGAAGAAATACTGAACAAAGTGAAGTCCGGTGAACTGTTTGGTTTAGTCGAATGTGATATACATGTACCAGATCACCTGAAAGAGTACTTTGAAGAGATGACACCTATCTTCAAGAATACAGATATTTCCATAGATGATATTGGTGAACACATGAAGGCCTTTGCCGAGAAGAATGGAATCATGAAGAAACCCCGTAGAAGTTTGATCGGAAGCTATGGAGCGGAGAAAATGTTATTTGCAACCCCTTTACTGCAGTGGTACCTCCAGCATGGTATTGAAGTTGATCACGTCTATCAAGTTATCCAATATAAACCAAGAAGATGTTTTGAAAAATTTGGAGATGAAGTATCTGAAGCAAGAAGACAAGGAGATGTTGACCCTGACAAGTCGATCGTTGCCGACACCACGAAGCTGTTGGGAAATTCTGGATATGGCAAAACCGTCACCAACAAAGAGAAGCATCGACGTGTGTGCTATTGCGACGACGAAGAAGTTACCAAAGCTGTAAATGACATGTCCTTCAGAGCCTTGAATCCATTAGATGATACATTATATGAAGTCGAACTCAACAAGAAGACCATCAAGTTGGATCTGCCACTTCACATCGGATTCTTTGTTTACCAGTATGCGAAACTCCGGATGCTTCAGTTCTATTATGATGTCATCGATACTTTTATCAACCGCCAAGATTTCGAATATGCTGAAATGGACACAGATTCTGCATATATATGTACCTCGTCACCATCCATAGATGAATTAGTGAAACCAGAGAAGAGAGTAGAATTTTACAAAGAGAATCACAAGTGGTTTCCATCAGAGTGTTGTGATTTCCACAGAGATGAATATGTGAAAACCAAATTAGAAGGCAAAGAATGGCTGTCACCCTCATGCTGCCAAGAAAGAAAGCGTTTTGACAGGAGAACTCCAGGCTTGTTTAAGGTAGAATGGCAAGGAACCGGCATTGTTGGACTGTGTAGTAAAACATATTATTGTTTCGGAGCCACCAATAAATTCAGTTGTAAGGGAATCAGCAAACGCCACAATGATTTGACGAAAGACAGATATTTGCAAGTTTTGAAGACTCAACAAAGTGGATCTGGCATCAACCGAGGATTTGTGATGAATGACAACACTATGTATACCTACCAGCAGAGCAGAGATGGACTATCATATTTCTACCCAAAACGAAGAGTTTTAGAAGATGGAGTTAGTACCATACCACTAGAGATTTAAAGAAGAACCAATTGAGTGAGTGTCATATTTTTCTACAACCTGAACCAAGTCTAGCTTTTGCCTACAAAAAATTCCTAAAAAAAAAAAACCCGAAATGGTTTTTAGGTGGTCTACTCAATCGTATTAGGCTCATCAAATTTTTAAAGTCCTTTATGGCATTCTCTAAAGTCCTCATAAAGTCCTATATGGCATTCTCTAAAGTCCTTTATGGCAAGTTTTTTCTCAAAGTAAAAAGTCCTTTATGGCATTCTCTAAAGTCCTTTATGGCAGTCCTCATAAAGTCCTATATGGCATTGTCTAAAGTCCTATATGGCATTCTCTAAAGTCCTATATGGCAGTCCTCATAAAGTCCTATATGGCATTCTCTAAAGTCCTTTATGGCAGTCCTCATAAAGTCCTATATGGCATTCTCTAAAGTCCTTTATGGCATTCTCTAAAGTCCTTTATGGCAGTCCTCAAAGTCCTACATGGCAAGTTTTTCACAAAGTAAAAAGTCCTTTATGGCAGTCCTCATAAAGTCCTATATGGCAGTCTTCAAAAAAAAAATTCTAAATGGCAAGTCTTACAAGGCAATACATTTTTTTCTAGTGTAAAGATTTTTCAATTTTTTTATTTATTCTAATACAGAGTGTTTTTTTTTATCATCATCATCATCATCATGTTCCTGATATACTTTAGGCTAACCCTATTGGAAGTGGAGGATACTTCTTTAGTTTCATTCAAAACTTAGTTTCATTCAAAACTTTTTAGTTCAATTTATTTTTTAAAAAATGTTGATTCATGGTATCTTTTAGGTTACACCTATTGGAACCAGATGATACTTCTTTATTCAAAATTTAGTTTCATTCAAAACTTTTTAGTTCCATTTATTTTAAAAACATGTTGATTCATGGTATCTTTTAGGTTACACCTATTGGAACCAGATGATACTTCTTTACTTTTTAGTTTCATTCAAAACTTTTTAGTTTCATTCAAAACTTTTTAGTTCCATTTATTTTAAAAGACATGTTGATTCATGGTATCTTTTAGGTTACACCTATTGGAACCAGATGATACTTCTTTACTTTTTAGTTTCATTTCATTATTTAAAGTTGATTCCTGGTGTCTTTTAGGCTACCCCTATTGTATAACCAAAGGAATAAATCATCATCATCATCATTACTAAGAAATTCTCTGTTGTGAATATTTAAAAGAAATGAGAAATTTTTATGATAGAAAAACTAAATTGCTAAGTTGGACATGTTGTTTTCGTTTTTTTTCTTTTTTGATGAACAAAAAAAAATTCCCTCAAAGAGGATACGAACTGTAGGGGGTGGGAATGCACTCGAGCTATTTGACTTATCTCCATTGGACAGAGGTTTGTAGCTTGACCTGTCCCAAGCCAGTATAAAATGCAGAGGGCCATATCCTACAGTTTAAGGATCAAGATTGCAGTTTGATCGCCAAACTGACCAATCAGATCGAAGTTAATCAACCAATCAAATTTCTGTATTCTCATTGTGTTTCTTTCCCATTACTTTCTATACTAATTTTCTAAATTTTCCAACTTTAACCTATAATCCTATAGGAAACAAACACAAACCCCAACCAAGAATCAAAAACTCAATCAAAATTTGTTCAACTGGGGTGATGTTTTCAATCACGTCCGTCAAAGATATATAAGATTAGGCAAAGCATGGACTTGGCATCATTCACGATCGAACCATTGACCAGAGAAGATGTTCCGAATTGGCACCAAGCAGACTTACACTAATGTCACCCAGTACCAGGGTGAACTGAAGATTCATCTCAGAAGATACTTTGAGGGTAAAGACCAGAAACCTTATCCTACGAAGACTGGGATTGCACTATCTTTAGAAGAATGGAATGCACTGAAATCCCAAATAGATGAAATAGATGCAGCCATCAAAACCCAACAAACAACTTTAACTGAAGACACTAAACCTACTAACCATGCAGACTTCAAAAAACCAAATCAAGAACCACATTTGAAGAAGAAGAAGAAGATCACAGTGAGAATAACCCAACCACGACCATTGATCGTTGATGAAATTGATAGTGAACTCAGGCAAGTTCGCTTGCAGCATGAACTTTGCTTGGCATATGCTCATTATGTCGAAGAGAACATTGACGCTGTAATGAAAGAAAAATGCTATGGATGTACAGTCGATCACCCAAGTCAGATTCAGCATAATGTATGCCTAATGATGTCTAAAGAAGAGAAGATTATAACATGTTTTAGTGACGCACTTGAAAGAGTTAACAAGAATGATGTTCATCTACTGTGGCACCATAATACTTCTGGAATGAATCCACCACCAGTACAGAAAGAATATGAAGATATGTTCGAGAAACCTCTCACAAATGAACAGAGACGTTGTATTATGGATTTGGTTATTGAATTTATGACCATCAAGAAACCTGTTACAATTGGATTCTAATTGAAGATGTAAATAGATGTTGTAAATAGATGATTTTTTATAAAAAAAAGAAGAAAAAAGAAGAAAAAAAGTATAAAATGAAGAAACAAGAAAAAAAAAGGTGGTAATGACGCTTAAGTTATTTGATGTTTATCTTCTTGACAAATATCAAACAAACTTAAACTGTCCCCAGCCAGTAAGTCAGAGGGCCACCAATTTTAAATATTTATTGGATGACGGTTCATATTGGCCACCTCTCCAAAAGGTATAAAAGGGGGAGTAGTCCCCACGTTCAGTGGGGGCCACCTCCCCAAAAGGTATAAAAGGGAAGTAGTACCCACATAGAACAACAAAGATGGATCCTCGTTGGAAGCATCCATTCACTTGTTTATTGTGTGGTCCCACGGGTAGTGGTAAATCATCCTTTGTAAATCGGATTATTCAAAACATTCAAAATATTATATCACCTGTCCCAAGTCACATCATTTGGTGTTATAGTGAATGGCAACCATTATACAATACTTTACCCCAAGTAGAATTCGTAGAGGGTCTCCCTCAAGAATTAAAATCTGATAGTTTAGTCATATTGGATGATCTGATGCTCGATGCAGATGTTCGAGTGTCTAGATTATTTACTAAAGGTAGTCATCACCGTAACATTAGTGTGATCTACATTGTTCAAAATTTATTCGATAAAAATAAAGTCCATAGGACTGTAGCTCTCAATAGTCATTACATGATCTTGTTTAAAAATCCTAGGGATCGTTCTCAGATCTCACACTTGGCAGCACAGATGTATCCTGGTCATTCCAAGTTTCTGAGAGAAGTTTTCGAAGATGCCACTTCGACACCATATGGTTACCTTTTAATAGATCTCAAACAAGATACTCCTGAACACATGAGATTAAGAAGTCAAATTTTTCCTGGGGAAACCCAATATGTGTACCTCCGAAAAGTATAAAAGGGGAGCAACAAGTCTGACTCGAGTCAGAAGCATGTCTGACCGTCTCAAGCGCAACATCGCTCTTCTCAAGGTTCTTATTAAATCGAAACCCGCACTCGTCAAATCCATACTAAAACATGCAGACAAAGAATTGATAACTTGTTTGTGTGACTGTGCCTCGAATATACTGAAGGGAGCAGTACCTCTGACCAAATCTCAGAGAACCAAACTCGTTCGTCAGAAACAACTAGTGAGGGCAGTGGCAAACAAAGGTACCTCTGACAAAAAGAGGAGACAAATCTTGCAGAAAGGGGGATTCTTGGGTGCATTGCTACCTCCTGTACTATTGGGTGCTGTTAAAGATATATTTGGATGATGGAATATGCAAAGAAGATGGCTTTGGTAGAACCAAGGTTATTGGAACGTCTACAAGAGACTCCAAGACAACCGAATGAACTGGCTGTTTCATCACTGGATAGAGAAATGAGAGATATTCTCGATGCCCCTTTTCTTTCGGCTGATGAAAAGATGACTCAATATAATCAAATTTTACAAAGATACTTGACATTTCAACAAAAGGTAATGGCTCCTCGACCAATTAAAGTCGAATTCGAGAAAGATAATAAAGACGAAGACATTCTCGATTCTGTACCTATGACAATGAAGAGAAAGGGTAAGTTGTTGTTGAATCGTATTAGAAGTGACCCAAATATATCTTGGAATGAGAAGGGTGAATTAGTCTACAAAGATCAAACAGTGGTAGGGTCGAATGTAACAGATCTTCTAAACGATTTACTTAGAAGACGAAAATCTTTCCAACCAAAGGGATGGGAAATGTTGGCCGAAGCTTTGAGAGATAGTAACATACCCCAAGAATTAATTGGTCATAAAGAACGTTGGGATTTTATGAAACAGGCACCGATAAAGTCGGAACCAAAACAACCAAAGAAAACAGAAACGCCAAAGTGGATCGAAAAAAAGGTATAAATAGAGTTGACACTTGAACAGGGCAGTCATGGAAGCATTGTACTATGATTCTGAAGTGCCTGGTAGTTTTGGTGGTGTAGACGCTCTTCGTAGAGCGTCCAACAAAAAAACCAAACAAGTTGTAAAATGGTTAGAGACTCAAGACACATACACTCTTCACAAACCTGTTCGTCGTACATTTCGTAGAAGAAAAGTAATAGTTAGTGGTATAGATGCACAATGGCAAGCTGACTTGGTAGATGTTTCAAACATAAGTAAATTCAACAAAAACATAAAATTTTTGTTGACATGTATAGATGTATTTAGTAAATATGCTTGGGTGATACCATTACAAAACAAACTTGGTGATTCCATCGTGAAAGCTTTTAGTAAAATTTTCAAACAAGGTCGTAAACCAGAAAAATTACAAACTGATCAAGGCAAAGAATTTCTAAACAGAAAATTTCAGAATTTTCTCAAAGATCACACAGTCAACTTTTTCACAACACAAAATGTGGAAACAAAATGTTCCATAGTAGAAAGATTCAATAGAACTTTGAAAACCAAAATGTGGAAATATTTTACCAAGAATGATACACTAACTTTTCCACTTCAAAACTTGGTGAAATCATATAATCATTCTCATCATCGCAGTATAGGTATGGCCCCCATCGCCGTGAACTTTGAAA
Source organism: Pictodentalium vernedei (assembly GCA_031216915.1). Classification (NCBI taxonomy): domain Eukaryota; kingdom Metazoa; phylum Mollusca; class Scaphopoda; order Dentaliida; family Dentaliidae; genus Pictodentalium; species Pictodentalium vernedei. Next base: position 156,316,135 of record CM062294.1, read on the forward strand.
ATCAAGAAGAGGTTTGGCAAAGGTTGTATGGACAACCCATAAAACACAAGACACCAAAGTACAAAGTAGGTGACAGAGTGAGAATCAATAAAGTTAAGAAAACTTTTGAGAAAGGTTATTTGCCCAATTGGACCGAAGAGTTATTCACAGTAGTAGCCATCAAGAAAGGACATCCAGTCACATACATGTTACAAGATGATAATGGAGAAATACTGAAAGGGTCATTCTACACTGAAGAGCTTCAGCGAGTTTCACATAAAACAATTTACAAAATCGAACACGTACTGAAGAAACGTGGTCGAGGTAAGAAAAGGGAATTGTTCGTAAAATGGTTGGGATACCCAACTTCGTTCAATTCGTGGATCAAACAGAGTCAGCTCACCTATAAAAGGAAGTGAACCTCTGAAGTTTCTTCAAAATGGAAGAAGGATCGAACGGTTCTTGGCCTCTGTTTGGTAAATTTTTGTAAAAATTTCACAAATAATCATTTTGTATATCATCATCATTACCAGTGTCGTTAATCTTACTCTCGAAAACACAGACAGCAAGTTGTGGACTGCTCTCTTGAGTAGTAGCATAGGATATTTGTTACCAAATCCAACCATTAAGAAAAAGTAATGTTTTATTTGACTCTACCAAGTAATAGTTCTATGAACGTGTTTCCAGAAAACACGTTGACTACGTACACCACTCAGTTATCACAACCAGTGAATCTCACGGGAGAATGGGAAGTAGGTCTGGCAGAGATTCAGTATCCAAATACTTGGTTCAATATTTTCGTGGAGAAGAAGCTTTCGTTACAGTGTTCTGGTCTTCGAAAAAGAATTACCGACTTACTCTCAAGGAAGGTCGTTATTCGGATCCCATTGATGTGATACGAGCTATCAATGGTGTTAAAGAATTACTCTTGCCTCGTCACGATAAGGTAGCTTTTGAACTGGATAGAGTGACTGGTAAAGTTCGTATCACGGTACGTGATGGAGTCGTGGTCACATTGAGCCCTACTCTTCAAAATATTTTGGGATTTAATGAGTGTGTTTTTAAATCAGGAACTTACAATTCTTCCAGAGTTGCCGATGTCAACCAAGGATTTTATTCCCTCTATGTATATTGTGACTTGGTTCGTGACCAAGTCGTTGGAGATACAAGAATACCACTTCTTCGTATCGTACCTGTACGTGGGAAATATGGGGATATCATCTCTAAAACATTTGAGAATGTGTATTATGTACCAGTAGAACGAAAAAATTTCAGTACCGTCCAGGTGTATATAAGGGGTGACACAGGAGCCATAGTACCATTCGAGTTCGGGAAAGTGACAGTGACACTTCATTTCAGAAATCGTAGATCTCTTCATTTCACATAAACATGACTTACTGTTGTAAGTCCAAATTATACGAGGAATATTACACGAAACAAGCTGGGAATGGTCTACCGGCTTTTTCTGGAGCTCAAATACAGAGAGGATATGGTTTGGGAAGTATATTGGGAGGACTGAAGAATATGGTGTTACCTTTATTGAAAACTACAGCCAGGACCGTGGGAAAACAGTTATTGAGAAAAGGAGCAGCCTTTGCCGAAGATGTCATTGAAGGGAAAAATGTAAAAAAGGCAGCAATCAAAAGAGTCAAAGAGGCTGGTGCAGGAGCTTGGAATGAAGTGGTTGGTGGTTCAAAACCACCCGGTAGGAAAAGTATAAAAAGGCCCGCACCACGCAAAACTAGCAAATCGACAAAAAGAAGGAGAACTGTTCAGACCCAAGACCATCTCGGTGCATGATGTCTCTCATTAATGAAAAATCTTGTGAGTGTGTCAACAGTGAACTCGACTTGTTTTCCATACCACCAACATAGACTAGTGTGGAACATGGGCAATGGGTAGAACACAGGCCTTTGGCGACTATAGGAAACAGTGGTCCAATAGAATTCCACATTGCAGGATTAGGAGATGATTATTTGAATTTGGCACAGACATACTTGTATGTTAAAGCAACGGTTGTAGATTCCAATGGGGCATCAATTGCACCCGATGCCAAAGTGGGCCCAGTCAATTTATGGATGCATTCCTTATTTAATCAAATCGATATCAGCTTGAATGAAAAACTGGTATCTCCTTCCAACAACACTTATCATTACAGAGCTTTCATAGAAACTTTGTTGAGTTATGGACCAGCTGCCAAGAAGTCACAACTGACTAATGCATTATGGTACAAGGATACGGCCGGACACATGGAAGATTTGACAGATGATAACAAGGGATTTCTTCTTCGAAAGAAATTTATAGAGAAAAGTAAAATCGTGGACATGACTGGAAGATTACATTTGGACATGTTTTTCCAAACTCGTTACTTGCTGAATGGAGTTAATGTTCATGTTAAAATGAATAGAGCCAAAGATGCTTTCGCATTGATGGCCGATACCGCTACATACAAGATCAAAATTCTTGATGTATCCATGTTTGTACGCAAAGAGAGACTCCAATCATTCGTGAGAATGGCTCACGAGAAAGCACTAACAAAAGCAACTGCAAAATATCCTATCGAGCGTGTGGAAACCAAGGTGTTTTCAGTGCCGAAAGGAAATCTGAGCATTACACAAGAAAACTTATTTTTAGGCCAACTACCTAAACGCATCGTAGTGGGATGTGTAGACAACGATGCTTTCAATGGAAACTTTTCAAAGAATCCATATAATTTCAAGAACTACAAAATCAATTACTTGGCATTGTACGTGGATGGGCAGCAGATTCCAGCCAAACCATTACAACCTAGATTCGAACAACAAGAAGTGGCGAGATGTTATGCAACTCTGTTCCAAGGAACTGGACAAATGTATGAGAATGAAGGAAACCACATCAGCCGAGAAGAGTACATAAATGGATACACCCTATTCGTATTCGACCTGACTCCAGATCTATCACATGGACAACACTTCGATCTGGTGAAGAGAGGAAACTTGAGACTAGACGTCCATTTCGAAAACCCATTACCAACCACAATCAACGTACTGGTGTATGCAGAATTCCAGAACATCATAGAAGTGGATAAGAATAGACAAGTAATCTTCGATTACTCAACATGAACACGTTGCAGTTAGAGAATGCACTTCGATCAGATAGTTGTTTGAAGAGAATATGTTTGGGTGTATTTTCAAGAAACAAATTACCAAGAAGATTACCAGATCACAGACCAGTGGCTTTGATAGCCAACACGGATCCAGACCACAGAAAAGGAGAACATTGGGTGGCTCTCTTTGTGAGTCACCACAACGCAGAATACTTTGATTCCTATGGATTACCACCACAACACAGACCATTCGAGAATTTCCTGAAGAAGAATTCCAGATATGGGAAGTATAATACGAAACGCCTTCAAGGACCATTACCTTTGTGTGGACAATACTGTCTGTTTTACTTGAAACATCGCTGTCGCGGTGTACCGATGGAAACCATATCCAACATGTTTACCACTGATCTAACGGATAATGATGTGTTGGTTAATGACGTCATAGAGGAAACCAGTCACTAGATGTCGCTGCATTGAAGGAAAACTATAAAAACTGGTGCACTTGGTGTTCAGCTCATTTGTGTTTCGACAGCCAAAGAAGAAGGATGTCTACTAATGTGACCGTCTTCAAACTTAACAACGATTTACAGATTCAGCTGTTCAAGAACGACGTTGGGTTCCAGTTTACCACCAGAGATTGGGAACAAGTGACCAAAGCAGTGGATATTGCAAAGAAGAGAAGTCTTGAAATAGGAGAACCCAAACCAAAAAGAGAAAGAAAACCAAAGAAGAATGAAGATAAAAAGGATTGAAGAATGTTCACTATTCCATGTTTGATCAGGATGGCACTGAATGATTATCAATCAAGAAACCAAGAAACAAGAAATCCAAGAGACTTTGTAGAGAGAATGAGCGTTTCATTCGAAACGTATTTTCGTGATGTTCCGCCACCAGTACTGGAGCAGTTATTACGTGGAGAAGAAAAAACAAGAAAGACACCAGAACAAAGACCACCAAAACACATCAAGTATGCATTGGAGGAAAATCGTCTCAAGACATTCCAATTCATGTTACAAAGTGAAAGTGTGAAAACCCCGAATGAACTGACAAAAGCTGGATTCTTTTATTTGGGGACAGGAGACAGAACTCAATGTTTTCATTGTGGTATTATTGTTCGTTTCTGGGAAATCGAAGATGATGTTATAGAAGAACACAGAAAATATTCTCCAGACTGTTATTACATTCATAATTTACCACCTGAATTCATGGACGTTGAAAAAGAAGAAGAAATGGCCATCCGAGAAGAAGAAAAAATGGACACATCATTTCAAGAAGAAGAAGATTCACGGTGGACAAAATGTAGTGTGTGTTTATTAGCTGAAGCCAATGTCGCTCCGCGACCATGTAACCATTTGTGCCTGTGCAAAGACTGCTGTAAACCACTGAGAAGATGTCCAATCTGCAGAAATACTGTTTATGAATATCTGACAATCTACATACCATAAAAAGATGTATTTTTGTTGTTGAATAAAAGAAATTTAAATTTATATTTAGTGTTGTTATTTTTTTAAACTTTCCATCGAAGTACAAAGAAAAATCAAAATGAGGGATAGTAAATTAGACCTCGTACGACACATCTGTTGGGTAGATCCTCTTATGAGTATATGGTGGAACTTAGCTTCATGGCCTTCATGTACACATATGGGTCCTACTTATAATTTTAATAATGGATTCTGGGTAAATTTGTCCTATAGCACTACGTGCTATTCTTAATAAGGAAATAACACGTCATGGGATCCCCCAAAAAATGGGAACATTACTCCACTTCAAACGAACACACCCCTCGGTATTACGTGCTACTCTTAATAGGGAAAATCCGAACCAGAAAATTACTCCACTTCAGTCGAATGCACCCCTTGTACCCTCTCGGTACTATAGCACTACGTGCTAAACCGATAAAATGGGGAAATAAAGTCAATTTCGGCGATTTCGGGTGGATTTTGGTGATTTGGAAGGATTGTCGGGTTGTTTGTGGTAATTAAATTTACTCTTCTACAATCGAACATACCCTCAAAACATACCCCGTCCTATTACAGAACAATTGGGTAACATAGCAATCACGTGCTACCATAGAAACCAAGATGGCGGCCTCCAGCATACAAAATGGCCGACGGAAACACGTATCACCCTAACAACACGCGCTGCGCATGCGCACTCACACCACGTATCACTATGGAGATGACGTCACAACATGGCCGCTCACGCGGGTTACCATGACAACACAACATGGCGCCACTACGTCACGTGACTATGACGTCACATGAGATCCTGCAATGAGATCCTGCTAATAAGGGCCGTCCGGGTACATGACATACTACTTGCGGTAACCGGTTTTCGTGCGATCACCGAAGTTAAGCAACGTCGAGCCCGGTTAGTCATCGGATGGGTGACCGTCTGAGCGATCGCTTCGGACTCCCGCGTTGTGTCCTTGGGCAAGGCACTTAACCCCGATTGTACACATGGGAGCACGATGATGCCGTGTATTAAGTCGTACTGCACGTCGATGGTACGCATGTCTTCAACAAATCTAACCCTGCCTTTGCTGCAGTGCGAAGTTACGACGTTGGGGAGCTGGCAGCTGCTCGTCGTTGCTCGGTGGTTCTCTCCGGGTACTCCGGCTTCCCCCACCCGTAAAACTGTCACGGTCATGATTAGCCATTGTGCATAAGTATGTGACCTTAAACACCAATAAATAAATAAATAAATAAATAATACCATACGTTAACAGCAATTATACTGTGTGGATTATCTTGTCTGGGGATGGATTTGGTACTCGTATGTCTGTAAGATTACGATCTATTTCAGTTAACCTATTTTTATCAGACTGTATACATTTTAGCGTTTGCTGCCACTTACTGCAAAAAAGGATCCGAAATCCATCGAAACTGAACCAGTACGAAACGCCCCAGAATATATTCTTTTCCCTATGCCTATGTCAACACCCAAAGAAAATTAAATTCTGTCATTGTAATATTTCAAGAAAATGTGATCGTGATTCAAAAATAAGATGACATGGCATTGCTGAATTATAAGTATAAACCATCTCTTTCCACAGCACAATAAATAATACTTCATTATCAAACTCCATAAACCAGTCCTGGAAATGAGATGGGTGCGAGTGCAATTGCTCTCGTCAGCACCCGTGATTTCTATTTTACGAGAGCAAAAATATTGTAGAGCACTAATATGCTGTGCGGACATAAAACTGTGTTTTGTTTTGAGAAAGGAGCACTCTGTGATCAGTGGCAAGTTACTGTCATAATTCAGCAATCCCTTATACATTTAACCCTTTGAACACTAGTGGTATCTGCCATGCCAGTTCAATGGCTGCAATTAGAAGAGTCCATATTCATTATTTGGTGTAGTCCAATCAATATTTTCAACGTGCAGTCTCTACTCCACATATGTACTGAACAGCCATCCTATTTAATGACGTTATGATGTATCATGTTCCTGGTTGGAAAAACGGTCACTCCGGTTCAAAGGGTTAAGGTTTCTGGTTTTTGGTGACAGAAAATTCATATACTAACATTTTACGGGTACAGTTTAATCTCGTCTCTCATTTTGCGGGAGCTTAAAATTTCACCCGTAAATTTTGTTCATTTCCAGCAATGATAAACATACTACCAAACACTGGTTCAGTCGTAAAATTATCAAGTCCAACTTCTCTACAAAAGTCTGCTTCATATGTGTTTGCTCTAACTACGGGTAAACAGCTGCAATTCATTCATACACAACATGAACAAGGTTGATCGTTCGACACATGGAACACTTCCCACATTAGGATATAATATAGTATGAAACATCATCCTCAAGTTCATAATCGGAGTCAGAATCAGACATTATTTGCTGTTATAAATACAGTATGTCATGAAACCTCACTGTCACTCAGTAAGTCACTAAATTTAACAAAGGAACAAAATTTTGCTGTCACTATCAGAATACAGTGGAGCCCACTTAACTGGATATCTCTTAACTGAATAAACCCTGTTAACTGAATATAATTTCGGAACGCAAAAACATTTACCATACTTCCAGTACAAATTGGACCTGTTAATTAAATAAAAATTCTTGCAACCTGTCAAGAAATTACCTGACCGTTCCTAGTTTTTCTTTGTTTATAGACCTATTTGGCCACAGTACATCCAGTACAGACATTTGATCTATTATATCTTGTTTTGATCTATTATATCTATTATATCTTGTTTGGCAGAGCTCCTGGAACTCTGTCAAACATGATATAATAGAATAAATGCTAACTCTATCTCTAGAATACAGGAAAGTGACACAATCCTTGTTAATTCAATACTCCTGTTGAATGGATAATTTTCATGGGCAAGGTGGCTCTTCGATTAAGAGGGTTCCGCTGTATAAACACTTCAATACCAGTCTTTTTGTTTTCATTTTACCTGTAAGTCATCTATATAGTCGTCTTTTCTGTAGTTTCACCTGATTTTTTATTTCCCATGGTTGCAGTGCTGGAAATGAACAAAATTGACGGGTGTAGTTTTAAGCTCCCGTGAAATGAGAGACTGAGTAAATTGCACACGTAAAATGTTAGTGTATGAATTTTCGAGGGAATACTGTCCCCAAACACCAGAAACCTAACCCTTTGGACCCGAGCGGCCGTTTTTCCAGCCAGGAACATGATGCGTCATAACGTCATTCAATAGGATAGCTGTTCAGTAAATTCGTGGGGGGGGGGGGGTGGGACCAATCAGTATTTTCAACGTGCAGCGCTGAGGCTGCACGTTCAAAATATTGATTGGTCTACCCAAAATAATGAATATGTACTCTTCAAATTGCTGCCATTGAACTGACATGGTTAGATATTACTAGTGTTAAAGGGTTAAATGTATAAGAAATTGCTGAATTATGACAGTAACGTACCATTGGTTACAGAATGCTGCTTTCGCAAACCGACACACATTTATATGCCTTCACAGTATATTAGAGCTCCCCAATATGTTTCAATGAGTGCATTTTTTAGCTCCCGTAAAATAGAAATCATGGGTGCTGACGGGATCAATTGCACTCGCATTCGTCCCATTCCAGGACTGCATGGTTGAATATACAGTCAGTTTTAATATCATATTTCACATAAGAATATAATCGTTTACTCGGTACTGGTGACTTTTACATTGCTCTCCGGACTGACTGTCTCATCATTTCGAGAATTTCCGTAGCAGGCGATTTACTGTGGAGGTTTGTTGTGGAGGTGCTGTAACTGAAGATAAAACTATTGATATTTTAGATAATCATTTAGGAGCATTTCTCCACCTCTCATTATCACATTATTACAACATTATTTGACATTTCACACCCATCAACAGAAAAGATATGTCTAGGTCTACGTTTACGTCGCAATATTCAGTTTCATATCTGTATTTATTATACCTCATTATAAAACACAATGTTATTTTCCCATACGCTGCAGTGGATCAATTCGCAATGTTACCCGGCCGTGTAACAATGCCGTGTAACATTTTTCGCATTGTTACCCTCTGAAACCGAAGTGTTCTGGGGAGGCTCGCGGAAACGCACGAAGCAAAACGAAGTGACGTCATTTATCTGACAAGAGACGCCGATTTCCGCATTCCACTGTTGTTTACCTTGTTATACTATGGCTTCCGTAAACACTTCTCGGTTCGCACAAATGTCTTCAGAAGACATTGATCATTTAGTTCAAACAAAAAACAGTATAAGCACTAAGCGATGCTCCGTGCAACTCTGGGCAAAGGCTGATAAACTTTTGTCCCCAGTTTGTGAACTGCAATGTCACAATGAATGTTTATGGTGCTATGCCAAGACTACCAGAACAGTGAAAAGTGGCTGTGAAACGAAGCAATGTTATTTTGTTAACTGTTATTGTTTATGCCTTAAATACTGTTGTTAAACTAGCTTGTTGTTGCATGCATCCCGACCAGAGAAGCTTTATTGGTATTTTATATGTTCCGGGGAAATATAGATTGATTCGGTATAATAAAAAAAAGATGACCCGGTCAGAGTGTAACATTGTAGATTGTCTCCCCTTGGAACCATTGTCTCCCTTGTCTTCGCCTCGGGAGACAATGGTTCCCCGGGGAGACAATCTGCAATATTACCCTCTGACCAGGTCATCATTTTTATAGCGCCCGCGTGCTCAAATACAACAAATAACCAAATAGGTTGCCAATACAATTAATAAGTAGCCAATGAAATATGCCCACTTGAGTACAGTGAACAGGTCATTGAGAGCTAATTGTATTGAGTCAGGTTGGTGCCCCAGCTCATCCATCGGTAAGTTATCCAAATGGGTTAACATTTTCTGAATTTCAAACTATGTAATATTAACTCTATTTAACCCTTTGAACCCCTGAGACCGCTTTTCCGGACCAGTAACATGATACTTCTTAATTTCATTAAGTAGGTTGACTTTTGAGTGAAGGTTTGGTGTAGACCAATCAATATTATCATTGTGCAGCCCCAAGGCTGCACGTTGAAAATATTAATTGGTCTACCCCCAAATAAAGAATATGGACTCTTCCCGTTGCTGCCATTGAGCTGATATGGAAGATACCGGGAGCGCGGTGGCTCATTGGTAGACTGTTGGACTTCTATGGTAGAGGTCCCGAGTTTGATCCCCGTCCGGCACTTTATCCCGGTTGCCTACATGAGGGTACGAAGACGCCGTGTACTAAGGCGTACTGCACGTTGATGGTGCACATGTCTTCAACCGCTGTAACCCTGCTTGAGTGGAGCTTGAACAGAGTTCGAATGTTGAGGAGCTGACAGTTGCTCGTCGTTGCTCGGTGGTTCTCTCCGGGTACTCCGGCTTCCTCCACCCGTAAAACTGTCCCGGTCATGATTAGCCATTGTGCATAAGTATGTGACCTCAAACTCCAAAAAATAAAAATAATAAATATGGAACATACCACTAGGGTTCAAGGGGTTAAGACAGGCTTCCAGATTTGTCATTGGGTAAACAAGAAAGTTGGTTATACAGTCTTAGACATTAATTGATGGGTGGAATTATCTCAGCCATAAAAATAGCTTTTTAATAATAGTTGACCACTAGTAGCAATACACAAAGACTTTAGCTCTAACAATCCTATTGGTGGTAATACCTTACAAGATTTCAGGTTCTTGCATTTTTGACAAGTTATAAAGAACCGTAATGATATATCAGTAGTGATATACCATAACCCTTCCTCAATGTGTGTCGCAAAAGGTAAATCTATATTTAATTTGATGCCTGTGGTATACATTGTATCGGCGTTTCACCTCATCTAGCATATTAAGAAATAACACCAATAAACTTTATCATGGCCTATTTCAGGTACATATCTAATTCTCCATTTAGCAACAATTAGCGTATCTGCCTCTAATCTATACAGTGAGACTAACTTATGTGCTGCTTGAAAAACATTAGTGGTTACATTTTTCAAGGGAACAGGCAATGCTTGAACTCTAAATATCTTGAACCGAAATTTTTTATTCACTAAAAGTACTTTAACTAAAATTATTAGCTTATTATAATCAAACACAGTTGTAGTTGTCAACAAATTCTAAATATTGCCAGAGTTCTTTCTTTAAGTCTAATGGTTGTTGCGTGTGATCATCAAGCTTTGCTTGCAGACTCAATAAATGTGTGGTGAGCAAGGCTGGGTTAACGACCTGCAGTTGATAATTTCTCATCTGTTAAAATACCCATCTGTTCATGCGCATCACACATCTTAGTTTTAACATGTTAATAACACAGCTCAGTTTGAGTCAAAACTATCTCTAATTGATGATAAGAATGAGTGAAATATTCCATTATTCTACTGTTCTCGAAGGACAGTAACCGTTTGGGATAAGTCCATAATAAATTCTCGGTTTTCTTCAGCTGTCTCATGAATTAATCTTATCATGGTCTAACCTTGTCTTTGAACATAATGTATAATAGCCTAATTTCTCATTAACCGATTCAAATTCTCCTTTATACCTCTTAAATCAGATTCAGTGACAGTTTCAACTGGGAAGCTTAACCCATCCCCTACAAAATTAAACACTCCACACTTCTCTTGTGAGAATGGTGTGTTCCCACTTAATTTGCGTTAATTGTTAAGGTCCTGTTTTACTCATGTATAGTGATCATTTATGAACCTAAGCTTCTGGTAGATATCCATTATCTTCGATTTTAATGCGATATTAAGGCTTCATTCTCATAACCATATTGTTCAAACACTTGTTCAAAATTATCATTAATGGGTGTCTTCCCACTAGACCAATTCCCTTTAGACCAACTCCCACTAGGACAATTCCCAAAAGACCAATTCTCCTTAGACCAATTCCCCTTAGACCAACCATTGACTGTTATTGATTAAGGATAATTAGGAAAATATTTATTTATTGAAAAGCACTTTATTTAATAAAAAAATATGTATATGCATAACATATAACAAATATTGGTTTATAACATTTCAGCACAGCTCAATATATATACAGCAAAGGTGTCTCCCCACTAGACCAATTCCCTTTATATAAATTTGTATTATTACAAATTATTGGAGAGTGCCTGTGGGCACTCTCCAATAATTTTGTAATAAAGCAAATTTCATGAACAAAATTAGACCACAAAAATAGTCTAGCTCTCAACCAGTTAATAACAGTAAATAGTTGGTCTAAGGGGAATTGGTCTCACGGTAAAAACTGAAGAAAATTTTTTGTATTTGGGAAATTGTGAAATTGAAGTAAATGGGTTGAGAAATTGAAGTAAAATGTTATATGTATTGAGCTGTGCTGAAATGTTATAGACCAATATTTGTTATATGTTATGCATATACATATTTTTTTTATTAAATAAAGTGTTTTTCAATAAATAAATATTTTCCTAACTATCCTTAATCAATAACAGTCAATAGTTGGTCTAAGGGGAATTGGTCTTTTTGGGAATTGGTCTACTGGGAGTTGGTCTAAAGGGAATTGGTTTAGTGGGAATGAACCCATTAATGGCTTTATAAAACGATTTGTGTAAGACACCTGTAGTTCAAGTTTGTCCATGTACTCAATGAAAGGTGTCAAATCACTCATTTACATGGTTGTCCAGTCGCTATTGAAATGTAGTACGCGTCTCCAGTATCTCTGCCTTGTTACAATTAATGGGAGAGTGCCTACAGTTTATTTCAAAGATAATATGAACAGTATCGGAAGAATATGAAGCCTTTGAATTGCAGTGCATAGTTTGTTTTTAGAGGAATGTTTTATTTTTCAAATTTTAGAGGAGTGTTTTATTTTTCAAATTGAAAATGAATTTATTTGTATAAATATGCACTTTCGATATTTCTGTGTGTAAAAAGACAGCCGAAATTCTCTCCATGTTTGCTTACTTTTTGTAAAAGAAAACTTAAAATTAAAATTACAACCCTCCATCCCTCACTTATTTGAAAACAAAAATTGCCTGAGAATCAATTAATTCATTTTGTGTGTCCTAAAATGGAGGTCTTTAATTCCTCTTACGCACTGTTAAGGACACAGTACGACCGATTTAGAGTACCCAAACAGCATGTGTTAATTAATTTAAAAAGTTACGTCACGACTACTACGTGTATATTGTATTTATCTACAAATAAATTTGCCAGAAATAGTGGATTATTTTAAAACTACAAACCTGCTAATGTTCCAATTACATCAGTAACCCCTTATGCCAATGTAAAAACCAAAACCGGCCAGCGCTATTCACAAAAATCGCCAATTTATTTTCATTGTTTTTTTTCATTTTTTGTCTCAAAAACATAGGTTATGGCCCCTCATTGGAACGAGCTCGACGAGCTCGTTCCAATGAGGGGTCATAACCTATGTTTTTGAGACAAAAAAAAATAGTTATTCAAGATATTTTTTGCAAGTGTCGTCTGCTTTTCATGTTAGGTAAAGGGTTAAGCAAGCAAGCGTTCGACGAGGGCATGCCCTGATGATGTAAGTGAAGTTATGATCAGTCTGGATTTGAGCCATCACAATTGGGACAAATCAGGTTTAGACCCCACCCCCAAGTTGGTCATCTCCTCGATAGCCCTGAACAAAAGCCATAATGACCCAAACTTCCTCGCCCCATCTCCTGTTCATACCTATATACTTCCCTCCATGCTTTCCTCAGTTACCTGTACAAATTGGGCGAACGACTTTCATTTCATTCAGCTCCAAAAGTAAAGAAGAGTTTGTCTAAACTTGCAGGATAAATATACGATCATCTCGAAATGAAAGGATGGCGAGTCCTTCGTATGCTGGTCCTTCGCAAGTAACATTCTTTCACCTGAAAGGATAGAGATGATGAGTCATCTGTACGCTCACATACTTAGATCTCATGCAAATAGCCTGGACGTCATCACAAACTGCCCTTGATGTTCGGTATTTACCTATTCTAGGATCCTGTTCTGCAGCATACTTTTTAAAGGGACAATAAGCCGCTAATGTTAAAAAAAATATTTACTCTCTGGTTTTGCTTGTATGTGAAAAATTGCTCTCTGAAAAGTGTAAGACACCAGAAACAAGGCGAAATCTTCAAATATGTAATTTAAAAAAACTATAGTGTAGGTGAACTTTTATAAGGTACAATATTGTGAAAATATAAGTAACCTGAATAGTCATCCGAAGTAAACAAAATTTCTGAATGCGTATTGTCTCTAATTTTACGTTCACTTTTTTCCAAGTGAATGACAACTACTAACAAGAACTGTGCATTATTTTAGCAATAATTGGCATTATTAGATCAATAACTTTGTATTATTTTTAATAAGGCACACTTATGCTTCCAATAAAACTCACATCACATGTATTGACGACAATCTGGAACAAATTGTGACAATGCATATGTTATAAAATATAACACCTGAAAACACAAGCAATGATGCTAAATGTGGAAATTGATATTGCAGTTTGTACTGGGTCGCCATTTTCCACGAGTGATCAGCCAACCAGTTCCGGTTGAAAACTGCAGCATGGCGTTTTTCAAATATCTGATAAATTCTTATCTTCAAACTAATTGATTTAATCGAATCCGACACTTTTATGTACATGAAAAAAAAATCAAAGCTTGTGGTTTTGTTAAATGTTCAACTTACTTTCTTCCTATTTTTTTGAAAATGCGGCTTATTGTCCCTCTAATCGATGATAAATATTCCCACAAAGCGATTTTTCACCGAAAATTATCACACTTCAGAATCTGTAATAACACTTTTCATTAACCCTTTGACCTCTAGTGGTAACTTACATGCCCCAGTTCAAGGCAGAAATTGGAAGAGTCCATATTCATTATTGGGGTAGAGTAGACCAATCAATATTTTCAACGTGCAACCTCGGGGCTGACTTTGAAAACATTGATTGGTCTACTCCACACTTTTACTTGAACAGTCATCCCATTTAATGACGTTATGACGTATCATATTCCTGGTCGGAAAACGGCCTCTAGGATTTAAAGGGTTAAGTCGTGGATCGAGAGCACGGACTTTCAGTTTCAGCAACCGTCTACGATAATTACATGACCCATATCGAACAGAAAACTATTTTTGTAAACAATCTATTAATACTTTAAAATGATATGATTAACCCAGAGCCCAAAAGCCTTTTACAGCTTAAAGGAGATGGCAAGAGTTATATTCCGAATTAACCGAAAAACATACCTTCAACACAATTCATCCAAGGTTTATCAGAAGATATAAGGGGACTCCTTTTCTCGATCCAAAAGACTGCGCCCTGATCGTCATTGACGACTTAAGGGGCTATATAAGTAATGGAAATTTGTTTATTTTGAAATTCTCACCTCTCATATTCCTTAAATTCAGATTAAATATACACAAATTATACATCAAAATGAAGGTTGAGATGTATAGAACACGACATACATAAGTAATCAACTCATAGAGCTGTCAGCAGGCACCACTGGTTCCTGGAAGTCTGCTATCGTATTCGCACCAGAACTGATAATTTAATAATATTTTGCAAGAACAACTCGTGGCCGAATGTGCTTCAGATATTCAATAACAAAGCTGGGCATTCATAACACTTTCGAGTGCAGCGATAGGACTGCATTTTGGAAGAGGACAACACTGTCTGCATTTTTTATTGAAGATGGTTTCCATGCTCGACAGACATGCGCAAATCACTCAATACCTCGAATTTTCATCGAAAAACAAAATCGTAATTCTAAGATATTTCAACAGGTATCATGATACCTTGCATTGAATATGGCAACTGTGCAATCTCTATCTAATAACAGTATACTGTATGAAGGCGATCTTTTTCATTAGTTGATTTTAGACGGCGTTGCTTTTACATGCTTTTTCCGTCCGATGAGGTCGACCGGAAATCGAAAGTATATTCATATGTAAACAAAAGCAAAGGCTTTGGAATTTACCACCATGCAGCTCTGTCGCCGTGTTTTGGAGAATTTTGATCCCCTAGCTTTGTTCTTGGATATGTAAAGCACATTTGGCCACAAGTTGTTTTCGTGAAATATTATTAAATTATCAGTTCTGGTGCGAATACGGCAGCAGACTTCCAGGAACCAGTGTTGCCTACAGTCGACTCTATGAGTTGATTACAAACGTGTTTCGTGTTCTATACATCCCAACCTTCATTTTGATGTACATTTTGTGTATATTTAATTTGAATTGAAGGCATATCAGTGGTGAGAATTTTCAAAATAAACAAAATTTCATTACTTATATAGGCCCTCAATGACAAGTGTTAGCACGGACTCTGAAGTATGATAATTTTCACTGATGGAGCGCATTATCGGAACTCAAAGTGTTTGATGCAGTGTCTATTCAACAACGGGAAAGAGAGAAGGAATTTAAATACTCAGCATATTGTTCCTTTATAACATCCCAGAGATTAACAACGGATCAGTATTTTAGCTCTTCAAATGTCCTTCCACAACGCCAAAAAGTTTATACATGCAGATTGCAATAAGTCCATTGCCGATTAGCCATCTTTGACGTTAATGATATGCAAGGTCAGAGGTAGGTTCGGGGTAAACACTTCGATCAGACTATCTGTCAAGACTGTCATACATGCGATAGAAACAACCAAAATGTTTCGCTTGAAACGAGAAAAAAGTGCATTTTCGATTTAATACTAATAAAGATAGAAAAAATAGCACACTTTCAACACTTCATTAAAGGGGCTGTACAAGTAATGGAATTTTGTTTATCTTGAAATTCTTACGTCTGATATTCCTTAAATTCAGATTAAATATACACAAATTATACATCAAAATGAAGGTTGGGATGTATAGAACACGAACACATATGTAATCAACTCATAGAGTTAACGGCAGGCACCACTGGTTCCTGGAAGTCTGCTATCGTATTCGTACCAGAACTGATAATAAAATAATATTTCGCAAGAACAGCTCTTGACCGAATGTGCTTCAGATATTCAATAACAAAGTTAGGCATTCAAAACACTTTCGAGTGCAGCGATGGGACTGCATTTTGGAAAAGGACAACACTGTCTGCATTGTTTATTGAAGATGGTCTCCATACTCGACAGACATGCGCAAATCACTCGATACCACGAATTTCCATCAAAAAACAAAATCGTAATTCTAAGAAATTTCAACAGGTATCATGATACCTTGCATTAAATATGGCGACTGTACAGTCTCTATCTAATAACAGTATACTGTAATAAGGCGATCTTTCTCATTATTTGATTTTAGACGGCGTTGTATATAAATGTTTTTTCCGTCCGATGACGTCGACCGGAAATCGAATTTAAATTCATATGTAAACAAAAACAAAGGTTTGGGAATTTACCCCCCTTGTAACTCTGTAGCTGTGTTTTGAAGAATTTTGATACCCTAGCTTTGTTGTTGGATATGTTAAGCACATTTGACCACAAGTTGTTCACGCGAAATATTATTAAATTATCCGTTCTGGTACGAATACGGTAGCAGGAACCAGTGGTGCCTATGGTCGACTCTATGAGTTGATTACACATGTGTTTCGTGTTCTATACATCTCAGTCTTCATTTTGATGTACATTTTGTGTATATTTAATTTGAATTGAAGGAATATCAGAGGTGAGAATTTTAAAAATAAACGAAATTTCATTACTTATATAGCCCCTTAATGGACAGGGCAAATAATATTAATATTTTAGTGAAATGAATACCGCAATGAGCCTCTTCCCACAAGCGATGGTGGACTCGGCCTCATAGTTTTGTTTTGTTGACGAGTGACAAAACTGCAGATATATCACTGAAAAGACACAAAAATGTCTGCGTGAGTGAAAATGCAAACCCTGGGTATCCAAACAACCAACCCATACAAATATTTTCAAGCATAACACACAGATGTTCCAGCTGGAAAAGGTTGGGAGTGGAGGGGGCGTGGTCCCTAAAAAGTGAATGAAAATCGTCTGCTAGTAGCAGTGTCGCGTGTCTACTAATAATATTTTGTCCATATACAGTACAAGTCAAAATGAGTTGAAGAATAACCACTACCAGTATAAACTATAGATGTAATGTTTCCTATACTAATAACACAAGAATCGGATATAAAAATATATGTACATGTACATTATGCTGTAACCCTTTTTAACACTTTTTGGGTTTATGCACAGCATTTAAGAGGGTTAGTTGCATTGGAATTCCTATTGCATTATATTTTCCAATGCATAGAAATTCAAAATGTAATTTATTATGTCTTCGAAAGAATATTATTTCAGGAAAACGATTTTTTGGGGTTGGCGTAGCTTTGATATACCAAAAATCATACCCATGAGTGGTGGAAATTTACCCTTTTGGTACTGTTAATTCTTTTTTTCTCAAACATTGGAAAATGGATTGATAAGAATCTCCATAATCCACACATCTCACTGCCTACCCCTTAATTAACAGATTGACTGCAACTTCACAGATAATTCATGAATTAGCTGGTAAAAATGTTGTTTTTTTTAAAAGTTTTGTACAAGACACATAATGTGATCTATCATCGGAACAAGATTGTTCCTCCGAGGATCACATGATTCGATTTGCTTGAGGCTTTTTGTGTAAATTTGAAAAAAATTAAATTTAAATTTCCAGTTTTAATGTTATCTGTTGGTAAAGGTTTAAAAAGTAAAGTACAAAATATATTATACTGCTTTTTGTGATCAGAGTACTACAATTGTAGATTATTTCAGCAAGTCAAAACTTCTTATTTTAAATCTGTTTTGTAATCACGAAATATTGAAATGTGGTTATGGCTACAGTCGAATAATTTTTAATAGAACTAATCTGTAAATGAACAATTATTTATTTAATAGCCAAGTATGAAATATCTGGAAAAAAGACTTATTATGAGTATAAATGCATAGTACAAGGTAGAAGCATATGTTCGAGTCTACAAATACTGTATGAATCGAAATAAGTCGTAGCATAACCGCAATGAACAAAGTAGCCCACTGCCATTACACCAATAGCACAAGAACCCGAAATCATTTTCCGGAAATCTTTCTGTGAGAACTTTCTCTAAAATGGTGTCAAGTTCTTGTATTGCTGGTGTAGTTGAAGATGCATACTAGTAGTTTATAGTGGTTATTCTACAACGTATTTCGACTCGTACTGTAAGTCAAGTGATTTCTGAATTCCACTCGGAGGTCCGCTGGCTGGAATTTGCTTGTGCAAAACAATGCACATGGGCATCAACCACTGACCACACCTGATAGCCAGTAACAACTTGTAACTCACAAAGCAAATCTGCAGTTTAAGGAGCACTGATAAGTTAGTTATCTGGTGGTCCATAAATTGCAGGTTAGCTTTTTGAGTCCCAAACTTTCTACAAACTGGCAAGAATATGTTGGAAATATATGTATATCCACCTACTTAGAGGAAAAGTACAAAATCACCCTGTGTGTTCTGTAATACAATATCCATGTATGCACATTTTGGTCATGTATCCGGGGTCGCGGAGAGTGTGGGGCCCAGGGTAGTAACTCCCAGAGCCTGTAACTTGGAGTGGGGGGGGGGGGGGGGTTGGCCCAGGAGTCAAGGATCTTGGTGTCGCCTGCCCACCCTCTAGTCCTAGCATGACCCGAAAGACTGTATTTTAATTTTTTGGGGTTTGGTTCGTCCTTTCAAAGTGCGTTCCAAAACAAACCAAAAAAAATACGGGCTTTTAGGCCATGTTTGACCTAGTCCCCCTCCCCCAAGGTTCTGACTCCTGTGCCAACAGTTAAGAAAGGGCCTGTATCGTCACTCGTCAACACAACAAAACCATGATGTCGAGTCTACCTTCGCTTGTGGGAAGGGGTTCATTGCGGTATTCATTTCACTAAAAAATCAATATTATTTTGTCCCGTCCATTAAATGAAGTGTTGAAAGTGTGCTATTTTTCTATCTTTATTAGTATTAAATCGAAAATGCACAATTTCTCGTTTCAAGCGAAACATTTTTGGTTGTCTCTATCGCATGTATGACAGTCTTGACAGGTAGTCTGATCGAATTGTTTACCCGAAGCTACCTCTGTCCTTGCATATCATTAAGGGGACGTCCAACCTAACTTTGGTCAAATTTCATGTAATTTTCTTTCAAGTCTAAAAAAAGCCCAAAATGAATAACCTCATTACATTATATACCAAAATGCTTGGAATGAAACATAGAACATGTGGAAACTGAAATTTGCCATGGAACTGCTGCCATGTGTAAATAGCACCACCTGAAAGTCTGATGTGGCGTAAGTAAGAGAACAAAATTTTTACAATAAAATACCTCAAAATAAAATAACAGCTGTATTCTATAAACATTTAAGTACATACTCGACGAAATCTTTTCCTAATTCATGAAAGTAATAAAGATTGAGACCAAATGTTATAAGTGGAGTGCTCACTGATTGAAGGCACACATTTTCTTTTGTTTATGTTTTGATTTGGGGAGTTCAACAAAGGTCAACTTGAAGGAGTCCAGCAGAAGAAGTATGGAAGGACAAAAGAGTGTCTCCCAATATCAAGATGTATGTGTTACTGTAATGGTTTGGAAAGAAAATATGATATTCTCCTATGTAGAATGCACTGCAAAGTCATACATTGTAGTTGAATAAATATATTTACAAACCCCTTGCACTGTAACCCCTTTTATCCCATGCATCAATTTGATAGTGATTAAATTGTTAAATTTGTCTGGTTTATCAATAAGTATATTGGCTTTGTTTAACTCTTGGACACCAATACACTCATGATATCTGTTGGAGAAGAAATAAGGGTAACTGTAACCTGTCACTGCAATAAACCATCTAATGTACTTAAAAGTACACTGTTATTCAAAACACATCAAATCAACCTTACATAACCATTATTGCATGTACTTTCCCCAAGGAGGCTTATTGACATATTGAGATCAGAAGGGCACATCCAGAGGGTCTCACATATTTTTTTCAAGAATGCAGTGCACAAAGCAATCCCCAAAAGATGACAAGTGAGCTCTATTTGACAGAAATTTTCTGGGGGGGGGGGGCTCTCTCTTCCTTGTGTGACTCTACCTCCGGCACTCAAGGCATATGCCTTTTTTCTCAAAGTTGAACTCTTTTTTCTTTTTGAAGATCCTGGCCAAACATGTTCCAAACACTATCAGACGGGCAACCCTCCAAATAAGTGTATCTGCAAAAATCTTGTTACATTGCAAAACATTCTTTTTAGAGTTTTAGTTCTGGACCTTTCATGCTTCTTACTTCCAACTGTAACACTTAATTTATCGATTAATGGGTGAATAGAAAAGTCCTGCCATAATCAACATTTTGAGTTCCATAAGCCTTCAAAACAGCTCCGATAAAAGTGTCAAACATCAGATTGGTGGCTTTATACAGAATATTCATTAGGTTGTTGCTTGATAAGTAATAGGAACAAAATCTTCACCAGAAAATTCTGTAGCAATACAATTGAGGGTATTAGCAGGCACTTTACAACAAATTGTAACAAATCAACTAGTTATAAACACGATTTTCTAACTCAAAAGAGTGAAAAAGTACCACAACTCTGAAAAAATGTGGGAAGAAACACATTCTACAGCAGCTACACAGGCATTGTTTCCCCATGATGCTCGATCACAACACCAAATATCCTTCAAATTGGAGTAGCAATGGTTGAGATACAAGGGAGAATGTTGGTACATGTAATGATGAAAGGGTAAGACTAAGATTAAGAGGACAGGGGTCACCACTGCACGACCCTAGATGCACCTTTGATTTTACAACTTCCAGGTCTGGGGCATAATAACCGCAACACACCCACCTAATCAGTTCATAATTTCAGTAAAATAAAAGAAATTATCAATTTGAATTAATTAATAGATGATGGAAAATATTTGGCTTCCTTCGCCTTCTCGTACTATTTAATTACCACAAACAATATCAGTTTGATGCCGACAAACGAAACTGAACACATGCGGTCTGGTTAAAAAGTAACTCGGCATGAATAATGAAGAAATTGCGAATATTTCGTGTATTTCATTTGTTTAAAAGCCAATTGCAGCTAATATTGACCGTGCATTCGATAATTCGTTTCGGGTTTGACCACATGGCCACGCTGACACTCAGTGACAGCGGTTATGTTTATTGTGATATGCAAATTGGGGGATGGTTTCCGGTGAAGGAGATTTGTCACATTTGTCAGTGTAAAACGATCATAAAAGACACTGATCGACGCTTGTATTACTATGGTTGGTTGCAAGAAAAAACTAAATTCTCAGCATCGTCCAAGCGCACCTTATTTAAAAGCACGAATACATCATTTTCAACCCATCTTCAATCGGTCCTTTGCAGACATCAAACATACCCGCCTTCAAATTCCATGGTTACTAGGAAGTAAATAACTTCGCAGCGACAGAGGGAAATTAACACGCTCAATATAGTTCCAAGTCACTTGGAATATACTTCGTGAAAAAGTGATTTCTGAAGCATTCTGCTTACTCTGTTATGAATATTGTCTTATTTTATGTGTATCGTCCCGATTTTATGCACTCGGTTATTTTTTTTACAAGTAGTTCATGTTGTCTTTCTAGTGCGCAATAATTCAGGTTTTTGTCAACAAAAAAGTTCAGACGGCCTGTAAACACGAGAGGGAATTTCGAACAATATTTTGCAGTTATGACATTAACAGCTCAAGTATTTTCTGTCACCTGTTTGCAAATCCGCTCATACATTGTCTCGAACAAATAAAGGGCGTGATCACGTCCTTGCATTCTTACGATTGCCCAAATTGAGTATTTCTGCAAGAACCACATCGTAATCACATGACCGGAAAAACATCATTGAAACATGGCCACATCCGGAACATCAAAAATTTGTGTTGGTGTTATTACATTCAAACGTCAAAACCCACCAGAGTGTGTGTCAAAAAAATGCTTTCTCCGAGTCTGTAGTATG
This sequence comes from Pictodentalium vernedei, assembly GCA_031216915.1. Classification (NCBI taxonomy): domain Eukaryota; kingdom Metazoa; phylum Mollusca; class Scaphopoda; order Dentaliida; family Dentaliidae; genus Pictodentalium; species Pictodentalium vernedei. The sequence continues at coordinate 156,338,557 of CM062294.1, forward strand.
TTATCATTATATTGAGGACAAGGCTTTCGAATTACCGATTATTTTGTGGTTTTACCGGTTCGTTACTTATGCCATTTGCAAATTAATCTTCTTCAAAATCCTAAAATTCACTTTTTTTCCTGAAAAAAAATTATATGTACCTTTTCTATGCACTTTACTCATTATTTTGATATATAATTTGCCTTTCCTTACTTCTCTTATCTGTTTCTGAGGCATTGGGAAAAATGTAAAAAAATTGACCAAAGTTAAGTTGGACGACCCCTTAACGTCAAAGATGGGTTAATGCAATCGTTGTTCCATCCTGACATTTAGTCAGGGATTTAAATCAAACAGTACAAGAGGCAAATCTATTTCAAAAGGGTATTCTCAAAATATGTAAGATCCAAACGCGATCAGAGTCCAGCCATTCTAATTTTGAACATCCTGGAGTGGGTTGATATCACAGGGCATCGTTTAAAATTCGCTCGCCAAGCCTGAACTATGAAGTATTTCCTGTTGGAATTCAATATCAGTATCAAGAGACCAAAACCTGGACCTCTGCATCATACGCAAAGAAGGATGAGAGTTTAAACTGCATAATATTATGACCAGAAAAATAGCTTGGCACACCCACATTTAGAAACGCCCCACCTCGCCTGACAACACATTTCCCTCCAATTTTAGCTCAACTTTGGCGAAGCCAAATTTGAGGTATTGTCATGGCCAGTCGTCCGTCGTCCGTCTGGCCGTCTGTCCGTCCGTCACGCCGTACACACGGCTCGGGCTAGAGGCCGTATTTATGAACCGATCTTTACGAAACTTCTTGGGTACCTTTGCTATCACTGTGAGACGAGAACGAGTGTTTCGGGGTCCGGTCCGAAATTCAAGACGGCCGCTGGCAGCCATTTTGTACAAAATTAGGTGTAATCAGATTTTTGCGCAGAACTTCCATATGAAAGCTCTGATTTGAATATTTTTTTGTATGAATGTTTAGTACCATGGGATACATCACATATAATACGGGGTTTTTTCTCGCGCGTAAATTATGCAAATTAGACTAACTTTGATTTATTTAGTGTTACTTCCAGCACTGTAAGTGCAAATGCCAATACGGCTCGGGTTAGAGGCCGTATTTATGAACCGATCTTTACGAAACTTCTTGGGTACCTTTGTTATCACCGTGGGACAAGAACGAGTGTTTTGGGGTCGGTCTGAAATTCAAGATGGCCGCTGGCAGCCATTTTGTACAAAATTAGGTGCAATCAGATTTTTGCGCAGAACTTCCATATGAAAGCGCTGATTTGAATAATTTTTTGTGTGGATGTTTAGTACCATGGGATACATCACATATAATACGGGTTTTTTTCTCATGCATAAATTATGCCAATTAGACTAACTTTGATCTATTTAATGTTACTTTGAGCACTGTATGTGCAAATACCAATACGGCTCGGGCTAGAGGCCGTATTTGTGAACCGATCTTTACAAAACTTCTTGGGTACCTTTGTTATCACCGTGGGACGAGAACGAGTGGTTTTGGGTGCGGTCCGAAATTCAAGATGGCCACCAGCAGCCATTTTGTACTTTAGTTAGTGCAATCAGTTTTTTGTATAGAACTTCTGTATGAAAGTTCTGATTTGAATAAATTTTTGTATGAATGTTTAGTAACATGGAATACATCACATATAATACGGGTTTTTTTCTCGTGCAAAAATTATGCAAATTAGATGAACTTTGATTTATTCAGTGCTACTTATACACAGTAAGTGAACATGTCAATACAGCTCGGGCTAGAGTCTGTATTTATGAACCGATCTTCACGAAACTTCTTGGGTACCTTTGTTATCACCTTGGGACGAGAACGAGTGTTTCTGGGTGCGGTCGGGGGCGCGGTGGCTCAGTTGGTAGAGGTGCAGGCTGCAAGCCGAGAGGTCCTCGGTTCGAATCCCACCTGCGGCAACCGCGTTGTGTCCTTGGGCAAGACACTTCACCCCGATTGCCTACATGGGGGGCACGATGACGCTGTGTACTGAGGCGTACTGCACGTCGATGGTGCGCATGTCTTCAACCAATCTAACCCTGCCTGTGCTGTGGTGCAGAGTTCAGAGTTACGATGTTGGAGAGCTGACGGCCGCTCGTCGTTGCTCGGTGGTTCTCTGGGTACTCCGGTTTCCCCCACCCGTAAAACTGTCACCGACATGATATGACCATGGCTGTTAATCTGTCGTTACACCCTAATAAATAAATAAATAATAAATAAATATCACTGAAATAAGAACATGTATCATTGGGATACTTTTGACCAGATTTTCATTTTACTCTTGTAAACTCCAAAGGAGCCATGACACGATTTGATTAAAAAAATCTTGAAAATCCTAACTCAGCGGGTTAAAAGTTGATAGAAGAGGCATAAATAAATATATATCTATCAAACTTGTTTCTAAAGAAAAAAAACGGTTCGATTTGATCATATATCCAAGAGCAACACAGACAACAACAGTGATGGAATTACCAGCAACAAACTTGACAAGGACTCCTCAAGGGTGGAAATATTTGACATTGTGTGTTTCTTTCCGTATGATCTGCATACATATTTTTTCGTTCGGAAGAACAAAAAGAAGAAAAAAATGGAACTCACGCGAAAGGAACGTGCTTGTATCCGACCCCCTGATACAAACATCTGCATCAGGGGGTCGGATACACGACAGTTGCGGAGTTAATACAGACAAAATACATGTTGATTGTGAGATAAAATAACGTATCAAAACATGATTACCAACTTATCTTTAAGCACCACTTTCTACACTTTTCCTCTAAAGCCACCACAACAACACTCCACCACCAATCCACCATCTCAACCGCGACCACTCCATCACCCCAACAATACCAGCACTATCACTGCCACCACCTCTTTCATCAAGGCCACCATCCTCCACTCCACTTCTCTATCACCTCCACTGCTTCTTCATCCACCCGAACATTATCTACCCCTCTTTTTCTACCATCTTCACCACCACCATCACCGCCATAGTCTACTCATCCACTACCACCTCCTACATTTCCATCATCACATCTCACCCCCTTCCCCACTACAATAGGGCTGAAACGGTTGGCTCATTTTCACAACCGACTAACCGAGAGCTATAACCAGATAATATCCGGTTAACCGTTGCCATTATTTCACCGAATCTGGGATAAAAACTAGAGGAATTGGAAAGCAGTATTCTCAGAACCTATTCCGCAGTGTGTGTATACAAACGAATGTTGTCGAGTACTCCACAACGTTCGTTCGTATACATACTACGGAATAGTTCTGCGATTACTCAGAACTCACGGAAATTGCCGATCATTAACGAAGTCTTGAACGCCAAAGTCGATTATTTCTCAATATTTCCAGCGCTGCTTCGAGGTGTAATCTATCCCAAAGGAGAAGCGACAGATTTACTACGTTTTAACCGTGGAATGACGATCACTATCGATAATTCGGATAACCTGTTGACGTTTTTTTAATCGTTTTGGTAGGTAACCGGTTTCAAACCGGTTATCCGGTTAACCATTTCAGTACTACTCCACAACCGCCACTTCGTCCTCTTTCTCCTGTTTGGATTTCGAATTACATAGCTAAGAAGTTTTTTACCGTAAACTGCAAATTTTGCGTCCATTCCAAGGGCTCTATAACAGGGGCGTAGGAAGCTTATAATATTGGGGGGGGGGGGGGGGTATAGTAAACAGGAGCTTGTAGGGGACAGCACGGTCGCCTTTGGCGGCCCTCTCTGCGTAGCCAAACCCGGGGGAGGGTACGGGAGGGGGATACCAGGAAAATTTGTGAAATATGAACTACTGAGAGCTCATTTCCTCGCTTCTCAAGTGAAAAAATCAAGGTATCGTTGCTGTTAATTTTTGGTGTTTATCCCTTTACCTAACATGAAAAGCAGACGACACTTGCAAAAAAAATTCTTCAATAACTAAGTTTTTTTCATTTTTTGTCTCCAAAACATAGGTTATGACCCCTCATTGGAACGAGCTCGTTCCAAATAGGGGTCACAACCTATGGGGGTTTTTTTAGACAAAAAATGAAAAAAATCATTAAAATTTATTGGCGATTTTTGAGAATAGCGCTGGCCGGTTTTTGCCGTTACGTTGGGTAAAGAGTTAAAAAAGGATGTATGTCAGAGAGGAAGATGTTAACCCGTTGAGCGTCAAATCAGTCAGCGACATCGGCTACCAACTTTTCTATGCACTGCAAATGGTGTAGATCATACAGTTTTATGTGCGCCTGTATGATGTAGAATATACAGATGTATGTGGTTATTTTCGTGTAGATACTAGATATGATTTACAAAGTTTTGAAATTTTTTTTTTTTTTTGGGGGGGGGGGGTAAATACCCCATTAACCCCCCCCCCCCCCCCCCCCCCCCGGTTCCTACGCCAGTGTTCTATAAGAGCCACCTTACAGCATGTATTTCAAAAAGTGTAGTTCTTTTTTCTCCCGTTTCGCGTTTATCATTTCCGACTGAACACTGCAAGAAGTTTCAATGTCCCGCACTAAAAAAAAAACATCGACACTGACATACGGGTTATGGGTATCGATCGTAATATCATGATGGACAATCATTTGATCAGTTGGTAAATTTTCTTCTGTTAACCCTTCACCCAACGTAACGGCAATAAAGGGCCAGCACTATTTACAAAAAGCAGCATACAATTTCAATTATGTTTTCATTTTTGTCTCCAAAGCATAGCTTATGACCCCTAATTTGAACGAGCTCGTTTCAATGAGGTGCCATAAACTATGTTTTGTAGACAAAAAATTTAATTGTTTAGTTATTCATGTATTTTGTTTACAAGTGTCGTTTGCCTTTCGTGTTATGTAAAGGGTTAAATAGACCTGTGTTCATTTCATTTTCAGTTCACTTCAACCTACACATGTACAGAATAGAACAAGAAATAGCAGAGATTGGTGACCGGCTTGTTCCTATCCTGTTAATTAGTATACAGGCTGAATCATCGAAAGAATTTTTAGATGCTCAAGGTGGTGGTAAGAAGGATGAACTGTTGGTAAGTTTTGTTATTGTATGAATTCTTCACATGCTTAGCCTAATTCAGTCTCGAGTGAATGATCGGAGACGCTTGCACCTAAAATCGGACAGTTGCTAACAGTTGACCAGCATCGGTTCTCTCGAGCCCTGTGTCCTCGCTCCAGTAATCGTTCAGAAATGTTCACATTCCCGGGTCGTCGGCTTCAGCCCCTCCACTTTTTTGTCGGGCCATGTTTTTTTTGTATGCATATATTTTAACACAACCAACGACTGGTGAAACAAGGGGCGGATCCAGAGCCTCATCCATATTTTCGCCAGCTATGTTGTTTCTCTCGTACTGGTACAGTTTCGATGGATTTCGGATCATTTTTTGCAGTAAATGGCAGCAAACGCTAAAATGTATATAGTCTGTTAGAATATCGGTTAACTGAAGTAGATCGTAATCTTACAGACATACAAGTAACAAATCCACCCCCAGACAAGATAATCCACAGACAGCATACTTGCCGTAAACGTCTGGTAAAGCATACAGGTGAGGTCTATTTATCAGCTTTGGTCGCTACGGCGTTTTTTAACGGCTCTCAAAGTGTGAAATCTTTCAAATACATCTCCTGAAAAATCTCAAAATATCTATATGCAACGAAATGGGGGTTTTGGACCCTGGAATTTAAAATTTTCCATACCGACGACCATCCATCGCCAGATCCAGCCCCCACTTTGAAAATCGTTCCGCCGGTTGGTTCTCGGAATGCCGGCTCACTCTAAATAAACACTTCTCGGAATGCCGGCACATTAATTAATTTTGTCCGCACAACAGAGTGAGATTGCATTATAGTTTATTCTATATTAGTGAACAGTTTTAAGACCATTTCAAGTGAACACAATGTTAGAAAGTTATCAATTGAGTTTTCAAATGGCTGAGTACATAATTAGATATGCAACAAGTTACTGAGTTGTCAACTGTGTTTTTAAATGACTGAGTACATAATCAATTTAATTTATTATAAATAAGAAGAAATCAAACTTCACGAGATAGCAAAAATAGACACTATAGCAATGCGCTTAAAAGATCTTCAAAGCAAAACTCTAAATAGACTTCAAGACAGCGAATTAAATACTGTTTCCGTTGGTTGAGGTACGAATTAAACGGAAACAACTTTCTCCATGGTCGGGGCCGGCTCATCGGCTGTTTTCGCGGTTTGGGTATCAGGGGTGATAACTCGGGTGTTATACTCGATTGGATCATCAAGGGTGATTATCCAAGTTCTGATACGGGTATTTGAATGACGTCAGTTTCATCTTGGGGCGATGCGGCGGTTGCCGCAGACATTTTTCCCTGTCGTTTTCTTTTCCATCCTCCAAAATCTGTTATAATCTCTGTCATCCTTCTTTATTATCCACATTAATGGCTACTGCAGAAGGCATAAATTCTAAATTGGACTCTGTTTTGGCCAAATTTGATTCCACCACTAAAGAGTTTGAAAGTTCTCTTGATAGAAAGATTTCCGATCTTCGACAAGAATTCAATTCCACGGCCAGGGATGTCAAACGTTTAAAGGTGGACTGTGACTATCAATGGAAACGCGAAGGGAATAAGATACAGCATAAATTTAATTCTGACTCTATTGATAATTTGCAGCAAGTTCAGTGGGCTTTATCCAACGGTAAGACCGATTACGCCAGTGAGCTTCTTGAGACTGTTATTCGCACTTTGGACAAAAGAAACAAGCACATTAAAATTGCTGACTCTTCCGAGAGTGGATGGGAAACAGTTCGTCAATATTTGTCCAACGATCTCGCAGATGATTCTGAAGATGAGAAACGGATCGATAGAGCGGAGACTAGAGCACTTCGGAAAGTTAAACAACGACAGCCAAAATCTTCTAAAGCCAAACCTTCACCCTCGTCAACTATTGTTCGACCATCGTCTCAGTTTCAGCATTTTTCTCAGGAAATTCCTTCTACTGCTTCTGCTTCTGGTTCATTTCGGAGTCGTTCCAATAGGCCAGGATGTTTCACCTGTGGCTCTTTCTCTCACTGGAGACGTGAATGCCCGTTCAACCGTTCTGGATATGAATCTGTCAAATCCGTCAACACCAGTAACTACCAATGATGCCATTTCTCATTCGGACGAACTTGAAGTTAAGTATTTTTGTAGTTCTATGCAACAAACTGATTTTCCAGTCTATGACTGTAGTTCTTTAACTGACAATTTTTACGAATATGAGCAGGGGATGTCTGATATTCGGGTTAAAAGCAGGTTACGAGCTAACGTTCAATTCTGGTTAGATCTTGGTGCTAGTGATTTTGTGATCGACACCATTAAAAACGGCTACAAGATACCGTTCATGCGTGAGCCACACGAGTTTTTTGCACGTAATAATCGTTCAGCACTCGATAATCCTTCTTTTGTGACGGAAGCTATCGGCGATTTAGTTCGTAAAGATTTAGTTGTTGAATCCGCGGAAAGGCCTTTCATTGTCAACCCCCTCACTGTCTCCATCCGCAACGATAAAAAACGACTTATTTTGGATATGAGATACACCAATCAATTCCTTTTTAAGCATTCTGTTAAATATGACGATTGGAAAACGGCTTTACTTTTCATAGAGAAGGGTGATTCCCTTATAAAATTTGACATCCATTCCGCCTATCACCATATAGATATCAGACAGGCGGATCAAAAATATTTAGGTTTTTCTTGGGTTGACAGTGCTGGGGTTTCTCGCTATTACCTGTTCACCGTTCTTCCTTTTGGTATAAATTCAGCATGTTTTCTGTTTACAAAAGTCGCCAGGCAACTTGTTAAAAAATGGCGGTCTGAAGGTTTAAAAATATTGATGTTTCTGGATGATGGGTTGATGGCCGCTCCATGTGACGCCGATATACACGCCCAACATATCAAAAATGACTTACTAGCGAGTGGGTTTGTTCCCAAAGCTGAAAAATGTTCTTGGGCACCTAGCACGCAACTCACCTTTTTAGGCTTTGAGATTAATACAGTTAGTATGGTGCTGAGGATTCCGGCTATCAAAATTGAAAAGGTTACAACCCTGATTAAAACTGTTCTCTCTTATCGGAAGGCCTGTTCTGTCCGAAGGCTTGCGAGTGTTGTCGGTCAGCTCATTTCCATGAAATTGGTTATTGGGTCATTCGTACAGCTTATGACCCGATATCTAAGTATTGACATTTTGAACGCTCCATCGTGGAATTCCTGTATAGCCTTAACGGAGGCAAGCGTGGATCAGTTACAGTTTTGGCTCGACAATATCGCAACTTTTAATTACAGGAAGCTTGAATCCTCAGTATCTATTGATAGGGTTATTTTTTCTGACGCCAGTAGTACCGGCTTCGCTGGTTATTGTGTGCAGGTCGCAAACCTGGTGTCCCACGATCAGTGGGACGATTACGAGAAAACGTGTAGTTCGACATATCGGGAATTGCAGGCCGTGTATTATGTGCTGTCCAGTTTCGCTGAACAGTTAAAAGCATGCAATATCAAATGGTTTACCGATAATAAGAATGTTCAACTCATACTTACTAAGGGCAGCATGAACAAAGAATTACAAGATATTGCCATTGACATTTATAAACTATGTATTTCTAAAGGTGTTTCTTTGCTGAGTGAGTGGATTCCTCGGTCATTCAATGAACAGGCAGATTTTTAAAGTCGTTTGCACGACTACGATGATTGGGGAATTGGAAATCACTTATTCAAATTTTTTGACGCTCAGTGGGGGCCACATCATCGCGATTTATTCGCGTCTTTTCACAATGCCAAAGTTACGGTGTTCAATTCTCGTTTCTGGAATCCAGGATGTAGTGCAGTTGGTTCTTTCACTACATTCTGGGGTTTGGAATTGAATTGGATTGTTCCTCCAGTCACTATGGTGGGACGTGTCATTCGCAAACTCATCGAAGATAGGGGTTTTGGCACCCTCATAATTCCTTCATGGAAGTCCGCTAATTTTTGGCCTTTGCTATGTCCAGGCGGCAGTTGGATCTCTTGCGTTAAAGATTGGATTTACTTGCCCACATTTAAGGAGTATTATACACCTAGTAGGATCCCCGGTGGAATTTTTGGGGAAAGAAATCTTAACTTTGAAATGATCGCTTTCAAGATTGATTGCCGGTAATATGAAATATGGTATTGTCTTGCAGGTTTGTTTTCACATTTCTACGGAAACGACATAGACTCTTTACCACAGCCTTTACAAGCCAGCTTGCCCGGTGTCATTTCTCTATTGAAAGAGTCCAAGGCGGAGAGTACGAACGCAAAGTACATTTCAGGATTCCGGAGATGGAGGCGATGGGCAGAAATTCACTCTATATCTGACATTCTTCCTGCCAAGCACTTACCATTTTCATTGTACTTAGTTTCTCTTTGTCAGCAATCCGACTCTCCTAGTCCTCTACTTACTGCATTTTATAGTGTCAGGCACATGCATAAATTGTTTGGAGTAGAGAGTCCTACTGATCATCCGATGGTTATACATGTTTTGGAGGGCGCGAAGAGAAGGCTTTCCAGACCGATTCAAAAGAAAATTCCTATCACGGTGGACCTGTTGCGGTCCCTTTCCGACTTCACCAGTAACAATTTCACCCTTTCCACTCATAGAACATTCACCATGTGTTTGTTGTCCTTTGCCGGTTTTTTGCGCAATCAAGAATTACGACATATTAAACGTTGTGATTTAGTTTTTCATCCCACACATGTCTCTTGTTTCGTAGAAAAGTCTAAAACCGACATTTTCCGAGATGGTCATTGGGTTGTCATAGGTAAAACTGGTACGACTTTGTGTCCAGTTCAGGCTTTGATTAAATATTTGGATCTGGCAGAAATTGACGAGGCCTCGGACCAGTATATTTTCCGTACTGTCTCTAAAACCTCCTCCGGATATAAATTATGTACTAGAAACGTTCCGATGACTTATTCTCGACTTCGTGAACTATTTCGAGACGCCTTCTCTCCTTTTGTGCCAAATATTAATGCCTATGGGCTTCACAGTTTACGGGCGGGTGGAGCCACTGTGGCTGCTAATGCTGGTGTTCCGGATCGCTTATTTAAAAAACATGGTCGTTGGCGAAGCGAAACCGCCAAGGATGGTTATGTACAGGATAATGTTGACAGAAGGTTAGAGTTATCTTTGTCTTTGGGACTTTAACCGTCTTTGTACTATTGCCGTATCGCCAGGTAACCTAACACGATATTGTGTTGTTGTTGAAATTGGTCCGCCGATGGGAGGGCCGGGGTTATGGAGAAATACTGTTTCCGTTGGTTGAGGTACGAATTAAACGGAAACAACTTTCTCCATGGTCGGGGCCGGCTCATCGGCTGTTTTCGCGGTTTGGGTATCAGGGGTGATAACTCGGGTGTTATACTCGATTGGATCATCAAGGGTGATTATCCAAGTTCTGATACGGGTATTTGAATGACGTCAGTTTCATCTTGGGGCGATACGGCGGTTGCCGCAGACATTTTTTCCTGCTACCGACGGGTAGTTTCTTGGCTTTCCTGTTCACATGTATTCTTTATTTTCAGGTTGTTTGATGTTATGACGGTTACCTGTTTCTAGCCATCTGCGATGATGTAGATGTTTATCACGGGGACTGGATGATCAGTTTCGGGCTGACGAGCCTTTAGAATACGTTTTTGTGTATTCGTTGAGAGAACTGGCGTTTTCTGGTGTAAATGTTTTGAACTGGGCTGACGAGCCTTGATAATACGGAGCGTGGTGTTATCGCAGATTTGATGGTGTACATGTGTATGTTTTAATAAAACGAGCATCTTGCCGTATCGCCAGGTAGCCTAACACGATATTGTGTTGTTGTTGAAATTGGTCCGCCGATGGGAGGGCCGGGGTTATGGAGAATAATAGAACTCAATGCGCATCGCGTCCTCAATAGGAAAACTAAATAATCTGTGGCATGTCTATCGAAAGGGTTAAAGATTACATCATTGTGATGGGGTGAGCCAGGCATTCTGTGCCCTAAATTTAGAACTGGCTACGGGTGACACGATACGCACGAAAGCTTGCCTCTGTTACCAGTGGGAGTTGCAAACAGCGAGGAAAATCTCCACCTGCTGCCGGGTCTCCCCTCCCTGAGATATAAATCTCGGGGAAAAAATGCTGGCTTCCCCATCCAAAAGGACGGAAATGTTGTAAATTAAAAACCGAATTGCTCTAATTTCCAGCTCTCTATCTTTTCTACCTCCTCTATCTCATCAGACACACGACCAAACTGAATGACAAACTATGAGGGATTGAAACAATCCTCAAGCAAAGATGTGCAGGAAACTTAACAAGACCAAGGCAAGGATTGAAACAATCTTGCCAGCAAACAGCCCTTTTAAGGGCTTTTTTTTCTTTTTTGTGTGTGTGTGTGTGTGAGGGGGGGGGGGTGGGGGGGGTTGGAGGTCATTTGGAATTCCCGAAGGATAACCACATACCTCAAAATCACATATGGCATCCTATCTCCCAGAAGGCTTGATGGATGACTCCCGGTTTTTTCAAACTAAACTGTTGGAGCTTTCTCCATTCCTTTTTTGTAGCCGATATGGTCATATACCGGGGCCGCTACCAAACCGGCGTTGCTGTTTGGTTTTCTTTTTTCTTTTTCCCTTAAAATTGCCATCGCACAACATTATATTCTGACTCGCCACCATGGTGGGACTCAAACCTCTACCATCGCCAAGCTGGAACCGAATAGAGCCCACTCTCCAATAGTCTTAATGGCGTTGTGGGTTTGATACAATAACGTAGACTGGGAAAGTTTGCTTGATCAATCGTGCCCGGACACTATGGTATCCACCTTCACCGATCAATTACTTGAAACAGCATCTAAATTTATTCCCAACAAACTGATAACTTCCAGGGCTAACCAGCCCAAATGGATGCATAACCAAATTCGGTTATTGATAAGGCAAAGAACACGATTATATCGTAGAGCAAAGCGCACTGGTCAACAGCACGACTGGGTGAGATATAAGCACAAACGAAATGAAGTCGTATCAGCTGTTAGGAAAGCCAAATCTACATACATATCGAAAGTCCAATCAGAACTAAGTTGTCCGGAAACACCCTCATCAGTATGGTGGAAAACATTAAAAACATTTATCTGTAAAAATGTCCCCGGAATCCCTACTATAAGTCACCTTAACAAACTCTATTCAACCAATCTCGAAAAGGCGGAAGTGTTCAATGAATACTTCTGTTCCATTTCGACATTGGATGACACTAATGCATCCTTGCCAGATCCGCCCCTGCCTCCCCTTCAAACGCTTGACAAGATAACACTTGAAAGCAAGGAAGTGTACGAAGTAATCAAGAGTATTAAGGTATCGAAGGCATCTGGTCCCGATCTCATAAGTCCCAGCCTTTTAAAAGAATGTAGTCACTCTTTGTGTGACCCACTTACGGCCCTCTTCAATAGGTTATTAGATAACTGTTATTTTCCAATTTTATGGAAAAAAGCCAATGTGACACCGGTGTTGAAAAAGAACCCGTCTAATGTAGTTACTAACTATCGCCCAATATCTTTGCTTAGCTGTACTGGTAAAGTACTTGAAAAATGTGTCTTCAAACGATTATGGCATTTTTTATGTGATAACAATATACTGAGCCAGTTCCAGTCTGGTTTTACCCCAGGTGACTCTACGGTCCTACAACTGACAGACCTCTATGATGAATTCTGTCATGCTCTTGACGAAGGAAAAGAAGTAAGAGTTGTCTTTTGTGATGTTAGCAAGGCATTTGATAAAGTTTGGCATGTTGGTCTTATCCACAAGCTCGAGAGAATAGGAATATCTGGTGACTTGCTTTGTTTCCTAAAATCTTACCTTTCTGATCGGTACCAGCGTGTCCTTGTAGCCTCTGAGACATCCCCTTGGAAACCAATAACGTCTGGTGTCCCGCAGGGCTCGATCCTTGGTCCCCTGTTATTCCTGATTTACATCAACGATATTACTGAAAACCTACTTAGCAGTATACGTCTATTTGTAGATGATACATCCCTTTATCTTATAATTGAGAATCCTGACCAAGGTGCCATCATACTCAACCGTGATTTAGCCACAATTGAACACTGGGCTAAAACTTGGCTCGTTGAGTTCAATCCCCTTAAAACGGAAACCATGATCATATCACGTAAAAGTAATGTCCCGGTGCACCCACCAATATATTTAAGTGGAACTCAAATCTCTGAGGTGAGCAGCCATAAGCATCTGGGTGTAATTTTGAATAAAGGTTGTACATGGAACGATCATATCGATCATGTGTGCGCTAAAGCCTGGACACGTATTGACATGCTCAGGGCCCACAAGTTTACACTTGACAGGAAAGTCCTTGAAAAGATATACTTCGCATTTGTCCGACCTCTTTTAGAATACGCTGACTCTGTCTGGGACAACTGCTCAGCAACTCAAGCTGCGGACCTGGAGAAAATACAAGTAGCTGCAGCAAGAATAGTTACTGGCGCCACTGTGAGCTGCAGTAAAGACCTTCTCTACACAGAAACCCAATGGGATCCACTGGAAGAAAGACGCCGAAAGCACAAGCTCATCCATTTTTTTAAGATGTATCATAAATTAACACCTCCATATATCTCCAATAAGGTGCCACCAATTATTTCATCAATTACCCAAAGCCACAATCTCCGATCCGAAAATAACCACCGTGTTCCCTTTTGTCACACCAATTTATATAAGTCCTCGTTTATCCCGGAAGTTACCGACCGGTGGAATGGATTACCCCCCTCAGTAAGAGAAAATTGTTCCCTCAGAAACTTCAAGACGTTTATAAATAGTGCGAAGCAACGACCACCAATTTTTTATTATGGAGCCAAATCCCGTGCTGCCCAAATTTATCATTGCAGGTTACGCCTGCATTGCAGTAATATCAACGCCCACTTATACTATAACCACCTCTCAACATCTCCACGTTGCCAGTGTGGGGACCTTGAAACTACTGAGCACTATCTTGTGCACTGCCCAATCTTTAACGATGCTCGTGATTCCACAATCAATGCATTGCCAATTACTCCTGAGCTTTCCACACTCTTATTTGATTCCGAACGACTAAATAATAACGAAAATCTTCTTGTCTTCAGAGCCGTGCAGGACTATATCATACTGAGTGGACACTTTCAATAGTAGCGGTGCACTCTTAGACTCTCCCGGTGTTGTTTGTCACACAAATGGGCCACCGTTACCGATACACTATTGAGGCTGCCCTATTGAATATTTTTTGGTAGCGAACATTGAATTCAGGTTGTCCCCTCGTTTCCTACTTAACCCCCTGCCCAATGTACCGCCGTGTAACCCATAAAATTGCCATCTAAATCCTTTTATATTTTCAGTTTTTGTCTCGGGAACATGGCTTATGACCCCCATTGGAATGAGCTCAACGAGCTCGTTCCAGTGAGGGACCGTGAGCCGTGTTTTAGAGACTGTCATTGAAATTTCCAGTTATTGAAACATTTTTTCTTCGCGTGTCGCCTGCTACACGTGTTGGGCAAGGGGATAAGTTTCCCTTTCCTTTCCATTCCCTCATTCTCTCTACTGCTCTCCTTACTCTCTCTGTCTTCTATGTTTAAACAATATTTTACTTAGTGTTTGCAGCTACTATCAAACTTCGTCAGTATTCCAGAGGAGACGGCTTATAAAAGCTTAAAGCTTACTGCTGAATCCTTTCAACAAATCTCGTTCTTGACTCATTACTTTAATGCATACCATTGTACTGCGCACTCTGTATGACAATCATGTTGTAGTTTATAATATGTATGCATCATACTTTTTCATGAATAAATATTGTTTAAATTAAACCTCTACCATCGCCAAGCTGGAACCGAATAGAGCCCACTCTCCAATAGTCTTAATGGCGTTGTGGGTTTGGTCTTTGACAATCTATCACTCCAATGAAAACTGCCGGGAATTCAAACCACGTGCATACCCCTTCAGACCCCATTTGAGGCAATAGGAAAGCTAGGCCTGTGTGATCCAAGATCCAAGTGAAATAAAATAAGGCTAACCGGGTCGCAAGGGATTTGTAAATCCCACAGCGTCCCTGCGCGCCTTCGGCGCGCTAAAACCTTTCATTTCATTCATTTCAAATTACATATCAGTCTAAAATTCCAAATGCTCAAGTGAATGTTCGGTTTATCACCAATAGACGTGGTGGTCAGAATTTAGTATATGGCGGATATAAATTTAGGGTAAAAGAAGCAGTAGAAATGACACGGTGCATTGGAAGTGCAGTGAAGGTGGCTGCTCAGCAACCATAAACACCAAAGATGGCATGCTCACGTCTTACAGAAATTCACACAACCACCAGCCAGATGAAGATAAGTTAACTGTCGACGAGATGTTAGCTAATTTAAAAAAAACTGGGACGCACAAACTCCTGACCCGTTTCAGCAATATATCATGAAGAAATAACCGCATTGCGGTCAACGGACTACGAGCATGTCATCCCGAAAGTTCCCACGTTATACAGTATGCATTCCAGTTTATATCGTCAAAGAGCAAAGAACATTCCATCTCTTCCGTCTCAGCGTTCTGATATAGATCTACCAGACTTGTACACTAACACTATTTCTGGTCAATCTTTTCTTTTATATTCAGACGTCAACAACAATTTTCTTATATTTTCAACACATCAAAATCTTGAACATCTAGCTGCAGCCAACACATATTTGTGCGACGGAACTTTCAGTATGACTCCCGATTTATTCTACCATATCTACACAATCCATCATCAAGCAGTTAGTCTCCGAGTGTTGGGGGAGAGGAGAAGCGTGGGAATAGGGAGGCAGTTGGGAGTGCTCGGGTAACCATGGCCTTCTCGTCCGAGAACCGCGACAAATCAGCGGCTGGCCAAAGTGTTATTATTATATTATTACGCAAGTGCTGATGGGAAGATGTGTCCTTTAGTGTATGGACTTCTCCCCAACAAAACCAAGGCGACGTATCTCCGCTTCTTCCAGGCAATACAACAAAAATCAGCAGAAATTAATATAAACTTGTCACCAACAACTGTTTTACTGACTTTGAGAAAGCTTCACAATCTGCAATTTAAACTGTTTTTCAATGTGAAATGAAAGGCTGCCTCTTTCATTATCGCCAGTGTATCCAAAGAAATGTGCAGCGTTGTGGCCTTCAAAGTGCCTTTTCATCTGATGACAGCATAAATCAGTTTGTCAGTCGTGCATCTGCACTTCCTCTTATAAGGCAATGTGACATTGACGATGTATGGTTGAATGCGTTGGAAAATGTTCATTTAGAAAATGGAAATGTTCTAAAGTTTGCCGATTATGTGACAGAACAGTGGGTTGAAATGCCAGGCAGGGACATGTGGAACCATTTTGACACTGTAGGTCCACGGACCACTAACCACGTGGAAGGCTGGCATTCAAAAATTTCCAAGTTGAGTGCTGCACACCCAAATTTATTAAATTATTAATTAGTGTGTGGAAAACTTCTTATTTTTGCGAGAACCGACTGAACTTCCTAACACCCAGAAAGTGTTGTTTTAGCACTCAACATGCACCACTGACTCCAGGTTAGAAAACAATAGGTGCCGGCTTTCCGAGAACCCCCCGGTTCCGCCGCCCCTGCATTCGTAAATTATGTAAGCTTGGTTATACAAAGTTCACGATTTTGCTGTATATCAGAGTACAAATGCACTGTATTATGGAAATGAGGGGTAGACAGAAAAATAACAGCATACACTGAAAGGCAACCTTATAGACGCATGCGTTTATTGTTTTTAATAGCATGTGCCTGAATCATATAGGGAAACCATTGATAAAAATTGGTGAGTGCCTTTGAATAATATGTTTATCAACTGGTTAAATGATTTTCCTTCGCCAAACTAAAAAAAATTGCGAAATCAAGCTGACGTAATTTTCGAAAATGCCCTCCAGAAAATGTTTCTCTGTTCAGTTTTTCGTTCATCTCAACTTGGGAATTTAATTTTAGTGAATTTCAAATGATTGTCCAGTTGGAAGTGAACTGGTTCGGGAAAGTCGGCATTTCTTTTAACGTTCAGACAATGGCAGAGCTAGTTTTATACGAAATTGGCGAAGAGAGTCAGCTTGAGAGAGAAAATCAAAGTCGGATTTGGAGATATGTACGACTAGTGATCGCCCCCACCCCACCCCCACACACACACCTGGTAATTACACCTCCTCCGTTAAAAAATTATATCTGTTGATTTCAAAACATTTTATTTCCTTGCCGCAGTGTCAAATGCTCAAACGCAATCACTTGAATTGTTCTAACTTAACAGGCCTGAACACACGGGGGAGAAACTGTTCCATGAAAGAGACTCCTGTTCCGACTTTACGGACGGTTCACTTGCGATTAAACCTCCAGTTCGTTACCGACTTTGGCCGTTTTTCATCGACAGATGAAGAAAATGTGATGAGTATTCTATAGATATAATGTTTCTTGAATGGAAGGTCGTTTCTCCGACAGGTAAAAAGGAACACCATGTCACGTTGTCATAAGCTATAGATCATTATCTAAGTTTACACAGTAAAAATATCCACAATAACTAGATTTTCACTGAAAAAAAAATTAAAGATTGGTGATATGCCGACATTTTAGAGACCACTTGAGGTTACAGAGATGAACAGTTTCACCTAACAGTACAAAAATAACTTGTTTTAATATTGTTTGCAAATTTATAATGAACAGTCGAAATGTAATCCTCTGCAATGCTATCAAGTTGAACCTCGTGTAAGCTCCAGTTCGCTATAAGTGAAGAAACAGTTCGCTCAACAAGAAAAATCATAGGCTCCAGTTCACTTCACCGAAAATCGTCCATTTATCTTGGCAGCATAATTGACGATTTTAACAACGATATTGTGAGCAATATTGTGGTGATTCGCCCGAGCGCTACCACATTTTGTTTAACATTGTCATATGAGCGACCAGGACCGCTGTGGGTACGTTTTGCAATAATTTTGTGACATTAAACAACTGAGTGTAATTTTATTTATACATCATAATTCACAATGTCGCAATGTGCCTGCTCAAACAATCGTTTTCTCCTCCCAATATTTATTACACTAGTCTTTGCTGGCCTGTTTACCAATTTTGCAACAAGCCGTGTGATACTATACATGTTGCATGGTTTTGAGTTTGAGACGAAGATTCATCAACTTTTAAAGGTGGATAAAACCTCGTGTCAATTTCAAAATTAAGCAACAAACATTTTACAGTTCACGTTATAGCCCCGCTGAAGTACTTTTGTAGAAACAAATTAAATTGGGGATTGGGCAGACAATTAGATTTTATGACCTTTTAGTTTCTATAGGATTTTATGGGATAAATTTAGAGTCATATAATACAAGTTGCTATATATGTAGCTTTTATATATTATAATATATTGGATTTTTGTTTGGGCTGCAGTATATATTAAGTGGGAGCAGTCAAGGGGCATATGAGATCCATTAAATCTTGGAAACTCTTGTGATACCGGTGACAATGTTCATTTAAAAACAAAGCGAACCGATCTGATCAGTAGTGAACTGGCGCGTTTTGCATGAATGTTTTGAACTCAAAATCTCGGTCGTCCGGATCCCTTGGGTTGCTGTCGAACTTAAAATATGCTGAGAGTGATTATATCTTACCGGATACCCCAGATTTCATTGAAGAAAATATTTATATGGAAGAAAACGAGGCTTACAAAATTACTGTATAGACAATGGGATTTCTGTACAAAATATAGCTTCTGTTAAAACGCATGGCAACTTTACAATTTGTCCCCTCTTTTTCATCCTGTCTTTCAAATGGACAGCGGAGATATAGTTTTATATGAAACGAAACTTATTTGATTCAAGTGATGTTATAATGTACCTGCAAACTTCCATTTTTCAACTTTCTGTCAGAAATTCATTCGCTACTGTAACAAATCGGTAAAGAACTGGTTAAAAGGTCGGATCAGGAGTCTCTTTCATGGAACAGTTCCTCCCCCATGTGAACATTTCAATTAACAAATTAATGTCATTTGTTTATGTAGCAAATTAGCGTGAGCTAGCGTCCAAACACGCCAAACAAGCCCAACAGGTGCCTGCTCTAATTGGTAACAACCCCCCCCCCCCCCCTTCTGTTGTATTTCATTAGTATTGTAATCATGGTACCACAGTAGGGTGTGAAGTGGAATTATATAAACTCTTTTGCTGAGGAAAGTCAAAGGCCATTTCATTTCATCGACTCACACATCTGACTTCAGAGCGTGAACAACACCTAGATAGCCATGGAATTACCAGATAGACTAGTGAAAGCCATTTCAGCTCTGGGCGTCTCAAGCCCTATCTCCTGGACTATCCAGGAAATAGGCTCGAGTGTCCACCTGAAAGTGAAGTTTGAAATTGAGAAGACCACAACACCAACCCCTTCGGGGAGAGGTAGTACCTTTGGAGAGAGGATCCCCTCTCCCACTGGTCCTCACTCGAAGGGGCACGGAGGCCCTGAAAAGAGAGAACATAAGAAAAAGAAGAAGAGTCCATCAACCAAGCGCAGGAACGCCCGGCGCTTGGAGGCCTTCTGGAATAGGAAGAAAGAGTTGAGTGAGGGGGTGGAGGTTCTGAAGGCAGCCGCCAGTTCCCCTCCTAGTCCCACTGGTACACCCAACCAACTGCCGGCTCATGAGCCGGTACAGTTGGATGAGGAACGTCCAGTGGAGACTGAGGAGGAACTGGAAGTTGCATTTTCACCGCCTCCCACCACTCACTCTCCTCTTCCTTCATTACCGGAGAGCCAGGACCAGGACGCCAACGCCACACCAACTCCAGCCACTCAAGACTCTGCAAAAGACCAATACTTAGACGAAATCATCCAGAGAGCAATAGAGGCTAGCGAAAAAGCTACGAGAATCCAAGAAGCATTTGCAAGAGCACGGGTACTAAATTCCGACAAAACAACATCAACTACCACCAAAACAACATCACCGCCACAGCCTCCTCCCTCCAAGAAAAAAAGGAAAACACACAAACGCCGCTAAACCTGCTCCTTCCCTCTCCTCCTTTGACTCGTCAAGACATGGTGCAGAAAATCCAAAAGTAAAAGAACCACTGCTACACTTAAGAGAAGGGTCGAAAGGGCTTGCCTCAAACCGCCCCTGCTCGCTTTCGGCACGCGAAACCATTTGATTCGAAGTCAAAGGGATACAATGGGCGCACAGAGAGAAGGATAATGTAGTTTGTAGTGCAGATTGTAGAGAAGGACCATATGTAATTCCAGAAAAGAAAAACTCCCCAGCATTTTAGATGTGTCAGACCCGACAATATACTTGCCATTCAATTCCCCCTACTGGCCAATGCGTTCTAGCAAATGCAATTAGAGATGGGCAGTATACCGAAAACGCGAAACCGATACCGATATGATGGGCATACCGAAAAACCGAACCGAACCAATCACTGAATGACGAAACTGTCTGAATTTTCAAATTTTCTTAAATGTTCTATTTAGAAGGCTCTGTTGAGGCTTAATAGCAGCTGAAAGGTTCATGTTCATAAAAGACGTGGCTGATTTTATTTTCAGTTTTGTTAACCCTCGGGGGCTGGGCTATGGTCCTGAATTCTTACCAGACTACAGCCTGTACATGGACAGCAGCTTAGCAGTGAGTTCTACCCAAGTTTTGGCTGCCTTAAAAGGCAGCCAAGACTTGTCTAGAAATCACTGCTAAGTGCTATGTCTATTGTCAGCAGGACCTACCTATTGAACCTGTCATGGACAGTGCACTTACTTTGAGATTGCATATATCAGAAACAGTGCTTTAAAGCTTAAGTAGTCTTTAGAACAAATCACAAAATTACTGTAGATATGATTTGTTTTCATAAAAGAATGCCACTGTTGATCTCATTGGCAGTGGCATCTGTGGTACTGTGGTAGAATGATACAAAACAACGTATTCTGTATTTTCCTGATGTGAATTCCCCTTTGGTACTATCAGCAAATCTCAGTCAAGTCAGATACCGAATCGATACTGAGGTATACCCCCCTTGAAAATACCGAAACCGATACCGAACTCAAATTGCAATACCACTGTCTCTAATAACGATCTTCTCCCTCCATGACATCAATGTGGCGATGTCCTGGATGTGGAGATTTTTATTTATTGGAAGGGGCTACCGCTATTAGTCACAAGGATGATAATCATTTGAGCCACACCCTTGGTGGGAATAATCCCCATCCCATGCCGTCTGGTGAAGGTGATATATGCACAGGTAGTGGTTTCGGGGCTTCTCCCAGTACTAGGTGGAGGGGGCGAGCGTAATTCGCGGATCATTGGAGCCAATGAGGAATTGGGGGAGTATTGTAAGGAACTTGGGATACCCTTTATAGACAATTGGGGATCATTTTGGGGCAGAAAGGACCTATATGGAAGGGATGGTCTCCATCTTAGCCCAAAGGGTACAGAGGTGTTATGAAGAAATATGTTGCAGGTGGTGGAGCCTTTTTTGGTATAGGGAGGGGAGGGGGGAACAGAGAAGGGGGGAATGAACACAGGAAATGTGTTACGAACCATAGTTGTAAAAAAAAAAGTCGGATAAGGAAAAGGGACCAAAAATCCACTTGAATAGGCGTAGCGTCCCAAGGAAAGCACAGGTACACAAAATAGGATATACAAACATACAGGGACTAGATAACAATGGGACCAGTAGGCTTTGAGATTGCATATATCAGAAACAGTGCTTTAAAGCTTAAGTAGTCTTTAGAACAAATCACAAAAATTACTGTAGATATGATTTGTTTTCATAAAAGAATGCCACTGTTGAGATCATTGGCAGTGGCATCTGTGGTACTGTGGTAGAATGATACAAAAAAAACGTATTCTGTATTTTCCTGATGTGAATTCCCCTTTGGTACTATCAGCAAATCTCAGTCAAGTCAGATACCGAATCGATACTGAGGTATAACCCCTTGAAAATACCGAAACCGATACCGAACTCAAATTGCAATACCACTATCTCTAATAACGATCTTCTCCCTCCATGACATCAATGTGGCGAAGCCCTGGATGTGGAGATTTTTATTTATTGGAAGGGGCTACCGCTATTAGTCACAAGGATGATAATCATTTGAGCCACACCCTTGGTGGAAATAATCCCCAGTCCATGCCATCAGGTGAAGGTGATATATGCACAAGTAGTGGTTTCGGGGCTTCTCCCAGTACTAGGTGGTGGGGGCGAGCGTAATTCGCGGATCATTGGAGCCAATGAGGAATTGGGGGAGTATTGTAAGGAACTTGGGATACCCTTTATAGACAATTGGGAATCATTTTGGGGCAGAAAGGACCTATATGGAAGGGATGGTCTCCATCTTAGCCGAAGGGGTACAGAGGTTTTAGGAAGAAAAATGTTGCAGGTGGTGGAGCCTTTTTTGGTATAGGGAGGGGAGGGGGGAACAGAGAAGGGGGGAATGAACACAGGAAATGTGTTACGAACCATAGTTGTAAAACATGGGATAAGGGGGATAAGGAAAAGGGACCAAAAATCCACTTGAATAGGCATAGCATCCCAAGGAAAGCACAGGAACACAAAATGGGATATACAAACATACAGGGACTAGATAATAATGGGACCAGTAGGCGGAAGCCAATGAATCTTGATACCCTGAAAGTGGGGTATAGCAACATCCAGGGTCTCCATCGGAAAGTAAGTGAAATTGCTACATTGATCGAGGCACAGGAGTTTGACGTCATGGGCCTAAGTGAAACGTTGATAAGACACGAGGAACGGGTAGACCAAGTAATGGGGGGGGGGGGGGTGGGCGTGTGGATAGGTGTAGGGCGAACGGAAGGCCAGAAAAAGGGGGAGGGGTAGGCATGTACATTAAACAGGATTTAAAACCGTCGCTGATCACAGACCTGGAAGATGTCAGCACCTCGGCTGATATATCGAAAGAAATTGGATGGGTAAGGATCAATCTGAGAAACAAAAGTATTGCCATTGGGGTTGTGTACTGTGCGGTGGAGGGAAGCAAACCCGAGTGGAATGACTCGATATACTCAACACTAAGGGCCAATATCACAGAGCTACAAAACAAGGGGCTTGGTATAATTCTGATGGGTGACTTTAATGGCCACATAGGTGACAAGGAAGAAGGCATAGAGGGTGGGGACAAGAAAGTCAACAGGAATGGAAGAAAGCTGTTGAACTTCACAAACGAGCTCGGTCTGAAGATTCTGAACAGGGATGCGAGGTGTAAGGGGAAATGGACATGGGAGAGGAACGACAGAAAATCAATAATCGACTACATTCTCACAGATATTAATTTGTGGAGGGAGGTGATAGGGGTAGAAGTGGATGATGATGGTAAAATGGAGATGGATAGTGATCACAACTTGATTACAGTGATTACAGTAACGATCAGTGCCAAAAATCTAATAAAAAGCAAAGGAAGCTTTAAGGAGATTTGGGAACTCAAAAAGGATGCTGACTGGGCGAAGTTCAATGAAAAACTGAAACCAAAGCTTGCAACCGTACCCAAGGTGGTCAGTGTCCAGAAGATAGTTTCGAGCCTAGTGGAGGCAAAGAAGGAAAGTGTAGGAAAGATCAGGGTGCCAACACGGGAACTTGGGTACAGAGTGAATGAAGAACTGAAAAGGGCCATAAAGGGAAGAAAAGCTAAATGTGCTGCATACAGGAGAAGTAGAAAACTTAAGGGGGCGGAAAGCAATGAGGCCACAGTAGCAAAGGAAGAATACCAACAGACACGAAAAAAATAAAGAAGATTAAAGAAGATAATCGGAGAGTGCGAAATAGCAGTCTTATTAGGACGATAAGAACGACAGGGGGGGGGGGGGGGGTCGAGTTCGAACGTATTTTGGAAATGGGTGAATAAACGTAACAAAGGAAGTAACCCACAGAGTATTAAAGTAGATGGCAGAGTTACAGACGTGCAAGATCAAGTCGCATCAGAACTAGTCAAGCACCAAGATCAAGTCGCATCAGAACTAGTCAAGCACTGGGGAAAGGTAAACGATAAGCGATGGGGCATGGAGAGCCCACCTGAGTGTCCGAATCAGGTCGAGGAAAACCTATCGAACTTCGTGTGCAGCGAAATTAAAACGGTGGAGGTGCGAAATGTGATCTCAAAATTAAGGGATGGAAAAGCGGGAGGAGTGGGTGAAATTCCAAACGAGTTTATCAAAAAAGGGGGAGAGGAACTCGTGGAAAGCCTAACTGCCCTATTCAATCTAGCCATAGAAAATCAAGAGGTCCCGAAGGAGTGGAGAGAAAGCCAAGTGACATTTATTCACAAAAAGGGGGAAAAAGACGTTTTGGATAACTATCGAGGGATCTCTGTCAGTAGCAACATTGGAAAAGTTTTCTGTAAAGTCCTGTATGGGAGACTAGAGGAGGTGATTGAAGAGAAGGGTTTTTTGGGAGAAATCCAGAATGGCTTCAGGAAGGGAAGGCGAGTTACTGACCATCTTTTCACGCTATCCCAAATGATAGAATCCGCGAAAGCAAAAAAGAAAAAGCTGTTTATGGCCTTTTTGGATGTCAAAAAGGCATACGATAGAGTATGGAGGGAGGGTATGTGGCGCAAGCTGGAGGCTCTGGGCTTAGGAGGCGAGTTTGTTGGAATTATGAAAGCATTATATAAAGACGTACAGAGTGAACTTAGCCTGGGAAACATTACAACAAAACGTGTGCCTATGGAGATAGGCCTAAAACAGGGGTATAACCTTTCGCCAATCCTGTTTGGATTGTATATCAAAGATTTAGGAGATGAACTCCTGCATAGCGAGGAGGGCGTAGCACCTGGGGACTTGAAGATCCCAGGGCTATTTTTTGCAGACGATATGGTGCTAGTGCCAGAAAGCGAAGAGGGGCTAACTAAAATGGTGGGAATTGTTGGGAAATATGGGAGCAAATGGAGACTCGAACTTAATGAAAGCAAGAGCAAAGTTATACCTGTGGGCCGCAAAGTGGACCCCACTCGCAGGTGGAGAGTGGTGAGTTCTCCATTCCGGAAGGGAGCATCAAACTTCTCAGTGTAGGGGAGACAGCTAATTACGAGTATCTGGGGGTAAATATAAACATTACAGGAAGAGGCATCTACCGAAACCACACAAATAAATTGATTCTGAAGGGGAAGCTAATCCTTAACCAAATGAAACTTATAGGGAGAAACAGTTTCAATAAGGTTTTCGTGGGGAAAACCATTTGGGAAATGGTGGGTCTGCCAAGTATCACATACGGTACGGAAGTGGTACCCCTAAACCAGACGGCCGTAAAGAGCTTGGAAATCCTGCAGAACGATGCAGGCCGATGGATAACGGGGTCGAGTAATGCCGCAGCGCTAGAAGTAATCAGGGGTGAGCTTGGGTGGATGAAGATCAAGGACAGGATAGACCTGTTGAAACTCGGTTATCTTAATTATTTGGTAAATCTCCCAGACAGCCGATGGGGTAAAGTAATGTTCCTGAGAATTTTCAACTCAAATATAAAGACGGGGTGGATGGTCCAAGTGAGGGAGCTAGTAGAGAACTACTCATTGGAGATCTCGGACCTGGACGTTGAGGCCAACCAGGTTAAAAAAATCGTCAGAGAAAGGGTCATGGAAGATTGTAACCGTAATTGGCGAGAGGGGGTCAAATCAAAGAAGTCTTTGGGTGGCCTGCGTGATAAAGAGAAGCCAGGCTTTGAAGAGTACCTTGATGGCACCTTTGGGGGTCACTGCTGTTCAAGATGAGGTCGCGATCCCTGGAGCTGAGGGGAAAAAATAGGAAGGACAGTGAAAGAGAGTGCCAGATGTGTAATTTGGGCATGGTGGAGACCCTGGAACACTTTCGTCTAGAATGCCCAAAGTACTAGTCTAAAAGAATAAGATTCAGTGGGAATATAATGGGGAAGTGGGATGGGAGAATGAAGAACATGTGGTTAGGGGGAGACTCAAAGGAGAGGGTTAATATGCTAATCGGAGAGATTGGGAAGAATGGGGCAAGGGATGTCATCAAGCAGCTCGTCTACGAGTGTTGGGAGGAGAGGAGAAGAATGGGAATAGGGAGGTAGTTGGGAGTACAGGGGTAACCAAGGCCTTCTCGTCCGAGAACGCGACAAATCAGCAGCTGGCCAAAGTGTTGTTATTATTATTATTATGCACAAGATGAACAAACAGCTGAAGTATGTATGCTGAACTTATCGCCTGAACATTTCGAAAACTGAGAGAAGACATCTCTCTTTCGAAACTGGTAGTTGGTGTTGTTCCTACTTGGTGCCCATGGAAAATATAAAGATAAAGAACCCTCTCGGTGTTACATCGACGAAACGTCTAATTGCATCACCAGGTCTTTCGTGACTTGAGCTGTAACCGAGAATAATTTATTATTATTAATTAGTTTTGCGCCATAGAAGGCAGCATTGTGAAAATTGCTCTTCAAATTATTGTTCTTCAGTGCTTTTTTGGAGTTTCTTATTTTCGAAATTTGTACCATAATTTTGCTGGTGATTTGGAGCCTTTGAGGATTCAGAAATTACAGTGATATGGGATACTGTTTCTTCAAAAAATATTCTTTTATCTTTCTTTATTGTATATATTCTTTGTTGACTGAGCAGTTTTCAGTAGAAAACTCACAACCTTGTTCAATCATGTGTAGCCATCCGGATCATTCACTTTCTCAACCTGATGGAGTTATTCAACAGAGTCTGTTGTCTCAGTTTGACAGTAGTGAGAACCACACTACAAATTACTATAATAACAGCAGACCAGTGAATGAAAAGTGTTTTGCTTACTCATCTAATTCTCTTCATAAACTTAACCCTCAATCTTCTTTTGGACTTTCAACAGATACTTTTTCCAGGATTAAACAATTGGGAATTAATTGTGATAAACCTACTAAGCGTGGAGTGAGAGGTGGTAAATTTAGACGTATCCCCATAATACATACCATGACGGCAAAAAATAGAATTAACCCTTCAAATACTGTTCAATTCCAAAGTCATGAAATATCAACTCTGTGTCAGTCTGGGATAAACTGGAAAAATCTGATTAAAATTAATATTTCTCCCTGCTATGTAACAGGTTCAGACAATCTTAACTTGTCCTTCGGGATTCTCAATGTTAGATCTGCCAATAGAAAGGAACTCGACATTCATGACATTATCTCTGATAGTGCATTCGACATATTTGCCATGACTGAAACATGGTTCAAAGGTGACGAACGGGACAATTTCTCTATTGCGAACCCACTTCCCTCCGGATACAAAATTCTGCAGAAAGCTAGAGGAAGCCGTGGTGGGGGAACTGCCGTTGTTTTTAAAGAGGGCATCACGATTAGACAGAATAATATGGATCAAACATTTGACACATTTGAAACTCTTGATTGCCTAATCACAAATGATATATCTGTCAGGCTGCTTATTGTCTACAGACCTCCTCCTTCAAAGTCCAACAAGTTCACCTGTACACAATTCCTCACAGAATTTACAGACTTTCTGTCCAATTTTGCTTCTTATACCGGTAACATTGTTATTGCCGGAGATTTTAATATTCATGTAGATGTGACAGGCGATGTTGTAGCACAGAGATTTCTAGATTTATCCGAGTCATTTGGATATGCTCAGCTTGTACGCGAACCTACGCATAGGAGTCGCCACATCCTCGATTTAATATTAACAAGGCAAGGGGATGTGCCTCTATTCAGGAATATAATTGTGCATGACCCAGCTATTTCCGATCACTTTACGGTATCTGCAATCATGCCATTGGAAAAACCGTACAGTCGTAAAAAAAAATGTTTCCTTTCGGAAAATTAAAACTATTGATGTGCATTCATTTACAAGTGACATCCAGTCATCATCAGTAGGTCTGACGCCGAAATTAAACATGTCATCTGACACTTTAGTATCATTATATAACGACACTCTCTCCGAGATTTTGGATAAGCATGCCCCTTTGAAAGTAAAGAGAGTCGTCCCAAGACAAGACGCGCCCTGGTTTACAAATGATATTCAGGAAGCAAAGCAGAAGCGGCGTAGGCTGGAACGCCTTTACAACAAAACTAAACTTGAAATACACCATCAAATGTTACGACAACAAAGAAACATCACTAACATCCTAATAAAAAAGGCTAAAAGTGATTATTATAATGACTTAATCAGCAATATATCTGATAGTAAAGTGCTTTTTAACATTACAAGTCAGTTACTTGGTGGTGAAAAACATGTGATTCTTCCCGAACATATGACTAGTGATGAACTTGTTTCAAGGTTCAGTGATTATTTTATCTCGAAAATCAAGCATATTCAGGAAGGTATCGGTGATGCTGATCCACCACAACCGATCAATCCTTCCATACAATGTTATTTTCAGAATTCTCTCCCGTGTCCGAGGAGGAAATATCAAAATGTATTCTCTCATGCCCCAGCAAATCAAATAACCTTGATCCTATTCCCACATCGCTCCTTAAGTCGATGTCTGTATCTCTTGTTCCAATCATCACTAACATCATTCAAACTTCATTGTCTGAAGGTCATGTTCCTGATGATCTGAAACTAGCCTTGGTATCCCCACTCATTAAAAAGCCTACACTTGACCCCAATAATCTGAAAAATTACAGGCCAGTTTCAAACCTGCCATTCATTTCAAAAGTCCTTGAAAAGATTGTTGTGCGTAAATTGAACAGCCATTTATCTGCTAATAATCTCTCCGAACCATTTCAGTCAGCATACAGATCTGATCACAGCACTGAAACTGCTTTATTCCGTGTGCACAATGATATTGTCGTTGCTCTATCGGAAGGGAAAGCTGTACTCCTGGTCCTTCTGGACCTTTCCGCGGCATTTGACACCGTTGATCATACCTTTCTATTGAATATTCTTGAACAGTATGGAGTTACTGGCACCGTTCTTAAATGGTTTCAGAGTTACCTGGAAAATCGTTTTCAGCAAATTAATGTGGATAATACAAGATCTAAAAGCAAAGCATTGATCTGTGGTGTACCACAGGGTTCGGTCCTCTTCCCTGTACTCTTTACATTATACACATCATCACTTGGCCGAATGCTGAGAGATCTGGGTGTTCCTTATCATCTTTATGCTGATGACACGCAGCTCTACTTAGTATTCAATCCGTCTGATACATCCGCAACAGCAGGTACTTTGTCTCAAATGGAAAGCTGTATTGAGTCTGTAAGACAGTGGATGTCCAGTCACCGATTGAAAATGAATGACTCAAAAACAGAAGTTATGGTCATCTCAAAGAAAAGAACAACTTTCTCCTCTCCTATACAAACTATCAACGTTGGTGATTCTACTGCTCAGGTCTCTAACGTTGCTAGGAATATAGGAGTGCTCTTCGACACCAATCTTACCCTTGAGCCTCATATTAAAAAAGTTAGTAAAACATGCTATTGGCAACTCAGAAAGCTGAGCAAGCTGCGCCCATTTATCAGCGGTAAAGCTTTAGAACAACTGGTTCACTCTTTTGTCACATCTCACTTGGACTACTGCAATTCACTTTTTCTGGGCCTGCCACTTTCACTACTACAGCGGTTACAGAATATCCAGAACGTAGCTGCTCGAATCCTAAGCGGGGCTAAGCGCTTTGATCATATCACCCCTATCTTGAAGGATCTTCACTGGCTTCCAATCCAAAGCAGAGTGCATTTTAAGATTCTTATGCTAGTATTTAAATGCATTCATGGTCTCGCGCCTGCTTACCTGAGGGACCTTCTCTCTCATCGCCTCACGAAGCGTAGGCTTCGTTCTTCAGATCAATTGTTACTGACCACACCCTTCACTAAATCAGCTTTAGCGACCGAGCGGGCTTTCTCGATTGCTGGACCACGACTTTGGAATGCATTGCCCGCGCACCTTCGCTCACAAAATAATCTATCGATTTTCAAAAAGCATCTTAAGACTCATTTATTCAAATCATATTTCCCATAGTACCTTTCATGTGATTGTGAAGCGTTTTAGAGCACCTTCGGTGGTTTCACGCTATACAAAATCTATTATTATTATTATTATTATTATTACAAATGTCCAGACAATAAGTTCAATAAGACAATAAGTTCAACGAATGACCAATGGTTGTTAACTTATTGTCAGAATATTCTCGAATCAAAAACTAAGTTATAGCACCCTTCTTTTAAACTTGTGGTCTGTGATGCCCATACTTGACACTTTTGGTGACATATAATGAACCCCTGGGTGTTTGTATCAAAAAAGTATTGGGAGACGACAGATGGGCAGCCAATCTGCTATGTTCTCTCCCAGCAGTATGTTTTGTATGTCATTTTTCGTCCCCTACAGTATCTCGTTCTCGGCAAAACGTAGATACTGCTAAATAAATAATCAATCAATCAAGAAGTTCGTTAATCACCGAATATATGCGGTAACCGGTTCTAGTCAGATCACCGAAGTTAAGCAACGTCGAGCCCGGTTAGTCCTCGGATGGGTGACTGTTTGAGCGATCGATCCGGACTCCCACGTTGTGTCCTTGGGCAAGGCACTTAACCCCGATTGTCTAAATGGGGGCACGATGACACCGTGTACTAAGGCGTACTGGACGTCGATGGTGCGCATGTCTTCAACCAATCTAACCCTGCGTGTGCTGCAGTGCTGGAAGCTGCTCGTCGTTGCTCGGTGATTCTCTCCGGGTACTCCGGCTCCCCCCCCCCCCCCCTTAAAACTGTCACGGTCATGATTAGCCATTGTGCATAAGTATGTGACCTTAAACACCAATAAACAAATAAATAAATAATAACCGAATATTCCATAACACGACCAGCGTATGAGACAGTTCATTACAAGGATTCGGGCAATAAGTTCAACAAACGATCAAAGGTTGTTTTTTAAACTTATTGCCAGAACATTTGAAAAAAAAAAGATCTTGCAGCGCCCTCATTTCAAAACTTGTAGTCTGTGATATGCCCCCACTTGACACCCATGGACATCAAATTGTTTGAAAAATTTGAAAAAATGATATTTTAAAAAAAATTTGATAGCGTCTGTGTTGGGTAAAGGGTTAATAAGTACGATATAACTCACAGATGGTACTAGATGTGTGTCGACCATTGACTGTGTAGAAAGTTTGTGGTATTGGGCTAAAATAGAACTATCGCAATGTAATTAACTCCGGCCATTCCAAGGCGATTATTATAATGAAATAGTGATCCCCCTCCATCCTTTTGGTTGAGGGCGTTCGCCATTTTGGTTTCTATGATGACATATAGTTGCTATGGGACTGAAAGTCCTTCAGCAGTATAGGGGTGTATTCTGAGATCGGAGTTACATGGTGCGTGAGAGTACTGAATAACCATGAAAGACCTGGAAAGGATTAAAATTATCGAAAGGGACAACGACCAGAATTAACGGAATGGACCGACTACTGTCTGAAAAACAAACGTTATTTAGCCTGGATATTCTATGCATCTCCTCTCTAGCTTCTCCAAATATTCAGCGACCATGGCAAGATCTGCCAGCTTGCCTTTGTCTTATTAGGTCAAGATGACTATCGGAAAATCTTATCTTAGCATGGACGAAACCATAGGCACCTTGAAGATAAATGAGCTCCAGTTGACCTGATATCAACACTACTTCAAAATACCCCCATATACTCATTATATATACTATTAAAAAAAAAGTAGGGGATATTTGATAAAAGTGAGATCTATGAAGAAATATATTTATATTTTCATCAAAACGACAGTTGAGACATTGCACTGTGACATCTGGTAAATGATTTCAGTGATATTTGGATGTCTGACAAGCACACATTCCACGCACTGAGCTGCACAAGACATGGACGGTCAGTTAGAGAATTTATCTCATTCAGTCCAAGACCTCAATACCTTGTAAATCCTCCTCGGTTCGCGAGACAAGCGCCGATCCGACGGGGCATACTCCTCATCAAACGTCCAATACCAGCTTGGCTGATGTTATTCCATTCTTCCTGCAGTGCAGCGGCGAGTTCCTGGACATTGGTAGGGGGCTGTTGGTGTTGTCGTACGCGCCTGCCAAGCATATTCCAGACGTGCTCGATTGGTGAAAGGTCTGCACTTAGTGCTGGCCACGGCAGTGTAGTGATGTTCCGCTCCTGAAGGAACGCGACACGGGCCCTGTGTGCCCTGGCATTGTGATCTTGGAAAATGAATCGACGGCCGTAACGTCGCGCAAATGGCACCACATGAGCTGCTAACAGATTGTCACGGTAGTACTGCCCTGTGACACGCCTTTGGATGACATGTAATGCTGTTCTGTTTGTCATGGTTATGCCTCCTCACACCATAACCGATCCACCACCAAAACGATCGTGCTGCCTAACGGTTACGTCATGGTATCGTTCGTTCCGCCGCCACACTCTATTTCGCCTGTCGTGGATGTCGAGAGTGAACCTCGATTCATCGGAAAACATGACGCTGCTCCACTGACGATTGACCCAGCGCTGCCGTGCTCCACACCAATTACGACTTGCTGCGATGTGACTTTCAGTCAAATGTGCAATTATTCGAGGTCGTCGAGCGTACAAATTCCAGCTGTGTAGGCGATTTCAGATAGTCTGTCCAATGACTCGCATATCTGTAGCTAACTGCAGCTGGTGTCCAATTTCTGAGGCACTTTGATGGCGGTTACGTAATGCTGTGGTTCGGATGAAACGATCCTGGTTCGCAGTTGTCTCCTTTGGACGACCTGACCGACGTCTGTCATCAACATTGCCCGTCTGACGGTAGCGTGATCACAACCTGCTAATCACCGATTGAGTAAAGTTGAGAATTTGAGCCCATGCCGTCTGTCTGTTGCCAGCTTCCAGCATGCTAAAGGCGAGCAAACGTTCGTCACGTGTCAGTTTTCGCATACCTCAAAAGTTACGTTTCGACCAGAAACTATTGATGAACGAGTTTATACCAAGAAAAGAACGATTAGTCCTCCGAAAAAACGCATCTAGTACAAATGAAAATTTCAAAACGTACCCCACTGACATTAACGCTACGCTCGTGCGAAAAACTTGCACGAAGTTTTCGTGGGGCGGTGACATGCATGATCCACGCTAAACTTGGTAACATATTGATGTGTCCAATCACGCCTACCTAATACCATTTTCCGAAAATATCAACATCAGTTTGGATACCCCCTACTTTTTTGATTAGTATATATTAGGGGGCATTTTGAAGTCGGGTTGATATCAGGTCAATTGGAGCTCAATCGGAGTTTATCTCATTAGGTCAGGTTTCCAGAACAACACTGACTATAACCGTGGAACACAAACTCACTCCTTACACACCTACGCAGAAAGGCAGAAACCGTATCCGAAACCATTGCAGGTAATGGGTTCTCACTTGAAGTAGAATTTGATCAATTTTTTTCTGCCGCCAAAGCTTGGGATCCAGTAAAATACATACTGTCTGGCCATTCTACCATCTTTTTTGAACTCAAGGAAATCGCTCGTCGTTCGCCGATCCTCGTGTCTTTCACAAACACTGACCAATCCAATGGATTCATTTATTCTGTCTGCTCTCAGCTTCAAATCAATGCTAATCGATTCAGCAGCAGACCACTTCACTGGAGGATATGAGGTTCTATCTTCTGTTCACGCCACTAGAAAATGTGATAATCCTTACCCTATAAACCCAAATTTTACGAGAGCAGAAAATTTATTATGCATTCTGTAATTTTTATTTCTGTTGAAATAATGGCCCAATCAGTAACGAGGATATATGTTTTCTCGTCAGATATAAAGTGACATGGCAGTCGCACTTCTCCACGAGATGTTGAATTCCACATATACAATCATGTGGTATATTGTATCACACATTTGAAAACTGTTTAGTTTAACCCTTTACCTAACATGAAAAGCAGACGACACTTGCAAATAAAATTCTTGAATATCTAATTTTTTGTCTCAAAAACATAGGTTATGTCCCCTCATTGGAACGAGCTCGTTTCAAAGAGGGGTCATAACCTATGTTTTTGAGACAAAAATGAAAATATAATGAAAATTAATTGGCGATTTTTGAGAATAGCCCTAGCCGGTTTTGGCCGTTACGTTGGGTAAAGGGTTGAAGGGCACAATCGTGTTTTGGAGGAATTTAGAATATTGTCTTCTAATCCCCCACTGGGATTCGTTCGATTCCTCGGCAACCCCGCCGGGAAATCAGGAGTCCAACTCCTAAACTACTGTACCATAGCACAACGTCTATCACTGGTTGCCTCCCACCAGACATTGACGTAAGTTTACTCGACTAAGTCGAGAAGGCGTCTTAGTTTCCCAGTGTCGAGCCAAAGGTTTGTTTGAATGCGAATTACGCATGGCGTTTACTGAGAAATGGCACAAACATGAATAAAATATACTACTCAAAGTTTGCTAAGCACCAAGCATATCCAACTAACTGTTTTACGTTTTAGTTGAAATATTGTAATGAAAAGTGTATATATATTTTATTTATTATTGTATTTGACATTATTTTTTAGCTTTTGAATACGATAACCATGGAAAATGGATATTATTGGTAAAATAGGAAATTGTTCAATTTGCCAAAAAGTTGACGGAGCGAACTGGTATGGGTTCAATATCGTGTATGAGAGCCATTACCGTTAATTACAGCTTGACAACGCCTTCTCATGCTCCCAGTCAGGTTCCTGGTGGTCCTTTGTGGGAGGTTGTTCCATTCTTGGACCAGCATGGCACCAAACTCCTGGACACTTCTTGGCTGGACTGGACGGGCTGAAATTGCAAGCTGCAACTCATTCCAGACATGTTCGATTGGATTGAGGTCAGGGGATCTTGCTGGCCAGTCCATATGCTCAATCCCCTCCCTCTGTCGATACTCCCAGACGGCATGGGCAACATGAGGACGGGCATTATCGTCCATCAGAATGCATCTATCACCCACTGCACCTGCATACAATCTGATGTGCACATCCAGGATCTCATCAATATACCACTGTGCAGTCAATGTACCACGTTCAAGGACACAGAGCTTTGTAGTCCATCCCTGCTGATGCCGCCCAGACCATGATTGACCCTCCAACATAGCGGTCGTGCTCAGCAATGTTGGCTGCATAGAATCGCTCTCCTGGTCTTCTCCATACCCTAGAACGCCTATCTGTGTGGTCTAGGCAGTACATTGACTTATCTGTAAATAGGACAGGTCGCCAATCTTCTCTGATCCATCCAACGCGGTCCATGGCCCATTCGTATCGTGCCTGGCGCTGGTTCTGGGACAGCGGAATGCGAATACATGGTCTTCTCGATCGAAGACCACCTTCGTGCAACCTTGCCCGGATGGTCTGCGTCGAAACATTTACCCTGGGTGCATTCTGAAGGTCACTGCGAAGCTAGGTTGCTGTAGCAAAGCGTTTCCTACGGGCCTGAATTATCAAAAACCGGTCTTCGGCTGCAGATGTTGCCCTGTCTCTGCCACCAACATGACGTCTTACTGGTGTGCCATACTGCTGAAATCATGCCCAGGCTCTGGTGATCATTGTATGGTGCACACAAAGGGCTTCACCAACCTGACGATGGGTAGCCCCTTGTTCCACCATCCCTACAGCCCGCCGCATTTCTGCTTCTGACAAATGTCTTCTTACATTTGCATTTGCCATATTCAATTACTAAATCGCAAGGGTTTGTATTGAAGTGAAGATTGAGTACCCTACACATGTCATGTACATGTGGACAGTACACGAAAGCATCACGAAAATCAAGGGGTCCATGCTTTCCATGACTGTCACGAAAAGTCTGCCTGTCAAGAGAGCTAATGTAAACACTGGGGACCATCTCAATACAGTCCTCATTCATATCCACCAAAAATATCGCAAATATGTCACAAGCAAATTTCACAATGATATGTCAAATATTTGGTGGTTAGCAAACTTTGAGGAGTATAGATCTCAAGCTTTAAGAGCATGATCATATAGAATTTGCCACAGTAAAGAAATCGCCGTCGACATACTTTGGGCGCAATTATCTTATTTGGGCACAGCGTTTACCGTCGTTAGTAATAGGCCTGTTGAGAGTCCATTCTTTTGTTGCTCAGTCCTTTCATTGCGCACTCTAAAATCTGTCAAATCCACCAACCATGTTTTTTTCCTTCAAAACACACACAATGTCAGTGCCAGTCTAAGTTTGAGGCCAACCTCAACAATTGTGTTGTACTGCAGCAGCGTGTTTTACACTTTCTTGCAGTTGCCGTTATGAGAACTTCAGTTGAAATACTAGATTCCAGCCATCGAATTATACGGTGTGCATTGGTCAAGTTCTTCAGGTGTTGAACTCCTAATTGCCAGACGGGGTTGCCGAGAGTTCGATTCTCGGCGAAGAATTAGAAAACAACATTCTAAACTTTTTCAAAACATGATTATGTTCTTCGAAGTTTAAACACAGGATCGTGTCAATCGCCTGAGGCCAACAGAAGGCACGTTTTGTCGTACTGCAGCAAAGTGGGGTTCACAATTCCTCGCTAACGCGAGGACCAAGTAATCTTCTTTTACTACAGTCAACGTTTTCCACACTTGCATATACCTGCTACAAGGAAAGTGAACCAGGTCAACATGGCAACTTCTGTTAAAATACTAGACATTGTTTTAGACGTTGTGCTATTGTACAGTAGTTTAGGAGTTGGACTCCTGATTTCCCGGCGAGGTTGCCGAGGAATCGAACGAATCCCAGTGGGGGATCAGAAGACAATATTCTAAATTCCTACAAAACACGATTGTGTGCTTTAACCCTTTAACCAACGTAACGGATAAAACCGGCCAGCGCTATTCACAAAAAATAACCATTCAGTTTTCATTATTTTTCTCATTTTTGTCTCCAAAACGTAGCTTAAGACCCCTCACTAGAACGAGCTTCGAATAAGCTGTTTTTGTCGCAAAAAAGAAAACAAACTGTTTTTCAAGAATTTTATTTGCAAGTGTCGTCTGCCTTTCGTGTTAGATAAAGGGTTAAAATACATATAGCGCACATCGCATTATAGTTTTAAGTACTTTCAAATGTTCATTTCAGCTAACCCCTAATACTTCATACAGAGATAAAAGAACACCTGATTCCCAAGTGTTTATAAGATGGACAGACGAAAACCACGAATGCTATTTTGAATCACTCATATCTCGAGGTATGGCTTTTGATAAAAGTTTTCAGTTCATTACAGTTATGAAACCTTTCAAAGAAATTGAAATGTCTGTTGGAAATGGTCAAGGTTTTTTTATACCCCAACTTTCGAAGAAAATGGGGGGTATACTGGATTACATGCGTCCGTCCGTCCGTCCGTCCGTGTGTGAGTCCGTCCGAGAATATTCATAACTTTCATTTTTTTTTATATTACTTGTTTTATTCATTTATGCTTCATTGGTCCAGCACTTCAGTGGGGGTATGAATTGCCTTTTTCTTTGTTGTTGATCTGCCATAAAACCAGTGTAAAATACAAAAGCTTTAGACTTGACAAAAATAACCTTTGGGTGCGGTTCAGTCGACATTCCGGCGTCAGCGTTCAAACTTAAAATGCAAATTTAGTATTTTGCACCTCTCAAAAATGGTGTTTGGTTTTATTTATTGCCACATTTGACGCTTTACGACACTTTATTTTCGGACCACTTCTATTTTTAGAGAGCGTTTTTGCTAAAACGATAGTAGCATGTCTCGGGCTTTTCAGGTCATATTTGCCGGACCTTAGTGCCGGACCTCGGAAGTGACGTCATGTCACGTGACCCAATGGCGCCATGTTGTGTTGTCATGGTAACCCGCGTGAGCGGCCATGTCGTGACGTCATCCCCATAGCGATAGGTGGTGTTAATGTGCATGCGCTGTGCGTGTTGTTAGGGTGATATGTGTTTCCATCGTCCATTTTGTATACTGGAGGCCGCCATCTTGGTTTCTGAGGAAGCACGTGGTAGCTATGCTACCCAAATCCTACAATAGGACATGGGTTTGTTCGGAAGGTGTGTTCCTTTGTACATGAGTAGTTCCCCTATTCGTAGATCAGTGGCGCCGATACATACACGCTGGGTGTGTGGTCGGATCGGAACAATGGAGCATGGCCGAGAGACAAGAAAATGATGCAAACATCAAGCCGCAGAGTTATAATCTTGCAGAAGAAATCTTTCGTATGCATATCACGAATCGTTTCTTTGCATTATCTTTTAATGATACATAACAAATTAAAGTAGTGCTTCTTTACGTTTGTAAACAAGTTCCGTTTTACTGTTGAGATATGACTCGTTAATTATAGTCTGGGGTGTGTGCTCTGAAGTGAGCATGACATGTAAGAATGGTTTGATAAACTTGACATTGCACTTGATATAGCCACAGAGGCTGAAAGCAGCTTTAAAAGCCGATGAATAAATATAAATCTGAAAATGCACTAGGTACTGAGATATATATAAAGTCGTGTGGGCTAGCTGGGAGAGATATGCCTGTCTCACCCCACCCACGTGACAGCTATCTCACCCCACCCACGTGACCAACCTATTTGTATATTTAATTGGTACCGGAATTATTTAATCATCGCAAATCACGTCAGCACATGTATAAACAAACAAAATTGAAGGCCGTTTTGCTTCCGTAAATAGAAGTTACCTTATAGACGAAAATCGAAACCAGAATACTCAAAGAAAAACTTCAGCACATCTTAAATTTCTCTATTAGTTTATCGGAGAGAAATATACACGTGATATCATTGCGCTCTGTCAACTGAAGTACAAGTCTGTAAATGACGTGTGCAGGCATGTCGATTTCATTTGAGGTCGCTTCAGTGCATTAACGCTCAAAAATGCGATGCCAGTTTACGTGTTTTAAGTATATACCTTTGGTATATACCATACTTCTCGACATGCTTTCCGAATATCTTATTGGGTTTTCTCCTACATTGAACGCACCAAGAAATATTTTTTCCTGGAAAATATGGTATTTTCTTATTAATGGCCTCGCACTCCTAAAATGGTGGTAGAAAAATCATCCCCG
This sequence comes from Pictodentalium vernedei, assembly GCA_031216915.1. Lineage (NCBI taxonomy): Eukaryota > Metazoa > Mollusca > Scaphopoda > Dentaliida > Dentaliidae > Pictodentalium > Pictodentalium vernedei. The sequence goes on from CM062294.1 coordinate 156,377,497, forward strand.
ATGGATATCTGGGCGGGACGGGTAAATCCCACCCTCGGCGAAAAATATTTGAGCCAGGCACTAGGCAATCCTCGTGTCTGGCTCAAACATCTTACTCCTCGGGTGAGATTTCCTCATCTCACCCAGATACCCATCGAGGATACTAATAGTCTTGGTGATGAGCGATGTCAGTGTACATGCGAGGTGCGTGTTGTTAGAGCAATAGTGTTTCTGTCGTCCATTGTTGTCACTGGAGGCCGCCATCTTGGTTCCTATGGTGGTTGCTGTGTACCTTAAGAGTCCCACAGTAGGGACAGTAGGGTATTCCGAGGGTTTGTTCCAGTCGATGGGGAGAATATCTGATTACCGGAAACCACTCGATAAGTGACAAAAATTACCCACTTTATTTGGCTTACATTCTTCCAGAATCTTTGGGGGGTTTTGTTTTTTGTTGTTTTGTTTTGTTTTTGGTTTTTTTTGTTTTGTTTTTTTTGTGGGGGGGGGGGGGGGCAAAAAATAGTGATTTCATGCTGAGGGGTCTCTAAAAGTATCACTCGATTGAGCGGGAGTATATCTGATTACCAGAAACGATCCAAAAATTCCTACTAATCTCGCGATATTTTCTTTAAAGCCTCCTTTTCCGTATATTCTGGCTTTCTCCTGTCTACTCTCACTCTAGCATTCGATCTACTTGTAGTTATGTCTACAGTCGACCAAACAGGTACCTTCATGTATTTAACCTCGCCCACTGTCACCCCATTTTTAATACAATGGCATGTATGGCTCCTAAGAATGAGTCCAAAGGTCATTCAAGTAGTCACTGGAACAGACTATGCTCTGGCGGCTCGATTTTATCAAACAAATGAGCTTTAGAGCAACTGCTCAAAAGATTGACGCCTCGTATGGCTCTCCAACTCATCTCGGAAAAGAGGATTCCATAACCACAGACATTTTAGAAAGGATTCTATAAGTGGGATTCTGTGGGTGGAATTCCGTATGTCTAATATAATATTAGAACATTCCTTTTCATGCTCTATCGGTCGATAGTACCTGAGTTTGTGTGATTTCTGAAATAAAACCTGAAGCAGCGAACCTGCTGAAGGTTTTATTTCAGAAGTCACACAAACTCAGGTACTATCGACCGATTGAACATAAAAAGAAACGTTCTAATTATTTTATTATGCCGAACAATAAATAGCTTTCATTGTTAAGCGTTAACTGCAACATGCCATCAATCTTGTAATAACAATGTAGACGATTCCAAAAACATGACGCCATTTCGAACGAATGATGTCTCTTTAGGAGTTTCCAGATCACGAAATTCGAAAATGACTTGTTATAAGTGCCGTCACTTTGGAAGTTTCTGTATCACCAAATGTCAGAGTGTACAACTGCATCATGCTGTTCATGTTATAATTCATTATTAATGCTTGTGTCATAAGTGGTATAATGGAATATAAATTCTTCTTAGGCGACGACAGCTGTTAGAATTAAACGGAGTGAAACAATGTATTTTGAACCTGAGGCGGAGACTAAGTGAGGTGGAGGAACACTAGTACTAGAAGTGATACTAAACTTGTGGAAATATAATTGATTGGACTTGAAGTCACATTCATGGTTCCCTAAAGTGGAGAACACCACGTTAGTTTTCAATATTTCTGATTGTTTTGAATGCATTGTTTGCAGTTAAAATTGAAAACACACCCACTGAAGATGATATATTTGTCGGTAAGATTGTGTCTATCGTGACGAAAAAAGTTAAATATTCTGACACGGCGCCTTGGTTTGGTGTTGAGAAATTCCAATCAGCACGTGCGTAATCGACGCTGATCAATGGAAATGGAGCTTACATTTTCTTTGTTCTCATGTCTCCAGGGAAGAACGTTACGATAGTACCCGTGTTTTGTCCAAAAACTTCAGTACTGTGACTTTTAGAAGGGGTCAAATTAACCAATCATGGCTGATGTCACAGACGTGAGGCATAATAATGTCCTATATGGATTCGAGCTGCAATACCAGCCTTCGTTGTTCCTTGACTACTAGTACTGACATATCTGTCTTATGATCAGCTTCCACTGTCTTCACCCAATACTTTAGACTTTCACCACTACTGGTTACCATTATTTGTTCAGTGTTAGAACCTTCCACCATTACTACCCTCACGTAGCAGGCTTGCTAGATATCTCTCAATCTGTCTCAACCTCTGCCTAGTCTTAGCAGTCACCATTAATCGTTCCATTCAGTTAAACTCTACCGTCCCTTGACCTAGTGTATACTGGGGGTCCTGCATATAAGAGATTGACTACTGAACGTGTCACGATGTACCCACGTGACAACAGAAGCATAACACATATACCGCACACTACATGAACACATGTTTGAAAGGTCAATATGTGATTATCTGAAAATACACAATGTGTCACAAAAACACAGCATAACCGTTCGTAAGATGGACACATGTTGGATGTGCCGATATGTGCTTGAGTGCTAGTGCACAATGTGCTCACAACTCATACAAAAGTGCCTTCGCACAAACGATGGAAAGGGGGTTCTTTGGACAGACTAGAGAAGGGATTTCCTAAATCGACTAGGAATCCCAATAATGTAAACCATTCTGTCGTCTGCGTATGACGTCAGAAAGGGGGCGCTATGGTTCAGTGGTTACGGCATTGGACTCCAAACCGAAAGTTTCACGGTTCAAACCCCACCAAGGGTAACTGGGTTGTGTTCTTGGGCAAGGCACCTAATTTCGATTGCCCACATCGCAGTGCTCAAAATAACTTTTTTTTCTATGCATTGCAAAATGCTACACATTTCCAAAAAATGAAAAGCATTTTGTAAAAATTGCATAGCTATTTTTGTATAACAAAGTTATGTTATGCTGTTTTGTGTTGAATTCTTCTAAGTGGATAGAATAGTTTCCATCCATTTCTGGGCATTTCCAAATGATCTGCAACACATGAAACATTTACTATGCTTTTTTTTAAATGAACTGCCTTTGAGGGTTGCATGGACTTGGATATTTTCAACTGACGTCTTGGTTGTTTAACAGAGTTCTCAAAATGGGAGTTGGGATGTTTAATTTGTTGGGTTTGAAGTTATATTTAATGGACATTTTATGCACAATGTTGTAAAAACAGGAAGAATTTAAACCAATAGAATTCATCTTACATATGAAGTTGCTGATGATGCTTGATGGAGAGTTAATCTGAGTAATGCCTGGAATGTTCCACAATCAGAAGTTAAGCATCAGTGAACTAGTTTTCATATTTGTTTGCAAATTTTCATTTACATTTTGCGATACAAGATAATTAACTGCAGCCTAATAGGCTGCAGTTGATTATCTTGTATCACAAAATACTATACATAATTGGACATTGTGTAGCTTTTTGCAAGTTTTGCATAGCAAAAAGCGACGCTACACTGCTTATTTTGAGCCCTGCCACACCGAGGCACTGTGCTGCTGTGTACTAAGGTGTACTGCACGTCGATGGTGCACATGTCTTCCACCACTGCTAATCCTGCTTGTGTGGAGTTAGTACGTTGTGGAGTCTAAGTTGCTTGGTTGGTACTCCGGCTTCATCCACTCGTAAAACTCCCGGCACGAGGTGACCTTGGTTGTTGAAAGTGTCGTTAAACCTCAGTAAATCAATGTGACAACAGAATTCTATTTCCGTCGTATATGCCTTATCTTCAAGACACATGGTGGTAGCCAGTAGCGGTGGAAGTCTAAAGAATTGGATGAAACAGTGGAAGCTGGTCATAGTAAAGATACTTGTGACCATAGACAAGTCAGTGGCAGTAGTCTGGAAACATGAACACTGGTCTAAGGGCCAGGAGCCGTACAGAAGCTTGGAACCCCATTTACGGAACATATAATCCCTTCCAAGAAACGCATATGGTTATGGATTTGTTTTTACGAGATGAGTAGAGCTGAAACGGTTAACCGATTAATCGATTAATCAATGATCAACATCTTGATCGATCCAAGAAATAATTGATCGATTAGACGTTACTTTTGAACTACTGTATTATATGGGTTAACAAAGGAATAAACTTGCTCCAAAACAGGCAGAAATTGTCACACTGACTCACATCAATTATATGAGACAGGGTAAAGCATGCAAGTTACTTGCCGACATACTTGTTTACTTGCATGATCATCATACTGTATCAGTAGCTGGAAATGGTCATTCTTAACCCTTTACCCATTGCGTGTAGCAGGCGATAGTTGCAAAATAAATTCATGAATTACTAAAATTGAAAACATAATAAATTTGAATGGAGATTTTTGATTATAGGCCTAGTCGGTTTTGTTTGTTACGTTGGGTAAAGGGATCATGCTGAAAATCATCAACGGTATGGCAGTTATTCAGATATCTATTTGGACAAGTGATTAATCGGTTAACCAACTTTAATCCCCGTGATTAATTGGTCCAGAAAACCAACCCCTTAACCGTTTCAGCTCCAGAGATGAGTCGAAGAGTCGCTCGAGGAGTCACTCTTTTGGTATCACGAAATTAAATATTTTCCCATAGGCGACCATTATAACGTTCAAGCAAAAAAAAATATGATCGCATCACTTTAATTTTGGCATTTCAATATCTTTGTCAAGTATAACCCTTCAGACAACTTTTTCTGACCCCCAAAACAGGGGGTCATGCAACAAATAAGAGAGAAAAATTGACAGCAAGGGAAGTACCGGTCACGTGCACATATTTTCAGGGAATTCCCTACAAAAACACACCAAATATAAATTGTATTTTTTAGGTTCAAAAGTAATCAAATCATCCTCATTTTTATCTGGAATATTCATTAATAACGCAAGATGTCAATAGAATGCTTCAAACGTTTATCGCAACAATTTATTTTTCCAAGGCTGTTTATTTTTAGAGATTACATCACTTCCGAGTGCAACATTTCAAGGCGGGAAACTCTAATTCAAATATTTAGTTCCCTGATACCTTTTGGGCAATTGCTCGATAGATCATTTACAGAATAAAATTCGAGTCGTCAGAGAATAGCATTTATTACACGCCTGTTCTATGAAATCCCCATCTACATCAACACTAAACCGTGCGGAAATAAAAATCTGTTGACGGACTATTTTTAAATTGACGCGAAATTTTACTGGAATTTTCTACAAATCGTGCAACGCAATTACAATTTGAATCGCTAGCGATAGCTGAAGATCATCCCCTGAGTTCCAATGTGTTCTATGTGCCAATAGGCACATAGAACACATTGCAACACAGGGGACTAAATATTAACACGGGTTCCCCTCGCAAACTTGGTTGGCGATAAAATGTCTTGTCTGTGTTAATAGTTGTCAAATGAATTGCCGAGTGTCCTTATAATAATTGTTTTATAGACGTCAAGGCGTGTAATAAACATAGAATGACACACGCGTGTGAATGTGTTACTCGATATGGCACTTGTGCCATCGCGGCCTCTCGTTCTATCCTTCCGCGCTGGCACTCGTACCTTATCGATTAACTCATTCACACGCATGTGTCGTTCTGTGTTTGTTCCATTCACTGCTCGACTGACTCTTGGGCTCAACCTAGGTACCCATACAGGCCATTGTATCAATGGTTGGAGGCTTCGATGAATGAAAAGATTTGATTGATCGAGTTTAGAGATAGCTAGGACTAATATCGAATGCTATAGTGAGAGTAGCCAGAATAAGTCCGGACTATGTGAAAAATGAGGATTTCGTGAAAATCCGGGCCCGATAAACAGGTAGTTTTAGGGTTTATTCTGATAATTAGATATACTTCCGTTTCAGTCGAGTGATACTGTTGGGGGCGTCTCGGCATCATAACACTATGCGCCACAATGATAAGAATGGAAAAGAGGATTCTGACAGAATCTGCATCAAATAAAGTGAATTTCTGTTATATACTTTTCAAAAATGTAGGGGGTATTTGATAAAAGTGAGATATGTGAAGAAATATATTTATATTTTCAAAGACAGTTCAGGCATTGCACTGTGACATCTGGTGAATGATTTCAGCGATAGTTGTGTGTCTGACAATCACACATTCAACGCACTCAGCTGTAGAAGACATGGACGGTCAGTCAGAGAATTTACCAAATTCAGTCCAAGACCTCAATACCTTGTAAATCCTCCTCGGTTCGCGAGACAAGCGCGGATCCGATGTGGCATACTCATCACCCAACGCCCAATATCAGCTTGACTGATGTTGTTCTATTCTTCCTACAGTGCAGCGGCGAGTGTCTGGACATTGGTAGGGGGCTGTTGGCGTTGTCGTAGGCGCCTCCAAGCATATCCAAGGCAGTGTAGTGATGTCCAGCTCCTGGGGGAACTCTGTAGCGACAGGAGCCCTGTGTGCTGTTGTATTGTGATCTTGGGAAATGAATCGACGGCCGTGACGTCGCGCAAATGGCACCACATTTGCTGCTAACATGTTGTCACGGTAGTACTGCCCTGAGACACGCCCTTGGATGACATGTAATGCTGTTCTGCTTGTTGTGGTTATTGTCCCACACCATAACGATCCACCGCCAAAACGATGGTGCTGCCTAACAGTTACGTCATGGTATCGTTCGTTCCGCCGCCGCCGCCGCCACAATCTGTTTTGCCTGTCGTGGAAGTAGAGAGTGAATCTCGTTTCATCGGAAAACATGATGTTGCTCCACCGACGACTGTCCCAGCGCTGTCGTGCTCCACAGCAATTACGCCTTGCTGCGATGTGACGTTCAGTCACATGTGAAATTATTCGAGGTCATCGAGCGTACAAATTCCCGCTGTGTAGGCGATTTCAGATAGTCTGACCACTGACTCGCACATCAGTCGCTCGGTGCAGCTGCTGTCCAATTTCTGAGGCACTTCCATGGCGGTTACGTAATGCTGTGGTTCGGATGAAACGATCCTGGTTAGCAGTTGTCGCTCTTGGACGACCTAACCGACGTCTGTCATCAACATTGCCTGCCTGACGGTAGCGTGACCACAACCTGCTAATCACCGATTGAGTAACGTTGAGGATTTGAGCCACTGCAGTCTCTCTGTTGCCAGCTTCCAACATGCCAACGGCACATAATCGTTCGTCCCGTGTCAGTCTTCGCATATCTCAAAAGTTACGTTTCGACCAGAAACTATTGATGAACGAGTTTATACTAAGAAAAGAACGATGAGACCTCCGAAAAAGCCCGTCCAGTACAAATGAAAATTTCAAAACGTACCCCACAGACATTAAGGCGTCGCTCGTGCGAAAAACCTGAACGAAGTTTTCGTTGGCCGGTGACATTCATGATCCACACTATACTTGGTAACATATTGATGTGCCCAATCACGCCTATCCGTACCATTTTCCGAAACTAGCAACATCAGTTTGGATATCCCCTACTTTTTTTAATAGTATATTTTTGGCAGTTGGGTTGTTTTCGGAAATTAGATATACTTCCCCTTGAATCAAACACATCCTCAGAAAACACCCGCCTAATGGTAGGAATTTCAGTTATTTGGCAACAATAATCTTCGGTAAAAAAAATGGACGACACAAACACGTATTATCCTAACAACACGGGATGCGCACTGACGTCACAACATTGATGCTTACCCGCGCTATCATGACAACCCACGTAACAATCTCTATGCACCGCGGTATGATGTCCGTTCCTCTCCACATTTCCTTCCAGAAAACTAGTTTCGATCCGACCCTCTCATACTACTATTAACTCTATTACCAAGTTTTCCACAAATCAAGCTGTGGTTTTGGAAGTATGATGCTTCTGCTGGATACAAAGGCTTAGCGTTGCCTTCATTTGTATTGGCAACAGATGACTAAGCAGTGACTGTGATGCTATAACCGAACACTCAAGTGTTGCCCATCTATGTCTTTTGAGTGTGAAAAGGGCTAGACAAAATTCTTGTCAAGAACGGATGAAGTCGGTCACATGCTTGCCGCTTCAAACAATCCGCTATGACGGAAGGATTTCCCCGATAGGGGCTTGTGCTCCCCCTGGGGGGGGGGGGGGGGCTAATATATCCACGACACACCCACAATAAAAGAGGCCGTTTCCGTGACCGGTGGAGGGGGTGAGCTGCTAGATTTCCCCGACTGGGGACTGTACACCCGACCTCCGCCATCCTCTTTGGCGCCACTTCTGCGCTCCGTTTTCATTTCCTCTGTATCCGATGAGAGTGGCCAGCGTGCACATCCTCCTTAGTTTCTGCAGAGATGAAGCCTGTTGAAATTGTCCTTGCAGTCAACTGTTTGTTAAGGCTTCAACAGTCGAGGTTGTGCAGGACACTATTGTTGGTGGAGGATGCCGGCTTACCCAAAGAAAACCACCGAGCGAGCTGCGGCTCCCAACTGTCAGACTCCCCAACTAACTAAGTCTACACAAGCACAGTTAGTAGCGGTTGAAGGTCAGTGCACGTCGACGTGTTGTGTGCCTTGGTTTACGTGCCTTGCCCAAGGACACGACACAGTTACCGCTTGTATTCAACTGTTGCATCCAGTTTGTAAACAGATCAAGCATTATCAAGGTTGCATGCGAATTGAATAGTATTTCATCTTCTTTTTTCAGGTAAATATATAGGTTATAAAAATGGAAGATTTCGAATGCTGTCAAAGAGGGAACTAAACTGGAATGGATTTCCTGCACAGGCACCGACAGAAATTAAATTCCAATTGCACGATCCGCATCTCACATAAATGTGGGGTTGGAAGCTTACAGAATTACCACTCGATTATACAATCTTCAACAATGTGCTCCTCTCTGACTGAAACGAAAATATATGTTGCATCGAAGTGGTTGATTGTTTACATATATATTACAGGGGCAGCGGAACGATTCTCTAAGTGAGGGGGATGGATCATGGTTCGGCCCGCTGTACGAAAATTTGAAATTCCAGGGTCCCAAAACCCCTATTTCCATGCATCTGAGCTGATATTTTGAGATTTTTCAGGAGATGTATTTGAAAGATTTCACACTTTGAGAGCCGTTAAAAAACGTCGGTGAAGCATACAGGTGAGGTCTATTTAGCAGCTTTGGTCGTAACGACCAAAGCTGATAAATAGACCTCACCGGTATGCTTTACCCGATGTTAACAGCAATTATACTGTCTGTGGATTATCTTGTCTGGGGGGGGGGGGGGGGGGATTTGGTATTTGTATGTCTGTAAGATTACGATCTATTTCAGTTAACCGATTTATTAACAGACTGTTTACATTTTAGCGTTTGCTACCACTTATTGCAAAAAAATGACCCGAAATCCATCGAAACTGAACCAGTACGAGAGAAACATAGCTGGCCAAAATATGGGTGGAGGCTCTGGATCCGCCTCTTATTTCACCGTCCACCTTAGTTGGTTGTGTTAAAATATATGCATACAGAAAAACATGTCCCGGCAAAAAAATAAGGGAGGGGCTGAATCCCCCCCCCCCTTCCCGGTTCCGCCGCGGCCCTTGTATTACATGACAGTCTGCGGACTGCGCTAGAACGATCACCTCATTCGCAATTTCCCATGGTGCTTACGCTACACTGAAAATACGTGAACGAAATATCTTTGGCAGTGTTAATCCCCCAGTACACATAATCGTTTGTAGAGTCTGACAATTCAGTGATAGTGGGTGTTAACATTGTGTTCAATTTTACAGTAATACGAAGAATATTTTGATAAAACTTGACATATTTGGCTTTATTTGAGAGAATAAATGTGGTGTGGAAATGACGTCAACAACAGATAACATCCCTGCTTTGTTCAATTCCATGTGAAGCTGTTGGGAACGTTCTGTTAATCTGCTTCCAACAAGTGTGAGTCCACATTAAGATGTGACGGCAGTGAACGTTTGATCCCGACTGAACAGACGAGTGGATAAACGATAGGACGAATTACAGAACTGAGGAAGTTTGAGTATGTTTTTATATAAACGGTTACTATTATTAACAAGAAAACCTTGATACATGGCATCAAATTCCGACGCAAAACGTATTTCTTTCATTCGATCATTTATTGTTGAGAATTTTTTAGTTCATCTGGGAGAAGCTTGGTGGGAGCTAAAGTGATCACTTTCCATCCGACTTCGTCCGTCGCCCCGCATAAATTATACAAAATCATCTATATATCAGAAACTAATGAAGTGCATTTAATCAAATGTGGTAGGTATAATCCCTACCACATGATAAATAAAGTATCTTCGAATCGACTGGCCCCGCCCATATGGGGCCCAAAAAGGGGATATAACTTTTAAAATCTCCTTAGCCAGAACCACTGAACAGAACATGTTTATACAATCAAATTTGTTCAAGCCAAGTTCCTGCATCCATATTTTGGGGCGTTCTGGGAAGAGCAAATATTTGTAGCCTCGCCCATATTTTATATTTCCATAAGCCCTTGCTCAATTTTAACTAAATTTGATAGGATGGTTCATCAGGTGACATATACTTGTTTTATCTGAAAACAATTCCCCTGTGCCCCCAGAGGCTGCCACGTGGCCTAAAAATAGTAACAAAATTCAAAGTCCTATATTTTTAGAACTGCCAGGGAAAAATGTTTCTTATTTCACATGAAGCATCCTTGCGACGGGTTGAATCATCTAGGCAGAAAAAATTGCCCTCGGTTTGCCCATAGGATGCGAGGGGTGAACTCTGTTTTAACACTTCACTCAGCAAAATTTTTACAAAGTCATCTCACCCAAAACTACTGGGCCAAATTTAAACAAATATGGTAGGTATAATCCCTAACACCCGACAATTCAAGTTTGTTTTAACCGGGTGACTCCACCCACACTGGCCCGGAAAAGGGGAGATTACTTCAAAAACCTTCAGAAATCTCCTCCAGAGCCACTGTGAAGAATATGTTCAGTTTTGGTTTGCAGCGTGCTTGACTCCTCTACATTCAAGTTCGTTACGCCAAGTGCTTGCGTCCATATATGGGGCGTTCTGTGAGGGGTAAATTTTGTAGGCATGTCCATATTTGCTATTTTCATAAGCCCTGGACCGATTTTTTTACTAAGTTTGATATGATGGTTCATTGAAGAACATGTACTTGATTTATGTGGAAAAAAAATTACCATATGGCTTATTGTACTGCATGGGTTCAAAATAGTAACAAATTTCAAAGTCCTATATTTCTAGAACTGCGCAAGAAAACTATTTTTATATGACATGAAGCATCATTGAGAGGGTTGAATCTAATAGGCAGAGAAAATGCCTGGTTTGCCCATAGGGTGCAAGAGAGTGAACCCTATAGCCATATTTTATTTTTGTAAGCTTTTGACCAATTGCAAGCAAATTTGATAATCTGGTTTATTGGTGGACATTTAATTGCTTCATTCAATTCACCCTATTCCCCTTGCTTAGTGTCTTTGTGATAATAACAACGTGCCCTTGGTGAACATGGTCTTTTTACATTACCTCCGTTATGGCAACAACATTTACATGAAAGTGGTTTTCAGGTTATTTTAATGTTAATGTTTGGAAATGATGTTAACAATAGTTTTTTTTCTATTCTTTAAGTCAGATATTTAACATTTTGAGCCAAATTATTTTTTTTTGCACTGCAGAAAAGTAACTTTAAATCATTTTATAAGAACACTCATTGCCTATATTGTTTAAAATGTTATATGAATATTTTTTTTATCTTTTCTTATATTCTTGTCTGTACAATTTCCTTTGGGATAGGGTCCGGGGTGCCATTCAACTGAAGGCCCCAATTGGGTACTTGTTTAGAAGAAGAAACAAACATAGAATTAAAGAGGTTACATTCACATTAAGCTGAGAACATTAATACAGAAGCTACTACATGTATAGTATATGTAGTTTTATAACAAACAGTCACATGAAATAATGATCAGTCTTTGTAATCTCCATTATATGTTGTTGTATTTGTCGTACTTGGACAGGCTACATTCTGATAGATATAGCTCAGCTCAGCAGTTGTGTCTATGCAAGAATTGGCTGCCTATATAGGCAGCCAAGACTTGCCTAGAAACAACTGACAAGGTTCTTGGTATGTAACTTGCAAATGTATCTAAAAACATGCCTGTCGGGTCACGTGTTTTGTTGCAATAAAAAGTGATTAAAGCCAAAATAAGGCCTTCAAGAGTAAAAAGAAGAATTAAATTTTTATTTAAATGATGATTAAGATTGGGAAACTTTTTGGTTTGAATTGGGAAAACCATGCCAAAATGTCGATTTTTTGTTAAGAAATGTCAGTATTGTCTGCTAGTCACTAAGCCAAGCATACATTAAGTTCTCTAAAGGGGCAATTTTTTAACTTTTCTGAAATATTGTTCTATTGATGACCAAGCCAGTAGTTATATTAGGCTACCTGTGTAAGATTTAAAACATATTCCATAAAAATAATAATGCATAACAGTAAATATATTTATCACTCAGTGCTGGAAATGATAAAAATTGACGAGTGCAGTTTTAAGCTCTCGTGAATTCAGAGACGGGAATAAATTGCACCCATAAAATGTTAGTATATGAATTTTCGAGGTAATACGGTCACCAAACACCAGAAACCCTTTAACCCTTTGAACTCTAGTGATATCTTCCATGCCAGTTCAATGGCAGCAGTTAGAAGAATCCAAATTCATTATTTGGGGTAGAACAATCAATATTTTCAATGTGCAGCCTCAGGGCTCTACCCCACACATTTACTGAACAGCCTTCCTATTAATGACTTTCTCAAAACAACACACATTTATATTCATAATCATCCTCATGGGCGTACGAGCCAGGGGGCTGGGGAGGGGTGGGGCACTGCCCTCCCAAAATTATGGAAAAACAGTGGGGAAAATACGGGCAAAGCAAGAAGAAAAAATCGGGCAGAGGAAGCAAAAAGATTAACAATGATGGTCATTTGATGGCAAATTAATTGATTGCTAGTAGTCAACCAAATCCCTGATAAACAGCCTTCCTAAATTTGTTCCCATCCCTTAAATTTCTTAACCCTTTACCTAACATGAAAAGCAGACGACACTTGCAAAAGAATTCCTGAATAACTAATTTTTTTCATTTTTTGTCTCAAAAACATAGGTTATGATCCCCCATTGGAACGAGCTTTTGAGACAAAAATGAAAAATAATGAAAATTAATCGACGATTTTTGAGAATAGCGCTTTGGCCGTTACGTTGGGTAAAGGGTTAAGAAGTAAAAAGAGAAAAAAATACAGAAATCCGGTAGCTCCGGTTGCACTGCTATTGCTGGAAAAGATTGCAAGCCGAATGTAAAATTTCTCACCTTTGTCTGATGGCGTAGCGTGGATGTCGTTATTGTCAGTTGTGTCTTGCTATAATTTCGTGAGTTCTAATCCGCAGCCTGGTTCAGAACTCACTATAGTATCTCAAGACACAGCTGGCATTAACGACAACTACGCCACGCCATCAGACAAAGATGAAAAATTTTACTTTGCTCTGGAAGTATCCTCACCAAATGGTTTGACATGCACATGAACGAGGTCTCAGGATTGAATTTACTTCAATAGATATTGATGTATAAAGACATTTTCTGTTGAAAAGTAGGCCATATAACCCTTCTGAAAATACCTTGACTGAGTACTTAGAAAGCCTCAAAATTGCCCTCAGGGCCACTAATTTTTCAAAGTTTTCCCCGAGGACATCCCACTCGGACACCCACAAATGTGATGGGAGCACCTTTGTTAGGATGACATTATATTTGCTGTGCAAGTGCCATATCTTATTGACGTCTATCACCCCATTCAATCTGGAGGTTATATGAAGTGTTTTGTCAGAGTTACTGCCCTTTGTAAACGGTAAAGTTTTGTTTGAGATATCAGGGATTGTTTGAATCTTAGTCATCATTGAAATAAAAATTTAATTCTACTTTTAACTCTTGAAGGCCTTATGTTGGCTTTAATCACTTTTTATTGCAACAAAACAAGTGACCCAACAGGCACGTTTTAGATACATTTGCAAGTTAATCCCAAGAACCTTGTCAGTTGTTTCTTGGTAAGTCCTGGCTGCCTATTTAGGCATCCAAGTCTTGCCAAGACAACCGCTGAGCTATGCATAGAATTAGACTGTCCAAGTGTAGCAAATACAACAATTTATAATAGATATTACAAAGACTGATCATTATTTCATGTGACTGTTTGTTATAAAACTACATGTACTATAATTTAGTAGCTTCTGTATTAATGTTCTCAGCTTAATGTGAAGGTAACCTCTCTAATTCTTTGTGTGTGTTTTTCTTTCAAACAAATTCCCAATTGGAGCCTTCATGGCAGGGATTTCCCCTGTTGCATAGACCCCGGACCCTTTCCTGAAGAGGGTAGAAAAATCCATGGATATATGCGTATTGAAGCATTGTGTGAGAACCTGCATTTTTTTTAAACTTTTTTTTTCCTTTTGCCTGTTATTTTTTTACTGTTATTTTCACTCCGTAATTGTTTTTTTCTATGTTTACACAGTCTAGTCGATTCATTAAAGAATTATCTTACATATTTCCTTTTGATTATCACACTATACATTTTATTGGTTACTCCTAAGATGTTCAACATCATTTGTCCACTAATTCAGCCTACCATAGTCGTATGTCTCGTATATATATATGCCCTCACAGTATATTAGTTTCCAATTCTGGATGACCCCGGTGGATGACCCCGGAAGTGACGTCATGTCTCGTGACCCAGTGACGCCATGTTGTGTTGTATTGGTAACCCGCGTGAGTGGCCATGCTGTGACGTCATCCCCATAGTGATACGTGGTGTTAGAGCGCATGCGCAGCTCGTGTTGTTAAAGTGACAAACACCCTGTTAAATAGAAAGCTTATAAAAATTGAACACTGGTAATGGTGGGTATGCGGGCCCCTTTGTCTGTTTCAGTTACTTCAGTCAAAATAGGACTGAGTGTATCTATTAGAGCTGAAACGGTTAACCGATTAATCAATTGATCAATGATCAACATCTTGATCGGTCCAAGAAGTAATTGATAGATTAACCGTTACTGTTGAACTACTGTATTATATGGGTTAACAAAGAAACAAACTTGCTCCCAGAAACTGCCACACTGACTCACATCAATTATATGAGACAGACAGAGTAAAGCATGCAAGTTACTTGCTGACGTACTTGTTTACTTGCATGTTCATCATACTGTATCAGTAGCTGGAAATGGTCATTCTTAACGTTTTAACCCTTTTAAAATGCACGCGTATGGGCTGGTATTGATAATGGCAGCTTTTCCAGTCCTTGCTGATGACTTCCCAATCACGGTGGCGTTTAGGGATAGGGATTCAGTCTCAACACTGAGGTCTTATTTGAGGCCCAACAGGTAATTTAGGAGTTTCGACCCGGTTTATTCATGGAGAACAATATTGAGATTGGATGGACTATTATTTGTAGCGGTGACGATGTTTCCTCACATTTAGACGCTGCTGTTGAGGTAGTGATATCCTTGTCGACATATTCACATACTTCGGTTGAGGAAGGGATGTCCATGTCGAAAGGCAGAGATGCTTCAGGTGAGAGAGAGATATCCGTGGGGACAACTGGCGTGAAAATATGTTACGAAATACATCTCGGTTGATGGGCCAGGTACAAGTATTTAAATTAAGTCATTGGCTGATGTGCTGGATGCTGCAGGTATGCATTTCTGAACGGCCGTGACATTTGAGGTGAAGTCACGACCCTACCGGGTTGGGTTCTCAAACATTTAGAAACTTCTTGAGAGTAGTATATCATTAGAGGCTTCATTAAAGCTACATTCACCCAGTGGTTGAATTATGTGACTGCAGCGAGGGGGCAGACATAGTACCACCATGACTTAGCGCGAACCACCTCGATGAAGACCTGTTTCTGGGTGTGTGTGTCTTGTGATCATAGAGTACCAGAAGTACGCCTACTGGTTTCCTTTTGGTACATAGGATATGATCGGACATGCGTTTGTGTTACAAATGTTATAACTTAAGAGCCTCTGTAATAGTTATGGTTAAAGACAACCTTGGTCTATATATGTTTAGCATGAACTGAAGGAATATGCTGCATGTACAAGCACGAGGATCCAGTTGTCATGACCAAATGATTACCTCTTTGGCTTAATGTGCGCATTCCAGAAATATATCCAGCATAGACTGGATTTTCTATGGAAATCTGACAAAAATACCGGCCAGTCTAAATTGCATACGAACCAATTTTGTATATACTTCGAGGACTCCTTTCGGCGCAAAGTAACAAATACATTCTTTATTTGTTGAGTGGTACAAATAATACATATTGCTAAAAAAATAAAAATAAATTACTGAATAACTAAACATTTCCATTTTTTGCCTCGGAAACATAGCTTATGATCCCCTCATTGGAACGGGCTTGACTAACTCCTTCCAATGTGCGTTGATAAGTTATGCTTTTGAGGCAAACATTTTTTTAAAATAATAGAATTTGCTTGGCGATTCTTTTGTGAACAGTGCTGGCCAGCTTTAGTTGTTAAGCTAGCTGAAAGGTTAATGTACAGATTATGTGACAAAAATAATCTCAGTTTCGTCACGATTTGACATGGAATTTCTGAACCTCGTTCATGAAATTTGATCTGAGCCGATGTTTAACAATTTTAGTGAACTCTGTACAGACATTTCATATGAAGTCGCGACTCACCAGAGAACCTCTATTTATTGTTATGTTTCATGAAATACTCCACACATGAGAATTATATTATTACTTGTGATTTCACTCTGACCTCACCATTCTTGATTTGTTCATATATCACAACTCGTGTTAATGTCTTGCATAATTTTACTTCATGTAATACTCTAGGCATCCAATTCGGCAGTTACCATTTGATAATTTCCTTGATTACATTGTATCTCCACCCATCTTTGATAACATATTTTAATGTGTCGCAACAGGAGTTCATATTTTATATTATCACACGCTTCGACCGAAAACTGCCGAATATCGAAAATTAACGCCGTCATCGATGTTTAGGCTTGCTTCAGATTTTTATGTAATCTGAATTTGCCAAAAATACTTGATATCTTCTCATAAAACCAAGTCATGTCTGTTTTGAAAATCAACGGATTCTGTCACCAAGAGATCGTCTAAGTGGTATGTCATGTACCCGGCCGACCCTAATCACCCGGACCCCGCCCGAACACGGATGTGACGTCATAGTCATATGACCCAGTGACGTCATGTGGGTTTGTTATGGTAGCCCGCGTTAGTGACCATCGCGGCATTGGTCATAGTGATACGTCGTGTCAGTGCGTGTTTCCGTCGTCCAGTTTGCATACTTGAGGCCGCGATTTGGTTTATATGATGACACGTGGTCTCTATGTGACACAAAATCTACTAATAGGATGGGGGTGTGTTCAAAGGGTATGTTCAATTGAACTTAGATTGTGAGTAGCTATATCTTCTCTTGAGCTCTATCGCTATCGGAGAGAAAAATATGCTTGCATAAATGTCCATATTCAGTGCTGACATAGTTTGTGTTAACCCTTTCAACCCCAGAGGCCGTTTTTTTCCGGACGGGTCACAAGCTACATCATAATGTCATTAAGTGGGATAACTACAAGGTAAATGTGTGGTAATAACACTTTGGCCAGCCGCTGATTTGTCGCGGTATGGACCAATCAATATTTTCAACTTGCAGCTCCAAGGCTGCACGTTGAAAATATTAATTGGTCTAACCCCAAATAATAAATATGGACTCTTCCAATTACTGCCATTGAACTGATATGGAACATACCACCAGGATTCAAAGCGTTAAAGGTGTGATACACTTATGCTAGAATGTAGATGGTTAATTGAGGTGGGCGTTCGTCATACTCCAATCGTGTTACTTCATTTGATGAATAACTGCTTAGTTTGGTTTTCAGAATGATATTTTCGTTCTTCTAACCTAATTCACAAGGAGGCGCGGGGGCGTTGCGGTAACCGGTTCTCGTCAGATCACCTAAGATAAGCAACGTCGATCCCGGTTAATCATTGGATGGGTGACCGTCTGAGCGTTGTGTCCTTGGGCAAGGCACTTAACCCCGATTGTCCACATGGGGCTACGATGACGCCATGTACTAAGGCATACTGCATGTCGATGGTAAGAATGTCTTCTACTAATCTAGCCTGTGCTGCAGGGAGTTACGATGTTGGGGAGCTGGCAGCTGCTCGTCGTTGCTCGGTGGTTCTCTCCGGGGACTCTGGCTTCCTCCACCCGTAAAACTGTCACGGTCATGATTAGCCACTATGCATAAGTATATGACCTTAAACACCAATAAATAAATAAATAAATAACCTAAATCACTCATTGGACTAGTCATTTTTAACCAGCAAAACTTTATCTGCCTAACAACTTAACCTTCATAAAGTGAAGCAGCAATTCCTTTACAGATGCCATTCAGCAACCATACATTCTTTACATATTATGCTGATTGTTTCCGTATTACATATTTTTTTTTATTTTTGATGTCATTTACAAACCTGTATTTGTACGTTTGAATGAGAGGCTGGCCTATTCATTTATCTCATGTCAAATTCTACGTGTGCACGAAAAGGCAAATGAGTTAAGGCTACTTTTTCGGGCTGGGTGTGGAGGATCATCTCACGTCAGAAATAAGCCTATTTTGAAACTGCCATCTTGGCTTTTACTCTATGCAAGGTCACGTGTCACGGCTCGCGAGGTGTATACATTTCAAGAAAACATGTTGTAAGCAATGGGAGAAGAGAGCAGATGAAGTGCTTCGGACCCCATTTCGTTGGTTTAAGGCAATGGCAATATTGTGTGAGAACTTTCATTATTTCGAATTGAGTTCCTATCAACTTAATTGGTGACTGAATGCACGCTGTATCGGGACTCTGTGGCTGTGGACACTGTTTCGACAATTTCTTATCAACCTACCTTACAATTGTTTACTACAGGCTTGCACTACAATGGAAGACCCTAACTCGGATAAAATACTCTCTATTTTAATCTTTCCCAAAAGATTTGGGAAAGAAAAGTGGTGTAAAAACACCACGAAAAAATAAGCCAAAACTGGGTCGAGCGCCATCGGCGCACACCCAGTAGGGGACGCTCTTCTCTTAGTACAATTCCACGACTTCCGTTAATCAGTGCGCAAGCAGTCATCAAACCATTCATTTTTTTTTTTGTCCGCGAAACGTGGAGGACGTGTCGCCGTTTTGCATTACGAAACAGTGATAATTCAACTCGTCGATAATGGTTTTCCTGTCACTGGAATTATGGATCTGAAGATCGTATAATAACAGGACTGTGTTTTACATATTCTCGTTAATATTTTCAACCACACTCTCATAGAATTTTATTTATATATTCCGTTTTCGCGAATGTTTTTTTTTTCGACATCGTGTCAACGCGGTTCGGCAATAAAATTTTTCGGCTGATAAATTTTATTATTATTATTGGAGTTAGGTGTGAATGAGGGACTGTATGGACAGGATTTCTTCACTCTGTTGAGGGCCGAATTTCTGTTTTTTAGGTCCCTGTCGGCCGTCTGGGTTCTGTCGTGTACCCACCGGTTATTTTTTTCTTCCACCTTCTCGCGTAGTTGGGGGTGTTCTTCTACTTTATGTATCTGTTAAGTTCACCTTTTTCTTCTACTGTTCTCACCTCTGTTATTTTCAGTTCGGTTCCTTTAGGGCAATTCCTTTTGCCCTCACTTTTGGTGCGTTCTTGTGGTTGTTCCTCCCGCACCAGCGGGGGGGGGGGGGGGGGCGCTGTCGTTTCGGGGCCTCCTGACACGACCACATCTGGTGTGAGTTATACCCCCTCCGTGGGGGATGTTCAGCTCCTCCCACACCCGCGTGGGGTGGGGAACGCTGTCGTTTCGGGCCTCCCGACACGACCACGTCTGGTGAGAGTTACACCCCGTCCGTGGGGGATGTGCAGCTCCTCCCGCACCCGCGGGGGTGGGGGTGGGGAACGTTGTCGTTTCGTGGCCTCCCGACACGACCACGTCTGGTGAGAGTTATTCCCCATCCGTGGGGGATGTGCAGTTTTTTTACTGTGGTGGATACTGCGGGAGCTGTTGGATTTCTGGTGAAGAGATGCCTGGTTCCGGGACTATGCGCCCTCTTCAGTCGACATCTGAGGCTGTCACTAGGGTTGTGACTCCTCCTTTGGAGGCCGAGCTAGGTGGCTCCCTTCCCTTTTCCATCAGTTCCAACAGCTCCCGTCGTATCTGCTGCTACTACTGCTGTTCCGTCTACAACGTCATCGGTCACCGTTTTAGCCGGCCTCGGCTTATCCCTGCAGGGGTCTGCAGTGATGTCTGTAGTGTGGCTGTGGGGTATCGGTCTCAGCCTTCCCTGACTCCAACTCGGCGAAGTCTGAAGTGGTTGCCGACTGAACTCCCTGCTGTGTCCTCTCAGCCGTTGAGCACAGCAGTTTTATCCCTGCAGGGGTCTGCAGAGGTGTCTGGTGGTGTTGAAGTGGGGTATCGGCCTCAGCCTTCTCTGACTTCAACTCGGCGAAGTCGGAAGTGGCTGCCGACCGAACCCCCTGCTGTGTCCTCTCGGTCGTTGAGCACAGCAGTTTTCCCCCTGCAGGGGTCTGCAGCGGTGTCTGGTAGTGTAGACATGGGGTATCGGTCTCAGCCTTCCCTGACTTCAACTCGGCGAAGCTGGAAGTGGCTGCCGACCGAACCCCCATGCTGTGTCCTCTCAAACGTTGAGCACAGCAGTTTTATCCCTGCAGGGGTCTGCATGGATGTCTGATAGTGTAGACGTAGGGTATTGCCTCAGCCTTCCCTGACTTTAACTTGGCGAAGTTGGAAGGGGCTGCCGGCCAAACACTCTACTGTGGTCTCTCAGCCGTCGAGTACCTCAGTTTTTCTCATTGGATTCGGATGTTCATGGTGGGGTCACCATGAACTCCGTGGCGTTTCCGTCCACGCACTCTGGTCCATGGCCAGTTTTGTGTGACCAACGCTTTTTGTGCAGCCTGGACCTTCTGTCCCGCAGAGGTCCGCGGCTACTCGCCTCAGTTTCCGCTCTGTTGATCCTCGGGGTATATGATACCTCACTACACATCTGCCTTCAGATGTTTTCGGCTGCAGCCCGTCGCCCCGCGTCGTGTGTATTTGAGGATCGCGACCCTTCGCTGGTAAATGGGTCAGGAGTGAAGCCACTTTGTCGGTTCGTTCCCACGTAGTTCCGTTCCGACAGTCAGTGAGCTTAGAGAGGCCCTCTCCTTTCTCACTTAGGTTCTGTCCAAGAGCCTTTTCTGTTGCTTCCAGATAGGCTACGGGTGGTTTCGGGGCGCCCCCTGTTGCGCCGCCTCCCGGGATTGGAAACAGGTAGCTTTCTGATCCCCTGGTGTGCCCACACCAAGGGAGGCGTCGGCTGGTTTGCCCATGATGGGCTATGTGTCTTTCGACTCACGGGATGAGTCTGACATTCCTGACGTCGAGAGCCAACAGTCTTCTGACTTGGGGGCAGCTCTTGACTTTGGGTTTGGGTTCCTTCCAGGTCTCAAACCGTCAAACCAGCCGACAGTGTCAGCCCGGCTGCGACCATCGGTCGCACGCCTACAGCCTGTGGAGCCACATGCTTCTGGGCGCCTTCGACCGTGCCTATCGGTACAGGTGGTTGAAGCATTTATCGGTTTTGGATTCTAAGCTGAGTTCCAAGGCTATGAAGTCGTCGTTCTTCATCAAGGTTCACACTTTTTGCCTCTGGTGCGTTATCGTTCCTACGATTTCGCCAATCCGTCAGTCTGCCAGACTGTGACGGTCTAGGATCGGGACTCCAACTCCTCAGCCATATGTGGAGTCTGGAGTCCAGTTTGGGCTTATCGAGGGGGATGCTGGAATGCGTTCTCTCTTCGATCACGTCGTCTCTGCTTTGCTGCTTATCTGCTTCCAAATTAGTTTGACGACAAACAGGTTTTTGTTTTGTGTGTGCTGTTCAAGGCGCTCATGCATCTTCTCACACACATGCCTGTTACGCGGCTAGCTTGGAATTAGTTCGCAGGTACGCTGTGTTGCACACAAGACATCCCCTTCTTGCGGGGCAGTGCGCTGCTCTTCGATCTGCCTCCTTCGGCGGGTCCGCGACTATTTCATGGTTTCGTGGTGACGGTCTGGGATGGCTCCCTTTGTCATTCCATTGATCTGCTGCTGCTTAGTCGGCTTGATCGGCCTTCTGTTGGAGGCAGGCGCCGTACAAAGCCTAACAAGTACCCTTCTGCTTCCTCTGCGAAGCTAAGGGCTGATCCTACTACCGCCACTTCTACTCACTCACAGGGTGGGTTAGGCGTCGGCAGTAGTCTCCTCGATTTCGTCCCAGGTTGAGGCACTCCACTAAGTAGGGAGTGCCTCTTCCAACATGTGTCATTTTCAACGTTACACGTTGGGAACTTTTGACCTCGGAGATAGGCGATCTTCTGTCAAAGGGGACAATCGAGGTCATCAAGAACTTTCTTTCAGTGGGATTTTGTTCCCGCATATACTTGGTGCCGAAGAAGGACGGCCGACTCTGATAGGTTATCGATCTGAGTATTCTGACCAGTCTATCATTGCTCCTCAGTTCAGCATGGACGCTTTCAGACCAGTTCGCCACTCCATTCCCCAGGATGTTTTCCAGTTCAAGGCCATTCTCTTTGGCCTCGGCTTGGATCCTTGGGGCTTCACCTGTCTGATGTCGCGTCGCATGTGCTAGTCTTACATTGCACACAGTCCAAGGTGTCTTCTTCGGCTTGTCTAGTTGATATCCTCCAGAGGCAATCCAATGCTGCTTTCCTGGAGTCTGATGTCGTCACACTGTTGAGTCTACTCACGTCACTAGGGTCCAGCGTCGACGGAGAGAAGTCGGACCTGGTCCCTTCTCCGTCTTGTCATCTGGGATGGACTTCATCAGCTCGGAGTCTTCCCCGACTGCTTGGTCTCTGTGTTTCGGTGACGGATCTCATTCCTCTAGGTCAACTGCATGTCTGACATCTCCAACACTTTTTGCACAGTCGTTGGAGGCCGAATGTCGATCCTCTGGTTCTGGTGCTTCTGTTACCTGAGTCTCTTCCTCGTCACATTCTCCCCTGACAGATGCCCAGTGGATTATACAGGGAATTCCGTTGGACTTCCCCACGTCCGATCGTGTTCTGACGGTAATCGCTAGCGATCTCGGATGGGGTGTGACGTTGGATCCTCTTGGTCTTTTCCTTCACGGGTCATGGGACCAGGATCTAGCAGCTCCTCATGTCAACAAGAAGGAGCTTCTTGCTCTTCTTTTGTGTTTCCGACAGGGGATCCCCGCTTTTCGAATTGTCAGGTCATTCTGTGGTCTGATAATTCTACGGTGGTTGTTTACATTCGGAACCAGGGCGGAACGCACTATGTTCCCATGTATGATTTGGTTCGGGATCTTCTACTGCTCGCTCAGGATGTCAACGCCGGAGCGGTGGTTCGTCACATTCCCGGTTGTCTGAACGTCCTAGCCGACTCCCTGTCCAGACGGGGCAGGTTCTTTTCCACCGAGTGGATGCTCCACATGGCGGTGTTCCAGTCTCTTTGCGATCTCTGGGGTCGTCCCCACATCGATCTCTTTGCAACTCATTGGAACCATCAGGTGGACACTTTCGTGTCCCCGTGTCCAGATGCTCTGACTTTCGCCGTGGACGCTCTGGCCCTCCTTTGGGACGGTCTTGTCGGCTACGCTTTCTTATCGGTTCCGATTCTGCCTCAGGTTCTAGCCCAGATATGAACCTGCAGTTGTCGAATCGTCGAATTCGATCACACCCCTGTCGCCTCGGTGGGTGTAGATCAATCTGCTCCGCTCTCTGTTAGCGGCGGTTCCGGCATGTCTCCCTCTACGTCGCGACTTTCTTTGCCAAAGTCGCCCGAGGAGATTTCAGGTCGACCCGACTTCATTGTGCCTTCGCGCATGTCTTTTATCGGGTCCTGTCTCCTCCGTAGTGGTTTTTAGAGACGAGCAGTGGAGTTGTTTTTCTTCTTCAAGGTTTAGCCTCTGTGGCTAAGTAGAAGGTTCTTCTGTCTATGGTGTGCGATCACTCTGTTGCTTCTGTCACTCCTTCGATCACACCGATTGCGGAGTTTCTGGTATATGTTTGTCTCTGGGGTCTCCAGCAATGGGTACAAGTCCATGCTTCGGAGACCTTTTTTCATATGTGGTACCGCATCGTTTCGGCACTTATCCTTGCCTCTCCAAGCTTGTTCAGCACTTTTTCTTGAAAAGACCTAGGACTTTGCAGTTTACTCCAAGATGGACACTTTCTTGGGCGCTGCTCTGCTTGGGGGTGGGGGGGGGGGGGGCGTTCGCGCCTTTATCTCGGGTGGATATGCGTTTTCTCACATGCCAGATCGCTCCTGAATCCATTTCTCGATGGATTTGTCTTGCTATTCGTGCAGCTTCCGCTCGTCTAGCTACTGGCGATTGTATTACCAATAGTTTTTCTGCCACGAGGTGCGTGCATTGTCTTCCTCTCGGGGCTTATACTACCTCCGTCATGTTGTCGGATGTTATGCTGGCAGCCTACTGGAGAAATACTACCTTCTCCACTTATCTGCGACAGTTGCAGGAGCAGACAGAGGACCTTTGTTCTACGGGCCCTCTTTCTTCGGCTCAGGCTGTTGTCTATCCCAGCCATTCAGCTTCTTACAGGGTCAGTTCCAGCTCCGTGCTGTTACTGCCATTTCTGTCTGTGCGTCGCACATCACCATTCGCCTCATCTTTCATTGTCTTTTACTAATGTTTGTGATGCTATGGTTTGATAGGACTAGGGATCTCTTCCTCTGTCCACGGTTCCAGTGCAATTGTGTTATGTGTGGGTTGGTTATGTGATTCCCTCCACCCTATTCTCTATTCAGCCTGTAGTAAACAATTGTAAGGTAGGTTGATAAGAAATATAAATTTTATAGTAAATTTCCTTTCTTATTATACCAACCGCAATTGTTTACATGGAGGCCCTCCCGCTTCTTATTCGGGTAAGAATCCTTCCTTCCCGCTGATCACATAACTCCTATGTTGGTGGACTCAAAAGAATGGTTTGATGACTGCCTTCGCACTGGTTAACGGAAGTCGTGGAATTGTACTAAGAGAAGAGCGTCCCCTACTGGGTGTGCGCCGGTGGCGCTCGACCCAGTTTTGGCTTATTTTTTCGTGGTGTTTTTACACCACTTTTCTTTCCCAAATCTTGTGGGAAAGATTAAAATAGAGAGTATTTTATCCGAGTTAGGGTCTTCCACTGTAGTGCAAACCTGTAGTAAACAATTGCGGTAGGTATAACAACAAAGGAAATTTATTATAAAATTTATATTTTCGGGGATTTCCCAAGCCGAGAAACTCTGTGCAACGAGTGTTTCCTTGTTGCCTCTCCAAACAAGTCCCGCCTCCGCAAAAAAAGTCAATTCGTTTAATGTCGTCTAGGGTTGCCCCTTCAGTTAAATCGAATGATGACATCGGTTCTACGAATTTTAACTTGATATTTCAAAAAACTAGTTGACTTGGCTGACCCATAACTCAACGCGATGAAGATGGAAATCGCTTTGTTTAAACCCCGCGACCCGTGACCTTGCTTAGATTAAAGTCCAAGATGGTAGTTTCGAAACTGGTTTATTTTTACAGAGGTGTTTGCCTCGATGGCAGTTGACATACATACATACCGTGAGAGGATCGGTCGTTTCTAGTGGGGAGGGGTTGTCTGCCAAATGAGTAAGTCGGCAAGATTTGAAAGCAAAATGGCTCACAGTTTTGGACGGGGAATGGACTCCTCGCCGGAAAACAACTTCGCCGGACTAGACAGTTCACCTGAGTCGCAATTCGCCGGAGGTTCATTTCGCCGGACTTTTTTTAAAAATAAAATTTAGTTGGGGTGATGTAGATTAGATGAAGTATATTTCAACTAAAATTGCTAAAATAACATTCGTCAAAAGAGATTATTTTTTTTTTATTATTATTATTTATTGTCCTCTTTTTGCTTTTATTCAAATAAGAAAGATTTGTTCTTCTGAGCCTTTTGATAGTGATTAAAGGTCACCGGACTTTAGAGAAGTGCTTGGCGGCTTGGGTTTGTTATGACAATGGGCAGTATCGAAAACTCCTACTTTGTGGCTGATTAGAGGTCGCACTACTTGAAAGGGTGATTGATAGCTTTGTTTTGTTGTGACAGTACGCAGTACTAAAACGGCGACTTTATGATGACTTTTTAGCCACAAAGGCAGACTCAAAATTGCAGAATGTTTTGATAATATTCAGCGTATAATATAAATACTGGACCTACCCGTTTAAATATGAATTGAGGACTGGGACCCAAAACACATACTGAATCAAGGATTCGGACTCGGAATGGGACTCAAGTTATGGCGATCTTTATTAATCACTGTGCCGAAAATAAAAATTAACCATCCCTGTGAGGGCAGTCCAGACTGTTAACACGTCAAACTGCCGTGACATTTTGCCGGCGGTTGCCGTACTTGTGGGAGTGCCCTATAGTTTGTTAAGTAATTATAAAGTTAGAATGAATAGATTTCATAAGAACTATCTATCGACGCCTTTATCCACGTTGTTTCATTTAACCATATGCGCATGGTATCTGTTAATCGTCCATCCACTGTCCACACCATGTATATCTGTCAATTCGACAATCTGAGCGACCACTATTTCCGCAAGCGTTTCGCTTTCCGTACAAAATACCGAAGTATGAACTCCCTAACTCCGTTACTGCTGTGTACATTACGTATCACTATAAATAAATTTCCCGTTCACAGTTGGAACCCTAAAAAATTGAGGCCTGGTCTGTTCTGCTTGGCCCGTGGACGTACCAAATAAAAAAAAAATTATATTGCGGACTTTGGGTTCAAGTTTGGACTAACTGTGAGGGTAATTAGCGCGCCTCCTTTAAACAATCCTGGATCCGCCTCTGCTTTATGAAATTGACAATTTCTTAACGCTAGGTTCGACGACAGCACCGATTATTCCGAATGCTACCCCCCCCCCTCCCCCCCCCCCCCCACTCCCATAAACTCTGGCAGATGCATTTGCCGGCTTGACAGATTGGCGACCAGGCTGACTGATCAGCCTGGTCAGAAATGTTTTGAGGCTGATTACCAGGCCTGGGCTGATAGACCTGGTGAAAATGCAAGCCCTGCCTCAGTACGTTTTCATATAATATATTTCTCAGTACGTACCCACGCCCTCAGTACGTTTTCATATAATATATTTCTGGTCCATTCACCTGTGTGTGTGTGTGTCTGCGTTTGTGTGTTGGAGGGTGGGGGGGGGGGGTGTAGAAAACAAATGTAGCCAGTTTACAAATAGTTTATTCAGTTGTTAATAAACGGTTAAATTGCCTAGCACTTGAGGCCTCCGATTTCTATTTTTTGTAGCTGGTTAAGGTATCTTAGTTTAGTTGGTCCATAAATAGTGTGTGCTGATCCCAAAAACGCAATTGGGATACAGTGGAACCCTGTTAATTGAATAGAGCCCCCCCCCCCCCCCCAAAAAAAAAAACAATTAACAAGAGTATTCAATTAACAGGGATTTGGTAATTTTCCTGTATTCTAGAGATAAACCGAGCGTTTTTTTTTATTCTATTTTATCTTGTCAAACAATATGTCAGTAAAGTGGGAGTGGCCTATTCCATGTAATTATTTCACTGATTAAACGCAAAAAGCTTGAACCATTTAGTAAGAAAAACTCAACTGATAATTTATTTTAGAGCAAAATTAATAAAATACACCCTTTAATATGTATCAAATCAATTATTAAGGACATCAGACAAATTAACTTCGCAACACTTCGTGTTTGTACAAAGTATTCTAATTATTCTAATTCTTTGATTTGGGGTATTTTGAATATTTTATTAAAACACAAAACATGAAAGGTATTGCAAATTTAATTTGTCTGATGTCCTGGCTTATCCCTACTAAATAAATGAATGATAGTCTTTATATAAAAATATAGGGGCATTCCACAAAGTACGATGGCTATTGGGAATATGTTACGGCAGTTAAGCGAGTTTTGCTGATCATCACAACGACAAGATCGCTGTTACGTGTGGTTAATCACTGGTAATTCAACAAAAAATCTGAACACTAAACTTGAGTCCGAGTCTTCGATTCAGTATGTGTTTTGAGTCCGAGTCCGAGTCCGAGTCCTCAATTCAGTGTCCATCGTCCTCATGTACCCTCCACATTTTCACAAATCAACATGGACAGCTCAACAGAGTAGGCTATTGTCTAACGTGTAAGAAAATCGTATCCGCACGGAATAATGCCGTCACTTGTGATTCATGCCATAAATGAAATCATCTTCGTTGTGGTACGGGGATAACATATTATCTTTATAAAAATGCAATAAAAGGACAATATAACATTGAATGGAACTGTAATAATTGCACTGAAACTCCATCACAGGCTAACACTGAAGCAACGCCAGTTAGAATTCGATCCGCGCAAACCTCGACTCTTGCTACTTCAACACCAATAATATTAATCAAATTAGTTCACCATTAAATGAAGATCAAGTACCTATAAACATGAACAACTCTCCAAACATTAGTGATCTTCGGGATTCTTCGTTTGTAAGTGTTGAATCGGTGCCATCTTTTAGAGGGTCCAACCACGTAGACTCACTGACCTGTCCAGAACAGTCTTTTACTGACGAAGTGGCAGGTCCTTCTGCAGTATTATATAGTGTTGTCCCGGGTGCATCAGCTCGAGGCAAAGATTTACTTACTGATTCGTATGTGGTTGACTACGCCAGTAAAAAAATGTAAGGTGGAGGTGTTCGGTTAGAAATGCCAATACTAAGTGTTTAGCTGCAGTTAGCTTTAATAAAGACACAAATGAATATAGTAGGACTGAAAAGCCTCACACATGTGAGCCAAAAGTGACGGCAAAACAAAACGCAGAGGTTAGGTCTAAAGTACGCCACGAACCGGAAACACGTCCTTTTACATCGTCCTCTACGATAGTCAGTGCTACAATAAAAGACCACTTACCACCTGAGGCTCCAGTAACAACTTTACCAAAAGCATCATCATATGTCAGAATGGCTACTAGGCTACGTCAAGGTAACCGCCCACAGAATCCATCAGATCTCACGTTCGAAATTCAATCAGAACACATACCAGAGGGGTTTTTTTACAAGGTGACTTTTCCGCTGGGCCGAGGCGGCATCTTATATTTTATACTCTATACATGGCAACATTACTGGCCAATATGAAAACTTGGTTCGTAGATGCTACCTTCAAGGCAGTTAGTGACCATTTCAAACAGTTATGAGTGATCCATGGTTATTGAAGCAAGGTGATAGACTCAAGCAGGTGCCGTTAGCAGTTATCTTCGTGTCGGGCAAGCGTAAAGAGGACTATATACCAGTTTTGTCGTTTATTGCTCAGGAACTTCCAAGCCTACAGATCTGCAAAGTGGTTATGGACTTTGAGGCGGCGGAGTGGGAAGCTTTTCGCAATGTGTTTCCCAATGTTACGTTAGCTGGTTGTGTTTTCCACTGGACACAGGCTGTCTTGCGGAAGACACAACAGTGTGGTCGTACTGAACAATATCGAAAGCGAGCTAACACATACAAATTTATCAGACAATTATTGTGCTTGCCATTTCTTCCAGCTGGTCATATCCCAAGCACATTCTCTGTGTTCAAGGCAATTTGCCGAGACAGTCCAACTGGTCCATTGAGTAAACTGATCAACTATATAGACTCTTTCTGGATCAACAATCCTTCATTCCCGGTAACCAGTTGGTCAGTATTTGACCAGCATATTCGGACAAATAATGACACTGAGGGATGGAATCATCACCTGAACACAAAAATAAACAAACCTGGTATGAACTTTTATATGCTTATAAATATACTTTGGGCGAAAGCCGGTCTCATCCCAACACAGGCACAGCTTGTGTCAAAGGAACTGTTGTCGCGCCAGCAAAAAACTTGTGTAAAAAAGAAAGAAAAAGGTATTCAAAGTTTGTTTGACCAAATTCGTAATCGCGAAACAACAGCGAACGCTTTTCTAGCAGAAATGTCAAAACTGCATGGACCAAGGGAGAAGTAATTAAGATAAAAATATTCACTCATGATACATTGTAAGGGTTTATAGTTTATAAGCCGATCACTCAGAATTAATTTGTGTACCTATTTACTGAAGTGTGAAGCAATCAACATGTGGGGATTTTTAGTCACCTTAGGGGGGTGGGGGGGGGGAGCTTCTCTTTGAAATTTCACTTATTAGTTGTACTTAATGTCGTAATATAATTTTCAGTGCTATGTATCCCACTGGGGCATAAAGCACCGAAAATTATATTACAAGAAAGTATAAATCATCTTTGCGTTGCGGGGAAGGGTGGGGGAGGAGAGTATTCTTTCGATTATTTGCTATACTTCATGTCCTAATATAATTTTCAGTGCCATGTATCCCACTGGGGCATATAGCACCGAAAATTATATTACGGCAAGAAAGTATAAATCATCTTAGCATTGAGGGGAAGGGTGGGGTGGGGGGGGGGTGTATTCCTTTGATTATTGGTTGTTCTGTTAATTTCCAGTGCTATGTACCCCCATGAATGTAAATAATACTCTAGTGCTGTTGTATTTAGTGTTTTGTTCTCATTTCTAAAGATGAATAAACGTTGAAAGTCATGCTTTGTTTTATTTTGTCTCCTCATTCCTCAAAGCCCTCTCTTCAAAACTATCTTCTTAATTTATTCTGACTTGCAAAATTATTTCCAGCGAATCGTCCAGAAAAGTTCTGGCGAATCGTCCAAAATAATTGTGTAAATCATCTACCGAATTGTCCTTGGTAATCCGGCGAAGTGTCTAAAAGTCCGATGAAGTGTCCAAAAGTTCGTCGAAGTGTCCAAAAGTTCGGCAAATTGGCATACATTTTCCAGCAAAGCGTCCAGTTTTCCGGCGAACTGTCCCGAAAAAAAATTCAGCGAAGTTGTCTTCCGGCAAAGAGTCCAGGATTCTTTTGGACATCTAGGCTTTGTGCTGTTTGTTTCTTTTATTCTCCTTTTGGGTGATGATGTGGAATGCAACTCGGGTGAAGTACATCCCATCTCTCTTGTTCATTTAGCCCTTTGAACCCGAGTGACCACTTTTCCAGCCCAGAAGCATGATACGTCATAATTTCCTCAAGTAGGATGGCTGCTGAGTGAATGTGTGGGGTAGACCAATTAATATTTTCAACGTGCAGCTGTGGAATTTTTAATTGGTCTATCCCCAAATAATAAATGTGGACTCTCCCAACTGCCTCCGCTTCTCGATGTCATGCCCTCATCGTAAGTCATCATGTACTATCCGTATACGACCTTTGAAGGGTGTTCTATCTGTTCAACTATCATGTTTGGCAACTAGTGGAGTCTCAAGTTGGTTTCTTTTTATCATGTTTCGGATGACAGTCTTTATGAGGTTGCTATGTCTATGCTATTGCTATTTCCTCAGTTTAATGTCACCCGATCCAGGATATGGAAACCGGTCTAACGTAAATTACTTTTGTGGAAATGTTTTACTTTGCCTGCTCCTTTGCAGCTAAGGAAGACTATTTCTCAATGCATTCCTTTATTGCAGAATTAGATGCGCTTAGTTTCCAACCAATCATCCATGGGTTTTTGCATTTTGTGCTATAATCTTATGTATCATGATTTGCTGTTGTGTTTGTTGTTTTCAGAGACACCAGTACATAAACCTACATGATGCTGTTTTACATTTCCTTCTCCGCCCACAACGGCCGTAGCCTCCTGTCGATGCTTTTACACCCCTTGCCTATGGCCTTGTCAGTGCTGGTCCAACTTCTTCTGCCACAAAGTCACTGTATCTCACAGTGTGGTATGATGCTGAATCTGATTCTGTATCGCTACCGAGACAATCTGATACGTGCTATTAATTTTTGGCCATGGTTTCATGTTGTTGCATATTATTTACATTTCATTTATTAAAAAAATGTGTTTTTCGTGATATGTGGCAGGTGGATGTGCAATTGACCAATTTGCATTTTAAAAAAAACAACATTTTTTTTGTTATTATTATTGAGGTACCACCATTCGGAGCTGCACTTCGTCATGTTTTTACCTGTGAAGTTTCAATTTTGTTGAAACTTGCTGGGTGAGGGAGGTATGTGACGAAGTGGGCTATGCAAGCTCTGTGGAGCTCGGATTCAGCTCCAACATGTAAAATATACTTGGCAGAGTAAATTCTGACAAGGAAATTAACAGAGCACAGTGTCTACTGTTACAATGAGATATTCCAAACAAACGCAGTCATCTACAGAAATGATACTGTGTGCACTAAGTACAACTAGAGAATTCTTTACATAAAATCGCTTAAATTGTCAATCACTCTAGTCTATTATTTGAGGGAGGTATGATAGCATTTCACGTAGTTAACTAATATAAATATTTTATCCAGTAATTGTTGTTGGGTCGCCACTTTTAGTTATTAAGTATTAAGTGTTAAATAGAAGGGATGATGCAATACTCACTGTTCGGGACAGCCAGAATCCCAGCGAGAGACTCCCTCTCACTGGTGCTTTGCTGTCTCCAGTATGAATATAAGTAGGCATCCTCAGTAGTCAAATCGGATTTTTCACACCTTAAAGTTTCTGCCAAAACTAGCTTTTATTAGTTCCTGCCAGAAGTAGAAATTCTTATTTGTTCTGCTAAAATAAGTGCTGTAACACCCTCTTTAAAAGCTTGAGACATAAAAAATTGCAAGGTGGGTAATGGCTTTAAGCCATGTTATTTAGGCTGCTAGTTCATTTTCGCTGTTAGGGCTGTATTGCTGGCTTAAGAGTTTTGGCTCAATTTTGATAATCCTTTGTTAAGAGCTTTAGTCCATGTAGGAGCAATGACAGTACCTCAATAAGAAATTTGGTTCCATTTTATAAACTGAACGATTTTTAGCATTATTTTAAGATATGAGTTTAAAAATAAAGGTTTTAACATTGACACTTCTCAAAATTAAAAATTTATTCCACTAAAATTAATTTTGAGTTTTGTTAAATTATTTCTGCCTGAAATTTCTCCTCAGATGTATCCTTAACCCAAGTCCAAAAATTGAGAACCTGGGAACACAAAAATTAACCATTAGACCATCCAATTGGCCGCCAGTCCTAAAACAAAAAAATACACAATGTTGGTCCCATCTTGCAAACTCTCCCGCTGTCCTGAATTAACTCCTGGTGTTCTTATAAGAATATCTGGGATTGATTGACTTTGGGACATAAAGCAACCGAACTTTGCTGCTTGGTGCGCAACCAGCGAGTGTGGAGTCTCAGGAACCCATGATCTGGAGAATATTACGAACCAAAGCTTTTGGTTATTTCATTCTACTGCCAAACATGGCGGATACTGGGCGTTCTAGACACCACATTGCCACAAGACCACACTTTGTCAAGGTACCATAACTCATACCACAAGCGCGCCTATGTGAGTCTATGTGATCAGTTTCGTGTGTCATCCGACACCGGCTGGGAGGGGGCAAGTGACTATATGATGGTTTGGTTACTCTCTCCCAAGCCAGGCTGTACTATCATACGCCTGAACATACTCTACACCCGACCAGTCGTAGATTGTCATCAACAGGTAAATACGGAAGACCCTGCTATAAAGAACTCCTCCTTATTATCGCCCCAACCTCCAGTGTTTGAGGATCTGTCAGTACCACTCTGAGAGAGAGAGTGAGGGATAGAGAGAAAGAGAAGAGAGAGAGGGGGGGGCATCATCTTGAATGTCGCTGTGTTCAAGTGCGGGGTTATTGAATTCAATGTCATCCATTGTAAATTGGACAATTAAGATGGGGGTTAAATACAAGCAATATGATGTCTTCCAGTCAATACGCAGGGGTGCAAAAATGTGCAGTATGAAGGAATCGATATCTGTTCAGATATGGGGTGTAACTAGGCTACGGGTCAACGCAGGTGATAAGGACGCCTCAGAGGAAGAAAACAAGACCATCGCTTATGCCTATGGCAATAGGTTCTTTAAACTCTCGTGGAGAGCATATGCCCTTCTGCAAGATTGTGCTTGGTGGCGTTTGAGCTTCAATGACTACAGTTGAGTTTATCAGGTCACAAGCAATACAGCTACCAAGTAAACCTCTATGAATATCAGCTTCGAGTGTAATCGGTCACCCTGACACACCTGGCCAGAATGATTCATACCAGTAGGATGTGCCCTTCGCCATCCTTTATGACCGAGTCCTCCAACATAGCAAGGTCGCCAAAGATAAAGGCAACACGCAGCTGAATATCAGCTTAAATGTCCCAGCGAGAAGAATGAAAAGCATTCTAATGCTCTTCGGAGGTCTGAGTGCACGTCATATGCCCGCGAATCTGCAGGTTTCGATAACACCAAGATCACAAAAGTCGAGTTGAGGTGCGATGGTCACGAGGGGTCTGGCTCTAGCAGATGCCACCCTGGCTGAGTTTTTTACCCCTAAATTCGCTCTGTGGTTTGACATGCAGATGACAACCGGTGATGACCGGCTTCAGGGCAGTGGTCATAGGGTTGAAAATGTGAGCGAGGGCACCACCATCCAGATCACCAAGGCCCTGAAAAGACCAGTGCATTGAACGTCTATCTGTATGTGATCATGAATGCTCAACTCAACATCGAGGATGGCCACTAAGTCTCAAAAGTATATTGATCCCTTAGGATATCACACAGACTTCCACCACTCAGCGATCATCTGTAGCCAGACCAGCTACGGGAAGACAGTTTTCATTTGTGATCTGTAGGAAGCCCCCCCCCCCCACCCCCCACCCCCCCCCCCCCCAAATGGGGTGCAAGCAACTGGCCGTCTGATAAACACAGAACTGAGTCAGACTTAGTCCGTGTCTGACCTCTTGTATCCAGGCTTGGAAGGCGACTATAGCGTTTCATATTTATTTATTGGAGTTTAACGACAGTTTTGACAGCCAGGGTCACCTCATGTCGGACAGTTTTAGGGGTGGAGGAAACCGGAGTACCCAGAGAGAACCATTGCATTGAGGAACGGTGAGCAACTGTCAGGCTCCTCAACATACTAGCTCCATACAAGCAAAGTTGAGAGTTAAATAAAATCTGGCATTGGTTGAAGACATGTGCACCATGGAAATGCATGACGCCTTAGTGCACAACGCCTCCGTGCCCCCACGTGGGCAATGGTGGTGAAGTGTCTTGCCCAAGGACACAACGTGGTTGCCACAAGTGGGATTTGAACCGAGGATCTCTCGGCTTGCAGCAATGCACCTCTACCTACTGAGCAACCGTGCCCCCATAGTGTTGCATAAAACGAGAATGTTACTTAACATGGACTGTGATCAGGTTATCAACCAAATATTGAAGGACAGAATGAGCTAGAGTCTATGAAGGGTGCCACTGTGACTCTGGATGATGTAGTACATCAAGCAGGACAAGGCCTCTCTGCTAACTCGATCGACTCAAGGATGTTACGCGGCCTTAGTGTTTAACTAGATTTGGGGACTCCGGTGGCGTCTTCTAGAGGTGGCTCCTTTGTTCTACAACAAGGGCAGCAAGTAGTGTTGTGTATGTGGCAATCTATGGTTACTTAAAGTGTCAGCCACTACTGATTAACTGGAGAGTTAATAAACAAACTGGAACTTATAGGTACAGTTTCTACTATTGTTTATTCATTCTACACAGTTCAATAAAATTCAAACAAGCGTTTGGAGCTGGAATAACACAATTTGGGACATCAGCTCCTCTATCAGTGCACCAGGTCGTTCAATATCTCAATACTACTACATAACCTAACAGACTAATAGCTTAACAGCGACGCGACTTAACTATCAAATTCTTAGTGGCTTTTTCACTCAAAGCCCATGCTATATAGTTTGAGTTCCTATCTCTGTCAGTTGGTGGATCAGGTGGCGACTGACTGTTGCCAGGCTCGCAAGTGGATTACATACTTTACCAGTCAGCATGATTAAGAGTTGCGTCACTTGCAGGTAGTAAACAACTTGTGACAAGTTTCACTTGAATCCATACCCGTCATGTTGAATCAGCCACAACCCGAGGCGGGTCTACTTGGTCAACTGATAGGGTAATGAACCTCTCTTAATCTTTAGCCATTAATGAGTGAAATACGGTGAATTTGAAGACTAGTTCAACAATCCGTTTATAGAGTTACCATACTTAGAACTGCAGGGTATTGTCTCTGTTGGGTCTTGAAAACCTCTTATCGTCTGGCGATGGTCAGCTGTTCATTAACTCTCAAGCAGATTTGAAGTATTTTGTTTACTATTCTCTCCACTTCTAATACTTATCATGCAGTGACTTCTAAGTTCTAAAGTCAATTCTCAAGGGGTTTGCCAGATGTGTACTCTATTAAATTGTACTTAATCACAGCAGGTAGAAAATAATGGAAGAGAGTTTCTGTCCAATAATAGTAAGATTTTAGATTTCAGAAATAAATGAATTCTAACAACTTCTAAGTGAATAGATTTCTATTTTTCCATCCCCCTTTCTACTCCCATGGGAGGGTTGTCTTTTCCCACGACCCCGGCCCGACGACCCTGGGCCGAAAGGCTTATTAACCCCCCCCCCCATAGGCTACATTTTGCTACATTAACCTCCCCCACCTAAGATCAAAACCCAGCAGGAATTTGATCTCGATGAAAAATTCAAAAGTCGAAATGGAACATACGGAGGGTATTAAGTCATGATACGTGATTACTAGCAATTTGTTCTGGATTACCTCGGGTGCCTGGTGCATAGTTAATTGCCCAAAAACTCTGAAATGTAAAATAAAAGGAAACACAATCCCCTAAAATATATTTACATCACTTGTACATGGCAATGGTTCTCATTTATCAATCACAATTCACCTGATGGTTGAAACCGGAAATAAATGTGTGGACTACGGAAACCACTATGTCTACGAGTAGCTGGTTGCCAATGAATAGTATGTTGGCAATGTGGACAAGTTTGGTGCTCGTCCATCCATTGTAGACCACAAGCTTCGTCAGCGCAATGTCTGCATGTTGGACAATGAAGCACCACCACTGGTTGGGTCCCGATGACCTCAAGACAAATGCAACAATGTTCCCCATTTCCTGTAACAAATGTGGAGGTGTCAATTGTCTTTGTTGCTGCTCTCTATGGCGACAATGAGCTGTCATGACTGAATGGTACATTGACATTTGTTTCTTTCAATGATGGGATTCACGTACATCATCCCCGAAGAAGGTGATTCTCAACTTATAAGTATCAATAACCTCTTCTACGTACTCTCCTTCACAAAATGGCCTCACAAATCCAGGATTTGGTAACTCGTAAGCCCCTCTCTCTCTCATCAACGAAGTGTAGGCAAAATGATTGAAGTATCTACCATCCCAACGGTAGTCACTCCAATAACTGACCACACTTTCGGTCGTAATACAGTGGGTGATATGTGCTGCTCATGGTGGATTAACACATTCAACCAACCTACCAAGGAGGAGTCATCCCTCACAGGTAATACAGTAGCAATAGTATACCTCGTATACTGGTTGGTCTCTACATTATAATGTAGGACCTCCCAATAATGAACCCAGAGTTGGGAGCATCGCACGCCCTCCATATCATGCGTAAAGGAATGATTTGCTATTGCCTACGGAGTTCCAACCTGGTTACCTCACGCAGCTTCCATGATCTTCGCTCCGCCTGTTGCACCTGATGATTGTACTTTTGTTGATCCTCTATGTTCTCATCAAATTCCGGTAGATATGCCGATGCCATGTCTTACTTCCTTAAAAGAACTATTGACTTATTATCCTTGCAAATATGTATCTATTTATATCTATATCTCTACTGCCCTGTGAGACATGACCTCGCACTCCTGGGTGTACGTGCTTCTGGTGCCTTTTCTGACAGTCAAGCCACACTCGTACTAGTTTTTCTGATTGTCTTGTATTTTAGGGTTTCTGGTGAGTACTTATCTAAACTCTGCCAGATCCCCTACTCTAATCGTCTAAATTTTTGTAATGTTTTTGGACGTCACAATTTTCAGATTAAATCGAATGGTAAAAGAACCATGTAAGACAATCACACATAACCTGTACTCCCTCCACATAACCCCTCCTCTCCACTCTTTAATACAATCTCAAGGAAAGAGTAGTAGCGACATTGACAGAGTATTTCATGGAGCCTCATAATTCGTGGATTTACTCATCGCGTGGTACTCCTGCTATATTATAAGTTCTATAAATTCTCCCTGGATTTGAATAAAAATGAGAATGAAATCCATCATAAGCTGGGTGACATTGACGGTACGTCACATATCTCATGTCAGGTCTAATTCTGCATCGGATTTTGAGGATTCTTCGCAATAGGGTTACAGAGGATCTGTGTGGTATCCTCCACTGTTGCCGGAGAAGGTTCATACTATAAACCTGATGGCTTTGTTCGTCCACATCTGGGTCAGCTATGGGTATACACTCATAGCTACCAGGTGCATCTGAGCATTCCCTGACCTCAAAACTGCACGCACTCTGTTCTTCCCGGCATCTATAACCAATTAAATCTGGGCAGTTTTGATTCTCAATAAAATTTGATCGTGTCTCAAAATTTAGAAATCTTGATTTTATTGTTAAAACCATATACCGTTCTATTTTTATAAACATTCGATTCTGCATAAAGTCGGTAAACATACTTGGAAATGTGGTCTCACTAGCTAAAGGATCAATATCATATACCCTACAAAAATCTAACTGATAGGTATTTGGTCGCACTGTAGAATAGTGTCGCCTTCTAGGTACACAGTGAACAATACAATTTTCACAACAAAAATATCGACAGGCATACTGTCGTGTTGCCTCATCCACATATGGAAATAATTGTCTATGCAGGTGTTAGAAATGACCCCATAACCAGCTTGATAAGCCTCATCATTGTCTGTGTCTAGATCAGGACCAGAGTCTGTTCAGGCCGCAGCCATTGTTTTTCTTACTACTTTATTTACAACACAACAATCACTCTAGATTATATATTGTCTTTGTCTTTATTGTCACTTACACAGAAGAGGTAATTTCTTGTAATTCATCAAAACTGTGTCTCTTGTTACCCATCGTAGCACTCACTGTATTAATTGATAGGTGGTATTGTCACGACCAGGAAAATAACTATGCATTAACAGTTGTGTGCTCATTGCCATACACAAAGGTTTTAATTCAAATAACCCTATAGGTGGCATTATTCTC
Source organism: Pictodentalium vernedei (assembly GCA_031216915.1). NCBI lineage: Eukaryota > Metazoa > Mollusca > Scaphopoda > Dentaliida > Dentaliidae > Pictodentalium > Pictodentalium vernedei. Next base: position 156,416,571 of record CM062294.1, read on the forward strand.
TGTGGTTTAGGATTTTTGTGTTTTGAGCAAGTTATCAAGAACCACAATGGTACATTCATTGTAACGTACCATAACTCTTCCTCGATGCGTGTTGCAAAAGGCAAATCAATTTGTAACTTAATTCCAACTGGATGTGTGTGTATGGTCCGTATACTGTACTGACTCATGTCGAAGCCCAGGGGGTGCTTGCAGTGGATAAATTGCAAAGTGTGGGGGGGGGGGGGGGGGGCTTCAGGATGATTACTAGTGCTTGCAAGTCGCATTGAGATGCGTCGGAAATTGGCGATATAAGACAAGTAAGTATCCACTGGGTATGTTACGTTTCTTTGGAAACCGCCTCTACCAATTTTATAGAATTTGCTTTAAAAATTCTCATAATTATCTTGTACATACATTTCATTTTCAGATTTTGGGTTTTAATCCTCAATTTAATGAATAATACAAACAGAAAACCATGCGGTATTGTTTTCATTTTGTTTTTGTACAGGTTACTCTCAAAGCCAGAAATGGACGTAAGTATGTCTGCAAACCACCCCCTTGAAAACAGACAAACATAGTCTGTTTAAAAATAGCTGTTTTTTAAATATGTACATTTATTACAAATAAAACAAAATATAGCTTCACACAAAATCAATAAAAAAAAATCGTAATATGAAGACCAGATAAAATTTACACAGCGGAATATGAATAACAAAATAGTTGCCTCCCTTGGCAACATTCGAAAAATTTATTTTACACTGAAAGTCATAACTTCACATGTTGCAGAGCATGATGAAATGATAAATGAGCATGTTTTATTGAACCAATAAGTCATAAATCATATCCCTGGTTATATTGTTATATAATTCTCAAATACCAGAGTTGTAATTATTTTTTATTTTTAATTACCACTTTCCCATTAATTTCTGAACACCCGTTTTTCACAATGAGTTGTGCACGCTCAAAAGTGGCAGTGTTCTTTCACAGTGAGTTGTGCACCGCTCGAAAATGGCAGTGTTCAATCAGTATCTTTCCGATGATATTCAACCACTGTGAAAACTGTGAAAACTATATGTTGTGGGCGTGTTTCAGACAACTATTGACAGCAGCCTGCACACTCATTTGAAACAAGTGACAGCTTCCAAAAACGAGGTCGATAAAAAAATAAACAAGTCAATTTTGCTGGGGATATATAATTTTTTAATAAAAACTTATTACACTGAACTCAGGCATAATGTATTACACAAAAGACAAATTTAACAACACAAAAATCTCAACTCCAAAAAATATACATAATACAGTATTACAGTTCTATTTGGTAAGTACAGTGTTGCAACAAGTCACCTGTTTTTCCATTTGATGCCTGTAAATTTGACGTCTTGTCTCAAACAACTTTCGTCCAATTTGAAACTTGGAGGGTGGGCTTTGACTCGAGTAGGGCATCCTGATTCACAATTCTGAAAAAGCCGGGGTGGGCTTTGGCACAAGTATGGGCTTCGACACGAGTCAGTACGGTAGCTCCCACCTCTGGACAAAAAGAGTTTCTTATCATCTACACACTTATCATGCCCAATTTTGGGTATGTTTCGAATTCTCTGTTTGTCTTCAATTGAAGTATCTGATTCTAATTGATATATTGCGACCAACTTACTCACGTCAGGCGACATATTCATGGTGACATTTTTCAACAGCACAGGCAATGTCTTCATGCAAAAGATTTCTAATTGAAAATTCATGTTCACGAAAGGTACCTTCACTATGATGACTAATTTATCTTGAGTAAAGACTGTTGCTGTGGTTAACAAATGATAATACTGCCATATTTCTTTCTCTAAGTCTAAGGGTAATTGTGTATGGTTGTCAAGCTTCCCTTGCAAACCGCGTAACACAGTTGTCAACAAGGTCGGGGTGAGGATTTGCAGTGATAGTTTTTCAACTGCCAATATATCCATCTGTTCATGCCCATCACACATATAAGTCTCGGCAGTTGTAATCATCAGTTTTATTTGAGTCACCACTATGATGATACGCATGCGTAAAATGTTCAATAAAGGCAAGATGATTCTCTACATCCTGTAGCTGTCAGGTAACAAAACAAAGATTTTCCCCATGACACTTTATAACTCGTCCTATCAACTGATCTTTTATCCTATAACTCAGCGGGCCCATTTTCTCTATAACTTGGAAAGGATATTCCCTCTTTTTCTCCAACTTACCTTTTGATGTCCCGTCTTGATACATAACAGGGTTACATACTTCAAACCAGATGTCTTTTTCCCTAAGCATTGTTGTTTCATGACACGTTTTTGCTGTCGCACCTGCTGTTGGGAAAATGCCTTATGCCGTTCTTGAATAGCAATTTTATGGGGTTCTTCTCCCGTATATTTCTGTCTGGGTTTCAAAATAGTGTCTAATTGTAAAACCACATCCCTTTCATACAGCAGATAGTAGGAAGAAAATCCAAAGGACTTGCTCCCATTAAATCTGATGGCAGCAAGGGCTTGGTTAATGAACAAGTCCCAAACTTCAAGGTTTTTCTGTGACATTTTCGCCAAGACATCATTTTGTGTTCTGTGGAATCATTCCACTTTCCCATTTGACTGTGGATGGTAATATGAAGTGGTCACATGGTGAATTTTCAAATGTTCAGTCAAATATTTCATTACTTCATTGCAATTTTCGGAGGCATTGTCCATTAATAACTCCAATATAACTCCAATGGACAACCAAATCTTGGGAATATTTGGTCTAGTAACAAATTTGCAACCGTTTCCACTTTCTTATCTAGTACCAGAAATGCTTCAGGCCAGCCAGAATACATATCAATAAAAGTGATGATGTATCAGTTCCCAGAGAGTGTTGGTAAGTGTACTTTCCTTGTATTCCGAGCTCGACAGGTAAGACATTTTTCATCATATTGATAAATGTGCTTATTTAAATCTGGCCAGAAATATTTTCTACTTATATTGTAATACACTTTATCAATCCCTAAATGTCCTAAGTCATCATGGTATTGTCTCAACACCTCCGCTATTAAATGATCAGGTACACATAACCTCACTCTTGGGTTATCATCCATAGGGCTAATATAATGTAATACTTCTTCTATTAACATATATCTACTACTAATATTGGTTGGGATATTACTACCAAGATATTTCCTTTTAATTTTCATAAGTTTACTATCTTTTTGCTGCTCCAATTTCATATCTAAATCTTGGTCATTAACTTTTGAGGCTCCATAGCTGAACTTGAACTTTGCATGGGTACTGACACATTGGCAAATCGCTTTGGGTCGATTTTATCACTTTTAATCACCACCACTGTCAGGGCCTTATCCGTATCTAAATCATCCATATTGTAATTTGGGACAACATTCGCTAACACCTCAGGTAACCTTGATATCATATGTGCACAAGTATTCTGTCTCCCGGGTAAATATTCAATTTTGCAATTGTAACTGGCTATTTTCAACCCCATCACTGCACTTTGGCATTGTTTTGGGGACTCATCAGCAAGTATCGCAAGGGGGCATGGTCTGTCTTGATGACAAACTGCACCCTGTAGATAATTGTTGAGTTTGTCCAAGGCATATGAGATGGCAAATGCCTCTTTTTCAAATGTTGACCACTTCCGTTGTGATTCTCCCAATTTATGAGACAAAAATATTATGGGTTTCTCATCAGATGCCCCACGTAGCTGTCCTGTACCATCTTCACGTGGTTGGGTTAAGACCACTCTTACACAAATCCCCGAGGCATCTGTGTATAGAACATAACCCTTTTGGGTGTCGGGGTAGCTCAAATGAGCCACTTGTGGCAAACTGTCTTCTAAATAATCGAAGGCTTTTTGTTGGGCCTCCTTCCATTGAAATCTAGCATACTAATGGCTGTGCAATTTCACTAAAATTTGGTATAAATCTCCTAAATAGGACACCATCCCCAGAGAGCTTCTTACTTCTGTTACAGTTGTAGGCGGGCCTAATTTTCTGATAACTTCAACTTTGCTCGGTTCCAGCTCAGTCCCATCACCACTAATGACAAAACCAAGATAAGATGTTTCACTTTGAAAGAATGAGCACTTTTTTGCTTTTAATTTTAATTTATGTTGCTTTAGGCATTTCAAAACTGCTCTTAAATGTTCAATATGGGATTTTGCGACCCGACTGAATTCCAAAATGTCGTCTAAATACGCTAATGAAAATTCGCTCATTCCATCTAGGACCACCATCATGAGCTACTGAAAATAATGTGGTGCATTCTGAAGTGCAAAAGGCATGACATTGAACTCATATAACCCTCTGTGACACGTAAAAGCTGTGTTTTGTTTATCAGCTTCATCCATCTTGACTTGCCAATAACCTGACTTCAAGTCAAGGGTGGTGAAATATTTGCACCCATTCAACAAGGTAAACACATCATCAATGAGTGGCAACGGCCAACTGGTAACCTTGGTTACCTGATTAAGGTGTCTAAAATGTACACAAAAGCACCTTGAGCCACCCTTCTTGCCCACAAGCAGACAGGGAGAGCTCCATGCGCTCTGTGACCTTTGGATAATGTCTGCATCTAGTATTTCTTGTATTGCATTATCCATATTTTTTTTATTTCAAGAGTGGGACATGATAAGCTCAGCTCTTAATAGGTCTTGCATCCCTGTATCGATTTTCATTGTTATTGTGTCAGTCTGGGTTAAATCTTCATTAGTTTTTTACAAATATATCCTGCGGTTCACAGATTAATTTCATTAATAAGTCCCTCTTATCTGGTGGCACTTGAATGTCACTATCTGTAAGTTGATCGACATTATCTATGTTACCAACTGTACTAAGTTTCATCACTTCTTGTTTGCTATCTACTAAGTCCTCCTCGGCAGTTACGGGGTCAACATTTCCCACAATACAACCCCGCTTCAATGTGTAATGCTTATTGGTAATGTTAATCAGCCTAACTGGTATATTACCACAATTGTTACTTACAATGCTGTTACTTACCATTAACCCTGGTTGCTCTGCAATATAACTGTGCTTTACACCATTATGTTCTAAGAATTCAGAGTCAAAAGATGATCTTAGCTGTACAAACACAAGTACTCTGTGGTTTCAACTCAATGTTATTCACTAGACGGGTTAAACATGACACATGCAAATCTTTTACTAGTGGAATCAATCAAATGCAGTGCCTCCCACGCTAGTTCGTTGAGTTAGTTCGAGCAAGATAACTTTAGCCCACACTAGTTTTCACTCGGCTGTTCACCAACCCTTTGCTCTGAGCAGCGTCCTAAACCGACCATTATCATGAACAATTCAACAACTCTCACCCGGCCATTTATTAACTCTCTCCTATGTAACGTCCAAAATCGACAAGCACCTTCTAATGATCTCAACAATATTTTCATGATATATAATTGTTTTTCTTCATTTTCTGTCTTGGAAATATGGTGTATGCACACTCGTCCTCGATTAGTGGGCAATAGAAATCAACTGCCAAGCATAACAGGTGTGGCTGATGCAAGTATTAGACCCAGGGGGATGGTGCATTTGTACTTTTCCATTAATGGGTTACCCCAATCACAGGAGGTTTGGTGTTGGATGATAATGATCATTTGTGGGGTACAAGTACACCACCATGATATGTATCACAGCACACTGGTGAGAATTTAGTAGCATTTCAGCATCAAGTATGATGTTAATGCCTAATAACTCACTCACTCACTCACTCACTCACTCACTCACTCACCCAACCACCCACCCAACCAACCAACCAACCACCCACCCACCTACCCACTCACCACCCACCCACCCACACACCCAACCACCCACCCACCCACCCACCAAAACCCACCCACTTACTCACCCACCCACTCACTCACTCACCCACCCACCCACCCACCCACCCACCCACCCAGTCAGTCAGTCAGTCAGTCAAGTCAAGTCAATCAAGTCAAGTCAAGTCAAGTCAGTCAGTCAGTCAGTCAGTCAGTCAGTCAGTCAGTCAGTCAGTCATAAATGAATGCAAGAATGAATGAATGAATGAATGAATGAATGAATGAATGAATGAATGAATGAATGAATGAATGAATGAGCTCACTATCATCATCGAGGGGTCATAAGCCATATTTCCGAGACAACAAAAACAAAACAAAAAAAGCAAAATCCAGAAAAACAAACAACAGTGTACAAATCTTGAAAATTGGCTTGTGGTCAATGGCGCTGGCAGTTTTGACGTTACACTTGGCAGATGGTCAATGCTCAACCGAGTGAGAATTTGGGATTAAAGTTATTTCACTGGTACTAAATTGACGAACTAGCGTTAGCTGTACTTCAAGGTATAGTTTCACTAATTAAAAGTTGATTTGTTCATGACTAATATTACATAATTTCTTCATGGAATGTACACTTTAATAACTAACAATTAACAAACATAACAGCCCTTATTCGAGCACGAACAACAGACAACACTCATAAGAAGTATTATTGAGAGATTAATTTGTCTTCCATCCCTTGCATCGGGGGGGACAGCTCACGCCCCCCACAGCATGCGCTCGTTCCAATGAGGGGTCACAAGCCATATTTCCAATGCGAAAAGTAAGGAAATCATGAATTGCAAATAGCGGGTTGATGAATAGGGCTGCCCGTTTTGGCACTACATATGGTAAAGGATTAGTGACTAACCTAAAAATGAATAAAGAGGAGGGGATCTTAAATTATCTTAATGATGATAAATTGACGAACTAGCACTAGGGGGCATGAACGAACGAATGAACAAATGAATGAATGAGTGAACAAATGAATGAACAAATGAATTAATGACACTAGTAATACTATGAATGAATGAATGAGTGAATGAATGAATGCATGAATCAAAGAATGAATGAATGAATGAATGAATGAATGAATGAATGAATTAATGAATGAATGAATGAATGAATGAATCAAGGGAAGAGATAACCCTTCATCCGGCATGGATGTCATATGACACTAAAAAATAGTAAACAAGTTCTATGCTATTTTGTTCCATCTTATATGTCGAGATACACTGCCCACGACCCCCCCCCCTGGAACAGGCTCACTTTGATGAGGGGTCATAAGCCACATTTTCGAGAAGAAAAAAAAACAAACAAAAAAAAACACCTGCTCGTTCCAATAAGGGGCCATAAGCCACATAGCCACATCTCCAAGGCAACAAGAAGAAAGAAATCACAAAGATTTGGTGGTTATTTGTGAAAAGCGTTGGTCAGTATTGGATGCTATGCAGAACAAAGGGTGAAAAGCCGAGTGAAAACTATTGTGGGTTAAAGTTATCTTGCATGAACTAGCTTGACGAACTAGCGCGGAAAGCACTGCATGTGATGATGACGATCATTTGCAGAGCAGAGGGTTGGTGAATACCCAAGTGAAAACTATTGTGGGCTGAAGTTATCTTGCTCGAACTAACTTAACGAACTTGCACAGGAGGCACTGCATTTGATGATGATGATCATGTGTGGGGTACAAGTACACCACAGTGATATATATCACAGCACTGTGGTGAGAATTTAGTAGCATGTCAGCATCAGGCATGATTTTAATGCCTAATAGCGGTTGATACAAATATGAGGTTTACCGATCTTAAATTGTGAATCTAAGCAGCATCTCGGCCACCCACTCACACAATCTGTCAATCAGTCAGTCAATCGGTCGGTTGGTCGGTTGGTCGGTCAGTCAGTCATGAATGAATGAATGAATGAGCTTATTATCATCATCGTGAGAGGTCATAAGCCATATTTCCGAGACAACAGATAAAAAAAATGTACAAATCCTGCTAATTGGATAGTTGTCAATGGTGCTGGCAGTTTTGACGTTACACTTGGCAAATGGTCAATGATCATCCGGGTGAGAAGTTGGGATTAAAGTTATTTCACTGGTACAAAATTGATGAAGTAGCGTTGGCTTTACTTCAAGGTATATTTTCACTGATTAAAAGTTGATTTGTTAATAAATAATATTACTTAATTACATCAGGTAATGCACACTTTAATAAATGACAATTAACAAACATAACAGCCCTTATTTGAGCACGAAGAACAGACGACTCTCATAAGAAAAATTGTTGAAAGACAAATTTGTCTTCCATCCCTTGCGTCAGAAGCACAGCTCACAACCCCCACCAGCACGCGCTCGTTCCATTGAGGGGGCACAAGCCACATTTCTGATGCAAAAGTAAGGAAATCATGAACTACAAATAGCGGGTTGATGAATAGCGCTGCCTGTTTTTGGCACTACATATGGTAAAGGAATAAAGAGGGGTGATTTTAAATTACCTTAATGATGCTAGCTGACGAACTAGCGCTAGAGGCACTGCAGGGTTTCAATTATCTGATGAATTGTTGAAGTGCTCTTGATAAAAAATAAACGAGGTGGAGGTACTTTAATTTGTTACCCTAAACAGCAAGTCAGTCACACATCCACACACTCGATCAGTCAAGCACCCACACATCCATCCATCTGTCCGTCCACCCAGAATGAATGAATGAATGTATGAATGAATGACTGAATGACTGAATGAATGAATGAATGAATGAATGAATGAATGAACGAATGAATTAATGAATGAATGAATCCAACATGGATGTTATATGACACTGGTAAACAAGTTATAGGATAACTATTTTCTTCATCCCTTATGTCGAGATATACCAACCACGACCCCACTAGAACAGGCGCAATTTGGTGGGTCATAAGCCATCTTTTCTTTTCTTGAGATGCCCCCCCCCCCCCCCCCACAAAAAACCCCTCTATATTCAATGGCCACGTCCCATGGAATCCCTTTTTGTGAAATGTCTCTGGTTATGGAATCCCTTTTTAGTTGTATGAGGTCTATGAGAAAAGCCCTCAATCAAGCCTAATTTACATCCAGCATGTGCTTATGTGCTAGTACACAATGTGTCACATTGTGCCTTTTCACATAAGCACATACGACAAAAAAGGGATTCTCCAGAAGATTCTCCAGAAGGTATCCTAGATAGGTATCCTCAAATAATACAATACTAGGTCATAGGTATCCTCGTATACCCATATGTGCCTATGTGCTAGTGCCCAATGTGACACATTGTGCCTTTTCACATAAGCACATATCAGCACATCCAGCATGTGTCTATGTGGTAGTGCACATTGTGTCACATTGTGCATTTTCACATAAGCACATATCAGAACATCCAGAAAGTGCCTATGTCCTTGTGCACATTGTGTCACATTGTGCATTTTTGCAGAAGCACATGCGACAAAAAAGGGATTCTCCAGAAAATATCCTCGAAAGGTATCCTCAAATAATACAATACCAGGCCATAGGTATCCTCAAATACCCGTATGTGCCGATGTGCTAGTGCGCGATGTGTCACATTGTGCCTTTTCACACAAGCACATATCCGCACATCCAGCATGTGCCTATGTGCTAGTGCACCTTGTGTCACATTGTGCCTTTTTACATAAGCACATATCGGCACATACAGCATGTGCCTTTGTGCTACCTGTAACGTGTACAATAGAACAAACATGTTTAGAGAAGTCAGAATAAATAGAACAAAGAAGTCATAAAAAGGGATTCTGGGGGAATTCGAACCAGAAAAACTACTCTAATTCAATCGAACTTACCCCTGGGGGCCCTCTGTACTATAGCACTACGTGCTACTATTAAAATCTACGATATATGACGGTCCTAAAAAGCATTCTAGGGTAATAAAGTGGATTTTGGTGATTTGGAGGGATTATCGTTTTTTGTGGTAATTAGATTTACTCCTATTCAATCGAAAACACCCTCCGAACATACCCCTGTCCTATAAGAAGCCTTTGAGTAACATAGTAACCACGTGCTACCATAGAAACCAAGATGGCGGCCTCCAGTGTACAAAATGGACGACGGAAACGCGTATCACCCTAACAACACGTATCACTATGTGGATGACGTCACAAGATGGCCACTCACGCGGGTTACCATGACAATACAGCATGGCGCCATTGAGTCACGTGACTTTGACGTCACACGAAATCCCCGATGAGATCCTCCAAATGTTGCCTGAAACGTGCGAGACATACTACTGTTGTGGCTTAAAACAATTAAATGATCTAAAAGGACAACAAAAATAAAGCAGGATGGCCCAAAGAGATTGTAAGTGACCAGAAATATACCAGTAGGACTAATGAATGTTTCGATATAGGCCTAAAACTGTAAACAGTATGCCTTCACGTGAAGAAATATGGTGGCGCGATGCTCGAGTTTGTTCCCTTTATTTTATATGTTTCTTTTTTTATTGATTCTTTCTTTGGTTGTTGTTTTTTAAACTTCGACCAAAAGTGTGATGGTAAAACATAATTCTCGGAGGTAGAGCTCGCACTTAGCTTGAGAAAAATTAGATAGCACCCAGCCCCCTCATGTGGCGTTTTATAATATTAGAACGTTCCTTTTGATGTTCTATCGGTCAATATTATAGTACTTGTGATTTTGTGATTTGTGTATGCTCCAAGTTTTATACACAAATCGCAAAACTCGTTAAGTATTTCATATTGTAGCGGCCGAGCTATTCGGGGCGCCGCCGATTGAGCCTCTGCCCGAGTTATCTTTCCTGTACGGGCGGAAGGTGGCCTAAGATCCGACGTTATGAATGGTTGGCCTCGCTTTGACTTGCATTGAGGGGTATTTAAGGCGATGAATGACACAACAGGGTGCTCTTCGGAAAGCTCTTCATGCTCTTAAAACCGAAACTGACCCCGGTAAGACAGCTGACCTCAAAAAAACATATAACCACCTTCATGGCGAAGTCAAGGAAGCCCTCAAAGCTGAAAAACAAGCCAACTGGGAAAAAGGCAACAGCCAATCTAAACGGGGTCCAAGATGCCAAAAAATTCTGGGACTCTTTCAAAATCCTAACTGTGCAAAAAAAAACAATGGTGGAAAAGCCGCTGCCAAACCTCTTAAACGAGAAATAACATTGTTTTTGAATAAAAAATACATTAAAGAAAAAAATTGAATTTAAAATTTAACTTTTTTTTTTTATATATATTTATAAAAAGAGTAAAAAAACAAAACTTTTTTAACAAATTATTTAATACAAAATTCCAACAAAAATATTCTTACAAATGAAGCAAACAGATAAAACAATGGTAAATTTAAATGAGAAAACCATACCTCAGTTAAACGAGATTTGTAAACTATTACAAATTTCAGATTTTAGAAATCATAGAACTAAATCAAAAAAAATTGAAGTCATACAAGAATATTTGCGAAACGCTAGAAAAGCAAATGAAATGTCGATAGCAACGACGTCAAAAGATGCATCGGTTGTGAAAAACGAGAAGATAGTAAAAGGAATCGAAATGCCGACGTCGAAAAAACCCCAAAACGTTTCGATTGTGAAAAATAAGAAGACGACTAAACGAAAAGCCGTTGAAGAACATCAACTTTCCAAAGAAAAGAATAGAAAAACTAAAACGAAAACGAGTGATGCACTTCAGATTCTAGACAAACGAGATATATCGAGCGAAATTCAATGAGCAATCGACAAAGAGAAAGGAGTAGAATATGTAACATGACTCGTTGTGGAACTATTCCAATCAAAACCCGTAGAACGGGAGAGTGCGATCAAAGGCATTTTTAAAACTTTCGACGTGGTTCCCTCGTTCAAGAAAATCAATCCGAAATTGTTCATGGAACGGGTGAAGAAAAAAGTATTGGATTTATTTCGCGAATACATGAATGTGGGACTAAAAATTAAGATGATACTCCATTGCATAATGAATAAAATCGACGTGAAGTCCGGCGAGAGCATCGTGAAAAATGCATATTTCAGATCTAACGTCGAACCCGTATTTCGAGGTTCAGATTTATCGGAGGTTTTCGAAAAGATGAAAGACAAGATGTTGACGTCTCTCACGAATTATCAACATGAAGGTAGTAATTGGACGTTCGATGAGGTGTTGAAACTCGAAATTCACATAAATAAAAACGAACCGTTGAAAGGATCTTCCTACTTGGAATCACCGTATTCCTTGACTAAGAAACACGCCGTGGTCAACGTGAGAAATAAAGATGATCAGTGTTTTAAATGGGCAGTCACCTCTGCTTTATACCCTGTTGAAATACACACCGATAGAGTTTCTCGTTATGAGGAAACTTCTAAAAATCTTGATTGGACCGGAGTGACTTTTCCAACAGAGTTAAAACACATCGAACGTTTCGAGGTTCAAAATCCCACCGTAGCGGTGAACGTCTTGGGATTCGACGAGGAAAAACGAATGATCTATCCTCTCAGACAGACTTCGTATCTCGGAAGAGAAAAGACGATTATTTTATTATTGATTTCGAATGGTGACAATCGTCATTATTGTTGGGTTAAACATCCGACCTGATTACTGTCGAAACAAAATAATAATCATAACGGAAAGATATCTTTATGTTACAATTGCATGAACGTGTTTCACAGCGAAGACTCATTAGCGGCAAAACATCAGGAATATTGCAACGAAAATCAAGGTGTCACCATCGAAATGCCTAAACCCAACACCATCGTGAAGTTTGAAAATCACAATAGAAGGTTAAAAGTACCATTCGTCGTGTACGCCGATTTCGAATGTTTCATCGCGAAAATGAGTTCCTGTCAACCCAACGCTCTTCAAAGTTACGTCGAAAGATATCAAAAACACATACCTTCAGGCTATTGCATCTACATGAAATGCGCTTTTGACTTGCAACACGACATGGGTCCCTTCACCTACACAAAACAGTGCAAAGACGACGACGTGGCTCAAAGGTTTGTGGAAGAGTTAGAATCGAAAATTAAAATGTTATACGACAAATTCAAAACTCCGGCGAAAATGATCATCACGCGAGAGCAGCAGGACGAAAATAACAGAGCCACCGAATGTCACATATGCAGACAATCGTTCAACGAGAATTCGGAGGAAAATAAGAAGGTCAGAGACCACGATCATTACACGGGTCTGTATCGCGGTCCCGCTCACAGAAAGTGTAATTTAAAATATCAAGATGCCGCTTTCTATCCGGTGATGTTTCACAATCTCTCGGGTTACGACAGTCATCTGTTCGTGAAAAATCTCGGCACCTCACACGAAGAATTAAATTGCATCGCGAACAGCGAAGAAAGATACATTTCCTTCATGAAATGGAAGCTAATGGAGAAGAAAAGAGTAATCGACGGCGAGACGTTGAAAGAAAAAACGAAATCCATTCATAGATGCATACGTTTCATCGACAGTTTTAAATTCATGTCGACCGCTCTGGAAAAATTAGTCGATAACATGAGCAAGGATAAATTTAAAATCACGAGCGAACATTTCGGAGAACGAGTAGACGTCATGTTGAGGAAAGGAGTCTATCCTTACGATTACATGAATGATCTAAAGAGATTCGAAGACACCGCACTACCTTCGAAAGAAGATTTTTATTCGAAATTATACGAATCCGACATTTCCGACAAGAATTACGAACACGCCAAAAACGTGTGGAAATCATTCGATATGAAAACCATGAGAGATTATCACGATCTCTATCTGAAGACCGACGTTCTGCTCTTGGCAGACGTGTTCGAAAATTTTCGAGACGTCTGTCGTCAAAATTACGATCAGGATCCCGCTTGGTATTTCACCGCACCCGGTCTGGCATGGGACGCTCTGTTGAAGACCACCGAAGTCCAATTGGAATTATTATCTGACGTGGACATGTTGCTCATGTTCAAAAGGGCTGCAAGAGGTGGCGTCTTGATGATCTCCCACAGATATTCTGAAGCTAACAATCCCTACATGAAAGAAGGTTTCGATTCGAAATGGTCGACTAAATACATACAGTATTGGGACACTAATAATCTGTACGGTTGGGCTATGAGTCATCCTTTACCGATTGGAAATTTCAAATGGGTGACGGAACCGGAAGAGATGCAAAAATGGAGAGACTATCCTTGCATTTTAGAAGTTGATTTGAACTATTCGGAAGAATTACACGATCCACACAACAATTATCCGCTAGCTCCCGAACGAATGGAACCGAACGAAGGAGACGAGGAAAAACTCATTCCAAATTTATTTAACAAACGTAACTACATCGTCTACAGCGAGAATTTGAAACAGTACGTTGATTACGGGATGAAATTAGTCGACATACATCGCATCATTCAATTCGACGAAGAGCCTTGGATGAAAAAATACATCGATCTTAACACGAATCTCGGAACTCGAGCCGAGAACGATTTCAAAAAAGATTTCTTCAAACTCATGAACAACTGCGTGTACGGCAAATCGATGGAAACATCAGGAAGAGAACCGACGTTCGACTCATCACGTCTGAGAAAAGAGCTAAAAAATTAGTGGCGAAACCCAATTACAAACACCGAACCATATTCGATGAAAATCTAGTGGCCGTTCACATGCAAAAGACGCACCTGAAGTTCGACAAACCGTATTATCTCAGACCGATCATCTTAGATATCAGCAAGCAATTGATGTACGAGTTTCACTACGATTATGTCAAACGAAAATTTGGTGATAAAGCCAAACTACTGTTCACCGACATGGACAGTTTAGTTTATGAGATAGAGACGAAAGACGTCTACCAAGATATATCTCCAGACGTGGCCGAGTGGTTCGACACGAGGAATTATCCCGTCGATCACCCGTCCAACATTCAATCGAACGACAACAAGAAGGTGTTGGGTAAATTTAAGGACGAGAGCGGCGGTAAACAGATCGTCGAATTCGTGGGCTTGAGACCCAAACTGTATGCTTATCGTCTAGAAGATGATGAAGAGATCAAGAAGTGCAAAGGAGTTAAAGCGTGCATGGTGAAGAAAAACATCTCTTTTCAAGAGTATAAAGATTGTCTGTTAGGAAGTGGTCCGGTGTATAAGACTATGAAATCGATTCGAAGCGAAAATCACGACTTGTATAACGAAATAGTCAACAAGATTTTGCTGACGGCTGATGACGATAAGAGATTTGTGTTAGACGATAAAATAAGCACTTTGGCACTCGGATATTGGACTGTGGATCTACTTAGAGACGATATGAATATGGATGATTGGATTCTAGATACGATTCTGGATGATAAGATTCCAGATATGATTGTGGATGATAGGATTCCAGAAAATCAAGAAGAATTAGATAGACTCAAAATTATAGAAATCGATAGTGACATCGAGAAAGTTAGTTTAAAAAGAAAAAGAAAAAAAGAAAAAAAAACCCTAACGAACTCCAATTCTTAAATTCTGTAAATGTTCAAGCTAAGAGAGACAAACTACGTTTGATATCTCTTTTTGCGTCGTCTTTTTTTGCAGGTAGCGAAAAAGACGTATTTGAATATAATAGATATTTGCAGTTGTTATTCCTGTTCAAAAAATTGTCAAAAGATCAAGTGAAATACATTTACGACGCGGTATCTAAAAAATTTCATTCGTTAAATCACCACAAAACGATCGAATCTGTTCTACTAAAAGATGGTAATATCGAGATTCCAGAAAATCAAGAGGAATTAGACGAATTCAAGATTATGGAAATCGATAGAGACATCAAGAGTGTTAGTTTAAAAAGAAAAAAATAAATAAAAAAAAAATGTCATTTTAGTGAATTATAATAAAATAAATAATTAAAAAAATATATACGCATTATGAATAAGAAAATAAAGATATCCGTAGAAGGTGTCGTCTTACCTAACAAACCCCCATCCAACATCGATCTGTTGAATGCGGCAAAGGATTTGAAAATCAAAGATTTTCTAGGCATGTTTTCCAGAGATGCCTTGCCGAAGAGAAGACCTCGACAATCGGAATGTGGAATTTTAAATCTAGACGATTCATCGGGTGAAGGCACTCACTGGGTGGCATGGATCAAGAACGGGAAGAAGAAAAATTATTATTTCGACAGCTACAGAATCTCGCCGCCAAAAGAAATAAAGAACTATTTCAACAAATTGATGGTTCGTTACAACACGGAACAAGTGCAATCACCAGATCAAGTCTTTTGCGGTCACCTGTGTCTCTACGTTCTCAAGAGATGGTCTGAAGGAGATCGATTTCAAGACATTATCAATGATTTACATTAGAGAGAGATTTTTATTTTTTTATAGTATATATAAAGATAAAAAATTATTTTAAAAAAATTTTAATCGAATAAAAACGAAAAATAAAATAACATATTTCATTTTTAATAAACTGCGTTTTGAATATATTTTTCTAAAAACAAAAAAAAAATCCCACAACAACATGCCAGTCGATAAATTTGATAGAAATGATGACGAAAAAGTCAACCCGAGAAAGAAGAGGAAGACGTTCGAAGTCGACGATGGTTACGATGTTGCCAACTTGGACGAACGTTACGTTCGGAGATACGAACCTCGAGAGGAACCTTTGAACATGAACGATAAGAAGCTCTACAATCTTCCCGAGCCGATAGATCTTGCAGATGCTGCGACTAAAAAATACGTCGACAGGGGGAACGCCGATTTTGAACGAATCCTGCTGGATAATTACGTGGATAAAACCATGACCGACGATCTCAATCTGAAATCCAAACATTTGGTGAACGTTGCAAATCCCATAGATCCCACCGATGCCGTGACCAAGAAATACTCGGACGACTCTCACGCGAGATTCAGCGAACACCTGAGAAATAGATACGTTACGAAAACGATGCACTCGTAATTGAACGCCAATTATAACAAGATAACGAATGTGGCCACTCCCACGAAGTCCAAGGACGTGGTGACCAAACACTATGTAGATCTGGAACAGAGAAAGTCTGATGGACGAGAAATGAAATCGGATCTGAATGCGGGATTCCACAAGATATTGAATCTGTCAGAGATCAATGACACGGATGCAGACTCAACCGCGGTCAACAAGGGCTACGTAGATTCTGCCGTGATACAATCGCAAGAATACCTAGAATCGCAAGTGGACGATCTCTACCTGAACAAACAATCTGGCGGAACCATGGAGAGTGGCATCAACATGAACGGTCACAATTTATTCGGTCTAGATCACGATCCCGAATTCGATTCCAGCGCGGTCAGCAGAAAGTCTGTGGACGACAACTCGGTCTGGAGAAAGGGCGACATCATGGAAGGTAAACTAGACATGGGTGGACACGCGCTCACAAATCTACCGGATCCCGTGAACATGACGGATGCCTGCACCCTGATTTCGGTGGTGGAGAAAGTCAAATATGCTAGACAATTGATCACCGTGTGGGCCGAAGAGGCCGGCGCCTTAGATGAAGGAAAAGCTGAGTGGTCTTTCGGAAATGGAGGTAGGTAGCGGATCGAAACATGGTCAGGTGGGATATCCCATGCTGCTGGGAGGTGAAATCCTTCGAATGAGTCTGACTTCCTCGGATTTGAATAACAGAGAAGTCGTCAATCTCATGGTGAATGGTGTGGAGAGCGATAAGAGATACAGCGTCGAAAAGACTGAGAATCAACACGCGAATGTTAGCACGTTCAGCACGCCTCTCAAAGTGAACGCCAGAGACAGGATTAATTTCGTCATGAAAACCAATAATCCCGAAGCCACCACTTCCGTGGTGAGTCTACTGATCGAACTAGATTCTTTGAACAAACAGTGAACGCGTGGAAAATTATGAATTAAAAAAAAAATAATGTGTGATTATTAAAAAATAAAAAAAAAAAAAAAAAAAAAGTAATGAGATTTAGAAAGATGTTCAATCTCTCTAGATCACATTACTTTATTTATTTTTTTTGTTTTTTTGTTTTTAATAATTACTCATTACTTTTTATTTTTTTTTTAACACTCATCTCTCATTGAATGATCGACATCTTATTTCCGTCCAATTCGAATTGTAATTCTCTGTCCGACAGGACCAGGGCGAAGGCTTCGGTTTTTCTCAGCATGTTCCTATCGAATTGCATCTTGATCTGAATGTCTAAGACGCTACTCTTGAGTCGTTCACTCTGTTTACTGACGTCGAATACGAACATGGGATACATCGACTTGTATTCACCGGGAGACATGTTAGGGTTGCTCATCAATTCGTCTAGACCGTGATACTTCTTTCTAAAATCAGCGGCGTCGCCGTACAGTCTGCAGAAATCGTTCTTGTCGAACGACGCGTTGTAATCGATTGCTGGATATCACGTGGCATTCAGAAACACTTGCATGTTTCTCAAACTGCAATGATCGAACAGCGACGCATTCTTTTCCTGAGACCCGTCCCTATCGGTCTGAAACGCAACCACGATGAAACGTGGTCTCTCAGAAGCGGATTTCACCATCAATCTCCAATCGAAGTGATTCGTGGAGGGAGGAATGCTAGCCGTGTCACACTGTCTCATTCTAAATCCCACGGGTAATTTACTCTTGGATTCTATGATCTTGTAGAGATGCGCTTTCTCCACGATCGAAGGCTTCACATGCAGAACGAACCACGATATCTTGTGTAGAGTTATCTTACCCGCATCGGTCGCAGTGAGTCTCAATATTGCATCGTCGTTTCCTTTTCGAATCAACGTCAGATTGTGTTTGAATCCGTACATGATCTTGTTGTAATCGTCCGCAAATCCGAAGATGTGTTTCAAAGGTATCCTGAACGAAAACGTTCCTTTAGGTCTGGACGACTTGACGACGTAGTCGAATATCAAGGCGGCGCCTGCACTAGCAGGACCTACGGTGTCTTTCACCCACAACTGATTAAGTCCTCTGGATTTCGAAAAATCATCAGGATACGTCAAGAGTCCGAACATCGTGGTGGCCTGACCGGGATGAAACACAGATTCTATCTCTTGTCCGGATAGCATGTATTTTATGTTACTGAATAGATGCATGATGCCATTATTGGCAAGAGTAACCGTGTCGTCGTCGGCGTAGTCGCTCCCATCTTCCTTGGTGAGACGTCCCTGCACCACTCTGTAACTCTCGCTAGGATGTACGAATAAATCTTGAGTTTCGACGTTGATTCTTATCTCTCCCGCATTGTTCAAACTCGTTCCGGTTACCGGATTCGATAGGCCTCTCAATTTCCCCAACATGTTTTTGTCGCAGACGTCGTTGCGAGTCTTGGTGTCGGGATGTCCGGCATAGCACAGATCGTGACCATACGTGGCCGCGTCCACCCTATTCACAGGTTTGCTCCAAGATTTGGGTGTCAGATCAGCGTTGAGTCTCTTGTTCAATTTCGTTCCGGGTCCCGTGAAACTGTGACCGGGCAGATGCATTTCGAAAGGTAGATTATTGATTATTTTATTCACGATGCCTTTACCTTTGCTCGCGTTCTTTTTTTTGACGAATCGTGTCTTGACAGAACCACACACGTCGCAAATTCCGCGAAGCATCTGTCTGTCGTTTTTAGTTCGCACTTCTCTAGAATTACTCGTCTCGGTAACTCTCTTACACTTTACGCAATACATTTTTAAGAGTTATTTAAATTAATTTCGTTTTTTATTTTATATATAAATTTTATTTTTTTTTAAATTCTGTTCTTATATATATTTTTTTTCGTATTCGTGAACCTCATATTCTTGAATACTTTCATCTTTCACTATGCTTTGTGCTATATCTAGTATATTTGTCATTTTAAAGGATTTTAGTTTTTTGTTTATTAATTAACTTGCTTTCTTTATCTAAAAATAGTTTTTAATTATTTTTTATTATTTTTTTCTCTCTTATATATATGTGTGTAAACAAGAAAATGTTAAAGAGAGTAAATAAAAAAAAATTTGTTTTCTTTATCAAAACTTCGTCTTCTGTAATTGTTGTTCGTAAAACTTTACGATGATCTCTTCTCCATCCAAAGCTTCGATTTCGTAAGTCACCGGATCGGTGTGAAATATTTTGATTATCACGAAGATTTCTGAGGTCCATGGAGGAGTATAACCCTTTTCGAAGTGCTTCTTATAAGCGTAAATTCTCTCTCGATCACCGACCACAAATTTCGGCGTTCTAGACTTCTTCCTGATCTTAGATCTCTCAGGATATAGATTCGTGTAGACCCGTTTTTCGTTTCGAGGGTCGCTAGCTTCCGTGGGAGTCATCTTGATCGATCTGTGTCACGTGTTGTTGTAATCTTTGACCAGACCGTTCAGAGCGTATATGTATTTCTTGGTTAAATTCGCCGTGAAGTATCTGTGCATCTTTTCCTTCATCGTTCGATTCCAACGTTCCACCACGCTGGCTTTCTCTTCATTTTCGATCGAGTAGAGGTCTACCAATCGACGAACGTGCTTGTTGTAGAATTCCTTTCCCTTATCCACCCACAATTTACTCGGCTTTCGAGAAGACGAGTCGAACACGCTCTTCAGAGCCTCGGCGATGCAAGGTCCCGATTTATCCTTCAAAGCTCTGATCCAACCGTATTTGGAAAACACGTCGATGACCGTCAATAGATATTTGACGCCCTCGTTCCACCTCGAAAACGATCTCATGTCGACCAAGTCGGCAGACCAAATATCATCCAGACCCTTCACGAACACCCTTCTCTTTCGAAATTTACGCACTATGGGTTTGTGTAACTCCTCGGCCAATTCGCTCATCAATAATCCTTTCTTCTTCTTTTCAGATGCGCTTTTTTTTTTTAACGCCCCATCCGAATCGACGTTTCGCACCGATCAGATTGCCAACCAGCGAACGTTCCATCTTCTCTCTCCTGGTCGGATTCGATATGCCTCTCAATTTCCCCAACATGTTTTTGTCGCAGACGTCGCTGCGAGTCTTGGTGTCGGGATGTCCGGCATAGCACAGATCGTGATCATACGTGGCCGCGTCCACCCTATTCACAGGTTTGCTCCAAGATTTGGGTGTCAGATCGGCGTTGAGTCTCTTGTTCAATTTCGTTCCGGGTCCCGTGAAACTGTGACCAGGCAGATGCATTTCGAAAGGTAGATTATTGATTATTTTATTCACGATGCCTTTACCTTTGCTCGCGTTCTTTTTTTTGACGAATCGTGTCTTGACAGAACCACACACGTCGCAAATTCCGCAAAGCATCTGTCTGTCGTTTTTAGTTCGCACTTCTCTAGAATTACTCGTCTCGGTAACTCTCTTACACTTTACGCAATACATTTTTAAGAGTTATTTAAATTAATTTCGTTTTTTATTTTATATATAAATTTTATTTTTTTTAAAATTCTGTTCTTATATATATTTTTTTTTTTTCAATCGCTGCTCTTGAGTTCTATCATCTTACTGAATTCCTCCCTGGCCTCTTTCCTCCCCTTTTCCACGAGAGAATCCTTCATCTCTTCCTTGATGATCTGACGAGTCTTGATTCTCACGGCTTCTTTCATGGCATCGTATTTCGTTTTCTCGCTCAATATCGCGAAGTATTCTCCGTCCGATATCCTACTGTCTTTCAACGCCATAGAGATCATTTCGGATATCGTGTCGATCTTAGAGTCGGCCAAGACACGAATCTTGTCGTGTTTCCTCGCCTTCAGATATAATTTCCTACTCAAAAAGTTTCCGAGCATTCTAAACAATCTGGCGGCGAGGGCCACTCCTTCTACGGTCAACACGATCGGAATGGCGACCGCGGTCGACAACATTCCAATGCCGGCCGCGTGTAAACCCATGGAAATCGTGATGAGTGTCGTGTCAATCGCGTTGACGAATGTCACGAAACCCGAATACTTCTTCTTGAGGGAACAACGAGAATCTCTCTCTCGAGTTAGATACTCTTGGATTCTATTGATTTGATCGATGCGATACCTCTCTCCTCTTTCTCTTTCTTCTAGCGACGGTGCTGTCGGCAAATTGTCGATCGGCTTCTCGTCCTCGTCGTCCACTAACATCAGATACAATTTATTTCTGGTTCTCATTTTTGTATTTTTTTTTCTTTCTAATATTAGATAAAAAAATTTATGTGTGTATTTATTTTATTTTCTATTCTCCCTTATTTTATATCAACGAAAAAAACTTAGATGTATGCTTCATTCAGCAATAATTTCTTGATGCATCCCTTGTCTTCTAAAGTCAGACTTTTACGTGCCAATTTCAGTTCTTCCGAATCTGTGGGCTTGTCTTGATTCTTACAGAAGACTAATCTCTTCCAAAACGTGATCACATCGTTGAATCTAACGCGTTCGAACGTCGGTTCGAAATACATGACGACCATATCTTCCCTTTCCATCGTCAGACACGAATGATTCTCGTGATCGAAGTCTAGATGATCCTGACATCCGACGCATCATTCTAACAAGATGGGACATAGTTATTCGTTCACGCAGATTGCGTATGCTCTCATCAGCATGTTTAAAAGAAACCTCGCTCTAATAGTCTGAGAATCGCTCATGATTTACGTATTTTTTTTTATTATCTATTCGATTTGATATATTTATTTTTCTAAATAACTATTATTTATATATTTTTTTCTCTCCTATATATATCGATCACTTTTTTTCACTTATTTCCTCGGGTATTCCCCCCGCTCACGTCAGAAATGGAAGCGTTCGACAGTCGTCCGTCGAGTTTTTTTGGAGGAAAAAAAAATCCTGGTGTTCCCCCCACCCCACGATGAAGGGAGATAACTCTGTATGATCGAATTTATGAGAATCGAGCGATCCAATTGGTCAATAGTGGGAATTCCCCTAATGATGTCATAAATGGGAAAAACCCACCACCTCAAAACAATTGAGAGTTCTGGACCACTGGTCTAGAATCCGCAGACCGTTTTTTGATGATAGCCTAGAATTTTTTGCTCGCGTTCACCAACGATGGATCGATGGTCTGATCTGCGATGGGAACGTCGACAAAAATTTTTAAAGTAAAAGATAAAAGTGAAGATGTACAATTTCACCTTTTTTTTTAAAACGCACGTTCACCACGAGTATTTGAACGTTAAAAGTGCGATCTAGGAGTCACAAAAAAACATGAGGGATTCAAGACCACTGAACATTTTTGTGAACAAGCGTGCGATTTAACACTGAATCCCACGTTGGTAAATGCATCGTGTACGTATTTTTGTACACGTACATGTACAAAGTGGTCGTGAACTCTCAATTATTACCTACTGATAACACCCTCCCAGAATGCAAAGAGGCGAAATTCCTGGGCATCACCATTGATCAAAAACTGTCCTTCAACAAACACACCAAAGTAGGTAGAAAATGCTGATTCGGTATCACTTGTACACGATTCTGTACATGTACACGTACATGTATGTACACCGCCAGAGGATTCAGTGTTAAAAATCGTGTACAAGTGAAAAAAATTTCGTTTTTTATGGTGATACAGAATCGGCCATTGTTTTAGATCGCACTTTTAACGTTCAAATACCCGTTGGCGAACGCGTACATTCGACACGTCGCTCAAGAGTGAAATAAATGTATGAAATTTTAAGAAAATATAATTAAAAAATTTGTTCTCTACGTTCCCATTGCGGATTAGACCATCGATCCATCGTTGGTGAATGCGAGCAAAAAACCTTTTGCCGATTCTGTATCACCTAAGTAGGTATAAGTAGGTATACGTTCACCAATGAATGTTTGAACGGTTAAAGTGTGATCTGATCAGGGAAACCCATTTGCCGATTCTAGATCAGAAAATCGACCTCTGTACGGTACATGGAAAAAAGGTGATACCGAACCGGCAAACCACTGCCATGTTCCAGATCGTGTTTGGGACGGTATAGGGTGCGATTTGATCGGTGAAAAACGATTTGCCGATTCATCTCTTGAGTTTTGTGAAGTGAATCGCGTTTAATAACGTGGATATAATGGCTAGAGCAATGTATACCAAAAACCAAAAGCTCGAAGAGCTTGAAATAAGTAATCACCCAATCATTTCACATCCCTAACACTAATTAACCAATCAGATTGCTTGATTCTCATAAACTTAACCATACAAAGTTATCTCCCCTCGTCATGGGGGTGGGGGTCACGCCCGTCAAAAAAATCGAAGTTTTGAGAAGGTGGTCATGTGACCTATCAAATTGAAGGTATCGACAAGTGGATTAAGAAGATCATAATTTTAACCCTCGACGTGGGGTGGGGTCACAACCAGAGCTGGAAAACGACTTCCTTTTTACATATCCAGGCATGTGAGGTATTAATATGAAGGGCTCGATGAATACATTACAAAAATGACGTTTTTCATTTTATGTGGGGGTGGGGGTCACGCCCATCAGAAAAATCGAAAGTTTCGAGAAGGTAGTCACGTGACCTATCAAACTGAAGGTCTCGACGAGTGGATGAAGAATATCGTAATTTTAACCCTTGTCGTGGGGTGAGGTCACGACCAGAGCCGAAAAACGCCTTCCTTTTTACAAAGCCAGGCATGTGAGGCATTAATATGAAGGGCTCGATGAATACATTATAGAAATGACGTTTTTTCATTTTATGTGGGGTTGGGGGTCACACCCATCAGAAAATCGAAAGTTTTGAGAAGATAGTCATGTGACCTATCAAATTAAAGCTATCGACAAGGATATTATGAAAATCATAATTTTTCCCTTCTTATAATGGTGGAGTTGGGACCTTCTTGAAATCGAAAGTATTAAGAAAAGGTAGTTATGGAACATATTAAATTGAAAAAACAACAAGTTGAATCTGATGCATCATTCATTTTTGATATCTGTGTTAAAACGAGAAGTATGTTTTCAATATATATGATTGTTATGCAAATTAAAGATGCACTCGCTTTTTAACAAGTCACACCTTAAGATGTTTCCTTCAATAATAACTCTGTTTACTGAACCATAGATTTGTCAATAAAAATTATAAGTTGATCTTCTAATTTTCTACATATTGAGGATAGCCTATTTCACCATTTCCGAAAAAGGGTCAATCCAAACTATTTATTTTTTAGGAAACAATGCCCACGTCGAGAAGACATTACAAAACTAAACGAATATAACCTTGATTAAATTCAAATAAAACCATTTGTCACGTGTTAGAAAAGATTTGTAAACAGTCTAAATGCACATGTGGAAAAGTTGTTTTGTTTTGTTTTTTACAACAGGAGTTAAAATATTTTAAGATAGGTGGCGTTATATAAATAGAGCAACAACAAAAAACAGTGTTTACAGTGTGTCAGCGTATGACTGAATGAAAATGAGAAAAAAGCTCGTGGGTCGAAAGGGGCTTGTTCCCCATACCGTCCCTGCGAGCCTTCGGCGCGTGAAACCATTCCATTCGGCAATCATTACTTGCTCTATCTTGCATAGATACACAAAGTTGGTGGTTCTGAAAAGTCGCATTGTGTAATTTCACAATGCGACCTTTCAGAACCACCAACTTTAATAGGCAACGGAATCGCAGCATTCATGAGGCGTGCCCAGTCGTACAGGAAAATCCGCATGCCTAATGTGGACCCTTCTCTTGGCAAACATGAAGGCCTTGTACAGCAACGCAAAGGATATGTCGAGGCCTGGATGGAATACGTGCGATCTCGGGGTCTTACTTGCCTGGTCTGACCTGGATGACAGAACCTGGAGGGAGGAAGTCCAAGGGAATACTGCCATAGTCCAGCCTAATATTGGGGAAAGTCCCGAAAGGGCGGCGTGCTGTTCACCTCCGAGAATCCCTTGCGGCGCAAGTCCGACTGAGGTTATAGTGGCGGCGGATCGTGCTCACAGCGGCGAGCAAGAGGCGCCCAATTGGCGCCGGAGATAGGCCAGCGGAAGCCCAGGTCGTAGCCTTCCCTGATTACGATATTCTTCATCCACTCGTCGAGACCTTCAGTTTGATAGGTCACGTGACTACCTTCTCGAAACTTTCGATTTTTCTGATGGGCGTGACCCCCACCCCCACATAAAATGAAAAACGTCATTTTTGTAATGTATTCATCGAGCCCTTCATATTAATACCTCACATGCCTGGATATGTAAAAAGGAAGTCGTTTTCCAGCTCTGGTTGTGACCCCACCCCACGTCGAGGGTTAAAATTACGATCTTCTTAATCCACTCGTCGAGACCTTCAATTTGATAGGTCACGTGACCACCTTCTCGAAACTTCGATTTTTCTGACGGGCGTGACCCCCACCCCCACGACGAGGGGATATAACTTTGTATGATTAAGTTTATGAGAATCAAG
This sequence comes from Pictodentalium vernedei, assembly GCA_031216915.1. Lineage (NCBI taxonomy): Eukaryota > Metazoa > Mollusca > Scaphopoda > Dentaliida > Dentaliidae > Pictodentalium > Pictodentalium vernedei. The sequence continues at coordinate 156,442,568 of CM062294.1, forward strand.
CAATCTGATTGGTTAATTAGCATTAGGAACGTGAAATGATTGGGTGATTACTTCTTACAACTCGAAAACGTGAGAAGCAAGAAAGATAAACTGCGTTTGATATCGTGTTTCGCGTCTTATCAAGGAGAAAATGTAAAAGACGTTTCTAGGTTCAACAAACTCTTAGTCATTATTTTTATGTAAAAATTAAGCAAACAGCAAGAGAAATGTATATTTCGTGAAGTTATAAACCGTTTCCAAATCTCGATGAGGTTAACACCTCTTGAATTGAATTAAAAAAGAAGTCTTCACGTAAAGGGACTCGAGTAGGGGAATGGAATAGAGCTGTTCACCTTGATGTACTCGTAATAAAACCCTAACCTATCTCTCATAACAACAACACTACTATCAGTTAAAAAACTGATTTTTTTTAAAATATTGATGTATTATTAATTAAATTAGACCATAAAAAGAACGTCTGTTTTTCAGGCTCGCGTGCATGGTCATTGTTGCTGCGCATGCAACCTTTTATAACACCAACAAATCATTAAAAAAAACATGAGATATTGTACTCATTTCGGTAAATCGATATCGATGAGTTGACGAATTTTTTTTTAAATTAACACTTCAAGCTTCTCTACATCATACTTTAATAAAGTGTGTAGGTTTCAGCAATATTCACGACAGAAAGTGTTTTATTTTGTAAAAGGTAAGTCTGTTTTAGCGTTAAAAGAGAATTGTTTTGGACAAGTAAAAAACTTAATGTCTTGGCTGCTGTTGGATGACATCAATATCGCGACTACTGATGTAATGCTTCGCTATCAGGTGGTTAGAAAAAGAGCTTTTTCTCATTTTCATTCAGCCATACGCTGACACACTGTAAACACTGTTTTTTGTTGTTGCTGTATTTATATAACGCCACCTATCTTAAAAATATTTTAACTCCTGTTGTAAAAAACAAAACAAAACAACTTTTCCACACGTGCGTTTAGACTGTTTACAAATTTTTTCTAACACATGACAAATTGTTTTATTTGAATTTAATCAAGGTTATATTCGTTTAGTTTTGTAATGTCTTCTCGACGTGGGCATTGTTTCCTAAAAAATAAATAGTTTGGATTGACCCTTTTTCGGAAATGGTGAAATAGGCTATCCTCAATATGTAGAAAATTAGAAGATCAACTTATAATTTTTATTGACAGATCTATGGTTCAGTAAACAGAGTTATTATTGAAGGAAACATCTTAAGGCGTGACTTATTAAAAAGCGAGTGCATCTCTAATTTCCATAACAATCATATATATTGAAAACATACTTCTCGTTTTAACACAGATATCAAAAATGAATGATGCATCAGATTCAACTTGTTGTTTTTTCAATTTAATTTGTTCCATAACTACCTTTTCTTAATACTTTCGATTTCAAGATGGTCCCAACTCCACCGTTATAAGAAGGGAAAAATTATGATTTTCATAATATCCTTGTCGATAGCTTTAATTTGATAGGTTACATGACTATCTTCTCGAAACTTTCGATTTTCTGGTGGGTGTGACCCCCACCCCCACATAAAATGAAAACACGTCATTTCTATAATGTATTCATCGAGCCCTTCATATCAATGCCTCACATGGCTGGATTTGTAAAAAGGAAGACGTTTTTCGGCTCTGGTCGTGACCTCACCCCACGACGAGGGTTAAAATTACGATATTCTTAATCCACTCGTCGAGACCTTCAATTTGATAGGTCACGTGACCACCTTCTCGAAACTTTCGATTTTTCTGATGGGCGCGACCCCCACCACCACATAAAATGAAAAACGTCATTTTTTGTAATGTATTCATCGAGCCCTTCATATTAATACCTCACATGCCTGGATATGTAGAAAGGAAGTCGTTTTTCGGCTCTGGTCGTGACCCCACCCCACGACGAGGGTTAAAATTACGATCTTCTTAATCCACTCGTCGAGACATTCAATTTGATAGGTCACGTGACCACCTTCTCGAAACTTCGATTTTTCTGATGGGAGTGACCCCCACCCCCACGACGAGGGGAGATAACTTTGTATGGTTAAGTTTATGAGAATCAAGCAATTTGATTGGTTAATTAGCGTTAGGAACGTGAAATGATTGGGTGATTACTTATTTCAAGCTCTTCGAGCTTTTGGTTTTTGGTATACATTGCTCTAGCCATTATATCCACGTTATTAAACGCGATTCACCTCACAAAACTCAAGAGATGAATCGGCAAATCGTTTTTCACCGATCAAATCGTACCCTATACCGTCCCAAACACGATCGGGAACGTGGCAGTGGTTTCCCGGTTCGGTATCACCTTTTTTCCATGTACCGTACAGAGGTCGATTTTCTGATCTAGAATCGGCAAATGGGTTTCCCCGATCGGATCGCACTTTAACTGTTCGAACATTCGTTGGTGAACGTATACCTACTTATACCTACTTAGGTGATACAGAATCGGCAAAACGTTTTTTGCTCGCGTTCACCAACGATGGATCGATGGTCTAATCCGCGATGGGAACGTAGAGAACAAATTTTTAATTATATTTTCTTAAAATTTCATACATTTTTTTCACTCTTGAGCGACGTGTCGAATGTACGCGTTCGCCAACGGTTATTTGAACGTTAAAAGTGCGATCTAAAACAATGGCCGATTCTGTATCACCATAAAAAACGACATTTTTTGCACTTGTGCACGATTTTTAACACTGAATCCTATGGCGGTGTACATACATGTACGTGTACATGTACAAAATCGTGTACAAGTGATACCGAATCGGCATTTTCTACCTACTCACCGATGACATGGCGAAAAAAGCCACCAAACGCATTAACTTATTGAAAATGCTAAAGGAAACCTCATGGGGAGCCAACCAGTCCACCCTATTCAAACTATACAAAGCCTTTGTGCGCCCAATACTCGAATACGGGGCAATCATCCTAACTGACCTCAACCAAACTAATATGGGAAAACACCAGAAGGTCCAAAATCACGCGCTTAGAGTCGCCCTCCGCGCCCCATGGGACACACCCATCAAAACACTCCACGACAGGGCCGATATCCCCACCATCAAAGACCGCCTAGCCACCCTGGTCGCGAAAAATCATGACCGGCTAGCCGACAGCGAAATAATTTCCGAACTTGGAGCCATTTGCGAAAGCCGACAAAAACTCAAAAATTCCAATCAAAACTAAGACCGCTCGAAAAAACTAAGGAACAGGAAGGTGAACTAACAGGCAGATTAACAGCTTAACGGTGGCCTTCTACCAGAAAGGGCTGCCTTCACCGACTCAACTAAAATTACATCGCAACCGGCGAAGGGTAAAACAGGAAAGAAACACCCACGGGTGTGGTTTAGTGTGCTAAACCTGTTATCCTCTCGCTGCAATCTCATTCCAAGTCGCAGAAGCTCAGTCCACATAAAACGGACGCGATCCCCGGCACCTACATATAATCTCAGACTAACCCAACTAAGGTCGCAACCAGCGAAGGGTACAACAAGAAAGAAACACCCTCGGGTTTGGTTTAGTGTGCTAAACCTGTTACCCTCCCGCTGCAATCTCATTCCCAGCCGGGGAAGCTCAGCCCACATAAAACGCCCGCGATACTCGGCACCTCCAAATAAACTCAAACTAACCTAAATATGGTCGCAACCAGGGAAGGGTACAACAGGAAAGAAACACCCTCGGGTGTAGTTTAGTGTGCTAAACCTGTTACCCCCCCCCCCCCCCCCCTGCAAACTCACTCTCAGCCTAAGAAGGTGAGCTAACAGGCAGATTAATAGCTTAACTGTGGCCTCCTACCAGAAAGGGCTGCCTTCACCGACTTAGCTAAAGATTAGATCATCAATTAAACAAAATGTGCTATTTTTTTATCTTTTTATATTTTACATATTCTAATGAAAACTAATTCTGCCTTCTTCTTTTAAGCAGGTACAAAGAAGATACTTTTTGACCAGCACCCCAATAACCGCTATGGACACTATAACCGTTATGGAAACAGTAACCCCCATGGTTCCTGAACATCCTTCACTCCATCCCTAAAAGTGGTCGACCACTTTAAGGGTGGCGAGCGTTGGTCCTGCGTCCCGCCTCTGCCCCTTTTTGTAAACGCATTGCGCATCTTTTGTCCCAACCCAATAGGATTACAATGCAGGCCTGCCCCCGAACCAGGGAAGTTCGGGTCTTCTTTTTGGTGGTCCCCGAAAGGGGTCGTTGTTGTTTTCCTTCAAAGAGTCCAACCAAACAGACACAGCCTGAAGCAGATTATACTTGCCAGTGATGGCCATCACTCAATATCATCTCCGAAGTGGCAGACTATACTTGCCTGAAAATCCAAATCGACGGCACCCTCGGGGGGAGGTAGTACCTTTGTGAGAGGACCCAACCTCTCACACTGAGTCCTCACCCGAGGGTTCAACCGACATCAGTCAAAGAGGCCATCACGCCACAACCGGTGACACCTGCCGAGTACCTGAACCTGTTCCTCCTTCAACACGAGTAGACATGTGGAAATTAGTCATTTACAGTCACTGAGGGTCGAAAGGGGCTTGTTCCCCATACCGTCCCTGCGAGCCTTCGGCGCGTGAAACCATTCCATTCGGCAATCATTACTTGCTCTATCTTGCATAGATACACAAAGTTGGTGGTTCTGAAAAGTCGCATTGTGTAATTTCACAATGCGACCTTTCAGAACCACCAACTTTAATAGGCAACGGAATCGCAGCATTCATGAGGCGTGCCCAGTCGTACAGGAAAATCCGCATGCCTAATGTGGACCCTTCTCTTGGCAAACATGAAGGCCTTGTACAGCAACGCAAAGGATATGTCGAGGCCTGGATGGAATACGTGCGATCTCGGGGTCTTACTTGCCTGGTCTGACCTGGATGACAGAACCTGGAGGGAGGAAGTCCAAGGGAATACTGCCATAGTCCAGCCTAATATTGGGGAAAGTCCCGAAAGGGCGGCGTGCTGTTCACCTCCGAGAATCCCTTGCGGCGCAAGTCCGACTGAGGTTATAGTGGCGGCGGATCGTGCTCACAGCGGCGAGCAAGAGGCGCCCAATTGGCGCCGGAGATAGGCCAGCGGAAGCCCAGGTCGTAGCCTTCCCTGATTGTACAAGGAGCTGTATTTATACCTAGAATATATGCCAGATGGCGGAACATTAACCAAGTCTTGTGGTTCTATTGACGGAGTGACGGACAGCTGTGCTCAGCATGCCTCTTGAGATACAAGAGGGAGAGAGGGAATCCACACGCGGTAAAGTCTCGCAACAGGGCAGACCGCTTGGCGCAAGACGCTACAATACTTGTAATGTAAATCTCGCCTTAGGCAGGCCCGAAGCCAGACTCTCCCCATCGACAGTTTACAGGGGGGGGGGGGGGGGGGCGAACTTTTGAAAAATTCCTACAAAATTCCTGAAAAAATTCCCTAAAATGACCATACAAGCTCAATTTTGTATGCAAAATGCATCGAAAATGGGGCCAAATTTTTCGACAGAGGTGGCCAGGGGGCACTTTGCCCCCCCCCCCCCCTCTCCAGTACTAGCTTCGGTCCTGCTTAGGGTCTTCCGGACCAGATAGGACTACCCGCACAGCCGTACATCACCTCAAATTAGTTCACTTCGTGATCTACTGTTCAGTTTATTCATAATCATGATCAATGATAGGCTACGAATAAAGAATAGACCTGAACTTCAGGCAGAAGTCCTTTCTGCTCAGGTAGAATGGTATGAGCGTTTTGAGTTGGAAAATCCATTTTATTTCAGCAGTGCATCTTCTATCCGTGTTTTTCGGGTTGTCGGGATCAGAGTTTAGGATTTGTAGGAGACAGGTGTGTCTCTCCTAAATTTAATGATATTTCTCCGCCTCCACGCCATTCAAAATGCCTAATACAGCACTGTCCAGTCGTTTGGTTTACAATTACATTGTTTGTCGCGGCTGGCTTTCTGAGGTCTACACATTTAAATCTTAGAATTGAATAATTCAGATAACGCGGGTACAAAAACTGAGGAAACGTTTTGCGAATCGTCAAAAGGGAATTACGTCATAGACACAGTTCACTTGCACGTGGAATTGCGGAAGTGGAATCACCCGCACTCAGAGAGAGAAAGAGAGAGATGCTGTTTCTCACGTGTGTGGAATCGAAAGCATTGCAAGAAAAAAAGAAGATATTCTCAAAGAGCCTTAGAGGGCCTTCGAGGCCGTGCGGAGCTGCTGTTCTCAAGGCACGTTAATAGCTTCGAATTTTAATAATTTTCAAGGAACAAAGACATTTGATGCTGTTGTCTATCCTTATCTTGCCATTCAATTTCTTGGACCACTAAAACATTTCGCCATTTTCCGTTTTCGTCAAAATTCAAAGCGGTGTCGGGTCGTTTCGCCCCAAATCCCGTTCGCCCCATACCAGTTCGCCCGGGTTGTTTTGCCCCACTTTTTTCCCGGGGGTATAGGGTGGGTTTGATAAAAAAAACAAAACAGAACTAGCAGTTGAAATGATAATTCAGTTTATTTTTATATAAAATTGATAGAAAATGCATTTGCTGTAATACAATGATCTTAAAATGACATAACATCGAAACAGTTCAAACAAGAAATGATTTCTGAACAGTGAAATGTTGCGTTGAACAGTTACAATGCAAAAACATACATAGATTTTAGTTCGTCTATCTCTTAGTCTTTGTAAGACTGTGACTCGGGGGCCCTCCTGGCCCTCACAGTCTTTGAGAAACATCCATTTCAGAGATAAATAATTGTACTACACATGCGCATAGATACTGTGCGCATGTGTAGTACAATTTGTTTATCTTTGAAATCGATGTTTTTTAACTTGGTGAAGTCGGATATTTTTCAACATTTCTTGAATTTGATGTTGTGTTTGCGTTAAATAATGGTGCATGCACGTAAATAAATGATATTTGGGCCGAGTACGACAAGTAGTATGTTGATTATGTGATTTTTGTCTTCGATATGAAGCGTAAACTGAGTCGACCCAAATGCGGCCAGTTTCAGTTTTAGTCAGATGATATTTGAACGGGTTTCTCAAAGACTGTGAGGGCCAGGAGGGCCCCAGGTCAAGTCTTACAAAGACTAACTATCTCTGTCCCGGTCACCAGAAACTTGGCCGTAAATGTTGCTACATAATTTCAAGAACTGAGTTGTTGAAATGTCTGACTCGGTGTATTTGTCCCAAGCTTTTGTTAATTGCTCCTCAACTTTTATGTAGCGTGTTCTCTGGGCACGTTGAAGGTCATCCGATGCAACACATGTTTCCACGGTCTCTGCTTCGTGTCGGAGCAGAGGAATGAGTTTGTAAATACCAAGTCCAACGGTGGCAGCCTTGTTGTTGAGTCTGTAATGCCATCCTGAAAAATTGAACAAAATAACGTTACAATATTTTTCATGGTTGGTAGACGGGAGGACAACAAGCAAATACCCCACCCAACTTCACCCCCCCCCTCAAAACACCACTGAAAATAATGTATTTATTTTTATGTATTTACTACATTACGCATTTATTTGTCACACGGTATAATTAGTTATATGTAGTATATATAACTTCGGCAATTTGCCGTCATGTTCGGAAGATTACTTCCTTCTAAGCGGCTTTCATTTTTGAGTAATTCTTATTCTGTTACGTTAAGTGTCGTACCGTTTTATCAAGGTGGATTTACAATAAGGTAAGACTACCCTATGGACAGAAAAATTACCATTGAAAATAAAAAAAATAACTTTTTAGGCCATACAAAGTTGATTGTCTGTTTCTCAGGCCATTTTTTCCCCAAAAGCATGTGGGCGGGCATTTTTTTTTTTCTTTTTATTTTCTCCCCGAGAGGTTGTTTGTGGTAATTTGACGCCCACCCAAATGCCTGGTGGACCACGCAAAATTTCGCGAATATATTGGTTATTCACCATAGGGGTGTTGGGTCGTAAATGAAGTGGGGTTTGAATGTTTGTTTTTTCAGTAAAACGTGAAAATTATAACACAGGACGAAAGTCACAAAACGCCTCGTGGGTGAAACGTCTCGGGTTGAAACGTCGAAGTGCCAACTTTCAGAGATTTATTTTACCCCCCAAAAAAATCCTTTCACAACCTGCCTAATAAAATCGTGAATCGCAGTTTTTCCCCATTATATTCAAAATTATCACAACCCATTTGAACGGGCAGTTCATCCATAAATCATTTTTTGTTGAAATCTGAAAAGCGTGTTTATATTAAGGGGTCGTCCAACCTAACTTTGGTAAATTTTTTGACATTTTTCCCAGTGCCTCAGAAACAGATAAGAGAAGTAAGGAAAGGCAAATTATATATCAAAATAATGAGTAAAGTGCATAGAAAAGGTACATATAATTTTTTTAAGGAAAAGTGAATTTTATGATTTTGAAGAAGATTAATTTGCTAATGGCATAAGTAACGAAACGGTAAAACCACAAAATAATCGGTTATTCGAAAGCCTTGTCCTCAATATAATGATAACATACTACAGACTCGGAGAAAGCATTTTTTTGACACACACTCTTGTTGGTTTTGATGTTTGAATGTAATAACACCAACACAAATTTTGGTTGTTCCGGATGTGGCCATGTTTCAATGATGTTTATTCCGGTCATGTGATTACGATGTGGTTCTTGCAGAAATACTCAATTTGGGCAATCGTAAGAATGCAAGGATGTGATCACGCCCTTTATTTGTTCGAGACAATGTATGAGCGGATTTGCAAACAGGTGACAGCAAATACTTGAGCTGTTAATGTCATAACTGCAAAATATGGTTCGAAATTCCCTCTCGTGTTTACAGGCCGTCTGAACTTTTTTGTTGACAAAAAATTGGAATTATTGCGCACTAGAAAGACAACATGAACCACTTGTAAAAAAATAACCGAGTGTATAAAATCGGGACGATACACAATAAATAAGGCAATATTCCTAACAAAGTGAGCAGAATGCTTCAGAAATCACTTCTTGGGCGATTCTTTTGATTCGTGCGTTACATTTGCACACTTTTTTCACCCTTCGATGAGGTATAACATGACTATTTTACATTAAGGAGAGGGACCAAGTACGTTGTTCTATGGCAAATGCCATAAACCTGAGAGGTGTTGTTGATCCAGCCTCATATCATTTGACATTTCAGAGCTGTACTTTATAAAGTTTTGTTACGTGCGTTACATCAGACAGAAAATTTTTATCTCCAACATTTTTCTGATTGAACATCCCTCTGATTTGCAGGGCTTATATTTCGTCTGCTTACCCGCGAATCTCAATAGATTCTCGCAAATTCGTTGCCGCGAATCCAATTTCAAACGGAAGTCGTGGGTCCAAGGGTCCCGTGGGGCCACCATGGTTGGCCCCACGGGAGAAATTTTTTTGATTTTTGACACTTGCAAGAGCGATTTCCTTGCACCTGGTGTGATAATTACGATCAAATTGCATGGTATGGAGATTGACAAACAACTGGTATTGCAAGCATATCACTCGTAAAAATTCCTGTAAATTTAAATGGCATGCGTAAAAATAAATCAAAACCTATCAAAATCTGTTATACTCTGGAAAAACGAAACACACGAATCCACATGTTTGTTGTCTCGCCTTGCTCACAATATTTAGTCTTTGAGTCCGGGCCGTTGATTTCGTTACTTGTGAATGTCTGAACTTGACCTTAGTTATTTTTAGCCGATGTTCAGTTTCAAATAAAACAAGGCTGCCTAAATCGGCAAGGAGTTTTGTTCTTACTTACCTTGGCGTTATACATCTGAAACAGTGTTGATCTCAGCTGGTAAGTGGAACTGATTGGTATTTCCCATTCGAAATTTTATTTTTATATCCACATTTTTCTGTTTTTAACATACAATATTCACACTAGTTCGAGGCACGACGTGTGCAGCAGAACGTCATGTTGATATGTTCACACGTGACTTACTAGTGACTGTGTTAGCTTCATCCACTGAGAATCGTGCAAACAAGTTCTCATGAATATTCATTTCAGGTTAAGGGCCGCGACGGCGCAGAGCACTGTGTTGTTGGATGGGGTTTAGTGCCTAAGTTTAAGACCGTACAAATATTATCTATCGGATATTTCACCCTAAAAATGATATATATTTTGGCGCCCTGTAGGAGGCATTAACCCATTATCTAGTGAGGAGATGACACTCCCCCAAAAAATTCCTTAGTAATAAGGAATTTCCATTTTTGACTTCCAAAACACAGGTTGTGACCCATCAATGGAATGAGCGCCACACGCTAGTTCCAATGAAGGGTGACAACCTATGTTTTGAAAAGCAAAAAATGAAAATATGTAAAAAAGACTATCACAATTTTCGTGTGGACCGCTGTTTGGTGGCTTCAGCTGTTACCTTTGGTAAAGGTTTGTGTGGGCACGAATGAAAAAGTTGCTGCTTACCGAGTTTATGCAGTGAATACGAGTGCACTCTGTGGAAGTGATGAAGAATCGACGGGAGTCGGGGGCGTTCAGAAAGAAAATACTTCTAACAGAATTACAAAACATCATTCAGTTTTGCTGATTCGTTTATTGAAAAAAAATTTAATATTTTGTGTCAGTGTTTTTCTCATTTTTGTTTCCCGATGCAGACAGACAAAACTACTTTTGTCATTGGCCTGGGCGCCCATTGTCGTCATGCTTCAAATTACACTAGCGATAGCAAAGTAGTCATTAGATATTGAAGTTATACGTGAAGGGGTGAGCATTTTAAAACGTGAAAACTGCAGCCAAAAGGCATCAGATTGCACATTTCAAAGTGCTCACTTCTTTTCGCTGCTAACCATCCACCCCTCCCCTTCACACACACACACACACACACACACACACACACACACACACACACACACACACACACACACACATACACGCTGAAATCCTCTCAAACTAGCCGGTTTTCCAAATGTTTCTTGTGTTCATGAATCGGTCACTTTTCAACCACTGTGCTGGGTAAAAATAAAATTGTTAACACTACAGTACAAGGCGGTGAAGAGTTAATGGTAAACCCTTCACCAAGCCCAGACTCGCAGTTGTCACAATATAAATGACCTCGCGAAGATATCAAGCGAACGTAGAATACCACTACATAAGTAAAAGCACATAAATGTGGTTATCATTAGAACGAGTAGCTCATCAGGTTAGTTCTACGGGTATCCATATTTATATGTTTTTATTGGAACAAGATATTGTGACGGACAGACGGACGGACGGACGGACAAACAGCATTTTAATATCCCCCTCCCGACTTCGTCGGCGGGGGATAAAAATGTGAGTATTTATCAATCAGATCTATGAGAAATTGTAACTCCTTTCAATGGATTTCAAAGTTACCCGAACTTTCATAGAAATTAATTTATAATATATAAATCAGTTGCCAAAAATTATGGCTCTCAATGAACTGAACCTTCAAATTATAATAGCCTCAAACTCTGTCTGGCAAATTCACTAAAATGAAAATAAACGATGCTCACTCGTAGAAGCTTGTCCAAAAGAAATAACATTTTCACCAAATATGTACCATAATGATTGGTCAGATCTCTTTTGCACTCCCAATAAAATTCTTACACCCCCCCCAATCTCTATGGTACATATTTGTTACAATGTACCATAGAGATTGGTGGGGGGGGGGGGGGGGGTAGGAATTTAGTCAGATCTCATTTGCACTCCCGGTGGGGGTAGGAATTTGATTGGGAGTGCAAATGAGATCTGACTAAATTCCTACCCCCCCCCCCCCCCCCCCCCCCCCACCAATCTCTATGGTACAAATATGTACCATAGAGATTGGGGCCGGGGGGGGGGGGGGTGTAAGAATTTTATTGACCCCCACCCCTCTCTATGGTTTTTTATCAAAGCGTGATTATCTCTATTACTCCCATAAGGTGTGATTCGGCGAGGCACTAAAATCATGATTCCCTCCACCTAAATAAAAAGAGGAAAGCATGATTTTAGTCTCTTCCCGGTTTTGAGGAAGGGGCGGGAAAGCCGCGGGATTCAATCATGATAAAATGGGTTTTTACCATACTTGTACCTGTGCCTCAGGCACTCTCTACTGAGACAAAAGTTTGTGACAGAAATACAAAGTTCAAATATTAATAAGCTGTTTAGTTACTATTTTTGCACATGAAAATTTCAGAAGTTTGTGTCATCACTCATCAACAAGGGTCATAACTCATTACTCACCGAAGCCACGGACCAAGTCCAATGGACTTGGTCCGTGGCTTCGGTGAGTAGGCCAACGTCTCGTACTATACTAGAGGTTGGACTTGGCTCGTTGATTCGGTGGTATTTTTCTAGACACTTGACTGGGTGTGTACAGTCTCCTGTTCAAACTTGTCATGATCCGACTCGTCGCTGGATTGAGATTCTGACGATGAATCATCATGCGGCACTTCCAACAATTTAGCCAGTTTTCGGATACGCCTTTTCTTTAGTCCCTTAGTGTTTGACCCCTTCCCGGTTATGAATTCCCGTGCTGTTGCTTCGATTATGGCAAATTTCGATCCGATCATTTTATTTGAGTTGATAGAAAATGTCAAACAGTCAACAATCGAACAGTCGGATAAACTCTGTCTCCAGTCTGTTACAATTCTCATTTTACTGGAGAAGCCGTTCTCAACTATAGACTGAGTGAAAGGCAGGCACAGAACTAGCTCTACAATTGTCAAAAAGTTTGCACATTCTTCTTTATATCTGGTATAAACATATGGCCAATATGCAGTTGAGTCCATTTCTCTTTGAGCTGATGATGTAGAATGTGCTATTTTTAAACGTGCAAATTCTGCAATGGCCGATTTAACATCAATGTTATATGCTGAGAGTGGCTGTTTGTAGTGGTTAGCTACATGTTCCACATCCTCGTTGAGAAACCCTGTTATTGTGTCTCTCTCACTGGAGTCCAATTTCGACCCTTCACCTACCGGCCATGATTTGACGTCCAGCCACTCCAAATGCGCTAACACACTGGACTGATTTTCCATCTCTTCAAATCTCACCAGACAACTTTCGATAATGTTTGAGCATAAGTTCTTTCTTAATTTGCAGACATCAGTGTGAATTGTCTTCCCAACTTTGATGCATGCAGGTTCCTGGTACTCAAAGTAGCGCTGAGACGCAGCTATTGACCCATCTTGGTCTGCTTTGCGTTTTCGAACACGCGTCAAAGACTTGACAGATATGAGCACATCCTTGAAATCGGCATTTGTAGTAGAGGATGGCTTAGATTGAGACCTCTCATTGTGTGACCTCGTTGATAATCCTGTAATTGTCAATGGGGGATTCACAGAACAGGCAGAATTTTTAAATTTATCAGCAAGGTCTTTTTCTCTTGTTGAAAAAGGCCCTTCATCGTTTTCGGCCAAAAGTTTCAACTCTGCCTGCAGTGCCATAATCTTTTGATAAGCACATGAGATACTATTTTTAGATGCCTGTAATGTTACACAAATTCTGCTGCAGAGTTCCAGTACATCCATATACGAAGCTGCTGTTAGCAGAAAACGACCATCCATAAGTAATTTAAGGTACCCCGTTGCTTTCGGGTCATCCTTGGTTTGTGTTGAATTTGAAAAATGAAATATCATTGGCAACAGATTGTCAAACATCGCAATCAATGCTCTGTACCTAAACTCAATGAAACGCGTTCCAGATGCTTTAGGGGGCTTTGTAACGTGGCAATTCATTGTCTCACTTGCTATATTCTGCAACAATGTCCATTCTAGTGGTGAGTTTTTAAAATGTCTATAAATATCATCAAGGAATGTGTCAACCTCTTGGTATTCTTTTGCCTCGTTGACTGCATCTTTGATGCTCAGTTCAAATCTATGGCTGAAACAGTGGATTGGCGTAAACCAAGGAAAAATTTGCTTCATTTGAGTCATCAGTCCTGTACGTGAACCAAAATTTACATTAGTGCCATCGGCACCACCACCAACTATATTTTTCTGGAATGGCCGTATCGCTTCTATTAGAGCCTCACGCGACACATCACTATTCTGCCAGTTATTATCTTTGTCCATCACCATTAGAATATTAACCATCATTGCATGGAATAAGTTGTTGGCATTAACACTTCCATATTTCTTCATAGACTGAAGATTTAAAAAGTCAACCCTCACCTTCAACTTATGTGCTGTTCTAATATAAAAAAGCTCTCCCTCGTGTGTTAATTTTCTTTTGTATATTGAACTCCCATCAGTGAGGAAACTGAAAAATTTAGAATCACGAATAGCCTGCCTTATTTCCGCCGTTAGTTTATTTGCTAATAAATGTACAAAAACATGACAGGCTGTGTGTCCAGTGAAGGCATTTGGAATAGCAACGCCCAATTCAGAAGCTAAACGACAAAGTCGGGGGTAATCAGAATATGGCTTTTCCGTTTCTGCCAGGTACCAGGCAATGTTCAGTAGCTTCGTTAAACGTGCGACACCCTCTCGTTCACCCACACTGAATGCAGTATGAAGAGTCGATTGAGTCAAGGCAGAAGTGCCGGCTTGTTGAGTCTGGGATTCAGAATCGGCAGTAGACTGAGTCGGTCTGTGATGCGACTCCATTGGCTTTTGAAATTCCAATTCATAACACATTCTGTGTGCCATAGACTGTGTGTGACGTTTCAAGTTTGGAATCATCAGATACGTAGTACCCTCGGCGTATTTTGCAATATCTTTAGCTATTTGGCCAGAATATTTTTCCGATATTTTTTTGCCATTTTTCTTACATAATTTACATACTGCTTTATTGTATTTAGTTTTATCTTCTGGGTCTTCTTCCAGTTCGTACACTTCTCTAATGCTTTCTGGCCATTTATCAGCCGCCTTTTTTGAAATTACTTTACTTTTAAGCATTTTGCATTAGCATACACGCGTGTTGTCGTACGGTACAGCACTTCAACAGTCCACTGCGAAGTTCTACTGATGAACGCAGTGATAAATTCTGCACCACAGACTCTCCACTCGCTGTCACGTGCCTGTTTGATCATTGTAGGGAAACGTCTGTCTCTGTTTTACCAATCGACACACATCAAAGAAATTAAGTCTTAATAATTTCTTTGATGCGTGCCGATTGGTAATTTTGATTCAATACAGATATAATATTGACAACTTTCCTCTCGAGGTGCACGTGTGTGCCTGGTCGGCATATTAACGTTTTGAATGTTGACATCGGCGCGAATCTTACTTAACAGGCAGCGCGAATCCACATGGATTCTCGCAGATTGCTTTGCGCGAATATTTGCGCGAATATATTCGCGGATTCGCGTGGAAGTATAAGCCCTGGATTTGGCTATTTACCATTCAGTTAGACTATAAATAGACTAAAATAGAGTAATTCCATTTTCAATTTACAAATGGGTAATGACAATCCAACCTTCGATTATTATGCATTGAGTGATTTTTCTCTGTTACGTGCGTTACATGAAAATGTTACGTGCATTACATGTGTGAACCAATAGAAACTCTTCATAATATTGAAGCTTATCAAAAGAAGATTTGCATATAATTCTTTCAGAACATTTCAGATTGTCTTGTTTTTCAAGTCCTCCAATTGTTAGCTCACCTGAGCGAAGCTCAAGGGGAGCTTTACTAATCACTTTCTGTCCGTCGTCCGTCGTCCGTCCGGCGTTAACTTTACATTATCGACTTCTCCTCCTAAACCACTAGCCCAATTTTATTCAAATGTTGGCTAAATGTTTATTACCTAATGCCAATTCAGATTTGTTCAAATGAAGTTGCCCCTCCTCCTGGGTGGTGCCACGCCCCCAAGGGGCATCAAAATCTTTGTAAATCTTCTTCTCATGAACCAGCAGTAGCAGAGACTTGATATTTGGTGTGTAGCTTTCCTTTTGAGGTGTAGACTCAGATTTGTTCAAGAGAAGTTTGTGGGGCTATACTTGGCGTCGTTATGGGAGGGGCAAAATTTTTTGCCCCGCCCAAAATTTCTATTTTCCAAACCGAGAGGCTGATTTGAACCAAATTTTATGAGAGGGCTTATTCGGTCATGAGTACTTGATTTATGCAAAAAAAAAATTTCCCGCAGCCCCGTGGGAACCGCAGGAGCTAAAAATAGAAAAAAATTTAAAACGCCCATATCTCCAAAACTGCACGGCACTGAGAATTTTTATTTGGTGTGCAGCTTCCTTAGGACTAACAGAAAGGATTGGTAAAAAAAAATTGCCATCGGTTTTATCATAGGGTACAGTTTCGGGACTTTGAAAAAGTGCTGAGTCAGCACTTTTTAACACTGTAGGCAATGGGAAAAACATTAAAAAATCTTCTTCTCCAGATCCAGCAGGCAGAATCTTTTGATATTTGGTATGCAACATTGTAGGGTGGATCTGATTCAAGTTTGTTCAAATCGGCCCCTTGGGTTCATATTTGGGCTCAGTATAGGAGCCCGATTTCGAACTTAGTGCATTTCAAGCAAATTTCTTAAAAATCTTCTTCTCCAGATCCAGCAGGCAGAATCTTTTGATATTTGGTATGCAACATTGTGGGGTGGATCTGATTCAAGTTTGTTCAAATCGGCCCCCTGGGTTTATATTTGGGCTCAGTATAGGAGCCCAAATTTGAACTTACTGCATTTCAGGCAAATTTCTTTGAAAATCTTCTTCTCCAGATCCAGCAGGCAGAATCTTTTGATATTTGGCATGCAACATTGTAGGGTGGATCTGATTCAAGTTTGTTCAAATCGGCTCCCTAGATTCATATTTGGGCTCACTATAGGAGCTCGAATTCGAACTTAGTGCATTTCAGGCAAATTTCTTCAAAAATCTTCTTCTCCAGATCCAGCAGGCAGAATCTTTTGATATTTGGTATGTAACGTTGCGGGGTAGATCTGATTCAAGTTTGTTCAAATCGGACCCCTGGGTTAATATTTGGGCTCAGTATAGGAGCTCGATTTTGAACTTAGTGCATTTCAGGCAAATTTCTTAAAAAATCTTCTTCTCCAGATCCAGCAGGCAGAATCTTTTGATATTTGGTATGAAACATTGTAGGGTGGATCTGATTCAAGTTTGTTCAAATCGGCCCCCTGGGTTCATATTTGGGCTCAGTATAGGAGCCCGATTTCGAACTTAGTGCATTTAGGCAAATTTCTTAAAAAATCTTCTTCTCCAGATCCAGCAGGCAGAATCTTTTGATATTTGGTATGCAACATTGTGGGGTGGGTCTGATTCAAGTTTGTTCAAATCGGCTTCCTAGATTCATATTTGGGCTCACTATAGAAGCTCGAATTTGAACTTAATGCATTTCAGGCAAATTTCTTAAAAAATCTTCTTCTCCAGATCCAGCAGGCAGAATCTTTTCATATTTGGTAAGCAACATTGTGGGGTGGATCTGATTCAAGTTTGTTCAAATCGGCCCCCTGGGTTTATATTTGGGCTCAGGATAGGAGCCCAAATTTGAACTTAGTGCATTTCAAGCAAATTTATTAAAAAATCTTCTTCTCCAGATCCAGAAGGCAGAATCTTTTGATATTTGGTATGCAACATTGTGGGGTGGATCTGATTCAAGTTTGTTCATATCGGCTTCCTAGATTCATATTTGGGCTCACTATAGAAGCTCGAATTCTAACTTTGTGCATTTCAGGCAAATTTCTTAAAAAATTTTCTTCTCCAGATCCAGCAGGCAGAATCTTTTGATATTTGGTATGCAACATTGTGTGGTGCATCTGATTCAAGTTTGTTCAAATCGGCCCCATGGGTTTATATTTGGGCTCCGTATAGGAGCCCAAATTTTAACTTAGTGCATTTCAGGCATATTTCTTAAAAAATCTTCTTCTCCAGATCCAGCAGGCAGAATCTTTTGATATTTGGTATGCAACATTGTGGGGTGGATCTGATTCAAGTTTGTTCGAATCGGCCCCCTGGGTTTATATTTGGGCTCAGTATAGGAGCCCAAATTTGAACTTAGTGCATTTCAGGCAAATTTCTTTGAAAATCTTCTTCTCAAGATCCAGCAGGCAGAATCTTCTGATATTGGGTATGCACCATGCTTAGGGGGGTGAGATTCAAGTTTGTTCAAGCCAAGTCTCTGGGTTCATATTTGGGCTCACTGTGGTAGCCCAAATTATAACTTAGTTCAAAATGAGGAATTTTCTTTAAAAATCTTCTTCAGATCCAGCAGTCGGAATGTTTTGATATTTGGTATGCAGCATCCTTAGGGGGTGAGATTCAAGTTTGTTCAAGCCATGTCCCTATGTCCATATTTGGACTCACTGTGGGAGCTCGAATTGTAACTTAGTTCAAAATGAGGACTTTTCTTTAAAAATCTTCTTCTTCAGATCCAGCAGTCGGAATGTTTTGATATTTGGTGTGCAGCATCCTTAGGGGGGTGAGATTCAAGTTTGTTAAAGCCAAGTCCCTGGGTTCATATATGGGCTCCCTGTGGGAGCCTGAATTATAACTTAGTTCAATATGAGGAATATTCTTTAAAAAATCTTTTTTTTTTTAGATCCACTGGTCAGAATCTTTGGATATTTGGTATAAGCTTTTCTTAGGAGGAACAGATGCAACTTGTTGAAATCAATTCTCTGGGTTGATATAAATTTAGGCTACCATGTCAGGTGAGCGCCCTCAGGCCCCTTGGGGCCTCTTGTTTTTACAACCAGGAACCTGTAACTATCAAGAGTCACTGAGTGTACGTAACTTTTGAAAAGGTTGTTGGAGATTCCCAAAATTTTTGTGATTGAGGTGTCATATGATGACCAGGATGACCCATGAACATTATGGGTATCACCTCAACACATAGTTACCTCAAGTAATAAATGCTCAGTGCAGGGAAGCCAAAACTGCATAACCTATTGCTCTGGTTATACATGTACAAACCTCCAGCAAATATTTCTCCGTGAGACTCATTTGTCACTCTTGCAAATTTGATCTCAAGATCAGATTTGCAGGAGTGAAAAATGGACCTCATGATGACTTTATACAAATAGGTTATAAAAAATGAAAATGATAATCGGTCTGGGAAAAACTTTGCAGGACCAATTTTCAGTTTACGTGAAATTATTATTCTGACAGGCTTGCAAGAGAAGCTATTTTTTCTCCAATTCTCTGGCATTGATGGGGAAAATTTTCAATATAGTGGTAAGTGGCCAGGCTCGGTGCCAGATGGCAAATTGTGTTCAACAGATTGTCAGAATGTGAAGAAACCCAAGTGAAGTGACACTGCTACATTGTACAGTTCATATGCGACCTGGCATCTCTGACCCAATTGTTCATTCATGGAAAGTTGAAAACCATGGACTTTTTGTTGAGATTTGGGTCATTTCCATACATGGTGATTCAAGGGAGATATTTATTTATTTATTAGTGTTTAAGATCATATATTTCTGTTGTAGTCAGTGCACAATGGCTTATCGTGACCGTAACACAGATATAATTCAAGTTTAGACAATCATTTATACCTGTGTTGCAACCTTTATCAAGGGAGGAAATGAAGCCATGTTCCAAGTAGTAGGGTCTCTTTTTTTCCAGTCTTCGGGATGGCAATACAGCTCTCATGCAGCTACATCAGGAGAATATCAATGCACATGATGATTTGTTCTTATTTTCTACTGAAACTTCATCATCGAACCCAAATACAGTCATACCAGTATGACTCCTATTGGAAATACATGAAATGTAACGCACGTAACGTTACGTGCGTTACAAACTTTTAGTATGTGACTTCATCATTTTATGTAGTTGAACTGGGTAAAACCCCCTGGATTATGGATGGCATGCTTCGTCTTGCTTTGCAAATGGAGTTTACATCAATTGATGGTAATTCTATACATCCCTATGGGAATATTCTGAGGTATATCCGTTACGTGCGTTACACAAAATAGTGGATGAAAACAACAATTTTGTTGACAATTAATTGTTCTACACTAAAAAAATCATTCGACCTTTTTGAGAATTTACCCTATATACTATCCTTAAATCAAATCTAATGACAAAATACTGCTTCAGTTAATGATTATAGAGTGTTGTAATAGATCTAGGTTATTTAAAGAAAAACACAATTTGCTTTTAACCATAGGTTCAAGGACCTATAAACCAAAACTCACATACTTCACAAAGAAACATCTTGTAAAAATGAATGATTCGGGGCTTTGTCAAGAATAATATCAATTTAAATTTCAACGAAAGTGTTTTTTATTTTTTGTCCTAGTGGTTGATGTTTCTGAAGAATCGCACTTTTCACGAAGTATATTCCAAGTGACCTGGAACTTTTTTGAGCGTGTTGATTTCCCCCAGATGTTGTGAAGTTATTTACTTCCTAGTAATTACTTCCTAGTAACCATGGAATTTGAGGCGGGTGTGTTTGCAGGGGTCGATTTAACCGGTATCGCATCGCATTTTTCGACACATTTTTCGATTTCAGCGATGCATTTCATTTCTCTGTATATCATTTTGCAATTCATTATTTAAATATTAATTACCAGTGCCTAGGTCCGTCCTCATGTCCTGGTAATGTATCTAGTGTGCACGTTATTGTTTTGATTTTCGATAGAAGGTTAATCATCGAGACAGACACTTCCCGTCATTGGTTACAAAACTTGTTTCTGCTATTCATTAAGCCAATCGATAACCTTGTGACATAAAAACACGTGGCTGTGTTTTTATGTCCTAGAGGGGTCAGTTATCATGCATTCACGTTTAACCAATGAGAAGTTCTCTTGGTATGAACACACATGGTTTTAATGTTTGTCTTTAGTTCAAATGGTTGACCTGAATGACAATATAAGAATTACAATGTCTTCGAGCAGTGAAATGCCGATGTTACGGTATGGAAATATTATTGATATTGGTAACAGAAAGAAATCTGAGAATCAGCAACAATAACTATGAATTTAACAATTCTGAAATTTAATTTAAAAAATTAATATATATAAAAAAAAATGATACAAAGATCTTTTACACTAATTGGGTTACAGAAAATAAAAACAATGGTACTTATCAATTATAGAATTAGTCCAAAGTACAGTTTCACAGAATCCAGTAATCCAGTGGTGAAGTATCTTCTGAAGAAAGTTACCAGCTGGTAGATGTGGTATTAAATCCAACAATGTCTCTTCAGAAACAGTATCCCGTAGATTTATAATAAAATTTTCACTTAGAAATTTCAGCAGTCTCCAATAAAATATAATAAAATTCACCACAAAATTCAAATGGAGTAAAAATCCAAGAAGTATTGGCGCCACAGGTAATTTCCAAACAATCCAGTAGAATCCTGGCTTTTCACAAAATATTATTCTGTTTCACAGAAAGTATAAATTCTCTTTTCCAAGACGAACAAATTCTCTTCAAAATTCTCTTTTGGAATCAATCTTCCAAATTCACAAAGAAGCACTGCTTCTATAATAAATGCACTGTTCTGAAACAATAATAATCTCCAATGGAAACAACTGCTGTGAAAATAAGTTCTTCTGAAATGGCTTTCTAAAATGAGTTTTTGAATTCTGTTGACAAACCTTTATATAGTAACCAGATAGAATGTCCCAGAAGAGGAAGTTTCTGCAATGTTCTATTTGTTTCTGGGGGATTCTGTTAAGGTTCAAGTAAACAAGGTCAGTGACCTATTTAAACAATTAAACAATCAACAGCTATATGTACAATATATCTGTGTAACAAAGATGTAAACAAGGTCACTGAGTGCAAAAGAGTTAGACCAGTCAGAAAATGCAGAAATAAAAAAAAATCTTTCTCACATAATTATCAACTTAAGGATATATCAATCTCAATATAATATGGGGGCTATAACAGCCGATCGCACTTAACACAGGAGGTCCCGTCAAACTCCGGAGGTCCCCTAAAAATAAATTATGATTTTAGTTCTTATCATCTGACACAAGTGGTGAATCATTCAACACAACTGCCAGAATTCGTACCCCCGTCCGATTATGGGTATTCGTTAAAGGCTAAATACCACAATCACAATTTCGGTCGTTTCGCCCCAAATCCTGTTCACCCCTTGGGTTGTTTCGTCTCAATTCCTTTCCCCCAGGTCGTTTTGCCCTGGGTTGTTTCGCCCCACATTCGGAAGTGGATCGTTTCGTGCCCCCCTCTCCCCGAAAATTATATTGGACATGTATTGAGACATGTAATTTATTTGTTTTGTTTTGGTACACTTTATCCGGCAAAGTAAAGAATTAGATTCCAGAAGTTGCAACTCTGTAATATTGTATGATAGAATAGCCCAGCTACGCATATTTATTTACTTTGGTACGTTTCATCTAAGGGTGTATCGAAGTTGTGCACAGACACCCTTCGGACAACTGCCTACCTTGACATTTGTGCATCAGACAAATACCCCCCCCCCCCCCCTTCCTTATCAGCAATTCCAAACATGCTCCCATTCCGACAATAAAACCGGGCATGACCTTCCCCGTGGCTCATGTACCAGACATCTTCAAATGAGGGGTGTGGGGGGGGGGGGGTGGGGGTGAAGTCTATGTTTAGATTCATAAATATAACAGTTGAAAATATAAATTATCATCGAAACAATACATTGTGTACAATGAAAGCCTTTAAAATTCAGACAAAACTGACAATTAAATATTACTTAAAATTCTATTCGATAATTAGATAGAAAACAAAATCAAAAAATCAATTGTTTGTACATTATTGTAAGTCGATTCGTTAAAATGACAGTATTTAATCTGCTATTATACACAATATCAATGTGCTAAAAAGTACAATGGGGATATTTAACTTTTTCAAAATCAAGAACAATACTGTCTACTATTTGTTAATTGCTCAGTTTGTCAAAACAGCTTCACAGTCCATCTTTTCCTTTCTAGACATGATCACAAAGATGAGAGGAAAGTTCAAGAAACTGTTTTCTCATTTGCTCATTGGTAATGGTTATGGGGTATTTTTCACCACATATACGACACATAGATATGATAAGTGAACAAATTGTTAAAAACTATTTAAATAAACTATTCAAATTAAATAAAAAAGATCACCTCTGACCCGGGTCGTTTCGCCCCAAATCTTGGGGGGGCGAAACAACCCGGGGTGAATGGGTATTGGAGCGAAACGACCCCTCACAGGATGAAAGGAAATGACAGGCACTCGCTCTAAATCTCACAAAATCAAGCACAATCACCCGAAATCACACACATTGCAAGAAATAATGTTGGCAATGGATCAATGATGTAACCACCCAACATTTATTGATTTTTAGTCGAGTTGTGACGAAGTCAAACTTGACTTATAGTTTGGTGAATGGCGGGCGGGCGGGCGGGCGGGCGGGCGTAAACAATTGGTTTCCGGATGATAACTTGATAGTGGTTCAACTCACATTCATTAAACTTCATACGTAGGTTGGTCTTGGTGGGAGGAAGAACCCTATTGATTTTGGACATGCTACGTCGAAGGTGAAGGTCACAGTGACCTTGAACGTAGTAAATCTTAAACAATTGGTTTCCGGATGATAACTTGATAATGGTTCAACTCACATTCCTGAAACTTCATAGGTAGATTGGTCTTGGTGAGGGGAAGAACCCTATTGATTTTGGACTCGCTACATCAAAGGTCAAGGTCAATGTGACCTTGAACATAGTAAATCGCAACAATTCCTTTCCGGATGATGACTTGATAGTAGTTCAACCTACATTCATGAGACTTCATAGGTGGGTTGGCCTTGGTGCGAGGAAGAACTCTATTGATCTTGGACTCACCAGATCAATGGTCAAGGTCACAGTGACCTTTAACATAGTATATCGCAACAATTGGTTTCCGGATGATAACTTGATAGTGGTTCAACCTAGAGTCATGAAACTTCATTGGTGTGTTGGCCTTGGTGCGAGGAAGAACCCTATTGATCTTGGACTCACCAGGTCAAAGGTCAAGGTCACAGTGACCTTGAACATAGTATATCGCAACAATTGGTTTCCGGATGATAACTTGATAGTGGTTCAACCTAGAGTCATGAAACTTTACAGGTGTGTTGGCCTTGGTGCGAGGAAGAACCCTATTGATGTTGGACTCACCAGGTCAAAGGTCAAGGTCACAGTGACCTTGAACATAGTATATCGCAACAATTGGTTTCCGGATGAGAACTTGATAGTGGTTCAACCTAGAGTCATGAAACTTCATAGGTGTGTTGGCCTTGGTGCGAGGAACTGTTGTCACAACTCGACATTGGATCGGTGATCCTGAGCGGCATTTTTCTTTATATAACATTTATTGATTTGTTTTTGATTGAGGAGAGGATGGAGTGCTGCATTCCCATGACAATCTGTGTTTTAGGGGCCTTAAAAAACAAAAATAATACAATTTGAAAATAGCTACGCAATTTTTCAAAATTGCTACACATTTCTCCTACACTTGTAGCAAAATGCTATGCAATTTTTCAAAATTAAATCGATCGCTGTGTGTTTGATGTCTGCAAAGGACCGATTGAAGATGGGTTGAAAATGATGCATTCGTGCTTTTAAATAAGGTGCGCTTGGACGATGCTGAGAATCTAGTTTTTTCTTGCAACCAACCATAGTAATACAAGCGTCGATCAGTGTCTTTTATGATCGTTTTACACTGACAAATGTGACAAATCTCCTTCACCGGAAACCATCCCCCAATTTGCATATCACAATGGTTCTATGACGTTTCGGCCTTGGGACGTTTCGGCCCGAGACGTTTCGGCCTGGACGTTTTGGCCTCCAATCGGGCTGAAACGTCTCGAGAATCGGGCGGAAACGTCTTAGGTTTTTGGTATTATTTTGATGAAGATTAGGGTATTATTTGTTTATATTTATAGTTTTAAATATAAAATAAATTTGATTAAGGTTTTTATTATGGTTGAACTCACTTTTAAGTTGGAAATCAAAGAATTTATGAGAATGAAGAACTTTTCCGATATGGGCAGGACTCACATATAAATATCCAATATTTTGAAACTAGACTTCGAATTCACTTAAATTTTTCCACATTTTGAAATGAAGCAGAAATTTCACGTCTACACAGTACAATGTTGCACACATTTCTGACCCCAAATATTTGTTTACAAGGTGGGTGGGAGTGTTATTGTTGTGATAACATACAAATGAGCTATGTGTGCGACAAACCCGTCATGATTCTAATACTGTTTTGTAACGGCAAAGCCGTGATCTGGACCCAAAGGACCATGACAGTCAACACCTGTCATACCTCCTCAGTGATCAACCCACGGATAGGCCAATTACTAAAAACTATAAACATTCCAACACCCAAATTCACTGTAACAGTATGCCAATGGCCCAGACCCAGAGGATGATAACAGCTGACCCCTATCATACATCCTCAGTGACTGCCTCACGGATATACTAGTTACCAAGCAGTTACTTAACTAAAACTAAGTTAAACACGCAAACGATTACCAGGTGGGTGAAGGGATTGGGACAATGGCAGTGGGAAGGTTGAATTTACAAGGGTATTAAGGGAGGTAACTGGGACTGGGAATGGATTTGATGTGAGATGGAAACTAATAGGCAGAAAAGAAATAGCTTTGGGACAAGCCACCTCTTTTATCAATGACTACTAAAAAGCTTGTATTAAAGTTTTGAGACTTTAATTTAGGTTGGCATTCATTCTTGAAAAATACGACACAGGGCCCTGCGTCCCATCATCCAAGAATGACGGCCAAGCTAATGTAGGGAAATTTATCCCACATGCCTAATGTCCGAATAAATTAACACTCCTGTCAGGATACCGACACCAGTAGGCTGAGCCTACAATTAAGTTAAATTAGAAGAAAGTGCGTTGAATTATGATTTATTAATTTAAAGAATTTGTCAATACGACCTTTTTTTATTTACATACTATGTGCATTTATGCACATACTCTCCACACAAGACATAACAGGACAGCACAAACTATGACATTACATTACAAAAACCCCACAGAATTGGCCACATGAAAGTGAACATGAAATGAAGTGCTTGAAGAATAAGCACATGGCATGTCCCTGACTACTTTTTGTTACCTGGTCAAGCCTCGAACTCGACGCCTGCAGATCTATACATAGCAACACACACACATATCTATGATAGTCTGTATTAGATATTTTCTAAGACAAAAATCAAGCCTCGAACTTGATACTACCAGACCGAGTCAAGCTTCAAACTTGACACTTTACATTAGCAGAATACGCAATAGATCAACAAAAGCTCTAAATTACTGCTAATTAACAATTTGTAATTGATTTCAAATTATTATCCGAAAATATAAAATTCTCACATAGTCCTTCAATGTACTGCGCCATGGCAGAAAGATCTGTAAAAGGGATCTTTCCATCATGAACAGGGTGTGTAATGACCGGGTTCGCATCGCAAAATGCGAACCAAAATTAAGCGCCTGCGAATCGTTTTCCCATTTTGAATCGCAAATCGCGAATCGTGGATTTCGTTAGTAATACTGAACAGTGGACCCGATAGCCAAACAGAGTTACGCCGCTTCTATCGATCATGCATCGACCGCATGACATGGCGGTTGTATTCATAGAATCGGCAGCTGTTTTCCGGGAATCAGGCAGCCGTTCTATTTTTATACAAATCAATTGTGGTTATGACGTATTAAACGCGTGTTCGGGGGTCTCCTCGTGTCTGATTGGATCAAACTAATAACATTCTCGTTTCTATTGGCCGATGAATACTTACGTCGTCTTACGGGTGATTCCCACTGTAAACTTTAACACGTGAAAATTAACCCACCTGTATTTAGAAATGTCTGTAAAAAAAAGTACAGCCCTACGATGGAAAACGGAGTTGGATCCAGATGGCACCTGGCTAAACGTGCATCTGGAAACAGATGAGAAGAAAAATGTGATCGCTTCAAAAATTAGGTGCAATTTATGCACAGAATTTGAATAAAAAATAAACAGTGTCCGCAATTTTTCACGGATAGGCATTGAGGGGTTTACTGGAAATGCACTGAAAAAAGACAATGTAATTAAACACAGTCAAACAGAACAGCATAAGAGAGCTGTTAACCTCAAATCACCTCAGCTTACATTGGGACAAATATACAAGCAAACGCCAATTGGTCGTTCTATGATTTCCACACAAAGTTTGGAAGAAAAAAGGGTTGGAAAGTTGATAGACATCGCCTACATGCTTGCCAGAGAAGAGTTGTCATTTTCTAAGTTTGAATGTGTTGCCAACCTGGAAATACGACATGGGGTTGACCTGGGGACTGCCTATATGAACCAGAATAAATGCAGTGAATTCACTAAACTTGTTGGATCAGAAATGCGCAGTGATATGCTTGATATGTTGAAAAAGAGTCTTTACTTCTGTATACTTATTGACGGCGCCACTGATAATTCCGTTACTGAAAATGAAATGATGTATTGCCTCTTCAATAATGTAGACACAGGTGATGTTGAGTTTCGATTTCTTGCTGTGTGTGATGTTGCCAATTCAAGAGCATACGGTGTAAAGCATACAATCGTAAAGGTTTTTGAAGAATCCGGGCTGGAAGATTTCGAGTCAAGAATAATAGGTTTCATGGCAGACGGAGCAAATGTTAACCTTGGCGAGAAGGAGGGTTTAGCAGGTTTGCTTAAAAGAGAAAATAAAATGTCCTGGCTGATAGCAGTTCACTGCTTAAACCACTGCCTAGAATTGGCCGCAAGAGATGCTTTTGCTAGTACACTTACCAATGAGGTGACTGACATGCTAGGGAACTTGTACACATTTTATGAGAAAAGCCCAAAAAGATTGCGCGAACTTCGCGAGTTAGCTGATGTTTTGGAAGAAAAAGTACGGAAGCCAGAAAGATGTAGTGGTACCAGATGGGTACAATTCAAGCGACGCGTCAGTGACACGCTTATTAAATCTTATGCAGTCATAGTTAGCCATATGGAGAATTTAGCAGAAGATCAATCAACTAAAGCAGAAGACCGTGCTAAGATCCGGGGCTACCTTGTAAAAATGAAAAAATTCCAGTTTGTTGCACACCTGATGTTACTGAAGGAAATTCTTGAACCTGTTGCTAAACTTTCATTATTTCTACAGGGAAACAGTATTGATATCATTCAAGCAAGTGCATCTTTGCAGAAAACTCTCGCGACAATACAAAAACTCAAGGAAGACAAGCACAAGACAACAACAAGTATTGGCGAATTGCTAGATAGCGCTTCTCGAGTACAGAAACAAGCAGACGATTCTGAATTATCTCTTATCCCAACAACAAGGATGTCCCGTGCCTCTTCCGAAAAAGTTGGAAGTGATTCGGTCAGTGACATTGAAAAAGTGCAAACATCTGATGAACCAACAACAAGTGGTGAACCAAGTAAAGCTCAGGACATTTTATCAGAAGTGAAATTTCAGGGTGTCAAACTAACAAATGTTGTTCAGGGGTATAAAAACTTTCAGGCCCAGAAAAACAAAGTGCTTAACAATTTCAAAATCTGCAAT
The DNA here is from genome assembly GCA_031216915.1 of Pictodentalium vernedei. Lineage (NCBI taxonomy): Eukaryota > Metazoa > Mollusca > Scaphopoda > Dentaliida > Dentaliidae > Pictodentalium > Pictodentalium vernedei. Next base: position 156,470,932 of record CM062294.1, read on the forward strand.
AGACAAGAGATTTGCCGAATTCAAGGATGGTATAAAGGACACACATTTCTCGGCATTGAAGTTAATGAATACGTCTCTGTGGCCATCAAATAAGGAGGATTTGGAGGAGTTTGGAGATGCTGAAATTGAACTTTTCATTGCACAATTCAAAGACTTATTAATTAAGAGGGGAGTTGATTTAGATAAGATACGGTCAGAGTGGGGACAAGTGAAAACATTTTGGATGGAGGGAATGAGCCACCTGCCATACAACCATGTGTGGAAGACATTACTGACAAATAATCGCAAGGACTATCCTAACTTCATTCATGTAGTTGAAATCCTTCGAATTTATCCTGTCTCAAATGCGAAGGTAGAACGGGGATTTTTGTTATAGCCCCCATATTATATTGAGATTGATATATCCTTAGTAGATAATTATATGAGAAAGATATTTTTTTTTATTGCTGCATTTTCTGACTGGTCTAACTCTTTTGCACTCAGTGACCTTGTTTACATCTTTGTTACACCTATTGTTATAGCCCCCTATTATATTGAGATTGATATATCCTTAAGTTGATAATTATGTGAGAAAGATTTTTTTTTTATTGCTGCATTTTCTGACTGGTCTAACTCTTTTGCACTCAGTGACCTTGTTTACATCTTTGTTACACTGATATATTGTACATATAGCTGTTGATTGTTTAATTGTTTAAATAGGTCAATGACCTTGTTTACTTGAACTTTAACAGAATTCCCCAGAAACTAATAGAACCTTGCAGAAACTTCCTCTTCTGGGACATTCTATCTGGTTACTATATAAAGGTTTGTCAACAGAATTCAAAAAACTCATTCTTAGAAAGCCTTTCAAAAAGACTCACTTCAGTTATTTCCATTGGAGATTATTATTGTTTCAGAACAGTGCATTTATTATAGAAGCAGTGCTTCTTTGTGAATTTGGAGATTGATTCCAAAGGAGAATTTGGAGGAGAATCTATTAGTCTTGGAAAAGAGAATTTATACTTTCTGTGAAACAGAATATTATTTTGTGAAAAGCCAGGATTCTACTGGATTATTTGGAAATTACCTGTGGCGCCAATACTTCTTGGATTTTTTATCCATTTGAATTTTACGGAGCATTTTGTTATATTTTATTGGAGACTGCTGAAATTTCTAAGTGAAAATTTTATTACAAATCTACGGGATACTGTTTCTGAAGAGACATTCTTGGATTTAATACTACATCTACCAGCTGGTAACTTTCTTCAGAAGATACTTCACCACTGGATTACTGGATTCTGTCAAACTGTACTTTGGACTAATTCAATAATTGATAAGTACCACTGTTTTTATTTTCTGTAAACCAATTAGTGTAAAAGATCTTTGTATCATTTTTTTTTTATATATATATTAATCCTTTTTAATTAAATTTCAGAATAGTTAAATTCATAGTTTTGTTGCTGATTCTCAGATTTCTTTCTGTTACCAATATCAATAATATTTCCATACCGTAACAGAAATTGGGGGCTCGTTGTCGAGATTGAATATAAGATAACGAGAAAACTTTATTTGCATATTGCAATTATTATTTGGCTCACTTTTAAAACATTTAAATTTTCTTAGAAAATTTCAGTATTATTATTTATATTCTGAGAACCAGCAAACCTTTTCATCATGGTATTTATTGTGACAGAATTTATTTCTGAATTTGAAGGCTCTCCTAGTTTGGCCCTTTTAGAATCTCTTAAGAAGGAGGATTTATTCCAACTTGCTCATTATCTAAAATTACCTGCCACCCCTGGTCTGAACAAACATAGACTTAAACAGCTCATTGTTAATCATTATATGGAAGAAGGTCTTTTGCCTCAGTCTGAAACTCTCCCCTCTGAAGCACAACACACTGATGCCCTTGAATTCAAAAAGTTAGAATTGGAATTAAAAAAGTTAGAAATGCAACAAAAAATGAGGGAAATTGAAATTCAGGCTCAAAAAGAAAGGGAACAAATTCAGGCTCAAAAAGAAAGGGAACAAATTCAGGCTCAAAAAGAAAAAGAAGAAAGAGAAAATGAAATTAAATTAAAAGAATTAGAAGCTCAAAAAGAAATGGAACAAATTCAGGCTCAAAAAGAAATGCATTTAAGGGAAATTGAAATTCAGGCCCAAAAGGAAATAAAAATAAAAGAATTAGAATCTCAACGTCAAGGCTCAAATGTAATTTCCCCAAGTAGATTTGATGCAACTAAACATGTTAGGCTAGTTCCCCCCTTTCAAGAAAAAGAAGTTGATAAATATTTTTCACATTTTGAAAAAGTGGCAACAAGTTTAGAATGGCCAAGGGATGTCTGGACTTTGCTACTGCAAAGTGTTTTGAAAGGGAAGGCCCAAGAAATCTATTCAGCTCTATCTTCTGAGCAAAGCAACAATTATGACGCTGTTAAAGAGGCAATACTTAAGGCATATGAACTTGTTCCAGAGGCCTATAGGCAGAAATTCAGAAATTATTATAAAAACGAAAATCAAACTCATGTGGAATTTGCCAGAGAAAAGCAAAATTTATTTGACAGGTGGTGCCACTCAAAAGAAATAGGGAAAGATTTTACAAAATTAAAGGAAATGATGCTGATTGAGGAGTTCAAAGGAAAGATACATTCAGATATAAAGGCCCACCTGGATGAACAAAAAGTTGACACATTAAATAGAGCAGCAGTACTGGCAGATGACTATGCCTTAACTCATAAAATGAGTCGTAACGCCACAAATTTTTGGCCCCACAAGAATTCTTTCCAAAGTGGACCTAGACCAACTTCAGATAAAAGTCATCCTTCCAATCCTACAAACTTTTCACCACCTAAATTTAATCGGAAGCCTAATGAGAATAAGTCATCCAATGCCAGCCCTACACCATTACGACCCAACAGTTCAACTAAAACTTGTAATTATTGTAAGAAAGCAGGTCATTTATTATCTGATTGCTGGCTGTTAAAAAGGAAAAATGAGTCCTCTACTTCACAGAATGCACTAGCATGTGCTCCATGCCCTGAAAATTATGTTATAAAGCAAGACGCTTTAGAAAATTATAAGCCATTTATTTCTGAAGGCTTTGTTTCCCTTGATGGGGATAAGCACTGTTCCTTACCAATAAAAATACTGAGAGACACAGGGGCTACTCAGTCATTAATGTTAGAAGGCATTTTGCCATTTTCTGAAGAAAGTGCCACAGGGGCACAAGTTCTAATATCAGGTATTGAGTCAAACTCTTTAAAGGTCCCACTTCATAAAATAAATTTAAGAAGTAGCTTAGTAAATGGGACTGTGACAGTAGGAATCAGACCTACTCTACCTGTAAAAGGTATTTCTTTATTATTGGGAAATGACTTAGCTGGTGACAAAGTCACTGTAGAACCTCAAGTGGTGGATAAGCCGAGCACAGATGAAAGTATTATTAATTTGAAGGAATGTTTTCATTTTGCTTTTCCAGCATGTGCTGTGACTCGGTCCATGGCAAAGAAAGCTGAGGTTGATAACAACCTCAATTGTGTTGATTTAAACAGCAAAGCTGCGTATAAGAACAGTCACAGAATTACGGATTCTGAAGACATTGATTTGTCTCAGACATTTCTGAGTCAGTGTGATGACTCCTCCAGAAATTGTAAAGAGGCCACTACACCTGAGAGTGATAGGGGGACCTCCTTGAATGTCATTTCCCGGACTTCTTTAATTCAGGAACAGGAAAGTGATCCTGACCTTGCAGAGCCACGTAAAAAGGCTCTAACACAGGCTGAAGCCCAAAACTCCCCTGTCTGTTATTTCAGAAAATCTGGTGTACTTATGAGGAAATGGCAACCACCAGAAGTACCCTCCAATAGTGATTGGGAGGTTATTTATCAAATAGTTGTCCCCACTAAATACCGGAATGAAATAATAAGCCTGGCTCATGAAAATCCAATGGCTGGACATTTGGGAATTAGGAAGACCTACTCTCGTATTCAGCAATGTTTTTACTGGCCCAAGCTTCGACAGGATGTTGTCGAATTTTGTAAAACCTGCCACATCTGTCAAATTGTAGGAAAACCCAACCAGAAGATTCCTCCTGCTCCCCTTCAACCAATCCCTGCTTTTGAGGAGCCATTTAGTAGAATTATTATTGATTGTGTTGGCCCTTTGCCTAGAACAAGATCTGGAAATGAATATCTTCTTACCATCATGTGTGCTTCTACACGATTTCCTGAGGCCATTCCTCTAAGAAATATTAAAACTAAGACTATAGTTAAGGCCTTGATAAAATTTTTCACGACTTTCGGTCTACCCAGGTCAGTGCAATCGGACCAAGGCTCAAATTTTATGTCAAACATTTTTCAGCAGGTGATGTATGAGCTCAAAATTAAGCAGTACACATCAAGTGCCTATCATCCCGAAAGTCAAGGAGCTCTAGAACGCTTTCATCAAACACTGAAGACCATGATAAAGGCCTATGGGGAGAATAATGAGAAGGATTGGGATGAAGGAGTACATCTCCTTTTATTTGCAGTCCGTGAAACTGTACAGGAATCTCTGGGGTTCAGCCCTTTTGAATTAGTGTTTGGACACTCAGTGAGGGGTCCACTCACTGCTTTGAAGGAGAAATGGCTCGAGGAAGAGCCACCTGAAATTTCTCTCCTGGACTATGTGTCCACTTTTAAGGAAAAATTGCACCAGGCCAGAGAAATGGCAAATAAACATTTACAGAAAGCCCAGAGTCATATGAAGACCTGGTATGATAAAAAGGCGAAATTTCGCACCTTTAAACCTGGGGACAAGGTGTTAGTATTATTCCCTTTAAAGGGCAATGCTTTACAAGCAAGATATTCAGGCCCTTATATTGTTAAGCACAAGATCAGTGATACTGATTATGTTGTTGAGACTCCCGATAGACTCAAAAATACTCAGCTGTGCCATATAAATATGTTGAAAACATATTATGAGAGAGAACCAAACTCTCTACCAGTCTCAACAGTCACCCACATGGATGAGCTGGAAAATCCTGTAGAGGATATTCATGAAGGCGGCGAAAATGTACCTCTAAAGTTACAGAACTCAGATGTCCTGAGAGATCTACAAAATAAAACTGATTATTTACTGCCTGACCAAAGAAAAGATTTAGTTGATTTAATTTTCAAATATCAACACTTATTTCCCGATGTGCCTAGTAGGACATCTGTTATTTTTCATGATGTTGATGTAGGAGAGGCAAATCCCATCAAACAGCATCCATATAGATTGAACCCTTTCAAAGTTGAGATCATGCGAAAGGAAATACAGTATATGCTGGACAATGATATCATAGAACCTAGCCATAGCAACTGGAGTTCGCCCTGTATACTCGTCCCAAAACCTGATGGCAGTTACCGATTTTGTACGGATTACCGAAAGGTGAACAGCCTCACCAAAACAGACAATTATCCAATTCCAAGAATTGATGACTGCATTGACAAACTTGGCCATGCTAAATTTGTGACAAAATTTGACTTGTTAAAGGGTTATTGGCAAGTCCCTTTAACAGAAAAAGCAAAAGAAATATCTGCTTTTGTTACCCCATTTGGGTTGTATCAATATAAAGTAACCCCTTTTGGCATGAAAAACTCTCCGGCAACGTTCCAGCGCATGGTTAACCACTTAATTGCAGACCTAGATCACAGTGAAGCTTATATTGATGATGTTATTATACACACAGATACAAATTGGGCTGATCATCTAAAGCATATACAAGAATATTTTGACAAAGTGACCCAAGCCAACCTAACTATAAACTTGGTAAAATCAGAATTTGGCAAAGCAACTGTAAATTATTTAGGTCATGTTGTGGGGCAAGGGCAGGTGAGGCCGATTGCGGCTAAAGTTGATGCCATTGTAAATTTTCCAGTACCAAACTCTAAAAAAGAGCTCATGAGATTCTTAGGCATGGCTGGATATTATAGAAAATTTTGTTTAAATTTTTCAGATGTTGTCTCCCCTTTGACCAGTTTATTGAGCAAAAGGGTTAAGTTTGTTTGGACTGAGGAATGTCAGAAATCCTTTAACAGAATAAAAACTTTATTAAATAATTCCCCTGTCCTGGCCAGTCCCAATTATGAAAAGCCCTTCAAATTATTCATAGATGCAAGTGACAATGGAGCAGGTGGATATATTGCCCAGGAAGATTCCCAAGGTATTGATCACCCTGTATGTTATTTTTCCAGAAAATTTCTCAAACATCAAAAGAATTACTCTACAGTAGAAAAAGAAACTTTGGCTCTAATTTTGGCATTAACCCATTTTGATGTGTATCTAGGAACCGCCCAATGTCCAACTACAGTTTACACCGATCATAACCCCTTAACATTTATCAATAAAATGAAAAACAAGAATCAAAGATTATTGCGGTGGAGTTTAGCCCTTCAAGAATATAATTTAGAGATTAGGCATATTTCGGGAAGAGATAATGTTGTAGCTGATGCTCTTTCCAGAATATCCTAATTTAAAATGATATGATCGGTCCCTATTCACTTCAAGTGTATATATGTTTATTAAAAAAAAAAAAAAAAAAATAAAAAAATTGTGAAGATTATGGTGTGTGTGTATTGTAAACCAGTCAGAGTCTGCTAAAATTATGTAAAAAGTTTTCAGTACCTTCAAACTTTTTCTTTTAAGGCGGGGTGTGTTATAGCCCCCGTATTATATTGAGATTGATATATCCTTAAGTTGATAATTATGTGAGAAAGATTTTTTTTTTATTGCTGCATTTTCTGACTGGTCTAACTCTTTTGCACTCAGTGACCTTGTTTACATCTTTGTTACACTGATATATTGTACATATAGCTGTTGATTGTTTAATTGTTTAAATAGGTCAATGACCTTGTTTACTTGAACTTTAACAGAATTCCCCAGAAACTAATAGAACATTGCAGAAACTTCCTCTTCTGGGACATTCTATCTGGTTACTATATAAAGGTTTGTCAACAGAATTCAAAAAACTCATTCTTAGAAAGCCTTTCAAAAAGACTCACTTCAGTTATTTCCATTGGAGATTATTATTGTTTCAGAACAGTGCATTTATTATAGAAGCAGTGCTTCTTTGTGAATTTGGAGATTGATTCCAAAGGAGAATTTGGAGGAGAATCTATTAGTCTTGGAAAAGAGAATTTATACTTTCTGTGAAACAGAATATTATTTTGTGAAAAGCCAGGATTCTACTGGATTATTTGGAAATTACCTGTGGCGCCAATACTTCTTGGATTTTTTATCCATTTGAATTTTACGGAGCATTTTGTTATATTTTATTGGAGACTGCTGAAATTTCTAAGTGAAAATTTTATTACAAATCTACGGGATACTGTTTCTGAAGAGACATTCTTGGATTTAATACTACATCTACCAGCTGGTAACTTTCTTCAGAAGATACTTCACCACTGGATTACTGGATTCTGTCAAACTGTACTTTGGACTAATTCAATAATTGATAAGTACCACTGTTTTTATTTTCTGTAAACCAATTAGTGTAAAAGATCTTTGTATCATTTTTTTTTTATATATATATTAATCCCTTTTAATTAAATTTCAGAATAGTTAAATTCATAGTTTTGTTGCTGATTCTCAGATTTCTTTCTGTTACCAATATCAATAATATTTCCATACCGTAACACTGATATATTGTACATATAGCTGTTGATTGTTTAATTGTTTAAATAGGTCAATGACCTTGTTTACTTGAACTTTAACAGAATCCCCCAGAAACTAATAGAACATTGCAGAAACTTCCTCTTCTGGGACATTCTATCTGGTTACTATATAAAGGTTTGTCAACAGAATTCAAAAACTGATTCTTAGAAAGCCTTTCAAAAAGACTCACTTCACTTATTTCCATTGGAGATTATTATTGTTTCAGAACAGTGCATTTATTATAGAAGCAGTGCTTCTTTGTGAATTTGGAGATTGATTCCAAAAGAGAATTTGGAGGAGAATCTATTCGTCTTGGAAAAGAGAATTTATACTTTCTGTGAAACAGAATAATATTATTTTCTGAAAAGCCAGGATTCTACTGGATTATTTGGAAATTACCAGTGGCGCCAATACTTCTTGGATTTTTACTCCATTTGAATTTTACGGAGCATTTTGTTATATTTTATTGGAGACTGCTGAAATTTCTAAGTGAAAATTTTATTACAAATCTACGGGATACTGTTTCTGAAGAGACATTCTTGGATTTAATACTACATCTACCAGCTGGAAACTTTCTTCAGAAGATACTTCACCACTGGATTACTGGATTCTGTCAAACTGTACTTTGGACTAATTCAATAATTGATAAGTACCACTGTTTTTATTTTCTGTAAACCAATTAGTGTAAAAGATCTTTGTATCATTTTTTTTTTTATATATATTAATCCTTTTTAATTAAATTTCAGAATAGTTAAATTCATAGTTTTGTTGCTGATTCTCAGATTTCTTTCTGTTACCAATATCATTAATAATTCCACACCGTAACAGAAATTGGGGGCTCGTTGCCGAGATTCAATATAAGATAACGAGAAAACTTTATTTGCATATTGCAATTATTATTTGGCTCACTTTTAAAACATTTAAATTTTCTTAGAAAATTTCAGTATTATTATTTATATTCTGAGAACCAGCAAACCTTTTCATCATGGTATTTATTGTGACAGAATTTATTTCTGAATTTGAAGGCTCTCCTAGTTTGGCCCTTTTAGAATCTCTTAAGAAGGAGGATTTATTCCAACTTGCTCATTATCTAAAATTACCTGCCACCCCTGGTCTGAACAAACATAGACTTAAACAGCTCATTGTTAATCATTATATGGAAGAAGGTCTTTTGCCTCAGTCTGAAACTCCCCCCTCTGAACCAGAACATACTGATGCCCTTGAACTCAAAAAGTTAGAATTGGAATTAAAAAAGTTAGAAATGCAACAAAAAATGAGGGAAATTGAAATTCAGGCTCAAAAAGAAAGGGAACAAATTCAGGCTCAAAAAGAAAGGGAACAAATTCAGGCTCAAAAAGAAAAAGAAGAAAGAGAAAATGAAATTAAATTAAAAGAATTAGAAGCTCAAAAAGAAAGGGAACAAATTCAGGCTCAAAAAGAAAGGGAACAAATTCAGGCTCAAAAAGAGGAAAGGGAATTAAAATTAAGGGAAATAGAAGCTCAAAAAGAAATGCACTTAAAAGAATTAGAAATTCAGGCCCAAAAGGAAATAAAAATAAAAGAATTAGAATCTCAACATCAAGGCTCAAATGTAATTTCTCCAAGTAGATTTGATGCAACTAAACATGTTAGGCTAGTTCCCCCCTTTCAAGAAAAAGAAGTTGATAAATATTTTTCACATTTTGAAAAAGTGGCAACAAGTTTAGAATGGCCAAGGGATGTCTGGACTTTGCTACTGCAAAGTGTTTTGAAAGGGAAGGCCCAAGAAATCTATTCCGCTCTATCTTCTGAGCAAAGCAACAATTATGACGCTGTTAAAGAGGCAATACTTAAGGCATATGAACTTGTTCCAGAGGCCTATAGGCAGAAATTCAGAAATTATTATAAAAATGAAAATCAAACTCATGTGGAATTTGCCAGAGAAAAGCAAAATTTATTTGACAGGTGGTGCCACTCAAAAGAAATAGGGAAAGATTTTACAAAATTAAAGGAAATGATGCTGATTGAGGAGTTTAAAGGAAAGATACATTCAGATATAAAGGCCCACCTGGACGAACAAAAAGTTGACACATTAAATAGAGCAGCAGTACTGGCAGATGACTATGCCTTAACTCATAAAATGAGTCGTAACGCCACAAATTTTTGGCCCCACAAGAATTCTTTCCAAAGTGGACCAAGACCAGCTTCAGATAAAACTCATCCTTCCAATCATCCTTCCCATCCTACAAACTTTTCACCACCTAAATTTAATCGGAAGCCTAATGAGAATAAGTCATCCAATGCCAGCCCTACACCATTACGACCCAACAGTTCAACTAAAACTTGTAATTATTGTAAGAAAGCAGGTCATTTATTATCTGATTGCTGGCTGTTAAAAAGGAAAAATGAGTCCTCTACTTCACAGAATGCACTAGCATGTGCTCCATGCCCTGAAAATTATGTTATAAAGCAAGACGCTTCAGAAAATTATAAGCCATTTATTTCTGAAGGCTTTGTTTCCCTTGATGGGGATAAGCACTGTTCCTTACCAATAAAAATACTGAGAGACACAGGGGCTACTCAGTCTTTAATGTTAGAAGGCATTTTGCCATTTTCTGAAGAAAGTGCTACAGGGGCACAAGTTCTAATATCAGGTATTGAGTCAAACTCTTTAAAGGTCCCACTTCATAAAATAAATTTAAGAAGTAGCTTAGTAAATGGGACTGTGACAGTAGGAATCAGACCTACTCTACCTGTAAAAGGTATTTCTTTATTATTGGGAAATGACTTAGCTGGTGACAAAGTCACTGTAGAACCTCAAGTGGTGGATAAGCCGAGCACAGATGAAAGTATTATTAATTTGAAGGAATGTTTTCCTTTTGCTTTTTCCAGCATGTGCTGTGACTCGGTCCATGGCAAAGAAAGCTGAGGTTGATAACAACCTCAATTGTGTTGATTTAAACAGCAAAGCTGAGGATAAGAACAGTCACAGAATTACGGATTCTGAAGACATTGATTTGTCTCCGACATTTCTGAGTCAGTGTGTTGACTCCTCCAGAAATTGTAAAGAGGCCACTACACCTGAGAGTGATAGGGGGACCTCCTTGAATGTCATTTCCCGGACTTCTTTAATTCAGGAACAGGAAAATGATCCTGACCTTGCAGAGCCACATGAAAAGGCTCTAACACAGGCTGAAGCCCAAAACTCCCCTGTCTGTTATTTCAGAAAATCTGGTGTACTTATGAGGAAATGGCGACCACCAGAAGTACCCTCCAATAGTGATTGGGAGGTTATTTATCAAATAGTTGTCCCCACTAAATACCGGAATGAAATAATAAGCCTGGCTCATGAAAATCCAATGGCTGGACATTTGGGAGTTAGGAAAACCTACTCTCGTATTCAGCAATGTTTTTACTGGCCCAAGCTTCGACAGGATGTTGTTGAATTTTGTAAAACCTGCCACATCTGTCAAATTGTAGGAAAACCCAACCAGAAGATTCCTCCTGCTCCCCTTCAACCAATCCCTGCTTTTGAGGAGCCATTTAGTAGAATTATTATTGATTGTGTTGGCCCTTTGCCTAGAACAAGATCTGGAAATGAATATCTTCTTACCATCATGTGTGCTTCTACACGATTTCCTGAGGCCATTCCTCTAAGAAATATTAAAACTAAGACTATAGTTAAGGCCTTGATAAAATTTTTCACGACTTTCGGTCTACCCAGGTCAGTGCAATCGGACCAAGGCTCAAATTTTATGTCAAACATTTTTCAGCAGGTGATGTATGAGCTCAAAATTAAGCAGTACACATCAAGTGCCTATCATCCCGAAAGTCAAGGAGCTCTAGAACGCTTTCATCAAACACTGAAGACCATGATAAAGGCCTATGGGGAGAATAATGAGAAGGATTGGGATGAAGGAGTACATCTCCTTTTATTTGCAGTCCGTGAAACTGTACAGGAATCTCTGGCGTTCAGCCCTTTTGAATTAGTGTTTGGACACTCAGTGAGGGGTCCACTCACTGCTTTGAAGGAGAAATGGCTCGAGGAAGAGCCACCTGAAATTTCTCTCCTGGACTATGTGTCCACTTTTAAGGAAAAATTGCACCAGGCCAGAGAAATGGCAAATAAACATTTACAGAAAGCCCAGAGTCATATGAAGACCTGGTATGATAAAAAGGCGAAATTTCGCACCTTTAAACCTGGGGACAAGGTGTTAGTATTATTCCCTTTAAAGGGCAATGCTTTACAAGCAAGATATTCAGGCCCTTATATTGTTAAGCACAAGATCAGTGATACTGATTATGTTGTTGAGACTCCCGATAGACTCAAAAATACTCAGCTGTGCCATATAAATATGTTGAAAACATATTATGAGAGAGAACCAAACTCTCTACCAGTCTCAACAGTCACCCACATGGATGAGCTGGAAAATCCTGTAGAGGATATTCATGAAGGCGGCGAAAATGTACCTCTAAAGTTACAGAACTCAGATGTCCTGAGAGATCTACAAAATAAAACTGATTATTTACTGCCTGACCAAAGAAAAGATTTAGTTGATTTAATTTTCAAATATCAACACTTATTTCCCGATGTGCCTAGTAGGACATCTGTTATTTTTCATGATGTTGATGTAGGAGAGGCAAATCCCATCAAACAGCATCCATATAGATTGAACCCTTTCAAAGCTGAGATCATGCGAAAGGAAATACAGTATATGCTGGACAATGATATCATAGAACCTAGCCATAGCAACTGGAGTTCGCCCTGTATACTCGTCCCAAAACCTGATGGCAGTTACCGATTTTGTACGGATTACCGAAAGGTGAACAGCCTCACCAAAACAGACAATTATCCAATTCCAAGAATTGATGACTGCATTGACAAACTTGGCCATGCTAAATTTGTGACAAAATTTGACTTGTTAAAGGGTTATTGGCAAGTCCCTTTAACAGAAAAAGCAAAAGAAATATCTGCTTTTGTTACCCCATTTGGATTGTATCAATATAAAGTAACCCCTTTTGGCATGAAAAACTCTCCGGCAACGTTCCAGCGCATGGTTAACCACTTAATTGCAGACCTAGATCACAGTGAAGCTTATATTGATGATGTTATTATACACACAGATACAAATTGGGCTGATCATCTAAAGCATATACAAGAATTTTTTGACAAAGTGACCCAAGCCAACCTAACTATTAACTTGGTAAAATCAGAATTTGGCAAAGCAACTGTAAATTATTTAGGTCATGTTGTGGGGCAGGGGCAGGTGAGGCCGATTGCGGCTAAAGTTGATGCCATTGTAAATTTTCCAGTACCAAACTCTAAAAAAGAGCTCATGAGATTCTTAGGCATGGCTGGATATTATAGAAAATTTTGTTTAAATTTTTCAGATGTTGTCTCCCCTTTGACCAGTTTATTGAGCAAAAGGGTTAAGTTTGTTTGGACTGAGGAATGTCAGAAATCCTTTAACAGAATAAAAACTTTATTAAATAATTCCCCTGTCCTGGCCCGTCCCAATTATGAAAAGCCCTTCAAATTATTCATAGATGCAAGTGACAATGGAGCAGGCGGGTATATTGCCCAGGAAGATTCCCAAGGTATTGATCACCCTGTATGTTATTTTTCCAGAAAATTTCTCAAACATCAAAAGAATTACTCTATAGTAGAAAAAGAAACTTTGGCTCTAATTTTGGCATTAACCCATTTTGATGTGTATCTAGGAACCGCCCAGTGTCCAATTACAGTTTACACCGATCATAACCCCTTAACATTTATCAATAAAATGAAAAACAAGAATCAAAGATTATTGCGGTGGAGTTTAGCCCTTCAAGAATATAATTTAGAGATTAGGCATATTTCGGGAAGAGATAATGTTGTAGCTGATGCGCTTTCCAGAATATCCTAATTTAAAATGATATGATCGGTCCCTATTCACTTCAAGTATATATATGTTTATTAAAAAAAAAAAAAAAATTGTGAAGATTATGGTGTGTGTGTATTGTAAACCAGTCAGAGTCTGCTAAAATTATGTAAAAAGTTTTCAGTACCTTCAAACTTTTTCTTTTAAGGCGGGGTGTGTTATAGCCCCCATATTATATTGAGATTGATATATCCTTAGTAGATAATTATATGAGAAAGATATTTTTTTTTATTGCTGCATTTTCTGACTGGTCTAACTCTTTTGCACTCAGTGACCTTGTTTACATCTTTGTTACACTGATATATTGTACATATAGCTGTTGATTGTTTAATTGTTTAAATAGGTCAATGACCTTGTTTACTTGAACTTTAACAGAATCCCCCAGAAACTAATAGAACATTGCAGAAACTTCCTCTTCTGGGACATTCTATCTGGTTACTATATAAAGGTTTGTCAACAGAATTCAAAAACTGATTCTTAGAAAGCCTTTCAAAAAGACTCACTTCACTTATTTCCATTGGAGATTATTATTGTTTCAGAACAGTGCATTTATTATAGAAGCAGTGCTTCTTTGTGAATTTGGAGATTGATTCCAAAAGAGAATTTGGAGGAGAATCTATTCGTCTTGGAAAAGAGAATTTATACTTTCTGTGAAACAGAATAATATTATTTTCTGAAAAGCCAGGATTCTACTGGATTATTTGGAAATTACCAGTGGCGCCAATACTTCTTGGATTTTTACTCCATTTGAATTTTACGGAGCATTTTGTTATATTTTATTGGAGACTGCTGAAATTTCTAAGTGAAAATTTTATTACAAATCTACGGGATACTGTTTCTGAAGAGACATTCTTGGATTTAATACTACATCTACCAGCTGGTAACTTTCTTCAGAAGATACTTCACCACTGGATTACTGGATTCTGTCAAACTGTACTTTGGACTAATTCAATAATTGATAAGTACCACTGTTTTTATTTTCTGTAAACCAATTAGTGTAAAAGATCTTTGTATCATTTTTTTTTTTATATATATTAATCCTTTTTAATTAAATTTTAGAATAGTTAAATTCATAGTTTTGTTGCTGATTCTCAGATTTCTTTCTGTTACCAATATCATTAATAATTCCACACCGTAACAATTTTCTGCACTGAAGAGGATTAAGTCTGACTAGCGAGCCAGGCTCTCCACACAAACCCTTGACAGTCTCTTACGTATTGACATGGAAGGTCCGGACATAGACCAGTTTGATGCAATGCCATATGTTCGCAAATTCTTCTCAAAACGCAGACATCCGCATGTTAAGCCATACGGTCCAAGACCAAAGCAGTCCAAGCCATCTGCCTCGGCAAGTGCTGTTGCTTCTAATGACTCAGACTCAGACTGAGACATAATCACTGGTGAAACTGACTTATGATAACTAGTAATCATCAATGGTTGAGTTTGTCCTGACTTGTTAAACATTTTTATGAGTTTGTGTGTAACTGTTTATCAAATTCTTTCAAAGTATGAAAGAAGAGATTTTTATTTCAGAAATCTTTATTATCATTCATATGGGGACAGCCAAGGGTAGCACAATGTGGCATGCATGGTGGTCCCATGGGTTTCAATCTCTATTTAATATCTATATGAATCAACCACAGTGGGGTACAACAAAGTGGAGCCTAAGCATACTGTATTTATTCCATAAGAAAATATTCGTGAACAGGTGTACTCATAGTGTAGAGGTGCGGACCAAAAACAAGACGCTGTGGGACCCCAGAAATTTACCGAAACTGCGTTGCCTCACATTGTATTCAAAATATGAATGGGTGTACGAAATTTGTGTTTTTCAACATATTTACAAATTATTAATGATTAATAATTTGTAAATATGTTGAAAAACACAAATTTCGTACACCCATTGATTCATATTTTCATATTTTGAATACAATGTGAGGCAACACAGCCTCGGTAAATTTCTGGGGTCCCACAGTGTCCTGTCTTTGGTCCGCACCTCTACACAATGCTATGGGTACACCTGTTCACTAATATTTTCTTATCTCTTGATAAAAAATATTCGTAAACAGCCCAGCGCATCATCCCTTTAGCATGGAAAATGATAGGAAGTGACCCCTTATTGAACAATGGCGAAGGCCGCTGGGCCGAGTTGACGTGCTCGTTTTGTCCAAAGCCCCATCCTTCTCCCACAGATATTCACGTTCTCGGAAATTCCCGTTGCATTCTCTGAAATCTGAGAGAATGAACCGGAAATTTCTTGACCTTGCGCACGTGCAGTTTGCTTAAATGAGAAGCCTTTTTCGCTTGGGATTTACCATTTGAATTCAACTTACTTCGATCTTACCTTGAAAACATGCTCTGTGACTTCCAGTGTTTCACCGGCGTGAGTAATAACAAACACGTTTGACATATATCTTTTAATAAATATGATGCATCAAAAGTATCAACAAATTACCTACCTGGCGAAAATAATAACAAACTCTGTTGACATATATCTTTTAATAAATATGGTACATAGGCTACAACTGTGCTCAAAACGAAGTATAAAAACAAATGCTTTGGGCCGTCGAACCTTCCCGTTCAGCCTGTATCAATACTTAAGATGAATTCGGAAAAATAATTTTTGAACTGTATCAATAATAAGAGTAGTTTTAAAAATTATTTTTCTGAAAAATTAAGGTGTATCAATACAAAGAGTGTAGGCCTATCAATTCTTCGAATAAATATGGTAATGCATAGTACATTTAAAGCTAACATGTCCATGATTGAGCTGATGTGTGGGTTTGTTTTGAAAGTCAGATAAGTCTTATATTTAACAATTCTTTAATTTATGTAAAATAGTTGCCCTCTGAAAAACTGCTAATCAAAATCTGGGTATTGCTAATCAATTTCTCCCACCCGCGAGAAAACTGCTAATCAATTATAAAAAAACAAAACACACCCTGATGAAGCAGCACCCTGAACAACCATGTGCTGAATCACTATACCAGACATTTAGTTTTTACCATGAAAGAAATTAGCTTCTTCCCATAACTAGATCTACAATTTTTATTATTTCGCACAAACTGACCAACAGGACACATACCCTGCATTACCACAGTCTGAGGTGCAACACACCGCTGGAAGGAGCCCCACAAGGGATCCTTTCAACATGGTGCCGCACATCAAACTGAAGTAAGATATAATTTGCAGAATAATGTATATAATTCTTACCTAACTTGAACAAGCAAAGTTAATTTATATTATAACTTAAACTTTACAATACACCATGGCCATAATTGGCTTACTTTTTAATAACGCTATATACTTTAAAGGAACATTCTAATAGTTAGAAATTGTGAATTTTGCCAAAGAATTACACTACCTGCTTTACTATGGCCTGAGGTACAACACACTGCCAGACAGAGCCCCTAGGGATCTCCCCAGCCACCTGCTATACATCAAACCAGAGTATGGAAAGAAGATAGCAGGACAGTGTATTGTAGTACCTATAAAAGGGGTAATTGACGATCACGCTCACTTTCTTATGGCAAGCGACAGTATCCAAGCATATATTGTTTTATTATAAATTATTTTTCACTGGCATATTGTGACAAAGTTTAATTATCTCCACACTCGTACACTCTATTGCTGTAGAAGTCTTTATGTATTTTTATTTGATTGTTTTTTTACCATACGCATGTATGAGTTTTAAATTTGGCTGGGGTAGAGATGCTATTTTGGGGAACCCTGTCTCACCAAGCCTAACATGTCAAACATACCCTTACAATAGACATAAGTAATCAAGTCAGGTCCATTGCTATTTTAATAATAACAGAAATATATCTGACATGTATTACCTGATCAGCAAAGGTGCCTCGGCTAGGACTTAATATTATAATAATAACGGAAGCGGCAATTAATAAGATAATTAATAACAGGAACACTGTCTACTTAAGATATGTGTTCCAATAAATTCTGCACTTGACTGTGGATAAATGACAAAACAAAATGAGGTGGGCTTACAGGCAAGAAATTATAAATTTTCCCTACAGGTATTATTTTTGTATGATTTATCTTAGAGTTTGAAATATAGTTTTACTTGAGCACTGGCTGCCTTAGCTATGTACTCCCCAACTTCCCAAAACTTTCCCTACAAAAGTGCAATAAATTAACTATGGTTGGTGCCTTATTCTCCAATAAATTCTACTAAAACACTAAAACATTCTGCAAGGGACTTATGACTGATAAACTTTTTTGCTGATGACTAAATAAAATCTGCCGCTTGGCACCGAAATAAATAAAATCAGTCAAAATGTAAATAAACAGAAATGATAATATTGAGCCTCTGCTCCCATGGGCTTGGCTCCCATTATCCTGCCTATCTGGGGCCAAATAAAATAAATTTGTTATGTCTGCCACTTAGGCTGCATAATCCAAATAAAATAAATTAAATATAAAAAATAAAAGTGGTTTTACATTTACAAATTAACAAAAAACACTCCTCCTACGTTTTCCTTTCCAGAATGGAATTGCCAGCCCTGCTTGCAGAATGACTTCTGCTTTTATAGTGTCAAAGTACGCAGATCACGTGATGTCTGCCAAATGTCCGCAAGAATTTACGCCACATTCCTGCGTACTTTGGCAGAACCATGCGTCAGACAAAACGTCAACACCACAAAAGACGCCTGAGTGGGGCAAATATCAACACTGGTATGACCCAGCGAAAGATATTCTTCCAACTCAGGCACATTAGAAACGAGTAAACTTATAAAATATGACTACATTGGCCTGATGAGGGTCTTTGTTTACAACAATAACACAAAGCCTATTTTTAGCAAAAATTTTCCCATGAGACTTTGCAAAACATGGCAGCTCTGTATAGGAGAAGTGTGCTTCTCAGTTCAAAAATAAACTAGATGGTGCCATTTGTGTGCGAAGCACACTATAGTATATCCCCGCATTTGCACTTTCCTTTTTGGTTAGTGCAGGATACAGACTTGGATAAAAAGGCTTCACGCATGTGTGTGATTTGAAATGATAAAACAGTATTTAATTTCCTTCTGAAGACTCACATGTGAAACTACTTCAATATTTCAAACAAGATACTTCACCCAACATGATGTATAAAGGGTAGTGTTCTGATCACATCATTGTCACATGATTGAAAAACCACTTGGACCCAAATCAAAATTCCAAAACCTTCATGCACATCTACAGATGCTATCTGAACATGTTAACATGGTTTAAAAGTTTCGAATTCAATACCCTAAGAGCCTTTGAGCGGACAAAGATTTTCTGAGGGTAAAAGTGGTTCCACTGGAACCACTTGGACCCAAATGAAAATTCCAAAACCTTCATGCACATCTACAGATGCTATCTGAACATGTTAACATGGTTTAAACATTTCGAATTCAATACCCTAAGAGCCTTTGAGCAGACAAAGATTTTGTAAGGATAAAAGTGGTTCCACTGGAACCACTTGGACCCAAATCAAAATTCCGAAACCTTCATGCACATCTACAGATGCTATCTGAACATGTTAACATGGTTTAAACGTTTCGAATTAAATACCCTAAGAGCCTTTGAGCGGACAAAGATTTTCTAAGGATAAAAGTGGTTCCACTGGAACCACCTGGAACAAAATCAAAATTCCGAAACCTTCATGCACATCTACAGATGCTATCTGAACATGTTAACATGGTTTAAATGTTTCGAATTCAATACCCTAAGAGCCTTTGAGCGGACAAAGATTTTCTGAGGGTAAAAGTGGTTCCACTGGAACCACTTGGACCCAAATCAAAATTCCGAAACCTTCATGCACATCTACAGATGCTATCTGAACATGTTAACATGGTTTAAAAGTTTCGAATTCAATACCCTAAGAGCCTTTGAGCAGACAAAGATTTTCTAAGGATAAAAGTGGTTCCACTGGAACCACTTGGACGCAAATCAAAATTCCGAAACCTTCATGCACATCTACAGATGCTATCTGAACATGTTAACATGGTTTAAACGTTTCGAATTCAATACCCTAAGAGCCTTTGAGCGGACAAAGATTTTCTGAGGGTAAAAGTGGTTCCACTGGAACCACTTGGACCCAAATCAAAATTGTGAAACCCTCATGCACATCTACAGATGCTATCTGAACATGTTAACATGGTTTAAACGTTTCGAATTTAATACCCTAAGAGCCTTTGAGCGGACAAAGATTTTCTAAGGATAAAAGTGGTTCCACTGGAACCACTTGGACCCAAATCAAAATTCCGAAACCTTCATGCACATCTACAGATGCTATCTGAACATGTTAACAAGGTTTAAACGTTTCGAATTCAATACCCTAAGAACCTTTGAGCGGACAAAGATTTTCTAAGGATAAAAGTGGTTCCACTGGAACCACCTGGAACCAAATCAAAATTCCGAAACCTTCATGCACATCTACAGATGCTCTCTGAACATGTTAACATGGTTGAAACGTTTTGAATTCAATACTCTAAGAGCCTTTGAGCGGACAAAGACTTTCTAAGGATAAAAGTGGTTCCACTGGAACCACTTGGACCCAAATCAAAATTCCCAAACCTTCATGCACATCTACAGATGCTATCTGAACATGTTAACATAGTTTAAACGTTTCAAATTCAATACCATACTAGCCTTTGTGTGGACAAAGATTTTCTAAGGATAAAAGTGGTTCCACTGGAACCACCTGGAACCAAATAAAAATTCCGAAACCTTCATGCACATCTACAGATGCTATCTGAACATGTTAACATGGTTTAAACGTTTCGAATTCAATACCCTAAGAGCCTTTGAGCGGACAAAGATTTTCTGAGGGTGAAAGTGGTTCCACTGGAACCACTTGGACCCAAATGAAAATTCCAAAACCTTCATGCACATCTACAGATGCTATCTGAACATGTTAACATGGTTTAAACATTTCGAATTCAATACCCTAAGAGCCTTTGAGTGGACAAAGATTTTGTAAGGATAAAAGTGGTTCCACTGGAACCACTTGGACCCAAATCAAAATTCCGAAACCTTCATGCACATCTACAGATGCTATCTGAACATGTTAACATGGTTTAAACGTTTCGAATTCAATACCCTAAGAACCTTTGAGCGGACAAAGATTTTCTAAGGATAAAAGTGGTTCCACTGGAACCACCTGGAACAAAATCAAAATTCCGAAACCTTCATGCACATCTACAGATGCTATCTGAACATGTTAACATGGTTTAAATGTTTCGAATTCAATACCCTAAGAGCCTTTGAGCGGACAAAGATTTTCTGAGGGTAAAAGTGGTTCCACTGGAACCACTTGGACCCAAATCAAAATTCCGAAACCTTCATGCACATCTACAGATGCTATCTGAACATGTTAACATGGTTTAAAAGTTTCGAATTCAATACCCTAAGAGCCTTTGAGCGGACAAAGATTTTCTAAGGATAAAAGTGGTTCCACTGGAACCACTTGGACCCAAATCAAAATTCCGAAACCTTCATGCACATCTACAGATGCTATCTGAACATGTTAACATGGTTTAAACGTATCGAATTCAATACCCTAAGAACCTTTGAGCGGACAAAGATTTTCTAAGGATAAAAATGGTTCCACTGGAACCACTTGGAACCAAATCAAAATCCCGAAACCTTCATGCACATGTACTGGTGATACCTGAACACATTAGCATAGTTTAAACATTAATGCAAGTGAATGTAACACCGGACGGACGTACGGACGGACGTACGTACGGACGGAGATAACGACAATATCCCCGACGAAAGCGGGGATAATGATAAAATACAAGCTTAAAGGGATATTTTTATAAGATTCAACTTTACGAAAAGTAAATATGGGTTAAACAAATTAATGTGACGCAGTGACAGAGGTATACATTCAGTATTTAAAATTTTTGTAACCACAGCAAATTCCTAATTACCACAATGATGCATCCAACCAAAGTAAATTATGCCTAAATACCAGAAAGTTAACATGGACTTTACTGCGATTTGTGGTATACCTGTTAAGCTGAGGACACATAAAAACACAAACATCTACTGACAGTCTCGACTGTCACATTACTCTCCCCCCCAAAAAACTTTTGTGTCCCCACAAAACACTTATCATGACACAAACATTTGATTGCATATAAAACACCAAGCTTGAGGAAGTGATAGATAACACTTGCCAAGTTATGAGAGGATTGACCCCCCAAAAAATTAGATTTCTATTTGAATTATTGTATTGTATATTATGAATTTTTTTATCTTTTATAAAGGCCAGAGACATCACACTCGCAAAACTTCCTCTGCAATAATTAATTTAAACATTTTTTTTTTTTTTTTTAAAAATTTAACGCTGTTTACAATTATGTAGAACCTACAAAAAAATACAACAACACAAAATTTTGAAATGTGCATTTACACTGTCATTCTTCTGAAGCTTTAGACTTATATAAAGTTTCAATGGCTGAACAAATAGTTCTTTCCATGGTGTGGCGGGAACAGTACGGAAAACTTTAGATTTTTTAACTTTTTTAGAGTTTTTCACAAATTTTTCAGAAGAGTCCTCAGGAATCTGGACTGGCACTATCTTCCTTTTCTTAATCTTGTTTTCTTTTCAGGCCTCGAAATAAGAGGCGAATGCTCGTACCTTTCGCCTGTCGGTTACGCAGATTTGTTTTCAGGCGAACGCTCGATCGGTAAACCAAAAATCGTGCCGATGGCCAACGAAGTTAGTTGTTACAGGATGAGAAAAGTTTTCAGCGTTTTTCCTCCCACTGATTTAAAGGAAGCACTGCGGTGAACAAAACGAGAACAAAATGCTTGTGGTTATCATACAGCGTGTTTCAATCATTACTGTACTTGTGAGGGTATAAATCTATCGTATTTGCGGTACTGATGATCTGCAGTACCAACTCGCGGCGCCCTCTGGCTCTCGAAACAATTAATTTGTTTCGATTTGGAGAAAGACGATTGTGTGTTACAGCTAAAGGGAGCTAACTGCTTTGTTAATACATTTACCGCACGTGAGGTTTTAACTCTTGTGCTACGCGAAGCTGAAAATAAGTCTTCAATACAATAAAAAGGAGACATATTGAAAATCAAATGAGATGTTGTTAATTATTTGCATTCCGTCCCTTTTTACCCTACCAATCCATGATAAAAATTTTCGAACACATTATGGAAACGTCTTTTATTCACCAATGTTGACTTCTTGTTTACGTGCTTATTCCATTTGAATAAACAGCCAGCATGGTTGTGAACATGGGTTTTTCCAAATGATTTCAAACATTGTGGCACAAATAAAGTTTTAGTTTGGAATTTTGGATACATTCTCCGGATTCCGAAATGTAGGGGAAGGTAGATACGATTTACAATTATTTCTTTTCCAATGTTAATCAGAGACTGCCAATGCAACTCCCATGCCCTAAAGTTCAATGTATTCGTAATACAGACGTCCATCGATGGTATTTGACCCTATCCCCACACAATTGCCCAATTCCCACTCCCAGTTAGAGACAAATGTGTTTGGGTTTCTGAAATAATAAGCCACGCAGCAAAATAAACAATTGAAATTCTTTAATTTTCATTAGACACAAAAATCATATAAAGCAAAGAACAACAAATGTCAATGCGTGCACACGTGAATGTGCATGTGTATGGGGGAGGGGGGCGTGTGTATGTACCTGTTTTGTACTTCACCTGCCTTGGGTCCCTTGTGTCTAAACGCCAAACTAATTTGGGAGGAACTGTAGTTGGGTATGTCAGAAGCTTTGTCAGTATTAATACTTTTAATGCAATGGTTAACCAATAGGTTTATGAAAAAAATCTAGGTAACCGATCAACAGGTTAACCATTGTCAAATGAGGCAACCTGCTGGAAGGTTTATCAAAATCTTGTTATTTCGAGGCCTGTCTTTTGTTTCATCATTAATGGTACATGTAGTGCATTTAACCAACATCTTTATTGTCTGTAGACAGGGTTTTTATAACATTTTTCTCTTTTAACATTTCAACTATCATCTTCTCTTGTTTTGACACAACCTTAGTGGCATTTATAAGTGCATTTGTTACCAAATTTATTCTTGTCTCAAAATTATTCTGAAAGGTCTCCATTTGATTTTTCAACATTACTACTTCTTTTTTTATTTCATTAATTTCGTTGTCTTTCAGTTTTCAAATTGCTTCAATAATGTCACCATGAGCGTCACTACCTGCTTTTAACTCTACTTTCCTTTCTTCTGCTTTGGGAATGACGATAGGGTCTAGACTTTCTTCCAAATTTAACGGTTTGACCAATTCTCTTAAGAAGTCATTGTCCTCCTGCAGACTTGCTGGCCCTAGATCTCCGAAATCTAACATTGAGGGTACTTCATTAAAAATGGTTTCATCAACTGGTAATGTTTTTACAACGCTCTTCACCTCTTTTTTCCGTTCTGCCCAGACCTGCTGGGATACCTCTCTGCTCTCCCTCATAATGTGAATTCCTTCTTTAATCTCCAATGGCTTCAATGAAGTTTTCTTGTATCCGGTTTCATTTAGGGTCTCACCCATTCCTTTGAAATTTCTCACTTTTTCTTTATGAAGCGGAAATGTACTCAGATGCTTGTCGTACAGTTTTTCACTCACGGCTTTGAAACCACACAAGGTGCAGCTGAATGGTGCTTCTTCTATTGTCATGTGTTGGGCTATAAAATGGTTCAGAACTTTTGTTTTCTCACCCCTATACCTGCATCCTTCCACGATTTATCGGTTCCATCTCCTGGAAACAAAATCATCAATTTATTTGGTTCATCTAAAACTTCAATTTTTTTTTTTTGTGCACATTTAAGATATGTTTTACATAAGGGTACACAAATAACACAGATATTATGCAAACATTTTTTTTTTTTTAACACCTCGCCTTTTTATAGATCTGTTAAGTACTTCTTTCATTTTTTTTTTGCTTTATGATACTTCAACCAATTGGGAGTAAACTCGCTTTGACACCTCTTCAATTTATTGTGGTTATACACTTCACAATCCCCTTTCTCATTTAATTGTATCAAATAGTTTAAATCTGACATCTTTTCTTGGACTCTACATGACCCTATATACATTGGTTGAAGTTTTGGACACACCCTCATTCTACGGCTCTCATTTAATACCCAAACTAGATCTCCTTTTTGGTATTGCGTTAACTTTGCGTTCACATTATACAATGTTTTCTGCCTCACTACAGATTTATCCAGGTGTTTTCTTGCTACCGCATGTGCAAAACTCAGTCTTTCTCCCAGTTTCTCAACATATTCACCATACAACACAAACTGTTCATCATTTTTACATCTTTCTAGACTCAACATCATTTCTGAAGGAAGTCTTACTTCCCTACCTGCATGAGGAGGTTCGGTGTCATGCCAGTGCTTTCATTTAGTGTGGCCCTTTAGGCTGCAGCTAAACAGCCCAAATTTAAATCCCAATCAGTTTCCTCTCCTTTTAAAAATACTTTAATCATTCGTACCAGAGTTTTATTGAACCGTTCAGCTTGACCATTGCATTTAGGATTTCGCACACTCGTTCTAGTCGTATTTCCAATAGTTCACACATCCTTTTAAAAACATCACTCTCATAATTTCTCCCTTGGTCTGAATGAAGACTCAAAGGACATCCATACCGACCAACAACTTCATTCAATATTTTATCTGCACATGTTTCAGCTGATTGGTCAGGAACTGGAAAAATTTCGACCCACTTTGTAAAATGATCAGTCACTAATAAAATGTATCGGTGTCCTCTGGGTGTGTGTGGTAATGGACCAAGTATGTCTGTGGCTAGCCTATCTAATGGAGCACCAACATTCAATTTTCCCAATGGGGCTTTAGGTTTCTTCAATGGAGCTTTGTTAGTTTCACAAACATCACATCTCCTTATCCAGTTTTTAATATCAGTTCTGAGATCGAACCAGTAGAAATTCTGCAATGTCTTTTCAATAGTCTTTTTACTACCTAGGTGACCTGACATCTGTGAATCGTGCATCTGATACGTGATTTCCTTTCGCATATCATAAGGAACAATGACTTGTAGAAATTGTCCTGTTCCATCCTGTTTATGGTATTTTTTGAACAGTATATTATATTTCATTTCTAGTGCATCCCAGATAAGCCAGTAATGTCTTGTGGCTGGGCTAAGTGCTACTACTTCACTGTGAGATGGTTTTTCGCCCCTTAGCTTGGCCCTAAAAATGGGTTCTATATCGACATCACTTTCCTGCCTCTGTGTAATCTGCTCTAATGTATAGGCTGGCTTAAATGACTGAAAGAGAAAACCTTCAGCTCTTTTATCTGCCTGTCTAGTTTGAACCATTCTTGTGGCTGATTGGACCCCATTTTCCTTTTCCTCCTCCTCATCAATTATATTCAGTGTAATAGTCCTCTTTGTCCCCATCTCATCAATTCTTCTTTTGCACTTCTTGTATGGGCCACATTTCAGTGCCTCCATCATATCTTCTTCTGCACATAGGCACTCCCATGGATTGGGGCATCTTGACATAGCGTCAGCATTATTATGTTTGGTACCCCTTCGATATGACACCGAAAAGTCATATGCTGACAGAATTTCTATCCATCTTGCCACTCTTCCTTTAGGCTCTTTTAGACTAAAAAGCCATATCAAGGCTTGATGATCTGTGTGCACTTCAAATTTCCTACCCAGTAAATACTGTCGGAAATACTCAATAAAGTAGCAGAGCGCTAGAAGCTCTTTGTCACAGTGACCGTTGGGAGTGGGAGAGCAGGAGAGTGGAAATTCACTCTCCACTTTTAGATTTTACGAGAGTGAAAAATTTTAGGAGAGTGATTTTTAAAATAATGCCTCGGGCCAATTCGCCCCCAGGTGGAATTACGAGGATTGGTGGTGATTGCTGTTGAGAAATCAGTAGGCCTAATAATGCGCGATTTCCAAAATAATTGGTTTTATGACGTTTCGGCCTTGAGACGTTTCGGCCCTAAGAGGCCAAAACGTCTTAGAAATTGGGCCGAAACGTCTTCACATTCGGTAATTCTTTTTTAGATGTGATTGTGTGGAGGGGTTAAAGTATGCTATCGCCAGTATCTGCGCATTTCGTTTCTCTCTTCAAGCATCGTGAAAGCGAAACTCGAAATGCACCCCTTCTCAGCAAACCTGTCGTCAGTGACCACCTGTCTTTAACGACCATTTTTGGCAAGTCTTAAGGGTGGTCGCTCATGACCAGGGGTCAGCCTGGCAGCTGATTTTAGGGAGAAGTGACTTCTTCCTTCAGAGACTTTAGGGAGAAGTCAGGACCCAGGAGGGAGAAGTCAGAAAAAAAAACATAAAACGTATATGACATTGTGACAAAATAAATGAACATAGAGGACACAATTGTGGAGAAAAAAATAAATAAAAGTTTATACAAACACACACAAAACTAAGTCAAGATGGTTACATAACAGAATGTAGGTTAAAATCCCCCACCCCACCCTACAAAAAACTGTGTCGTTCATGGTTTCTGAATACCCCCTAACTCTTTGCCTAACAGTGATGACTAAGGTTACCGTGCAGTTGATTTTGTATTTGCCTCAACGATGTGGATTTGAAATTTAGTATGACCCATGGTGAGAGTGTTCTTCTCTGTAACAGAAGGTATATTCTTTTTAAAAAAATATTTAAAGTGTTTAAAATAAATTTCAAGTTCATATAAGAAGCTGGGTCATTCATGGTTTCTGAATACCCTAACTGAGTTGAAAAGCATAGTTAAAAAAGTTTTCGATATCCTTCGTAAATTAAGCGTTATTAACAATTTGAGTTAATTAATTTCTTTGGT
Source organism: Pictodentalium vernedei (assembly GCA_031216915.1). Taxonomy (NCBI): domain Eukaryota; kingdom Metazoa; phylum Mollusca; class Scaphopoda; order Dentaliida; family Dentaliidae; genus Pictodentalium; species Pictodentalium vernedei. The sequence goes on from CM062294.1 coordinate 156,498,285, forward strand.
AAATGACAAAACATTTCAGTTGTCTCCCTTCCCGGCTGCGCTGGGTAAACTAATAATACACTGTTCAGAAAACTGACAATTTCTGCCAACCATCTTTCACTGACACGTGCGATTGGTGCTTTGAAGGTCTGCCATTCTTATCCATCCAAATACCTGTGATTTCTATTGTAGCCTTATTACATTTAACCCCCTTCCAACAAACTTCACAAGTTTTCAAAGAAAAACATTCAATGCAAATTGCGGGGCGAATTTCAATGCAGCCAATTTTTCAGTGGAACAGAGCGTAACCGCAAGCAATTTCGATATGGACGAACTGTCTCCAATACATTTTTTTTGTTTTGAAACGATGGTTAACTTTAATAAATTCTAATTAACTCGATGCATGTCTTGTGTGATTCGTTGTTGTCTGGTACTTTGTTTTTAAATAGCCATTTTGTGCTGGTTGCTATCAGTTGGGGCGAATTGTTCGAATGACTACGCCATTGCAATTCTTTTCAGAAATATAAAATTGGGCTAGTTTAGGCTATTTTCATAGCCGTGTGACGGACTTTAACAGCAACCGTGTTTACTGTTTTTTGCGGAAGCGTGTGTTTTTAAAAAATAAAACATAAGAAAATACAGTATACATGTCTCCCAAGGAAGTTTGGGAGGGCGACTTGAATTTCGCTCCCAATGTAAGCCAAGGCGACTTGAGGAATGACAAGGCGACTTCTTCGCCCAAGTCGCCCACTCGACTGACCCCTGCTCATGACAGGTTCTTCTGTACTTTGCACTTCTCCGACGAAGGCTTTGAACACGACCGGAAGATAAACGTGCGCGACTAATTACTCGCGGTATACGAAAAAGCAGTGCGCGATGGTGCGCTGGCGCGATCGCTCGCCGTTCCCAACGGTCACTGTTGTCAGTGACACAGTAATTTCTCTCAGCTTTGTTTAAAGATCTACTAGCATAAGCTATCACTCTTTCCTCGCCATACTGAATTTGGCTTAGTACAGCTCCAATTCCAAAATCGCTTGCCTCTGTGTCCAGAATGTACTGTCCAACATCTTTTGGATATGCCATGACATCCGGACTTGTTAGTACCCCTTTTAGCTCTTCAAAAGAACTTTGACACTTCTCATTCCATTTAAATTTAACACCTTTTTTGGTCAGTTCAATCATCGGTCGAACTATATTTGCAAAATCTTTCACAAAACACCTGTAGTAGCTTCCCATACCGATTATTTGCCTAATTTCCTTAACATTCTTTGGTACTGGCCATTCTAATATTTTTGCTATATTTTCCATGTTCGGTAAAACTCCTTCCTTCGATACAACATGACCCAGAAATGCCACTTTTTCTTGTAAAAGTGAGCATTTCTCTGGTTTCAGCTTTAATCCTGCAGCCTTCAAACATCTGAGTACTTCTCTCACCCTGCTCAGGTGTTCTTCAAAGTCTTTGCCGAAAACCACAAAGTCATCGATATAAATCAAACAGGTGAGCCACTGCAGTCCTTGCAATGCTAGCTCCATAGTCCTTTGAAAATCAGGAGCACTTACTGATAAAACAAACGGCATCATTTTGTACTCAAACAGGCCATACTTGGTGACAAAAGCTGTTTTAGGTACATCTTCCTTTCTTACTGGGATCTGGTGATAACCTGAGGTAAGGTCAAAGGTGGAAAACAGGCTTGATCCAGCAACTGCATCTAAACAATCTCTTATCTTGGGGAGTGGAAAAGCATCTTTTTTGTCACTGCATTTAGTCTTCTGTAATCAACACACAGTCTAAGTCTGCCATTCTTTTTAGGTACTAGGACAATTGGTGATGCCCAGGGGGATGTTGATTTTTGTATAATATCTTGTTCTAACAGCTTATTAATCGTCTTTTCCAGCTCATTGGCATAAGCCATTGGCACCTTTCTTGGTAGCTGTTTTATAGGTGGCTCGTCTCCTGTGTCTATTACATGCTCCACTAATTTAGTACACCCTATGTCCTCTTCATTCTTTGAGAATACCTCTTGGAATTCCCAGAGTACTTGCATTACTTTCTCCTGTTCGTCTTCCGTCAGTTTTTCTTCTGCTCTCTCAAACAAGTCTTTCAAATGTGCGGGTGGGGCACCGTCATTGGTTATATTTTGCCTCCAAAATGGTATTTTCGTGTTCTCATTACTTATTTCTTCAGATTTGCTATTTACCAATTTAATTCTTCTTATAGTTTGTGTATTGTTTATTTCAGTGTCATCTTCATTTTCAAATAGAGTAACATTCTCTCCCTCTGTTTCCCAGTCCTGGAAATGAGACGGGCGCGAGTGCAATTGCTCCCGTCAGCACCCGTGATTTCTATTTTACGGGAGGTGAAATATGCACTTGTTGAAAATTATTGTGGAGCACTAATATACTGTGAGGACATATAAATGAGTGTTGTTTTGAGGGAGCAGCGCACTGTGGCCAGTGGCAAGTTACTGTCATAATTCAGCAATTGCTTATACATTTAACCCTTTGAACACTAGTGGTATCTGCTGCCATGCCAGTTCAATGGCAGCAATTAGAAGAGTCCAATTTGATTATTTGGCGTAGACCAATCAATATTTTCAACGTGCAGCCTCAGGGCTGCACGTTGAAAATGCTGATTGGTCTACCACACACATTTACTGAACAGCTATCTTATTTAATGACTTTATGACGTATCATGCTCCTGGCTGGAAAAACACCGCTCAGGTTCAAAGGGTTAAGGTTTCTGGTGTTTGGTGACAGTACCCCCTTGAAAATTCATGTACTAACATTTTACGGGCGTGAATTACTCTCGTCTCTGATTTCGCGGGAGCTTAAAACTGCACCCGTCAAGTTTGTTCATTTCCAGCACTGGTTTCCTCTGCATAACTCAAAGCTACATCTTGGTTAATATGTATTTCCTCTGAGTGGGAATTCAAGATTCTGACTTTGTGGGTGCATTTTGCCAAATTTGTTAAACTACTTGCCATCAATACAGGAAATCTTTCCACAAATGTTTCAGCAAGTTCGATTATGACATCTCTTTCGTCTTTATTTTTGGATTCTATAAAAACATCAATTGTACTCTCAGTGTAAGGCGGTATACAGTAATGGTCTGCTGCTGTCACGCGACCTATACAGCCTGGTACACCTATTTGGATACACTCAATTGGGATTCCTTTCAAATAAATCAGCCCTTTGCTTAAAAGCAGGTCTGCCGGCCCCTCAGACTGGTTCTGCAGAATATCAACACCTATTGGAGCTTAGTCTTCTATTTCTGCCACTATAACCTCTTCTTGTAAGTGAAGATTTCTCAGCTGGATATAGAACTTTCCTTTACCATATTCCGTCAAGGGTCTGCCACTAGCCCCTGCCACTTTGGCTGAGCCTTTTAGAATTGGCCTGACTTTCATAGGTATTCTGTCATAAAATTTCTTTGAAATAATGCTTTTGCTGGCCCCTGTATCAGCTGTGAAAACAGTTTTTATACCCTCTATTTTTCCTTTTATATAAACACCATCATACTTTGGAATATTTGGTTCAATATCTTCTGTTAAATGCCTCTCGTTAACTTTATTAACCTTTTTACATCTTATAGGGGCCGTTGTGTATTCAACTGACCCTCGGCCCTCTGTGTCAGTTTTTGGTAGTTTAAAGGCCTACTTGCCTCTTTGACTCATCATGCCATCACTGTGTTTTGTATCATTATCAGTGTTTTTCCTGAATGCTTCACCCCCCTTGAGGTATTGTTCTCATTTCCCTTCTTTCAGTGTTACCAGTACTGGTATGAAACCTCACTGGACATTCTCTTGCCCAGTGGCCAAAACCCTGGCAATAGAAACAAGTATTTCTCTCTTCTCCTTCTTTAAAATTACTGTATGCCTTTCCCTCATTTTCCTTCTCAAGTTTGTTTATCCGTTCCAGTAGTTGTTGTAACATTTCAGGGCTAATGACTTGAGTAGTAGCCGTAGGCTTTACCTCCAATCCTCTATTTTGTGGATTCTTGTTTATCATTCCCTGAGCGCTGGTATGCTTCATTTCTTTTAACTGAATTTGGGATGCTCTACAGACTCTTCCATTCAAGTCATCTTTCTCAGTGACTAATCTTACTGGCCGCTTTCCCCTTCTATCAAAATATGGCTCATATGAGGATGATCCCATTTTCTGTTTAGTCTCAGAAAAATTAACCACATAACTAACTGCTTCATCTATATTACGTGGTTCTTTAACAAATTCTACATGGAATCTAGCTTTGTCATCTATTAAACCATCTAAGAATCGCCTCAAGAGATCCTCGTTTCTGGTCTCACCAACATGTCGAGGGTGTGCTCTCGTATATAAATTTTTTAACTGAGCGGCATATTCTTCAATTGTTTCATTTGGTTGCTGGTTCCTCTTACTGAACTGGGCAACAAATGTTTTTGTTGTCTCAACTACCCTATATCTACTTTCCAATTCATCTGTGAGTAATCTATAGTCAGCAATAACCTTCTGGGGGAGTTGACCGAATACAAAGTCTCCTGCAGATCCCTGCAGTCTTGGGAGGAGTTCATCTAGTTTTTCATTATCTGACCATCCCTGTCTATTTGCAACCGCATTAAATCTGTTGAACCACACTTTTCATTGCTCTCTCCCAGTAAAAATAGGGAGTTTTGTTCCCACTTTTGTCTTCTGTTGTACATTATATGGCGTCGTTAGGGTAGGGTTACAACTTGCTTCACTTTGCGTGTCATCATTCACACTTTCTTCAAACTGATCATCGCTGAACGTATTTTTACACCGTCTATTACATTCTCTCACTTCATTTACGGCTTTAACCCTTTACCCAACGTAACGGCCAAAACCGGCCAGCGCTATTCTCAAAAATCGCCAATTAATTTTCATTATTTTTTTTCATTTTTTGTCTCAAAAACATAGGTTATAACCCCTCGTTGGAACGAGCTCGTCGAGCTCGTTCCAATGAGGGGTCATAACCTATGTTTTTGAGACAAAAAATGAAAAAAATTAGTTATTCAAGAATTTTTTTTGCAAGTGTCGTCTGCTTTTCATGTTAGGTAAAGGGTTACCATGTTCATTCTGACAGATTTGAGTACAGTCCTCAGCATTTCTGCCACTCATGCTTTTTGTTGTGTTTTGAAAAACATTCTGGACACATTCAACTAAACAGCCGGACATATCTTTCACCGCTTCTTTCATAGCCTCTCTTGCGACTGTCGAAACCTCATTCAGGGATTTCTCATCCATTTTTAACTCTTGTGTAATGGGGTTAATATCCCCTTGACCTTTTGCTAGATTTATCCGCCCCATATATTACTCATCACATTAACATCACTCATATAAAAATCAGGGACATCACTCTCTGATACTAAATTTTCACTATTATCATCAATTCCTAATTCACTCATGCCATCATTTTTATGGAGAGTTTCACCCTCCATTTCATCACTTTCTGATGTCTCAGTTATTTCATCATTATTATCTACACATTCACCAGCCTTCTTTTTATTTAGTACCGGACGCTTACTACTTCTTCTCTCTATCATAAATTTTACTGAGTTTATTTCAGCCAGTAGTATGTTTTGCTAAGACAAATTAATAAGAACAACCCTAGACACCACATCACAAACAATAAACAAACCGACACATTTTTTACATCATGAACATTTGGACATGGACTCGTCACACTGGATTCAGCTAATTGTAGCAGAATCCCACTTCCGGACACCAAATATATGTAACGGCAAAGCCGTGGTCTGAACCCAAAGGACCATGACAGTCAACACCTGTCATACCTCCTCAGTGATCAACCCACGGATAGGCCAATTACTAAAAACTATAAACATTCCAACACCCAAATTCACCGTAACAGTATGCCAATGGCGCAGACCCAGAGGATGATAACAGCTGACCCCTATCATACATCCTCAGTGACTGCCTCACGGATATACTAGTTACCAAGCAGTTACTTAACTAAAAACTAAGTTAAACACGCAAACGATTACCAGGTGGGTGAAGGGATTGGGACAGTGGCAGTGGGAAGGTTGAATTTACAAGGGTATTAAGGAAGGTAACTGGGACTGGGAATGGATTTGATGTGAGATGGAAACTAATAGGCAGAAAAGAAATAGCTTTTATCAATGACTACTAAAAAGCTTGTATTAAAGTTTTGAGACTTTAATTTAGGTTACAGGCCTTTAAAAATTGAAAATTTGCTTAACCGGAAAAAGGGTTAAGCCAAAAAAATTTGCTTAACCGGAAATGTTTGCTTAACCCATTTTCATTTTTTCAGACAAGGTGTTTAACAAAGCAGTCAGTGTCGATACATATTGAATTATTGATAGACTGAACAGGGAAGTTTGATGACTGCCTGATAATGATTGTATTTATTTGTATATTTTGTTTTGGGTACAATTGTACTTTGTTGTAATGTTGATACTTTCGATGTATGTATTTATTAAAAGATAAAATTATGTCAAGCTGCTTTTGTTTTTACTCTCAAGCCGGTACTTTATTGAGACTTAGTTTCAGTCCTATAGTAGCTGTACCATAATTATTAAAAAAGATTTGTGTGAACCCTATTTGTTATCCACTCACCGTCACGTTGATAAAAGAATGACACATCCAGTGCACGTGAAGGTAAGATAGAGATAGGTTGAATTCAGATGTAAACCCCTGCCCCTGGTAAATCCAGATATAAAACAGCAAACAAATGAATCACAAAGACAGGACTTCATAATATTGTTGCAAATAGGATATAGTATTAAAATAAAAAAAAATTGCTGATATAACTAGAGTTACGTTTTTTTTTAACTGGGGGCGACTTGACCCGGGACGAGTTGACCCGGGGTGACTTGACCCGAGGGCGACATGACCCGAGGGTGAGTTGACCCGAGGGCGAGTTGACCCATTCCCACCCGCACAGTCATGTAATTTGACCAGTCGCAAAATGCTACGGCAATCAGCATTGCCGAATCACTTTCTCCCCCAGAAATTCACAATTCACTCAAGTTGGGAAATTACTTCTGTGTGAACTGTCGCTTATTTTTATTAAGTAACTATAAGGCCGAATATTTGGCAGTGGACTTTGCAGTGTGAATTGATTCAGTGCGAATCCACTGGTTATCACTCATGTTGTTTGGAAAATGTTTAGGTGCTTTCCTCTTCCCCGTGGGAACCCCGGGAAGTAAGCAGCACTTGTTTACTGTGGTAAACGAGTTCCGCTTTACTAGTAAAATAGGACCCAGTCACCAATGCTTGGGGTGAAAGTCCTCTAAAATGGGCAACATGTAGATCAACGATTGACTAAACTTGACTTCATCTCCAAGTTGTGTCACGATTAGCCATGGTGCATAAATATGTGACGTTCACCACCAACAAACAAACCGGTGCTTTCCTAAACGTCGGTGCTCATTTACCAATCATCATTGAGTATTCATGTTGTGCATCAAGGGAGTTAATTTATTAGCTCTGCGTAAATTAGCTCCACAGTACGGAGTCAAAGTCAAAAAATGCATTGCTGTCAACCACAACTGTTCACAAACGGTTGGTAGCCCCTTTCCCCCGATTCATAGTAATTTTTACAGTGCCTGTTTCTGATTTCAGCCTACTGTCTGTGCGTTTTCAAAGCTGCGCATTATTTTATTAACACCGGCAAAGCGTTACTTCCTGTTTCAGAGAAACGATATGGAATGTTATTTTTAGCAGTCTTTTTATATCCGACTTCTATGATTTTTAGTGTTTCCTTTCATTTACGTTTGGAGCTATCATAGTTTCCCTCACCCGGGTTATTTGACTCTCACTTCGGTCGCGGTTCTCAGTCATTTGAATGCCAATTTTTGCACGAACGGGAAAAAGGTTAACTGAAGGGAACTTTGCTCGAACGGAGCTTGAACGAAACAGCCATTCGTGCAATTTTTAGAGGCCTGGGTTAGCATTCATTCTTGAAAAATAGGACACGGGCCCTGCGTCCCATCATCCAAGAATGACGGCCAAGCTAATGTAGGGAAATTTATCCCACATGCCTAATGTCCAAATATATTAACACTCCTGTCAGGATTCCGACACCAGTAGGCTAAGCCTACAATTAAGTTAAATTAAAAGAAAGTGCGTTGAATTATGATTTATTAATTTAAAGAATTTGTCAATACAACCGTTTTTATTTACATACTATGTGCATTTATGCACATACTCTCCACACAAGACATAACAGGACAGCACAAACTATGATATTACATTACAAAAACCCCACAGAATTGGCCACATGAAAGTGAACATGAAATGAAGTGCTTGAAGAATAAGCACATGGCATGAATTGATTGATTGGTGATGATTAGTGGAGATTGACCCCAAGATGAACCAATTAAAGAAGTTTCATCTTTAGGACGATCTCTACCAATCCCTGTAGTCCCTGACTACTTTTTGTTACCTGGTCAAGCCTCGAACTTGACGCCTGCAGATCTATACATAGCAACACACACACATAGCTATGATAGTCTGTATTAGATATTTTCTAAGACAAAAATGAAGCCTCGAACTTGATACTATCAGACTGAGTCAAGCCTCAAACTTGACACTTTACATTAGCAGAATACGCAATAGACCAACAAAAGGTCTAAACTACTGCTAATTAACAATTTATAATTTATTACAAATTATTATCCGAAAACATAAAATTCTCACATAGTCCTTCAATGTACTGCGCCATGGCAGAAAGATCTGTAAAAGGGATCTTTCCATCATGAAGCAGCACCCTGAACAACCATGTGCTGAATCACTATACCAGACATTTAGTTTTTACCATGAAAGAAATTAGCTTCTTCCCATAACCAGATCTACAATTTTTATTATTTCGCACAAACTGACCAACAGTACACATGCCCTGCATTACCACAGTCTGAGGTGCAACACACCGATGGAAGGAGCCCCACAAGGGATCCTTTCAACATGGTGCTGCACATCAAACTGAAGTAAGATATAATTTGCAGAATAGTGTATATAATTCTTACCTAACTTGAACAAGCAAAGTTAATTTATATTATAACTTAAACTTTACACTACACCATGGCCATAACTGGCTTACCTTTTAATAACGCTATATACTTTAAAGGAACATTCTAATAGTTAGAAATTGTGAATTTTGCCAAAGAATTACACTACCTGCTTTACTATGGCCTGAGGTACAACACACTGCCAGACAGAGCCCCTAGGGATCTCCCCAGTCACCTGCTATACATCAAACCAGAGTATGGAAAGAAGATAGCAGGACAGTGTATTGTAGTACCTATAAAAGGGGTAATTGACAATCACGCTCACTTTCTTATGGCAAGCGACAGTATCCAAGCATATATTGTTTTTTTATAAATTATTTTTCACTGGCATATTGTGACAAAGTTTAATTATCTCCACACTCGTACACTCTATTGCTGTAGAAGGCTTTATGTATTTTTATTTGATTGTTTTTTTACCATACGCATGTATGAGTTTTAAATTTGGCTGGGGTAGCGATTCTATTTTGGGGAACCCTGTCTCACCAAGCCTAACATGTCAAACATACCCTTACAATAGACATAAGTAATCAAGTCAGGTCCATTGCTATTTTAATAATGACAGAAATATATCTGACATGTATTACCTGATCAGCAAAGGTGCCTCGGCTAGAACTTAATAGTAGAATAATAACGGAAGCGGCAATTAATAAGATAATTAATAACAGGAACACTGTCTACTTAAGATATGTGTTCCAATAAATTCTACACTTGACTGTGGATAAATGACAAAACAAAATGGGGTGGGCTTACAGGCAAGAAATAAATTTTCCCTACAGGTATTATTTTTGTATGATTTATCTTAGAGTTTGAAATATAGTTTTACTTGAGCACTGGCTGCCTTAGCTATGTACTCCCCAACTTCCCAAAACATTCCCTACAAAAGTACAATAAATTAACTATGGTTGGGGCCTTATTCTCCAATAAATTCTACTAAAACAATAAAAAATTCTGCAAGGGACTTATGACTGATAAACTTTTCTGCTGATAACTAGATAAAATCTGCTGCTTGGCACTGAAATAAATAAAATCAGCCAAAATGTAAATAAACAGAAATGATAATATTGAGCCTCTGCTCCCATGGGCTTGGCTAGCATTATCCTGCCTATCTGGGGCCAAATAAAATAAATTTCTTATGTCTGCCACTTTGGCTGCATAATCCAAATAAAATAAATTAAATATAAAAAATAAAAGTGGTTTTACACTTACAAATTAACAAAAAACACTCCTACGTTTTCCTTTCCAGAATGGAATTGCCAGCCCCGCTTGCAGAATGACTTCTGCTTTTATAGTGTCAAAGTACGCCAGATCACGTGATGTCTGCCAAATGTCCGCAAGAATTTACGCCACATTCCTGCGTACTTTGGCAGAACCATGCGTCAGACAAAACGTCAACACCACAAAAGACGCCTGGGTAGGGCAAATATCAACACTGGTATGACCCAGCGAAAGATATTCTTCCAACTCAGACACATTAGAAACGAGTAAACTTATAAAATAATAACTACATTGGCCTGATGAGGGTCTTAGTTTACAACAATAACACAAAGCCTATTTTTAGCAAAAATTTTCCCATGAGACTTTGCAAAACATGACAGCTCTGTATAGGAGAAGTGTGCTTCTCAGTTCAAAAATAAATGATAAAATACAAGCTTAAAGGGATATTTTTATAAGATTCAACTTTGCAAAAAGTAAATATGGGTTAAACAAATTAATGTGACGCAGTGACAGAGTAGGGCTGGGCAGTTTATTGGTTTTTTGGTTCGGTTCGTTTTTAGCTCAACTTTGGCGAAGCCAAATTTGAGCTTATGCCATGGCCTGTCGTCCGTCTGTCCGTCAACAATTGGATATGGCTCGGGCTAGAGGCCGTATTTATGAACCGATCTTTACGAAACTTCTTGGGTGCCTTTGTTATGACCGTGGGACGAGAACGAGTGTTTTTGGGTGCAGTCCGAAATTTAAGATGGCTGCCAGCCGCCATTTTGTACCGACGATGCAGAAAGCTGTTTTTTGTACAGAACTTCCATATGAAAGCTCTGATTTGAATAATTTTTTGTATGAATGTTTAGTACCATGGGATACATCACATATAATACGGGGTTTTTTCTCGTGCGTAAATTATGCAAATTAGACTAACTTTGATGTTTTTTGGTGTTACTTTCAGCACTGTAAGTGCAAATGCCAATACGGCTCGGGCTAGAGGCCGTATTTATGAACCAATCTTTACAAAACTCCTTGGGTACCTTTGTTATCACCGTGGGACGAGAACGAGTGTTTTTGGGTCCGGTCCGAAATTCAAGATGGCCGATGTCAGCCATTTTGTACAAAATTTGGTGCAATTAGATTTTTGCCCAGAACTTCCATATGAAAGCGCTGATTTGAATAATTTTTTGTGTGAATGTTTACTACCATGGGATACATCATATATAATACGGGTTTTTTTCTCGTGCAGAAATTATGCAAATTAGATGAACTTTGATTTTTTCAGTGCTACTTACACACAGTAAGTACACATGTCAATACGGCTCGGGCTAGAATCTGTATTTATGAACCGATCTTCACGAAACGTCTTGGGTACCTTTGTTATCACCTTGGGACGAGAACGAGTGTTTCTGGGTGCGGTCCAAAATTCAAGATGGCTGCCAGTGGCCATTTTGTACCGAAATTATGTATAATCAGTTTTTTGTACACAACTTCTATACAGCTCAGGCTAGAGGCTGTATTTATGAATCGATCTTTACGAAACTTCTTGGGTACCTTTGTTATCACTGTGGGATGAGAACGAGTGTTTTTGGGTGTGGTCCAAAAATCAAGATGGCCACCAGCAGCCATTTTGTACCAAAATTAGTGCAATCAGTCTTTTGTACAGAACTTCTGTATGAAAGTTCAGATTTGAATAAATTTTTATATCGACGATGCAGAAAGCTGTTTTTTGTACAGAACTTCCATATGAAAGCTCTGATTTGAATAATTTTTTGTATGAATGTTTAGTACCATGGAATACATCACATATAGTACGGGTTTTTTTCTTGTGCAGAAATTATGCAAATTAGACTAACTTTGATGTTTTTTGGTGTTACTTTCAGCACTGGAAGTGCAAATTCCAATACGGCTCGGGCTAGAGGCCGTATTTATGAACCAATCTTTACGAAACGTCTTGGGTACCTTTGGTATCACCGTGGGACGAGAACGAGTGTTTTTGGGTCCGGTCCGAAATTCAAGATGGCCGATGGCAGCCATTTTGTACAAAATTAAGTGCAATCAGATTTTTGCACAGAACTTCCATATGAAAGCGCTGATTTGAATAATTTTTTGTGTGAATGTTTAGTACCATGGGATACATCACATATAATACAGGTTTTTTTCTCGTGCAGAAATTATGCAAATTAGATGAACTTTGATTTTTTCAGTGCGACTTACACACAGTAAGTACACATGTCAATACGGCTTGGGCTAGAGTCTGTATTTATGAACTGATCTTCACGAAATGTCTTGAGTACCTTTGTTATCACCTTGGGACGAGAACGAGTGTTTCTGGGTGCAGTCTAAAATTCAACATGGCTGCCAGTGGCCATTTTGTACCGAAATTAGGTCTAATCAGTTTTTTGTACACAACTTCTATACTGCTCAGACTAGAGGCCATATTGATGAACCAATCTTTACGAAACTTCTTGGGTACCTTTGTTATCACTGTGGGATGAGAGCGAGTGCTTTTCGGTGTGGTCCAAAATTCAAGATGGCCACCAGCAGCCATTTTGTACCAAAATTAATGCAATCAGTCTTTTGTACAGAACTTCTGTATGAAAGTTCTGATTTGAATAAATTTTTGTATGAATGTTTAGTAACATGGACTACATCACATATTGTAAGGTTTTTTTTTTCGTGCAGAAATTATGCAGATTAGATGAACTTTGATTTATTCAGTGCTACTTACACAATGTAAGCACACATGTCAATACGGCTCAGGGTAGAGGCTGTATTTATGAACCGATCTTCACAAAACTTCTTGGGTACCTTTGTTATCACCTTGGGACGAGAATGAGTGTTTCTGGGTGTGGTCCAAATTCAAGATGGCTGCCAGTGGCCATTTTGTACCGAAATTAGGTTCAATCAGTTTTTTGTCACAAGTTCTATACAGCTCGTATTTATGAACTGATCTTCACAAAACTTCTTGGTTACCTTTGTTTTCACCTTGGGACAGGAACGAGTGTGTTTTGGGGTGCCTTTGTTATCACTGTGCTATGAGAACAAATATTTTGGGGTTGAGTCAGACCCACTCTGGTACTCAAAGATTTTTTTCTAGTTTAGCATCTGACTGTCACCTACCTTTACAATACTTTACCTATATATTTGTTACAGGCAACGGTCAGTATTTATGTACAGACCATTACAATACTTTATATGTACCTTTGTTATCAGGTCATTACCTAGATGTTTGTCATTGCTGTGTCACATACTATACATGTACATATCTTTGTCTTGACAAGTTGAGCTACAGTGTCATTGACACTTTCATTTTTTTTTTAAACCGGAACCGAACCGCCGCCTTAACAAAAAACCGAGACTTTCGGTTTCAACAAATTTCCCAGAATTGGTTAAGTTTATGACCACTCAATCACTTGCTTTCCGCACGTCAAAGGCTTAAATGTCAGGCAAAGGTAAATGCTGTGCCATTTATGCTTACTTCCAGAGGACTGACAACAAACCTGTCCCCCCCCACCCCCACCCTCCCCCCACAAATAGTGGTAGCAAATTTCTTGTATCTTAAACAATATCTACAGAACCACCCCAGCAGATGGAATATGAAAAATTAAAAAGTCGTACGTAAAAATCCACACATGCAATTCAAGAATTGTTAAGTAAATTTACTGAACCGAGCATACTTGACCCAGTCCTTCGTGTGAGTAAATTTTACGGGTGCAAAAAAGTGCACTCGCAAATTGTGTTGCGAGCGCGATCGCACTCGCAAAATTCCCCAAAGTTTCACAACTGTGCATGTTTGAGACAGATGTGTTTAAACACAGCTACCGTACTCACCCGTGTCGAAGCCCATATTCGTGATTAGGCCCACCCTCGCTTTTTCAGATTTATGAACCAGAGTGCCCTACTTGAGTCAACCCCCCTCCCCCCCCCCCCCCCCCCCCCCCCCCTAGTTTCAAATTGGACGAAAGTTGTTTGAGACGTCAAATTTAATACAGGCATCAAATGGAAAAACAGGTGACTTGTCGCAACACTGTACTTACCCCGGTATCAAATAGAACTGTAATACCCTATTTTGTATATTTTTGGGAGTTGGGGTTTTTGTTTTGTTAAATTCGTCCTTTGTGTAATACATTATGTCTGTGTTCAGTGTAATAAGTCTTTATTAAAGAATTATATATCCCAAGCAAAATTGACTTGTTTATTTTTTGTCGACCTCGTTTTGGAAGCTGTGATTTGTTTCAAATAAGTGTGCAGACTGCTGTCAATAGTTGTCTGAAACACGCCCATAACATATAGTTTTCACAGTGGTCGAACATCATCACAAAGATACTGATTGAACACTGCCACTTTCGAGCGGTGCACCACTCATTGTGAAAGAACACTGCCACTTTCGAGCGTGCATAACTCACTGTGAAAATCGGGTGTTCAGAAATTAATGAGAAAGTGGTAATTAAAAATAAAAAATAATTACAACTCTGGTATTTGAGAATTATATAACAATTTAACCAGCGATATGATGTATGACTTATTGGTTTAATAAAACATGCTCATTTATCATTCCATCATGCTCTGCAACATGTGAAATTATGACTTTCAGTGCAAAATCAATTTTTTGAATTTTGCCAAGGGAGGCAACTATTTTGTTATTCATATTCCGCTGTGTAAATTTTATCTGGTCTTCATATTATGATTTTTTTTTTATTGATTTTGTGTGAAGCTATGTTTTGTTTATTCGTAATAAATGTACATATTTAAAAAAAAAAACAGCTTTTTTTAAACAGACTATGTTTGTCTGTTTTCAAGGGGGTGGTTTGCAGTGTTGATTGATATACTTAACTTACGTCCATTTCTAGCTTCGAGAGTAACCTGTACAAAAAATGAAAACAACACCGCATGGTTTTCTGTTTGTTTTGTTCATTAAATTGAGAGTTAAAACCCGAAATCTGAAAATGAAACGTATGTACAAGATAATTATGAGAATTTTTAAAAGGAAATTCTGATTAAATTAGCGCTGTACTTTCGGTTTCGTTTACTGGATGAATGGGGATGTATAATGACATGCGCAGTGAACAAAGGAAACTGGAAATGTTTCAGTTTTCACTGACAATATCGATTCCGACCTCTTGCGGAGCGGATGGTGATATGAATTTTGTTTTTGTTTTACCATTAACCAATGGACAATAACAAAATAGATGTCCATTCTGACTTGAATTGAAGCATGGCAATGCTTGTGAGTTGAGTGCAATTTAAGTGAAGTTGAACTGTTCGATGACGGGTGCGATTTTTTGCGCTTGTCTTTTTTAAATTACGGGCGCTTGCGAGCGCGAGCGCAATAACGCCTGTCTCACGCGAAGGACTGTCGACCAAAGAGGTATTGCAAGTTACCTGACAATATATGATGTAAAAGTATTATAAATTACCTTTGACCCCAAATCATCTGCGTACGGCACGTTGTAAATTAGATTGGAGGTAAACATAAAATTTATTGAGTTTTAAAACCTCAAAGTTCACATGGGAAAAATGACGAGTAAATTATGTTAATTAACCGACCACTGACACGTTCTCTGAAGTCACATGCTCAGAGATAACGCTGCGCATTGGCAGTTATGTTTTTTGTCAACAATAAAATTGTTAAATTAAAATAGAACACATCGTATTAAATGGATGGCAGGTAACTATTGAAAGTCTTTTTTGAACTTATTGGGAATTGTTTGTATACTATTTGAACTTACTTTAAGGAATCGCGCAGTACTGCAGGTCTTTCAGGTACACACGCTGCATTCCCAATACGAAGATGTTATAATCAACACATGTTTTCCCATGACCATGTGTATTTTGTAAACACAACAAATCCTAAGATGCAATATTGCAAACTTTCTTTCAAATCCCATTATGCAGCCGTCTCCCTTCAAAACATCAATCGCCTGTCTTGACTGAGATGAAATCAATGCAGGGATCAGCCAAGAGGGCAAAGTAAAGTTGGTAATATCTTCACCTTGGCACCGCTCATTTCGCCCAATTTCTATGTTTGGGCAAAATAAAAGTAAAAAACGAACCTCTACAGTCGAAATTAGGAGAGATATTTTGAAAACATTGGAGTGAGTTAAAAATAAAAGTGATTCTACATCGCGACTTACTTCAATAATAGTTATCAAAATCAGAAGAAATATGATTTGTGTTCCTCTTATTTCACTGTCATTTGAAGCAGGAACCATCAAGAAACACGGGGCACGTCTATTTTCAAGCGATGTGATAATTACCGAAATAAGCACAACAATTGCATATTATCCACCAAAACCAGGGTGAGAGCTTAGCGACTCCATAAAAATAAGGAAATGTTGATTTTTGCTAAAATGTAGCTTTTCTTGTGAATTTCTCCATCTTGTCTTGACAAGGCCCCAAATCTCACTGACAGAACAAGGCAGATCCCACCAGTGGTGGAGCCATTGTTTGAAATCCTGTGGACCATGCTGGTGAAGAGGTTTTTTGGGGTGGGGGGGAGGGGATTTCAGGACTGAGGGTACTGTACTTGTACTGAGGGCAGGAAATCAAAAAGAATCTTTTCAAATTGGGGATGGGAGAAGCAAGTGGGATTTTGAGGGGGTGGGGGCAGCTGGTCTCCCTAGATACCTCATGGCTCCAGCACTGTTGCCCACTACAGTAGCTCAACACAATATGTCCATTAGATGTGAAGAGTGGTGAACACTGAGTAACCCGAATGACTCAACACGCTATATGAGCTTCATGACTTGGATGACAAATACAGACACATTTTATATGTACATTACCCTCTAAATTGTGGATTTCTGCAATATATTTTGAAAAACCGAAAACCGAACCGAAAACCGAGTTTTTGTACAAAACCGAAACCGAAACCGAACTGAAATGCAAATTTCAAAACCGCCCAGCCCTATGACAGAGGTATACATTCAGTATTTCAAATTTTTGTAACCACGGCAAATTCCTAATTACCACAATGATGCGTCCAACCAAAGTAAATTATGCCTAAATACCAGAAAGTTAACATGGACTTTACTACGATTTGTGGTATACCTGTTACAGCTGAGGACACATAAAAACACAAACAACTACTGACAGTCTCGACTTTCACAGTTTTTAGAGTTATTACTCAGGAAAAGGTGAGACGAGCAATCTAAAATGGATGTTTTTGTAAAAATCAGCTGACAATTCCAACACTTGGCATTCTTACTTGGAGCGTCTTCGAGTAATAATATCAAGTGTTGGAATTGCCATCAAAAATGAAATATAACCAAATTTTATTGGCGATTACCCTGCACCTTATTACAACCACACCTGCACACTGCGTGCGCCTACCTACTTCTGCCGTACCACTCGAAGTAAGTTGCAGGGTAATCACTATAAAATTTTGTTATATTTTATTTTTTCTGACAATTCCAACACTAGGCATTCTTACTTGGTTCATCTTCTCCGAGTAATAATTTCAAGTGTCGGAATTGCCAACAATAATAAAATATAACAAAATTTTTATTGTTATTGCAATGGTACAAGTGCATGGTGTTTCTGTTGATTTATACGAAAAATTGTACTTCCAATACAAATACATCGAAAAGGATAAATAGAAAAATCTTCACAATAAACATAACCGCTGTCACTGAGTGTCAGCGTGGCCGTGTGGTCAAAACCGAAACGAATTATCGAATGCACGGTCAATATTAAGCTGCAATTGGCTTTTAAACAAATGAAATACACGAAATAATCGCAATTTCTTCTGAACGCATGCCGAGTTACTTTTTAACCAGACCACATGCGTTCAGTTTCGTTTGTCGGCATCAAACTGATATTGTTTGTGGTAATTAAGTAGTACGAGAAGGCGAAGGAAGCCAAATATTTTCCATCATCTATTAATTAATTCAAATTGATAATTTCTTTTATTTTACTAAAATTATGAACTGATTAGGTGGGTGTGTTGCGATTATTATGCCCCAGACCTGGAAGTTGTAAAATCAAAGGTGCATATAGGGCCGTGCAGTGGTGATCTCTGTCCTCTTAGGTTTACCCTTTCATCATTACATGTACCAACATTCTCCCTTGTATCTCAACCATTGCTACTTCAATTTGAAGGACATTTGGTGTTGTGATCGAGCATCATGGGGAAACAATGCCTGTGTAGCTGCTGTAGCATGTGTTTCTTCTCACATTTTTTCAGAGTTGTGGTACTTTTTCAGTCTTTTGAGTTAGAAAATTTTGTTTATAACTAGTTGATTTGTTACAATTTGTTGCAAAGTGCCTGCTAATACCCTGAATTGTATTGCTACAGAATTTTCTGGTGAAGATTTTGTTCCTATTACTTATCAAGCAACAACCTAATGAATATTCTGTATAAAGCCACCAATCTGTTTGCCACTTTTATCGGAGCTATTTTGAAGGCTTATGGAACTCAAAATGTTGATTATGGCAGGACTTTTCTATTCACCCATTAATCGATAAATTAAGTGTTACAGTTGGAAGTAAGAAGCATGAAAGGTCCAGAACTAAAAGTCTAAAAAGAATGTTTTGCAATGTAACATGATTTTTGCAGATACACTTATTTGAAGAGTTTCCTGTCTGATAGTGTTTGGAACATGTGTGGCCAGGATCTTCAAAAAGGAAAAAAGAGTTAAACTTTGAGAAAAAAGGCATATGCCTTGAGTGCCGGAGGTAGAGTCATATAAGGAAGAGAGCCCTGTCCCCCCCCCCCCCCCCCCCCCCCCCTCCCCCCCCCCCCCCCTCCGGGAAATTTTTTGTGTCAAATGGAGCTCACTTGTCACCTTTTGGGGATTGCTTTGTGTGCTGCGTTCTTGAAAAAAATATGTGAGACCCTCTGGATGTGCCCTTCTGATCTCAATAGGTCAATAAGCCTCCTTGGGGAAAGTACATGCAATAATGGTTATGTAAGGTTGATTTGATGTGTTTTGAATAACAATGTTCTTTTAAGTACATTAGATGGTTTATTGCAGTGACAGGTTACAGTTACCCTTATTTCTTCTCCAACAGATATCATGAGTGTATTGGTGTCCAAGAGTTAAACAAAGCTATTATACTTATTGATAAACCAGACAAATTTAACAATTTAATCACTATCAAATTGATGCATGGGATAAAAGGGGTTACAGTGCAAGGGGTTTGTAAATATATTTATTCAACTACAATGTATGACTTTGCAGTGCATTCTACATGGGAGAATATCATATTTTCTTTCCCAACCATTACATCTTTATATTGGGAGACACTCTTTTGTCCTTCCATACTTCTTCTGTTGGACTCCTTCAAGTTGACCTTTGTTGAACTCCCCAAATCAAAACATAAACAAAAAAAAATATCTGCCTTCAATCAGTGAGCACTCCACTTATAACATTTGGTCTCAATCTTTATTACTTTCATGAATTAGGAAAAGCTTTCTTCGAGTATGTACTTATATGTTTATATACGCTCCCAAAAAAGAAAGTGTGCATGCTAAAAAATAACACTAAAAAAAGATATATGTCATGTTCATTCATGGAAATTTTATTCAATTACAGATGAATCAATTTTTGATCAACACGAGAAATTTCATTACGCTACGACGAATACTCTTGGTTCCATGGAGAGTCAAAGACTCTAAGGGTCAAACACAAAAGTCACACACTCAATATCTGGTATGACCTCCGTCTGCATCAACTACTGCTGTGCATCTACGCCTCATGGAAGCGAACAAGTTAGCATGGAAGTGTTGTGGGATGTTGTTCCATATTATGATAAGCTGTCTTTGGAGTTCCACAAGCGTTGACGGTGCATGGGGAAGCCAGCGTAGCTGACGTTTCATTTCGTCCCATACGTGCTCAATGGGTGAGATATCGGGCGAATTTGCGGGCCAGGGAAGAACATCCACTTGTTGTTGCTGCAGATACTGTTGAACAACAGGAGCTGCGTAGGGTCGGGCGTTGTCCTGCTGTAGAATGACGCCGGGGCCGTGACGTTGCAGAAATGGGACAACAACAGGTGTAAGTACTTCATCACGATATCTGGCTGCATTGAGATTGCCATCAATAATGACCAGCTCAGTTCTGTTACAGGCAGTGATGCCACCCCCACAACATGAGAGACCCTCCCCCATAACGGTTTCGCTTCACGGTTACGGTGGCAGTTCAAATGCTGGGCAACCTCTCTGTGTGCTCTGCCAGCTCTAATCATACCCAGGGCAAGGAGACGTTGATTCATTGTCAATCTTGGCATGCTAATGTGGAGTCGTTTTAACAGCAGCGCAAGTTTGAATGTGAACGATAGGAAGGCCTTACTTTAGTGTTTAAATACCCAAGGATTCACACTGCTGCATGAATTTTCAGACTCTCCACGTGCAAAACATGCCTTTTCACAAACGTGCAGCACGTCATTTAACGTTAATGCAATTTTAACGGGGAAAGCTGTTTTTGTGTTCAATATAACTTATTCATGAACAGGTTAACACTCTTTACACCTACGAAATTATTTTTTTTTGAGTTTGATCAATTTCTGCAATGCACACTTTCTTTTTGGGCGAGTATAGAATACAGCTGTTATTTTACTTTGAGGTATTTTATTGTAAAAATTTTGTTCTCTTACTTATGCCACAGCAGACTTTCAGGTGGTGCTATTTACACATGGCAGCAGTTCCATGGCAAATTTCAGTTTCCACATGTTCTGTTTCATTCCAAGCATTTTGGTATATAATTTATTGGGGTTATTCATTTTGGGACCTTTTTAGACTTGAAAGAAAATTACATGAAATTTGACCAAAGTTAGGTTGGATGTCCCCTTAACCAATTCGACTGCACATACCTGCCTATATGCGATTTATTTTCAACTATGACTGTTACTTTTATATCAAGCAACGGTTACTATTAGTTATCCAATTATCCTGCATCTCAAATGAATTTATTTAAATTAACTGGGAAACTCGTAACGGTTTCAAATAACAGTACACAAATTCCCAATGACGGCGATTTACAATACAAATGTTACTAAAAATAAAGGCCAGGAGACTGTGTTCCATTCAACATAGCACCTGACTTTGCAGACTTTCTGAGGGTTGGTGTGAATCAAACGTGATGTGAATCGACCATTCCCTTTTGTGACTGTTTGTTGTCAGACTGAAAGACACCTTCCTTCTTGCTGTCATTATGACTTACCTTTTACAGAATAAAACACTTTCCGTCGTGAATATTGCTAAAACCCACCCACTTTATTAAAGTATGATGTAGAAAAAGCTTGAAGTGTGTTAATTTAAAATTTGCGAACGCATCGATATCGATTTACGAAAATGAGCACAATATCTCAGTTTTTTTTAAAGATTTTTTGGTGTCATAAAAAGGTTGCATGCGCACCAAAAATGACCATGCGCGTGGGCCTGAGAAACAGAGGTTCTTTTTTTTATGGCGTTACCCCGGGTCGTTTCGCCCCAATTCTGGGGGCGAAACGACCCGGGGCAAACGGGAAAAGGGGCGAAACACATACAGTTGATCATTGATTCGGCGGTATCACCTATCGGATCATTGGCGGAACGCCTCTAACGGATCACTTTGAAATATTATTTTGAATAACAATAAAGTTATTGTTTTTCTGTGAACCTGGAGGCCATATTTTCGAAGGCAATTTATTTCTTGCACCAAATACCAATTGGCTTCTCACTCAACACAGGGGTACTCGTAAACAATAAATAACTTTCGTGCATGCGCTGTGAGTTCCTAAGTTACAGAAAACGCGAAAATACAAGGACGGCAAAAAGTTGTTTGTTTTCTGGTAATGACATATAGAAGAAACAAATTTCTATCATGAGTTACTTATATGAATACACGTGTGATTTCCTAAATCAGAAAAAATGCTGTGTTTCCATTTTAAGTTATAACAGTTAACTTGTCTGAAGGCTCCCTTTTCCTTGTGTAGCAGATCACCCATTTCCGTGCTGACCATCGATATGGACACACGCGGTCGCACAAAATGTTAACAAGAATAAACCGCTTCCCACCCCACAAACGATATTAACTGCAAAGATGGCAGGGATGGCTGCGATGTCATATTAAATCCAGTAGCACTAGCAGGGTGTTAACCCCATCGGTACTGCCCTTAAAATAGCACTCTACAGTTGTGCGGACCGGGAAGGGATTGTGGAGGTTGAAAACTGTCAAATCTCGGACATTTCAAGCAAAAAATGAACGAAATTCGGGAAACTGATAGATTGCAGAAATGGCACTAGTGGGGATGGGGCTATGACCCCCTGCCTACTACCCCCCTCCCCTATGTCGGAGAACTCCCGTCATTTTCGTCGGATGACTTGACTCATCTTGTGGGCACCTTCGACGAATGGGAAATGCGCATTCGGAACCTTCGCATTCAAATGTATTGGAGATGTCACTGGGTTCTTTCGGGCCTTGGTTGGACTAACACTAACACCCATACAGAGGATTGACGGGGCAACGCTGGCAAACACAAAGGGGGGGAGGGTCTTTAGTCCACGCTGGCACGGACAGGGGGCTACACTTCGTCATGTTAGATCACAGATTCAACATGTCGAAGCATAGCCCCTGTCGGCGCCAGAGTACCCCCCTACCCTTTCGAAAATTGGTGTGCTGGTCTCTTATGGCAGAGGTCCTGCATTGGATCTCTGGTTGAGCAAACTTAGCAAGGTTTCAGAACAGGTGCTGACAGCATCAACTGTGCCATTGGTGAAGTTGATTCTGCCACGGCGTGAAACGCTTTACCCTATTTCACAAACAGAAACTTGTTATCAAACTACAGGTGATTAAATTAAGCCCTGCCCCCGCCACTGCAGGGTATGAGCATGAGTAGTATAGGTTGTATGAATCAGGAACTATTTGGGGGATTTTTCAGGGAGCAATTTGGGGGAGCTAGTGCTAAACTACTTCCCATAGAAGGGGACTAATTTTGGGGGAGCCACCTTTCGTGTGAAAACCATGGTTCAAAACAGCCAGATCTGGAAAATGGTTTACGTACTGCATATATAGTATGATAGGATAAGTATATTGATAAATGTACACTTGGGCAGTGGAAATAATATTTGAGAATGTGATGGAAAACTGATAGAGATGTTGGGTTTTCTTGAAATTTTTCCCTGCGAAACAGTTGACGTTGCTATTGACTTCGTGACGTCATGATGTGCACGCGACTTCATAGAGACGTTGACCGCTATTGATGTCCCCTGTAGACACTGACATAACCTTGTTTTGGTCAGAGGGTGGGGATTACCTGTATGGGGTGGCTATTATAGTAGTGGTACATAGCCTTGTAAGTCAGCCATAACTGCTATTAACTTAATGGGTTATGTTTTCATATGTCTTGTATAGGTTATATAGACAGTTAGGCCAGGTGATACTGTGGTCGGGGTAATGCATGGGGGTTCAGTGTTAGTATTTAGTGCTGTTAATTTCTTTTAATGCTTTGTAATGTAACTAAAGTATATAGTCGGTAATATTGGACAAGTCATATTCAAAGGGGAGGGGGGGGGTGGTGAGGGGAAGAGCAATCCCTGGTAGTTTAGAACACCGGTATTGTATGGGTGGGCTATATCCCTGAAAGGCCCTTGATAATAATAGCTTATCGACTGCGTGGTATTATTCTATAACTGGTATAGGTAATTGGTAATGTAAGGGTGTATTGTGGAGTGATGGTAATGCCTGGTAGTTTACTGTACCATGTAAGGCCCATCTAGCCCTTGGTACTATGAACCTTCTGGAGGCAATGTATTATCCTATAACTGGTATACGTAGTGTAAAGCCAAACAGTATTGTGAAATTGTGTATAATGCGTAATAGATTAGAAAGGTAGTATAGGCTATAGCGCGTTTGTTGTCCTCTCGACTCCCTCGTTTCACTTCATCCTGGCCTCTGACTAGGCATATCCTGCCTGCCCCCCACGGGTCTTGCCTGCCTGGCCTCTGGCCAGGCCTAACCTTCCTGTCTGCACCCGGGGGTTCTGCCTGCAGGGCTGTCCTGCCTGACTGGCCAGGCCTGCCTGGCCAGACCTGCCTGCCTGCCTAACCTGAAATGAGTCGAAGAGTCGTTCGAGGAGTCACTCGATTCTGCCTCCACAGGTCCTGCCTGTCCCTGCAGGTCCTTCCTGCCTGCCTGCCTGCTTGCCTGCCTGAACGACTCTTTGACTCATTTCAGGCCAGGCAGGCAGGCAGGACCCCCAGGGCAGACAGGAAGGTTAAGCCTGGCCAGAGGCCAGACGGACAAGCAGGTTGGTAGAGTTAGGGTCAAAAAACCCGACATCATGGTTTTCACACGAAAGGTGGCTCCCCCAAATTGCTCCCCCAAAAGTAGTCCCCTTCCTTCTATGGGAAGTTAACACTGGCTCCCTCGAATTGCTCACTGAAAAATCTCCAAAATAGGGCCTGATTCATACAACCGATACTACTAGCATGTTGTTGAACTGCTGTCCTCTCATCTGCTGTTGTTCGTATTTGTTTATTTATTTTCTCCTGGTACTCTAAATTCCATACATACACTGTACATGTAGGCTTTCACGGTTACAATTCACCAATGAACCCTCAAACACCAACTGATATAAGCATGGGTGGACTGGAGTAAGAATATTGAGGAGTTGACAATTACTCGTCTCTGCTTGGTAGTTCTCATCGATTACTCTGACTTTCTCCACATATAAAACTGTCTCTGACACAATATGACCCTGGCTGTCGAAAAAGTCGCTAAACCCCAAAACCAATAAACAAATAAATATCAGTAAACAAATTTTAACCCTTTACCCAATATAATGGCCAAAATCGGCCAGCGCTATACACGAAAATCGCTATTCAATCATTTTTTATATTTTAATTTTTTGCTTCCAAAACATAGGTTCTACCACCTCATTGGAAGGAGCGCATCGCGCTAGTTCCAATGAGGGGTCATAACCTATGTTTTGGAAGCAAAAAATGAAAATTTTTAGTTACACAATAATTTTTTTTATGAGTGTCTTCTACTAACGTTAGGTAAAGGGTTATACCCTGACAATTTCTACACAGACCACAGTGAGCAAGTAAATTGACAGCTACATGTATCTAAACTAATTTGGCATTTGCAGGGTGGGGGGGGTGGGTGTGAAAACAAAAATGCTTCTTATATTATACAACAAAGATATAAGACAGTTCACTTAACAATCGTGGGATATTTTGAAACTGATTTTTATGTCATTTATTGTAATTTCTTTGAGAAACCGTTTTTTGTTGTGGCCATTAAAATTTATATCACTGTTATTTTGATTATGTGTTTTTGGTTGAGATTTAGAGTTACCCAAGAAAGAAATGCATAGTTCCTTTGAATGCTTCCAATGGGAATACTTTCATTATTACACCCAGACTGCAGACAAGGCATGTCCCCCATCTGGGTAAGATATCTCAAGTGCAAGTGTACAATGGGATGCGTTATCTGATATCACCAAAATTGATCTGGTACCGCCGCAATCAGGTCACCTAAAGGCGTGCATTATTTTGTCACTTTCAAGTACAATATCGGTTTGAAACTTGTTTGCATTTTTCAAGGAGACAATTGTCTTCACACACACATATATATTTAATAGGAAAAAATACATCGATTGAATTGGCGGCGGCCAATTTTTTAAAGGTGATCCGATACCGCCGTAACAACTGTTCTACGACTTACATGTCTGCATAATTATAATCTTCAGAAACAATGTGTCCTTAATAATATCCTACCCGTGAATATAAGTCCCATCCTACTTGATAAATTAATATGAAATAGGAGTTACCTAAAGTGCGAACGTAGTTATTTTGTAAATTTGAATAAAAAATATACAGAGGTCAGAGGATGTCATTGGGTGTGTGTAAGCACAGTCATTGGAATTGCTGTGAAAAATAACATTATTTGACCAATATAAGCCTTTTTTGACAAAAATATACCTTTCTTATAAATACGTGGTTTTATTTATAAGAAAGGTATATTTTTGTCAGAAAAGGCTTACATGTTTTTTGGTCAAATAAGGGAAGGTTATTTTTCGCAGCAATTCTGGTGTAATTCCGTACCCATTACCCAAACCATTTCGTATCCAAGTGATTTCGTACCCAAAACCATTTTGAACCCTTTAAAAAAAAAGAAGTAATTTTGTGCCCAAAAAATAATAATAGAATGTCCATGGCAATATTCATTGCAGTTTATTGGTCAGGGGTATAATTTGAAAAAAATAGGTAATAAATTTAACATTAATAAGCAAAACTGATCATAACATAGCATTAAGTAATGAATCGACAATCTTCAGAACCCTTGAAACATGTTAACATGCCACCAGCTAGATACAACAATAAAATAGCATCATTTTTAAAATATTTAGGCCACACCCACTTCTTTACACATGTAAATTATAAATGTTTTCATAAATTATGCAACCAAACTGAAACTTACCAAGAACACATGTATCAGCCAAGTGATTCCAATATTACCCTGCAGAAAAAGGTCAAAGAAGCCCAGTCCCAGTTCTGATAAAAGTTAAAAGTAATTAAATATGTAAATTTATTCAGTAATGTTGTGTATTTTTAAAATTTCATTGTTATCTCGATTCGTCATTTTGTTCACTTCTCGGTCAAAGTCTGTCAGCGAGGGAAAATAAAATCTAAACCTTATTGTATTGAACTAATGGGTCTCCTATTTCATGAAGTGACAAAATATAATCAAATTAAATTTATTATTTAACCCTTTACCCAATGCAGACAATCTCAAAATTTATTATTTTAAATATCATTTTTTAAAATTTTTCAAAAAATTTCAACAAAACCATATCATGTGACCCCTCGTTGGAACGAGCTCGTTCCAACGAGGGGTCACATGATATGGTTTTGTTGAAATTTTTTGAAAAATAATATTTTTTCAACTGCTGAATTTGCATATTACGTGGATGGATGAGGGCGATTTGTTAGGTAAATGGTTAATAAATATGCACATTTCTTCATTTAAGTTTCATTTTGTACTGTTATTCATTGCTCAAACCAACTATTTTTTTGCAATTTTGCGCACAACTGAGGCTGCACAGTAAGGAAAAGAATTTTGAATACTTGTGACTAAGACAACCAAAAGCCCAAAAGGCCTCTCTCAAAGCTGGCCTTCTTTCTTTCACCTAGCTGGACATGAGTACCAGAGTAGTGTGCTCACAGTGCTGCTTGGAACGTATAACACCCATTGCATGAGAAAGGTTGATAGCTTTGAGCAGCAGTGCAAAATCCGAAAGAGGCTACTGACTGGCATTGGCAATACAGGCTTGGCAATTGCAGGAGAGCGATTTTTTAGCTCTCCTTACTGCCCTCCTGAAAGAATTAAGGAGAGCGAAAAATTGCCCTCCTAAATATTTTGGTCTGGGATGATTGAGATTACATGTATTATGCTCACATTAAATTTTTGTTGTAAAGCAAAAATGTAATTTAACTTCGAAGTCACATAACATCACGTAATTTCATTTTGAAAGTGGTTTAGTGGTAAAAGGTAATGGCTGCAACCATACCCAAACACAGTTGCAATCATTTGAAGCAAAATGGGTCACAGCAATATTTTTTTTTCTGTCAGTTTCAAGTTCAACAACTGACATCACAGTTTGAGGGGTAATTATTCATGGAATATTGACACTATAATATACTACCATTACTACTATCCTGTCACTTGAAGCACTTGCACCAGGATGTGACTAGATTCAAGCAGACCTGTTGTCCAAGAAAGTCATATGCCTACCACAACCACCTTCAACCCCCCTTTGGGGGGTTGAAGGTGGTAGTGGTAGGCATATGACTTTCTTGGACAACAGGTCTGGGTACACACACAGGTCTTGTCAAGTGTGTGTTCGGTTGTTGAGTGAGACATCTAGATGTCTAAGAGATTTTGCTTTACCTTAGTAAAGTTAATAAAATCACTGATGTAGTCTGTTGGTTTCAGTTTCAATGAGTTCGTTCAACTGGATACTTAAAATGCTGTGTAAAGCTAATTGCTCTCCTAAGCTGATTGAGGAGAGCGATTTTTTGCCCTCCTGCATTTTTCAGAATGCCAGGCCTGGCAATAAATCTTTGAATGAAAAAGACAACAGAAGAATGAAATGTTGCATCAGTGGGGAAAGTACTCGATTCCTATTCCTTTGTTCTAAATTATCATACTTGTAGTATTGATATTTTTTTTGTATTTTCTTCTCCATATTATTCTGATTTGATCCCCTATTTTTATTCATTTTCACCAGGTTGGACTGCAGTATAATTCTCAGGATGCACTATTTCTGACTAAATTCTTAACATTTTCGTAGCTGTAGATAGTTGGAGTTATTTTGGAATTTTGAGGTTATTTATCCAAGATATGGCACTTTGAAATATAATGGAAGTCAGTTTGAAACTTCAGTATAATATTCCACTCATGCCAGTAGAAATCCTCAACACCTTTATGGTGAACAAAACCCTGCTGAATCAGACTGAAAACGCTGTCCAGACTGAAGGCTTGTTCAAGTTTTGAGACTTTAACCAGCAGGGAATTGGAGAAGCATGGAGTTGGAGAAGAGATACAGCTTGGAGAGAGTAGATCACCATTTAATCACAAACCTTTAACAACAATTGTGCACACTTTTTGAGAGCAGAACTCACAAAACAATAAAAGTTACAACACAAAACACCGGGGGTGCAAGCAGTCTATGAGCTGAACATTTCAAGTTCTTACACAGTACTTTCTTTAAAAAAAAGTATCCTGCAAAAAACTTAATAAATTCAGACTGCTGTGCTGTGATTTCACCCAGGGACTTGGTCAGGAGGATTTAGACCGAAGCCATAAGAAAATAATCCAGCCTTACCACAGCCCTGGGATGTACTACTTCTGTCATCAATAATTAAATTTGGCAAAAGTTCTGTTGGTCCATCATAACTTTCTTTTCAAATAAATTTGTTATGGTCCTCCAAAATTACAATTAACCCTTATGACTTTCAAGTTTCAGAATTTCATAACTCCGCAATCTGTGATGGCATTTGGGAGGGGGGCATCAATTAAAATACCCACACAGAAACACTGCCTCCATATCACTTCTTATATATTCAAGTACATGCAGTTTAAGCAGGTTTTCTGAAAGGTTGGGGAAGGGATGCAACAAATACACTCACCCATTCAACCTCAACACCTCAGGTTCCAAGTGGGTTGGAAAGGGTTTTCTTTGTGGGGGGGGGGGGGGGGGGAGGGGGGGTTGCATCAATCACCCTCAACGAACCCAAATCTGTGGTTGTATATATTTACTGAATGATTTTATATTCAAAAAGAAAATGTATCAACATTGCGTGTGTTTTGATAATTTTCTCTTGCAATCACAATCCGAAGATGTCAAACATATAGTGTGTTTTTATATCTGTGTTATACAACGAGTTGAAATATGGTTTATTTTTTCGAGGCTTCGCCGAGAAAAAATAAACCATATTTCAACGAGTTGTATAACACAGATATAAAAACACACTATATGATTATTGTTTTTATCTGATAACAAACAGACACCCGTCTCGTGCGTCTACCCGACTTATATATGCTTCCCACGGGCCTCCAAAGAAAACCAGTCTACGAGACAAAAGAAATAGGACAAGACGCATAGAGTTGTGTCCCTTACATTACAAAATCGATGACGGCTACTGTAAAGTGCGATTGCACTTCTTGCATCATGTAACTGCGCTGGAACAAAATAAATTTAAACTATTTTATTAACAGTAACAAAACGGTGTTTCAGTAGAGTTATTCTTTTTTTGACATAGTTCCAGTTTTCTTCCGTGTTTTATGCTGTAGTCCCAATATAACAAATAATTTTGCGTTTGTTTACAATTTTTACGAAGTGTTTTATTTTCAGGTAGAGCAGACGAACTTTTAATTAGCGCAGTTCCGCGAGTACTTTTGATCGAGGCCGTGACTATAAATAGTTCGCAGTCGCCGCATACTAATTACTATTAACATTCAATTAATTTCTACAATGTTTTGAAGCAAAATTTTAGGTTGCCTTTATTGAAGCAAAATAAATAAGAAATGACACCAGCAGAGGATTTTGACAAAGTGCAATAAGCGTACAATTAAAACCTGCCCTGTGATATAACGATGTTTCATAAATGAATGAATGAAAATGGAATTGAAAGAGGTCAGAGGTCGTTCGCATAAATTATAATTATATACAACACCTGTTGTATATACTTCAAGTATATACAACGGTTGTTATACTCTATGGTTATCAGATAAAACACTGTATCACTTCAAAACCTCCAAAATGGAAAGATCGTTTTTGAAATATCATTACCAGGAACCAGGTAACACACATACTTTTGATAATAAATATTTTTTATAACGTGGAAAAATTGTCCAAAAATTTTATTGCGTCCGAAAAATGGGAAAAGGAAAAAATTGATGATCTGAAAAGTACGGCACCCTACAATGCTGAGCAAAGTCTCAGGAATCCCATTGTGTGCCTCTTTTAATTGTATCTTTCGTATCTTCCAAGGGAAATTGTCGCTATTCCTCCACGTTCACCTTTCCTTTTTTTCAGAAATCCAATTCGATTTCTACCAATGAAAACAGCACAATTTGATCAACTTCAACTTCTATTTTTTGTTCATGGTGTTTATTTCCGGACACAGATCTTTGGATTGCTCAGACATATGTTTTCCTGAAATATTCTTCTAAATTTCGATCTTGTATTTTCAAACACATACATGTTACCATTATGCTCTCTTCATTCGCCAATAGTACCAATATTAACGTATGGGTACTGAGGGGTCGATCCTAACTTTGGTCAATTTGCTGACATTTTTACCAATGACAGTGTCTCAGAAACAGATAAGATTAAGAGAAGTGAAGAAAGGCAAATAATATATCAAAATATCGTGTAAAGTGCATAGAAAAGGTATATATATATATTTTTTCATGGAAAAGAATTGAATTTTATGATTTTGAAGTGTGGGAGCCGGGGGTTTGAACTGTTGACCTCTAAGACACAAAGCGTCTGATTTACCACAAGACTAAGAGATGCGGACCAACCAGGCTGGTTGTTAAATGGCCTTTATACCTCGACCACTACACCAAAAAATTGTAACAAATCAACTAGTTATGAACAAATTCTTTCTGAACTATGACTCCTATTGTGGGCAGAATGGTATATTTGAAAAAAAACTTGTTACAAATCCCATTCGAAAAATAATTTAGAATTATACCACTTAACTCCTTACTCAGTGCAATGATTATATAAAAATTTGTTATGTTTTTTTAATTTTTAAAAAATATTTCAACAATACCATATCATGTGACCCAATGAGCTCATTTCAAAAAGGGGTCACATGATATGGGTTTGTTGGAAGTTGTTAATTAAATATATTTTCCAAACAACCAACACTTTTCTGTACAAACACTACAAATTGACCTGTTAATCACATATATATGCTATAATAAACTTATATTAATTATTAAAATAAAAATAATCTGGTGATGTATGAAAGAATTTCACTGACTTGAGCCAAGGTCCCCATGCTTATAGACCTAGTGCAGTCCTTCGTTTCAGATGGGTGCTATGGCCCGCAGGTGCTTGTGATTGCAAATAATACAAGCGCTAAAATTTGCACTCGAAACAAAACAGTCAAGCTGAGATTCAAAACATTGGCAATTGAACACATCATGTGGGAATCGGTTGATTAAAATTATTTTTTTTAATTCACCAGATCAATATAACATAAACCAGTTATATTATATAACCTTTTAATTTATAATGATTACATCTTCTGAAAATAGACTGCGTACTTTGGTGGGTCTACTTTCGTTTACACAAATACACAATGTGCATGGCAAGTTGTATCCCGATTGGTCAATTTTAAGAAGCGAACAGTAAGATGTGATTTTATTGGCCAATTGATAGTGAATTTGTCTGCTACAACCAATCAACCGTAGTGAACCAAATTATTTTACCACCTTCTCTTGTGTGTGAAGTTAATAAAATAACTCCTGAAATCTGTGTCAGAAATACATGCAAGCATTTTTGTTTGTTTTCGTACGTTTATCAGAGTAATTCTTGTTTGGGGTTACCTCTAGATGGGAGCTATCGATTTTCTTCAATTTTCTCCCAAGAAATGTTGCCGCTGGCAACGACCTTTGATGAACTTAGTGCAGTTATGCATCAAAATTTCCATTGGCACACCCTGCAGGGCATATTTATTATCAGATCGCTTTGAAACTTGGTATGCTTGTTTGAGGTGACATCCAGATAGGAGCTATAGATTTTTTTCCATTTACATCAAAAAATGTTGCCGCTGGCAACATTCTTAGAACTTAGTTTAGTCAGACCTCAATATTTCCCTTTGGCACACCCTACAGGGCACATTTATGATCGGATTGCTTTGAAATCTGGCATGCTTGTTTGGAGTGACCTCTAGATGGGAGCTATTAATTTTCTTCCATTTCGATCAAAAAATGTTGCCGTTGGCAACAACCTTTGAACTTAGTTTAGTCAGGCATCCATATATTCCTTTGGCATGCCCTGCAGGGCACATTTATGATCAGATCGGTTTGAAACTTTGTATGCTTGTTTGGTGTTACCTCTAGATGGTAGCTATCGATTTTCTTCAATTTCCGTCAAAAAATGTTGCCGCTGGCAATGACCTTCGATAAACTTAGTACAGTTGTGCATCAGTATTTCCCTTTGGCTCACCCTGCAGTGCACATTTTTCACCAGATCACTTTGAAATGTGGTATGCTTGTTTGGGGTGACCTCTAGATGGGAGCTATCGATTTTCTTCCATTTCCGTCAAAAATAGTTGCTATTGGCAACAACCTCTGATGAACTTACATATGTAGTTAAAACTTAGTGCAGTTATGCATCAATATTTCCCTTTGACACACCCTGCAGGGCACATTTATAATTGGATCACTTGGAAACTTTGTGTGCTTGTGTGGGGTGATATCTATATGGGAGTTATCGATTTTCTTCCATTTGTCAAAAAATGTTGCCGCTGGCAACAAACTTTGAACTTAGTTTAGTCAGGCTTCAGTATTTCCCTTTGGCACACACTTCAGGGCACATGATTGGATCACTTTGAAACTTGGTATGTGTTTTCGGGGTGACCTCTATATGTGAGCTATTGATTTTTTTTCATTTCCTTTAAAAAATTATTGTTGTTATCAGCAGCCTTTGAACTTACTGCATTTGTGTTGCAACTTATCCCTTTTGCACTCTCTGCAGGGTATATTTATGAATTTCCCTAAAAAAGTGAGAAAAAAACATTACCACAAGCAATGACCTTCAAATTTAGTGCATTTGTGCATTAACATTTCCTTTGGCATGCCTCAGAGGGCGCATTCATTATCAGGTTGTTTTGAAACTTTGTATGCTTATGCAGGGAAACAAAGGTAGGAGCTATCGATTTTCTTTTCATTTCCATCAAAAACTGTTGCTGTTAGCAACAATCTTTGAATTTATTACATTTGTGCATCAACATTCTTCTTTGACATGGCCTACAAGCCACATTTATTGTAGGATTGTTTTTGAACTTGGTGTGCTCATTGGGCGAGACCTTTAGATAAGAGCTATTGATTAGCATTAATTTCTGTGAAAAAAGTTGTTATTTACAATGACCTCTGAACTTACTGCATTTGTGTATCAACATTCTTCCTTTAGCCAATCTTACAGTTTACATTTAAAATGAATGGATTACTCTTGACGTTGTGCACACACAATGCTGTTATGTTGAAATTTCACCAAATAACATTCATACCAATGAATGACCTTCAATTTTGCCATTTCACTAATAACTTATGATGTTCAAGTTTGTCAAGTTGAGCTACAGTGTCATCGACATTTTCATTTTGCAAATGTACTTTCTAAAGACAGGAAGTAAATGCCACAAACTCACCATGTCTTTTGAAAAAGATCGAATTGACATTATATCCAAGTGGGTGAAGACCCCTCTCCAGGCCTTTAAAATTGAAAATTTGCTTAACCGGAAAAAGGGTTAAGCAAAAAAAATTTGCTTAACCGAAATGTTTGCGTAACCCATTTTCATTTTTTCAGACAAGGTGTTTAACAAAGCTGTCAGTGTCGATACATGTACATATTGAATTATTGATAGACTGAACAGGAAAGTTTGATGACTGCCTGATAATGATTGTATTTATTTGTATATTTTGTTTTGGGTACAGTTGTATTTTGTTGTAATGTTGATACTTTCGATGTATGTATTTATTAAAAGATAAAATTATGTCAAGCTGCTTTTGTTTTTATTCTCAAGCTGGTACTTTATTGAGACTTAGTTTCAGTCCTATAGTAGCTGTACCATAATTATTAAAAAAGATTTGTGTGAACCCTTTTTGTTATCCACTCACCGTCATGTTGATAAAAGAATGACACATCCAGTGCATGTGAAGGAATTACAGACAACTCGGACCAAAGACAACTCGGACCAAGACAACTCGGACCACTTCTGAAGACAACTCTGACCAACTTTGAAGACAACTCGGACCAACTTTAAAGACAACTTGGACCAACTTTGAAGACAAGTCGGCCCAATTTTCAGGACAACTCGGACCACTTTTGAAGACAACTCAGACCAACTTTCAAAACAACTCGGCCCAACTTTTGAAGAAGTCGACCCAAGTTTCAAGACAAGTCGGACCAACTTTCTAGGCAACTTGGACTGACTCGGTGAATAATTCGGACCTGAATAATGGACAAACGAATATTCGGGGTTGGTGGGGAAAGACACAGAACAACCAGTTACGGTTTAAACGAATTATTAAAAAGTGAGGGATGACAGTCAAAGACATGAATAAATGAATGAATAAAAGTTCACATAAAAAACAATGTCCAGCACATATTTTATCAAACTATATGTACAATATATATGTATTGGTATTTAAAGTCACAATTCTTCAAATTTAAGTCCATATGAACATCTGCATTATTATCCGAATGATATATATTGGAACGGACGTGATTCGCTCGTTCCAATGAAGGATCATAATCTATGTTTTGGAAACAAAAAAATGAAAAAACTGTATGGCTGAACCGATCAGTGAATTAACTCAGAGTTGTCAATTTTCACCTGCAATTACATTGAATATAATGCCATGACTGAGTCTCTATTGTTATATTTGAGGTGTTTATTCTGACTCTTCTGTGGTGATTGGTGGCTGTTCGACTTTCACACATTATTTCTGTGTGATTACTTGTTTAGTTGCAATGCAAACATTCATTACATATCAAAGTTTGTGGTGAGAAGCATTTTCATTTTACAGAATAACTTCAAAGACAACACAAGCTGCACTGAAAAGTGTTCCGTCGCATCTATTGAAGTTCTTGAGATCACATTTAATTATTTTCGACATCATTCTTTTCTTCACTGTTGGTCCAACCTGTCTTATAGTCGTTACAACTTGTCTTGAAAGTTGGTCCGAGTTGTCTCCAAAAGTGGTCTGAGTTGTCTTGAAAGATGGGCACAGTTGTCTTGAAAGTTGGTTCGAGTTGTCTTCAAAAGTGGTCCGAGATGTCTTGAAAGTTGGGCCGACTTGTCTTTAAAGTTGGTCCGAGTTGTCTTCAAAAGTGGTCCGAGTTGTCTTCAAAAGTGGTCCGACTTGTCTTGGTCCGAGTTGTCTTTGGTCCGAGTTGTCCTGACCCCATGTGAAGGTAAGATCGAGATAGGTTGAATTCAGATGTAAACCCCTGCCCCTGGTAAATCCAGATATAAAACAGCAAACAAATGAATCACAAAGACAGGCGATTTTGGTTCCTTCTCTCTCGCAGGTTTGAGAATGCAACAGATTCTAGAGTATAGGCCTATATGTGTGCGAAAAAGTGGGGCTTTGGACAAAAGCAAAATGACAATTTGGCTCTTCGCCAGTTCGAGGCCCAATGTTTGGGTGAATGGAGCAGAATGTCCCCACATTGTCTTATCATGAAGAGGTGGAGGGGGTTGGGGTGTGATATGTTTAAAACTAGTTCTGCCACAATATAGCCTACTGCATGGGAAGCTCAATACAAAAAGGCTTAACACCTCCATGTCTTACTTTCTTATCAAGAGCTGTAAATGATTTCCGATTCCTGATAACAAAATAATATAATTTTGTGAACACGCTTGATTTACAGACATTTCTTTATTTAACAGGAGGAGAGAGGTGGTGTCTAGGCTATATATTAATTTTTTGATGAAGAGTTGAAAATTATTGGCATGGATTTTCAATTCATGATGACAAGAAAGAAAATAATCATGGCCAGACACAATTTACAAATATTTGACAGTCATGACTCATAAGGAGCTACTTTCTATTGTTTCTGCAAGGAGCCTGGAGGTGTGTGGGTGGGCTGTTTACGGATAATATTTTTTATCAAGAGTTGAAAAATGCCTGCAGTGATTTTCAATTCAAGATAACAAAATATTATATTTGTGAACAGGCACCATTTGCAATACATGTAGGGCTTATTAGAGTGGTGGGGGGGGGGGGGGGGGGGGAGGAGTGTTTATTATTATTTAGGTCTATCTAGAGTTTACAATTACCGGCAGGATTTTTAATTCATGGCAAGAAAAAAAAAATGTGAGCAGCCAGAATTTTCAAGTAGGCCAGCCGCCTATTTAACAGTAATAAGCAGAGGCGGATCCAGGATTTTTTATTAAAAAGGGGGGGCTAATTAGGCCTACTCTCACAGTTTAGTTGGACTTGGACGTAAGTCCGCAATATCAACAGGACGACCAAGCCCCCAAATTATATTGCCGCCTGTTGCCACTGTGAATTTGGGGTTCAAGTTTGGACTACCTCAAACGTATGATTGATGCACAGCATAATCCAAGGCTTGCAGCAGCCAGTTGGCTGGGGGTACAAGAGGGGGTGTTCAAACTTGAGTATTTTGGGATTTCTCATGATTTATAAGGGAAAGGTGTTTCAACAGAACTCATGAAAAAATAGAGAGAGTGCATGCCAGCCAACCCCATGGGGAGGGTGAAGTGATGGGGTGCATTTCACAAATATTATTTTTTTACCAGTGAGTAGAAAATTACCGGTAGTGATTTTCAAGTTAAGAAAATAATATTGGAACAAGCCAGATTTCCTACTATTTTTTTTTTCTTTATCGGGGGACGGGGAGGGGGGGGGGGGGGGGGGGGGACTATTACTTTTTTTAATCAAGAGTTGTTGAAAATCCACTGAGAATGTAGGCCTAAATGTACTTGAGAAAAAAGTGGATTGAGGCTTTGGACGAAACATACAGCATAGCTTGACCCTTCATCTCATGGGAGGCCCAGGAAGTGAAACAGTGTTTGTTTGCTGTGGTAAACCAGCTCTATTTTGCTGATAAAAAAAGAACCTGGTCGCCAATGCCTGGGGTGGAAGTCCTTCAAGTCCTCTAAAACGTGAAGCATTAGTATGAACTATAACTTAAGCAATTGGCTAAACTTGATTTTATACCTTTGTTGTGGTCACAATTAGTCGTAAATGACCATAAACACAAATAAATAAATAAATAGCCTGGCCCTTCCACCAGTTACGGATCCGATGTTTGGGTGGACGGAATGAAACAGGATGCCCTCACGGGGGATGGGGAGGGGCTTAATAGAAGCAGGCATCAAAAACACCTTTGACTTTGTGTGCTGTTTACAAATATAATTTTTTCATCGGAAATTGAAAAAAAACGGCAGGGATTTTCAATTCATGATAACAAAATAATATTTTTGAGCAAACACGATGCTTATGAGCCTACTTTTTATATTTCTTCAATTCATTTTAATTTTTATTCAAATGAGTGGTCAACCCTTTCAGTCACGTCATTGGACCAGTCGCAAATGGCTACGGCAATCGGCATTGCCGAATCACTTTCTCCCCCAGAAATTCACAATTCACTCAAGTTGGGAAATTACTTCTGTGTGAACTGTCGCTTATTTTTATTAAGTAACTATAAGGCCGAATACTTGGCAGTGGACTTTGCAGTGTGAATTGATTCAGTGCGAATCCACTGGTTATCACTCATGTTGTTTGGAAAATGTTTAGGTGCTTTCCTAAACGTCGGTGCTCATTTACCAATCATCATTGAGTATTCATGTTGCACATCAAGGGAGTTAATTTATTAGCTCTGCATAAATTAGCTCCGCAGTGCAGAGTCAAAGTCAAAAAATGCATTGCTATCAACCACAACTGTTCACAAATGGTTGGTAGGCCCATTTCCCCCGATTCATAGTAAATTTTACAGTGCTTGTATCTGA
Organism: Pictodentalium vernedei; assembly: GCA_031216915.1. NCBI lineage: Eukaryota > Metazoa > Mollusca > Scaphopoda > Dentaliida > Dentaliidae > Pictodentalium > Pictodentalium vernedei. The sequence goes on from CM062294.1 coordinate 156,536,715, forward strand.
TTTCAGCCTACCTGTCTGAAAGCTATGCTGGCCCATTTGTTCAAAAAATAAAAATTAATTTTGATTTCGACTGGTTCTGTGCGTGGCTAACAACTTTGAGGGGAAATATTTTTATTTGACTTTGAGGCGATCGTTTATTGTCTGCAGATATTTTAGTTTAGGAGGGCTACTGCGACCAGGGCTGATCGCCCGGCACAAAATGGCAAGCCTGAAATGCCGTAGTTACCACCGAGACAGAGAGAGTTAGCTATGCAAAGACCTGCCGAAACGAGAAATTCTGAATTGCAAGGGTTTTGGTGGTGGCGGTGGTTTCACATCATTGCCATTATACATCATATAATGGCCTGGCCATGATGTGAAATGTAAGCCTGGCAGTGGGCAGTTGGTACCTAATGTCCCCTTTCCCAAATTTTAGATCAATGTAAGAGAAATGTGCTTTAGCAAACTCATTTTTTTTCCAAACAAATTTCAAACACTTAATGTCAGTAATCTGTAGAGTTTTTAGCTCTCTCATAAAATGACATCTGTCAAAAAAAAATTCCAACACTTAACGTCAGTGACTTCAGTCTTGTAACAGTGAGTTTTTATCACTCTCATAAAATGACAACTGTCAAAACAGTACCAAAGTTTAGGCCAGTGTAAGATAAATTTGTTTTAGCAAACTCTTCTTTTTTCTAAAAAATATTTCAAACACTTAACGTCAGTAACTTGTAACATTGAGTCTTTAAAACTCTCAGAAAATGACAACTGTCAAAACAGTTTATTTGTCGGTCATCTGTCGGTCATTTATTATGCAGAATCATTATCTACAATGTAAGAGTTGGTGTCTGAAGCATCACTTGTTTTCACCTTCTTTATAACCGAACAGTCATCACTGTCTATCAGTTTATGCTTTTTGGACGATGCACAACAGGCAGCTGGTTTCAGATTCCACCTCCAGGCTGCTGACGAGCGGTATCTTGACTCGGATTTGACAAGAAGATCTTTCACGTAGTCGCCCTCGTTGTATAATGATGCTATTGTATTCAGATTTAACTTGATTGTCAGTAGGTCTCTAAGAGTGTTGTTGCTCAGTGACGTCCTGTGATCAGCCAAAATCCTACGAATCGTGCTGAACCCGCTCTCAACTGTTCCTTGTGCCCATGCCACGGTTAGGCAAACACCATAGTAAAATGTTTGGCAGAGAGTTATAATGGTAAGTAAATATCTTTTCCCAGAAGATAAGCTTATTTTGGATCAGCGGATACCGTTTTGTTTGTAGTTTTTTCAGTTCGATATACTCTTTCTTTGCTTCCTTTACGTCAAAATTGTGTATTTTTAGAGTTTCGGTGAAGTGTTCAGCAATAGTGTCAATTTCACTGAATCCATAAATTTTAGAGGTGGGATCCCACAGAGTATGATCAGTTATTTTCATCGCTGAAATTACTGGTGATTGCAAGGAAGAAAATCGTTTTGTTATCCATTCTTTGATTTCATTCACAAGGTTCTTTTTAACTTCTTCCACCTTATGTTTACCTTCTTTTACTTTTTTTTAGTTGAAACTCTTCATTGATCTTTACTTCTTTCCTTAGTTTTCTTTTCAAGTTTTTCCTTTGTGTTTCGTTGAGACGAGATTTCATTGAAAGCGTCGAGGGCAAATTGGTGCTTGATGCTACAATGATGGTACGGTCATTTCCTTCAGATTGAGTGTCCACTTTTACTTCAAAGCACCCCTTTACCGAGGGCAACTCTTGAGGCCTATCACTAAGTTCTGTCAATTTATCTAAACACCCTTCAAGGACATCAAAAATGTCTGAAATTACAGTGTTTGGTGATTCAAGGGTCAATATGACATGGGCAGTTTCTTTTAAAACATCTAAGTATAAAGAGGAACATCCAACAAATTCCATTGTAATTAGTTTGTTATAATATCCGCGAATTTTTGCCTGCATTGTGGCAGTGACGACCCCCTTATTTTCACAAGCATTTTCGGTGAATAATAGGAGGACACAATAATTGAACATAAGGACCTTTAGGTCACGTTCTTTGTGACTCTGGAAACGCGTGCCGTGAACCTTTGGATGTTTTCTCAAACCGACGCGCAAATTTTCAGCGATCAGTTGCATGAGCCTCCAATTTTTTCCACTGTTTTTGAAGAGGTAAAAGAGGCTTCTCATCATCTCATCTACATCGTCAAACCCCTTATCCTTCTTGAAAGCATCCTTGATAGCCAACTCCAGCTTATGAAGGGAACAATGCACTATCAGTAACTCCCGATTGTTATCTTTCAACATAGTTAGGGCCCCTGTCCTACACCCCATATTTGTTGAAGCCCCGTCGGCACAAAAGCTAACAAGTGTCAGTTTATCATCTTCATTTATGTCAACCCCAAAATCATTAAATGCGGCCACCAGTGCCTTGTTGACGTCTGCCCCTGTGCCTCCAAAATCCTTCATCCGTTGGCATGCTAAATATAAACATATGGGACGACCATTTACAAGAAGCTTGACGTACACCAGTTCCTTTTCTTCGCTTGTTTTCCTTGCTTCAGAGCCGTCTTGGAGGTCAGATAAAAATTTAGCATTACTCATCAGATGTTTGATGTCTTCTCGAATTGTTTCTGCAATGCATTTGATCATCTGTGAACATGTATGTGCAGATTTCTTGCTGTCTAGTAATTTCAAGCCATTTGATCGTTGTAAGTCGACAAGCCCTTCAAATTTGGAAATTGGGAGCTCCTCTTCAGCTATAAAGAGTGCAGTCCGCAAAAGTTTATTGTAAGATTCACTGCTGTCCCAAGAAATGCTGAGGTTATTGTGGTTTGTAATTTGGTTGAAGGTGACTTGATTCCCAGTTCACTTTTTGCTGACTGGGCGGTGTTTGGGGGGTTAACTGTTCCGTTTCTATTGCTTTGGGCTAATTCATTCAAGGCAAAGTCATGAAGGGAACCTGGTTGGATATGTCGCTGCACGTTAGCACGATGGATATAGGTTACTCCATCAATATACAATTTGACATTGTCCAAAATAGCCCCACGCAATTTTTGCCATTTCGCTTCTTTTTGTATTTCCGGCCATTTTTCACAACAGATTTTACATTTAATTTCGGAAATCAAATCATTATCCTCTCCAACTTCATATTCAAATTGGTTTGCAAATGCCCAATTCTTGAAAGTTTTAAGTCTAACAGTTTCTTTATTGTCAGCCATCGTAGCAGACGACAACTTTAAATTTTAATTTATTTAGGTCGGAAGTAACGTCTACGCGCACGTGCAGCCGAGCGTGCGTGCGTCACGCACGGCGGGTATCAGACGATTCGCCCCCATGGACGATTCAACCCAGGTTTTGTGGACGATTTGCCCTGGACTATTCACCCCAGTTTTGTTTATTTCTGCAATGTGCGTTTTCAAAACCGTGCATTATTATTTTAGTAACACCGGCAAAGCGTTACTTCCTGTTTCAGAGAAACGATATGGAATGTTATTTTTAGTGTTTCCTTACATTTGCGTTTGGAGTTATTATTAGTTTCCCTCACACGGGTTATTTGACTCTCACTTCGGTCGCGGTTCTCAGTCATTTGAATGCCAGTTTTTGCACGAACGGGAAAAAGGTTAACTGAAGGGAACTTTGCTCGAACGGAGCTCGAACGAAACGGCCGTTCGTGCAATTTTTAGAGGCCTGCCTCTCTCTCACCAACTACCTCTGCTTTTCACACTGAATCTGATGGGCGCCAGGATAAATCAAGCAAGCCAATGCAAATCAGAATTGATGCTCTCGCTAAAAAAAATGCAAAGGATGCCAACAAAAAACTCCTAGTAACCGCATACCTTTTAGCCGTCAGTGGCCAACCATTAACAACATTCAAAACATTAATCCAAACACAAAAAGTCAATGGTATTACAGTACATGGAGAGTGTATTATCACTAAATCACCTGCAGAGTGGAGATTCCACCTGAGGAATAATTGCAAATTTGTTGCAAAGCATAGCCAGCACCAGCAAAGTTTCAACCAATGGACCTCCGGGTTAAACCCGGAGGTCCATTGGCTGAAACATTGCTTCTGTTTTTTGTCGATATGTACAAAATTTGAAAGTTGTAGCCTGGGTGATAACTCCACTCTGCGGGTGATTTAGTTATAATCCACTCTCCACGTACTGTACATGTAAATTAATTAAGGGACATGACAATGTTGATACTGCAAAAAAATTAATAACAGTTTTGGCTCAGTGCACAAGAGAAAAACTAAGAGAAAAAATTAGTAAATCTAGTTTCATAACAGTTCTGAGCAATGGTTCACAGCCATGTAGAACCAGCTCTGAAAAAAGGAACTAGTGTACATAGGACTGTTCATAATGGCAGTGCATTGTATATGTGCATTACTTTACAAGACATTGATGACTATAGCGATAGTACTGCTGAAAATTTAAAAAAAGGTATAGATGATGCCCTGTTGAAAAAAATTGCTATTTCTGAAGATTACTGCAAGAATGCTGTAATAGTGGCCACCGCCGATGGAACATCTGTAAACATGGGGGTGTATAATGGTCTCTTGACCCATTTACGAAATGAAAATTGACCATGGCTCATTTCTGATCACAGTGTAATACATCAAATTCAGTTGGCAATTCAAGATTCTCTTATGAAAGAGAAGGAATTCTCTTCCTTCTGTGATTTTCTAGTTGTACTTTTTTATCTTTTCAAGCAGTCAGGTAAAGTCAAGTGTCATTTTAAGTACCATGCCAACATTATACCGATCATCCATTTTCCTCTGAGTATTTTCACCATGTTGGTGATGAAATGATAAATATGCTTTCTTAAAGTATGGAGTGTGGAGTATTTTATTTATAACTCTGACATTAGAATTACATATACCAGTTTAATTGCAGTCTTTCTGATACAACTCGCATGCCGACAGTAAAACTTTGATTTTTTCTTGAAATACGGGGTAAAATAATATGTTTATAAGATCACTTGATATTCATTTTACTAGCCTGACTGTTTAGAGTGAGGGCTATAGTCATGACTTTTGTCTGTCCGTCTGTCATGTCCGTCTTAACATTTAGAGTTTTGGTTAAAGTTTGTGGTTAAAGTTTTTTATTCAACCTTCAAGTACAGGCTACACCCCGTAGTTCTTGTCTGATCATCACAAAATTTCATATGCAGGTTTTGGGTCATGTCCAGATGAGAACGTCCCCTTTTGGTCGTGATCGGTCAACCGGTATGGCTGCCCGAGCCCAAAACCTGAAAACCATAAGCACAGTCTTCAGGTCGTATTTATGAAGGGATTTCATTGTAACTTGGTAGGGTGCCTCTGTATAATGCCCAGATGAGAACGTCTCCTTTTGGGCATGATCTGTCAACCGTGATGGCTGCCCCAGCCCGAAACCCAAAAACTTTTAGCACAGTCTGCAGGTCATGTTTAATATGGAGGGATTTCAATGTAACTTGGTACAATGACTCTGTATGATGTCTAGATGAGAATTTCCCCATTTGGGCGTGATCTGTCAACCATGATGACTGCCCGAGCCCAAAACCCGAAAACCTTTAGCACAGTCTACAGGTCATATTTATGGAGGGATTTCATTGTAACTTGATAGGTTGACTTCATATAATGTCTAGATGAGAAAGTCTCCCTTTGGACGTGATTGGGCAACTGTGACGGCTACAGGGGCCTGAAGCCCAAAAACCTTTTGCACAGTGTACAGGTCATAGTTATGAAGGGATTTCATTGTAACTTTGTAGGATGACTCCAAATAATGTCTGGAAGAGAACGTCCCATTTTGATCTCGATCATTCAGCCTTGATGGCTGCCCAAGCCCAAAAACCTTTAGCATAGTCAAAAGGTCATATTTATGGAAGGGTTTCATTGTAACTTGTTAGGTTGACTCCATGTAATGCCTACATGATGACATCCTCTTTTGGTCATGATTGGTCAAATGTGATGGCTACAGGTGCCCAAATCCCGAAGCCCAAAAACCTTGAGCACAGTCTAGAGGGCATATTTATGAAGGGATTTCATTGTAACTTCGTAGGATCACTCCAGATGATGCCCAGATGTGAATGTTCCCTTTTGGTTGCGATCATTCAACCATGATGGCTGCCCGAAGGCCGAAAACCTTTAACACAGTCTACAGGTCATATTTATGAAGGGATTTCATTGTAACTTGGTAGGTTGACTTCATATAATGTCTAGATGAGAACGTCCCCTTTAGGACACGATTGGGCAACAGGGGCCCGAAGCCCGAAAACCTTTAGCACAGTCTACAGGTCAGATTTATGAAGGGATTTCAATGTAACTTGGTAGGATGACTCCAAATAATGTCTAGATGAGAATGTCCCCTTTTGGTCGCGATCACTTAGCCTTGATGGCTGCCCGGGCCCAAAACCCCAAAACCTTTAGCATAGTCTATAGGTCATATTTATGGAAGGATTTCATTGTAACTTGTTAGATTGACTCCATATAATGCCTAGATGATGACATCCCCTTTTGGTTGTGTTTGGTCAACAGTGCTGCGATTGCTTCAGGGCCCCGAAGCCCAAAAACCTTGAGCACAGTCTGCAGGTCATATATATGAAGGGGTTTTTGTGCTGCCACGGTTAAGACTTTTTTCTGACCGGTTAACCAGCGTGTTTGACCGTAGTTAACCGTGGTTAACCGCATTTAAGGTACCTATATTTGTAGTGTGTTCTTGCTTCAATTGTAACTATTATATCGGGCCGGCCAATGTTATTTACATTGACCATAAATAATAATAAAGAAGTATTCTATTTAGTCGTTGTTGTTCAATCGCCCATGTGTTTACATCAGTGCGTGTACCGGAAATCAACAGGTTTGTGGGGCCAATATGGATGAAACCATAAAAAATACAAAATCATCAAAATAACAACGAAAAAATAAATAATAACACATTAAATGTTTACCAGCAATACCTGGAGAGACGTATTTATTTTTTCCATGAACTCCAATTCACTGATGTGTAATGTCCGGTTATAAATTATGCACACATGCACCAGGTAAAGTTAGTTTCAATAGCACCAACAATGCTTAAGTAGGACAACAATTTGAAAACAATTTGCGCTGTAACCTGCGCATTTGTTGTATTTTCACTGGTTTTTTCCGGAACATTCTCGCGTTCCAGAAAAACCAACTTAATCACAACAACTGCGCAGGTTACGGCGCAAATGGTGCTCTGATTCTGAAACTATGAACTTTCAGTCACAAACGAGTATTGGATTTTCTTGACAGGGATGAAGAAAGACATTGGGGTGATAAACAAACATAGAAAAACAAATAAATGCGAGTATTTTTTAAATCTTTAGTAATAATTTTCCTTTATTCTTTTATCTTATTCACCACGTGGTAACTCGTCAAAACTTACCTATTTCCGTTGCATCCCAAACTGCCCCAAATTGGCAAAACGTAACTTGCAACTAATTCTTTTTGACTGCATATATTTAAAAATGGGGGGTGCGACTTATACATGGGCTTTAGGCAAAAGGAAGGAATTCCAGGTGTGAGTTTGGGGTGCGACTTATACACGGGGGCGACTTATACACGGACATATATGGTGAGTATAGTGAATGTAAGGTTAACCGGTTAAAACATTTTCTTGACCGGTCAAAGTTCTAATCACAGGTTAACCGGTTATCCGGATAACCGTGGCAGCACTAAGGGGTTTCATTATAACTTTGTGGTATCACTCCTCATTATGCCCAGATGTCAACGCCCATTTTTGGTCGCGATCATTCAACCATGATGGCTTACCAAGCCAAAAACTTTAGTACAGACTACAGGTCGTATTTGTGAAGGGATTTCATTGTAACTTAGTAGAATGACTCAGTGTAATGTCGAGATGAGGACGTTCCCTTTTAGTTGCAATCGGTCTACAATCGTGGCTACACAGACCTGAAGCCCGAAAACTTTCAGCACAGTCTACAGGCCATATTTATGAAGGGATTTCAATGTAACTTGATAGGATGACTCATTTTGAAATAATTTCACTGTAACTTGGTAACTTTCATTGACGTAAGTTAATTGTGAGGTCATATTAACCCACCCCTCAGCTCTTTAGTAGTAATTGGGCACTTTTTTTTTTCTTTCGTCAAAAATGCATTTTTTACAGTTTTGCTTACAAGTTTGTGGTTAAAAATCCAGACAAACACCACACACCCCCCTTTTGCCAATGAATTTCATTCTCCAAACACAATTTCATTCTCATTTCGGGCAAGGTCTACTGAAGCTGTACACAGTGGTTTCAAATAATATTGGCATTCATTTAATCCTTTTCACAATGATTTTCGAACTTAGTTTCTCTAAATTTCAGATTGGGCTTCTACCACATACTTTATTACTTTTTATCCCCTCCCACAAGGGAGGGGTATAGCACAGAGCTCGCCCCGTCTGTCTATCTATCTGTCAAGTCTGTCCATCCATCCATCAGTCCATCCATCTGTCCGAACTTTCTTTATGCCATAACTTGAAATAACAAAAGTTAACGGATTTAAATTCTTTCAAGAACATGTCTCTAGGTCCAACCAATGAAAATTGTTGAAGTGATTTGTATTTATAATACAGGCCAGGTTTGAATATAATAGGTTCCACAACTCAACCCCTCCCCCCCCCCCCCCCCCCCAACACAAGCACGCATGCACACCACGCACGCACACACGCACGCATACACACACACACACACACACACACACACACACACACACACACACACACACACACACCACACACACACACACACACACATGTCCTTAGGCAATTATTCCCAAAATGCATTTTGAAGGATTGGGAGTTATTACATGCAAAAAAGAAAATTGACTCCTATAGCCCAACATTACTTTATGTACTGCATCTTTAATCTTTTACCTAGCACAAGTTGAAGCCAACATTACAAATTATTTTTCTGAAACATCAGATTTATGGCTTATTAGTCCTTATTAAGCTCATCAAGCTTGTTCCATTAATAGGTCATGAGGTATGTTTTGGAGTAGAGAAATGAAAAAATAAAATTTGAATAGCAAATTTTGTACACCACGAGTGCAGATATGGCAGATCCGTTAGGTAAACGGTTAACAAAAAATGGCTCTAACTATTTTGTGTCTAAGCATTGCCTTTGCTGGGACAGTCGGGCTGTATGTGTGACATCACTCTAGTTTTATATATTGCTTATAAGGTAAATATAATTATTTACTTTTCATACATTGGAGGCCTATTTAGTACCATACTTTAAAATAAAGTTTATTACCTAACTTGAAAAAATTATCATATTACTAAACCAATTACATATTTTGCCGGAAATATATTTAATAATTATATATATATATAAAATACCCTTTTTAAAAAGTGCCAGGGCACATCATCATAAATCATGATGGGCTATTGACCCCAAACTAGCCATGATGTGCCATTTACAAGGGTAAATTTACCAAAAATGACATTAGTTTCCCCTCCTCTTCTCCCTCCCCCTCCAAAAAAAAAAACTCCAAACAACCCAGATTTGTCGATCTTTGAGAATTTTTATTTTTATGTGTGACCTACAGTGGGCTAAACTGCAAGACAAGCAAAACTAAATTTTATTTCAGTAATCTGGGTGATATCTGTGAAAAAAAAATTAGGTAAAACACAGTACTGAAGACAAAATAAATAGGGAGGTTGGGGAAAAAGGTGATTTTGAAGGGTCATCTGGTATTTAGGTACACCGGTTGTCACAGTTTCATCAACATTCACTTACCAAAGATCTCTTCAATTGAATTTAGAAAATCGTACAATGTCTGAAACAGACACGAGTGCTAAGTAAAGTCATCCCTCAAACCTACACCAGTGAATATGATTATGAACACTGGAAGCATTCATCCAAACTTTCTCGAGTTAGTTCCCAAGTCGCAGTATGCAGTCTTGTCATTTTGATGCAGGCGATCGCCCCGGCCACAGTCGCCCACCTGAGTTCAAAGTTCCGCGGACGGTAAACGACTGCCTAACCCCGATTTCTGCAGCCCATTAATGCAGTCGAAGGCACCTCAAAATCGGCCATCTCTAACGGCAATTTTCGTGGATTGAAGGAGGTAACAAAGTGCAATTGGTGAAGTTTGTAGTGTGTCGTCGACAGTCACCTAGAGACAGTAAGTAACTTTCCAAATATGAGTGAGAGGTCTGCCAATTCCAAAGTTGTAATTAGATATTACATTGTACAAGTACATCAGACTGTGAAACTCTTGTGTCACGCGCGATTACGGGACGTATCATCCCCAAGCCAGTTCGACACCTGACGATTCGTCTGGGACATTTCATCCCAAAATCTAAGCCGGGACGATTCGTCCCCCAAATCCGATTGATTCGCTCCAAGTTATCGGCATCTGGCGGTGAGCGCAGTGCACTGGCTTGTACAGTCATCGTGTAATGTATAGATACGGGTTTGGTTATTTGGATGCAAGATAATTATTACACTCACTGTTAGCCGATTTTTTGTTGCAAATAATAGTCAAATTCCGATCCAATTTCTGATTATTGGGTTCAATTAACACCTGTTCGTCAAAACATTACCTAACACATTAGAAATATGTCATATATGTTTGAAATTGCATCACGTAATATAACTTTCCTATCCCTATTGTTTGCATACAAAATACTGGTGGTACATCATATGGCAACGGTCTGTCACATTATCTATTGACTAAAGTGAATTTTTTGATTTGATTGGTTGATAGATACGTGGTATGAGACCATATTCATTGAAACCCATGATACGTGTGCCGAGCCACTGACAAATTTCCCATACCCAGTGGAAGCCTCGTTCCGAAATCTACAAATTGTCCATCCTGTAGAAGACACTTCATTCCAGTTTTACAGTGTACATGTATTATATTTTAATTTTTTATCTCCAAAATATAGCTCATGACCCCTTATTGGAATGAGCTTGTCGATTACCCTCCAATGTGGGGTTCATAAGCTATGTTTTTGAGACAAAAAGGAAAAAAAGAAATTCAATAATTTTTTTATACTGGTCTTATCGGCATATTTTCACAAAAACTCTTTTGCACAAAAATTCCACAGAAACCTGTATGGCTCAACAATGGAAGATAAAACATCTCATGCTGTGTGTGTTCACACATGAAATAGATTGTACTTCTAAAACGGAAAGTCAATAGATAAATTCATTACCCTGTGTCTGATCACGTGGTACAGGTTTTTACCTACCCAAAGCCAGCCTCATGGGATACGGCTGGCTTCGGGTAGGTAAAAACCCGTACCACGTGATCATACACGGGGTAACTAATAATCCTACGTTATAGTCACAAATAATAGTTCAATCTCTGCGGCTGTAAACCAACTGAAAATCTTTTTTTTTGTTAACCTGTGCAGTTAATGGCACCATGTAAAAGCAACCTCACCAACTTTCTCTGCTTTGCGACAATTGCCAACGAAGCCTGAAAGTAAGCAATCTTTCATTTGCAGAATGATGTCCCAGAGGGTGAATTTACTGATGCTATCCCATACCCTCTGCAGGGTAGCATCACCAAATTCACCCTCTGGGGTACTCATTCTGTAGATGACAGTCTGCTTATTTTTCATGCTTGTTGCCAACACAAATTTCTTTGATGTTGAACATCAAAGATTTAGTTGCCTTTGCAAAATCAAGACCAATCAATCTTTCATTTGAACAGCACAGAATCACTGTTAAAGTTAAGGTACCTGTTTGGGTTCAGGTATAAGAATGTCCCCAAAGAGCAACCAACTAAAACAATCACACCCTTTGAGATAGTTATGCATATTTCTCATATACGTATTTAAATTAATCTTGTCGCATATTTCAGTCTGAAGATTTCGCACCCATCAATTCAACAAGAGTAAAATGATTGAACACTTCAAAACACTTTTGTTTTTTGCTGAGACAGGGTGAAATGAAATCTCACTTCACACTTGGCAGTTCAGCAGAAAATATTGAAAGAATTTAATTAAAATGGATATGTGTATTGAATATCAATTTGTTAGAACAACTGAAAATGCCTTTTCAGAGCATCATTGTGCACAGGAACATCGTTGAATTATTTTTCTGATGATCAAAAAAAAAATGATGTCAATTGACTGCATCCGATTATGATATGGCCGACTATTGGCTGATGCTGATTACCATTTCCAATCATTGGCCCTACTATACATTTCTAGTTATGTAGGTAGCATTGGCACAAATGTAAAATTAGTCTTCTTTAACTGTTTACCTAACATGAAAAGCAGACGACACCTGCAAAACAAATCTTGAATAACTAATTTTTTAGCTCACCTGAGCGAAGCTCAAGGGGAGCTTTACTAATCACTTTCCGTCCGTCGTCCGTCGTCGTCCGTCGTCGTCGTCGTCCGGCGTTAACTTTACATTATCGACTTCTCCTCCTAAACCACTAGCCCAATTTTATTCAAATGTTGGCTAAATGTTTATTACCTAATGCCAATTCAGATTTGTTCAAATGAAGTTGCCCCTCCTCCTGGGTGGTGCCACGCCCCCAAGGGGCACCAAAATCTTTGTAAATCTTCTTCTCATGAACCAGCAGTAGCAGAGACTTGATATTTGGTGTGCAGCTTCCTTTTTAGGTGTAGACTCAGATTTGTTCAAGAGAAGTTTGTGGGGCTATACTTGGCGTTGTTATGAGAGGGGCAAAATTTTTTGCCCCGCCCAAAATTTCTATTTTCCAAACCGAGAGGCTGATTTGAACCAAATTTTATGTGAGGGCTTATTGGGTCATGAGTACTTGATTTATGCAAAAAAAAATTTTCCCGCAGCCCCGTGGGAACCGCAGGAGCTAAAAATAGAAAAAATTTAAAACGCCCATATCTCCAAAACTGCACAGCACTGAGAATTTTTATTTGGTGTGCAGCTTCCTTAGGACCAACAGAAAGGATTGGTAAAAAAAAATTGCCATCGGTTTTATCATAGGGTACAGTTTCGGGACTTTGAAAAAGTGCTGAGTCAGCACTTTTTAACACTGTAGGCAATGGGAAAAACATTAAAAAATCTTCTTCTCCAGATCCAGCAGGCAGAATCTTTTGATATTTGGTATGCAACATTGTAGGGTGGATCTGATTCAAGTTTGTTCAAATCGGCCCCCTGGGTTCATATTTGGGCTCAGTATAGGAGCCCGATTTCGAACTTAGTGCATTTCAGGCAAATTTCTTAAAAAATCTTCTTCTCCAGATCCAGCAGGCAGAATCTTTTGATATTTGGTATGCAACATTGTGGGGTGGATCTGATTCAAGTTTGTTCAAATCGGCCCCCTGGGTTTATATTTGGGCTCAGTATAGGAGCCCAAATTTGAACTTACTGCATTTCAGGCAAATTTCTTTGAAAATCTTCTTCTCCAGATCCAGCAGGCAGAATCTTTTGATATTTGGTATGCAACATTGTAGGGTGGATCTGATTCAAGTTTGTTCAAATCGGCTCCCTAGATTCATATTTGGGCTCACTATAGGAGCTTGAATTCGAATTTAGTGCATTTCAGGCAAATTTCTTCAAAAATCTTCTTCTCCAGATCCAGCAGGCAGAATCTTTTGATATTTGGTATGCAATGTTGCGGGGTAGATCTGATTCAAGTTTGTTCAAATCGGCCCCCTGGATACATATTTGGGCTTACTATAGAAGCCCGAATTCGAACTTAGTGCATTTCAGGCAAATTTCTTAAAAAATCTTCTTCTCCAGATCCAGCAGCCAGAATCTTTTCATATTTGGTAAGCAACATTGTGGGGTGGATCTGATTCAAGATTGTTCAAATCGGCCCCCTGGGTTAATATTTGGGCTCAGTATAGGAGCCCGATTTCGAACTTAGTGCATTTCAGGCAAATTTCTTAAAAAATCTTCTTTTCCAGATCCAGCAGGCAGAATCTTTTGATATTTGGTATGCAACATTGTAGGGTGGATCTGATTCAAGTTTGTTCAAATCGGCCCCCTGGGTTCATATTTCGGCTCAGTATAGGAGCCCGATTTCGAACTTAGTGCATTTAGGCAAATTTCTTAAAAAATCTTCTTCTCCAGATCCAGAAGGCAGAATCTTTTGATATTTGGTATGCAACATTGTGGGGTGGATCTGATTCAAGTGTGTTCAAATCGGCTTCCTAGATTCATATTTGGGCTCACTATAGAAGCTCGAATTGGAACTTAGTGCATTTCATGCAAATTTCTTAAAAAATCTTCTTCTCCAGATCCAGCAGGCAGAATATTTTCATATTTGGTAAGCAACATTGTGGGGTGGATCTGATTCAAGTTTGTTCAAATCGGCCTCCTGGGTTTATATTTGGGCTCAGTATAGGAGCCCAAATTTGAACTTAGTGCATTTCAAGCAAATTTTTTAAAAAATCTTCTTCTCCAGATCCAGCAGGCAGAATCTTTTGATATTTGGTATGCAACATTGTGGGGTGGATCTGATTCAAGTTTGTTCAAATCGGCTTCCTAGATTCATATTTGGGCTCACTATAGAAGCTCGAATTCGAACTTAGTGCATTTCAGGCAAATTTCTTAAAAAATCATCTTCTCCAGATCCAGCAGGCAGAATCTTTTGATATTTGGTATGCAACATTGCAGGGTGGATCTGATTCAAGTTTGTTCAAATCGGCCCCCTGGATTCATATTTGGGCTCACTATAGAAGCTCGAATTCAAACTTAGTGCATTTCGGGCAAATTTCTTCAAAAATCTTCTTCTCCAGATCCAGCAGGCAGAATCTTTTGATATTTGGTATGCAACATTGCGGGGTGGATCTGATTCAAGTTTGTTCAAATCGGCCCCCTGGATTCATATTTGGGCTTAATATAGAAGCCCGAATTCGCACTTAGTGCATTTCAGGCAAATTTCTTCAAAAATCTTCTTCTCCAGATCCAGCAGGCAGAATCTTTTGATATTTGGTATGCAACATTGCGGGGTGGATCTGATTCAAGTTTGTTCAAATCGGCCCCCTGGATTCATATTTGGGCTTAATATAGAAGCCCGAATTCGCACTTAGTGCATTTCGGGCAAATTTATTAAAAAATCTTCTTCTCCAGATCCAGCAGGCAGAATCTTTTGATATTTGGTATGCAACATTGTGGGGTGGATCTGATTCAAGTTTGTTCAAATCGGCTTCCTAGTTTCATATTTGGGCTCAGTATAGAAGCTCGAATTCGAACTTAGTGCATTTCAGGCAAATTTCTTAAAAAATCTTCTTCTCCAGGTCCAGCTTCAGAATCTTTTCATATTTGGTAAGCAACATTGTGGGGTGGATCTGATTCAAGTTTGTTCAAATCGGCCCTCTGGGTTTATATTTGGGCTCCGTATAGGAGCCCAAATTTTAACTTAGTGCATTTCAGGCATATTTCTTAAAAAATCTTCTTCTCCAGATCCAGCAGGCAGAATCTTTTGATATTTGATATGCAACATTGTAGGGTGGATCTGATTGTGATTCATGAACGTATTTATTTGTAAAGTTGATAGAATCTTAGACAAAATTTGCAGAAAAGATCTACTATAGAAGGGGTGGTATCCAGGGTGAACCGTTTACCCCAAATCTAGCAGTACTAATGCATTATTCACACAAATCTTCGTTCAAATTTTATGACTCCTCATTGGAACACACGCATTCAGCTCATTCCAACAAAGGTCATATGCCATGTTTTCGAGACAAAGGAATAAAAATTTTAGTTATTCATGAAATTTTTAGGCAACTGTTGTCTGTTATTCACATTGCTTCATGAAATTTCAGTACTTTTAGAAGTTACCTCAGTAATCAAGGGTTAATTCCCCTTAATTAAATGTCGCCTCTAAAAAACAACCACTTTGCATATCTTACCTTTTTACCAGCATAACTGCCAAAACTTGTCAGCATTCTTCGCAAAAATCGCTATTCAAATTTTAATTTTTGTCTCTTAAACATACATGTACTTATCGCTTGTAAATACCCCATTGGAATGAGCTTTTTGAGCTCATTCCAATGAGAGGTCGCACACCATGCTTTTTGAGTCAAAAAAGCAATTTTTTTAGTTATTCCAGAATTTCGTACGTAAAACACAGCTTTATGACTTCACATTAAAATGAGCTCTCTAAGCTTGTTCCAATCAACATTCACGCACTATGTCTTTCACACAAAAAATAAAATTTTCCATTTATTCAGGAACACTCTTACCCCCCCCCCCCCCCCCCCCCCCCCCACACACACACACAAACACACACACACACACACACAAACACAGACACACACATCTAAAAGTTCGTCAGCAAAAAAACAGTTACTTCAATTTTTAAATGCATTATAGGAACAACTTGCCTAATCAAATTTAAATACTTTTGCATCATTCTGTATCTAGAACAAACCATTTACCATATCTTTACGCAAAATTCTCCAGCATCATTCACAAAAAAACACCATTATTTATATATTCACATTTCTGTCTCAAAAATGTACCTGATCTTCCCATACCCCTATTGGAATAAGCTGTTTGAGCTTGTTCCAATGATGATAAAAAAAAAATAAAATTTGTGAAAATTTTTGTTTTCTTGCATGCAAATATATACATTTAGCACATGGAAGATATCCACAGTTGGGGAGAGATGTCCAAGGCTATCTCTTCACATTCCTTGTTTGTGCTTCATGCTAAACCAGTTTGTCTGCAGAGATAAATTTGCTTTATTAAAAATCATTGGAGATTGGCCACACACCAATGATTTTAAATAAAACTAATTTTAGGTAACAAATGTTGAACTTCAAACAAAATCTATCACTCAACCAGTTAATGTTGATGAGACATGACATGGTGAAGGTGACCTAAAATACTTCTTAGAGTCACTTTGTCAGGTGAGCGATTAAGGCCACGTGGGGCCTCTTGTTTCATTTTTTGTTTCAAAAACATAGGTTATGACCCTCATTGCAACAAGCTCGATAAGCTTGTTCCAATGAGGGGTCATAACCTATGTTTGTGAGACATAAAATGAAAAAATAATGAAGATTAATTGCCGATTTTTGAGAATAACACTGGCAAGTTTTGGCTGTTATGTTGGGTAAAGGGTTAATACTTTCAAGAAATTGTTGGTTGAATGTGTATCGTTATTCTCTTTGAGTTTTCCTTCAAATTCAGTATTGCATCACAAAATAATTGCATTCTTGATATTTCTTTTGGTGAATTTAGAATGAAGATCTAAAATGAAGCCCTTTTCCTGCCAAGTGTAGAAATATAAAACAGGGAGTCACTTAATACTGCTAGAAGGATTGATTAGTGTCAAAGCATCGTTAAGGTAACTGTATGCGTCTGAAACCATTCTGTTCCTTCAAAATATGGTACTGGCAATTCTAGGGCATGTTTTGACTAAGAGCATATGGCATGTTTTCTCCAAAACGCACATGGCCATATTGGAGAATTTTGTTGAGACATTCAAACATTGTCCGGATAATTTAAAGAAAATTGATCTTTTCTTCATGGAGCTACACTGAAATTACACTACCCTTATAAAAATTGTTGTTAAAAAATAGGAAAAAAATGCTTTTGCCTACCAGGCTTCTGACACATTGGGACCCTAGCTGTTTAAAGTTATTAAGTTTTAAAGTTACCCCAGTAAACAAACATGCCTACCAGGCTAAGATTTGTCCTGAAAATACTCAGCCCAAGCCTTGAAAATTGATAAATTCACTGTCTCTGGGGATGGAGGACTCCATCATAGACCCCATGTCCATATATGATGCCGATCTTGAGTATTAACCCTTTACATAACATGAAAAGCAGACAAAACTTGCAAATAAAATGTTTGAATAACTAATTTTTTTCATTTTTTGCATAAAAAACATAGCTTATGACCCTTCATTGGATCGTGCTAAAGGGCTCATTCCAATGAGGGGTCATAAGCTATGTTTTTGAGACAAAAGAAAATTGAATGGAGATTTTTTGAATAGCGCTGGCCGGTTTTGGCTGATATGTTGGGTAAAGGGTTAATAGGTGTTTTGGATTGATGGGTGAAGGGGTTATTTGGGATGGAATGTTGTGATTAATAGGTATCTGGGTAGTGGTTGGCTTGCATATCATCAATAACTTCCACAATCGATGCACTTTTGCCAGGATCATAGTTTCAAGCCTTTCGAATTGCAGTAGTAAATTACCACTGTCTTACAAGACTAAATATATGTAAATTTAATGGGCCCACTTTCACATCAGGAATATTGAAACAGGAGGTGAAGACGAGTAGTTATATTGAAACAGGAGGTGAAGACGAGTAGTTAACCAAAATTTTGTTTGAAACTCTGTCTGATTTGTTTTCAGGAAATTCAGGGTTTCTGTGGGGCCATGGATTCAAGGAACAGTCTTGAATTTGACTGTGGGTCATTCAAGACCTTGAAATACTAATACTTGAAAATGGGCCAGGAGGCCTTGAATATTCACAAAATAAAAAAGCCAACAAAATATAAGTTATTTTGATGAATTGACTGTAACGTGGTCTGAGGTTTATGGCTCGGAGCTTATGTTCAACTGAGACGCGAAGCGTCGAGGTTGAACATATGCTCCGAGCCGCAAACCTCAGACCATGTTACCGTCAACTCATCACAATAACGTATATGTTCCAATAAGACACTTCCTATAGCCCAAAACCTACATCGTGAAATACGAGAGACTTGTTTATCAAACTTGCGATCGTTAAAAGTTGCCTTATTCAAGGCAACTTTTAACGATCACAAGTTTAGTAAATAAACCCCTCGAAGGTACCCACGGCGGCACTGCATAAATAATCAATAAACCAGATAAACTCATTCCATCTCAGTTCAAATTGTAAATTGGTTTTGTAATTTAAACAATACTTCATCCGGAACACTGTCTGCTGCACGTGTGAAAAATCTAGAAAAATAAAGTGGCTTGCTAGTCACTCCGTTGGTGAAGCTATTACAAAATGAGCGACGTCCTTTCAAATATTTCGTGTTGTGACATCAGACAGTAACATTTGCCACTTGAGCCGTAAACATAGAATATACTAAGTGAGCTCTCGTTCAATCAGAGGAGGATGATTTTAGTCTTATTGGAACATTATGTTATGCTAACTATATAGTTTTCCATGCCACAGTGAAGGCATAGTCCTAACTAGGACCTTCTGGTTGTTTATCCCTTGGGAGTAGGGGTAATGACTGGAGGTTGTAGTTACAACAAGTGAAGGCAGGGCCTGGAAAATCCTTGAATTTGGCTATTGTGGGGCCTTCAAAAATGCTAGAATATATCCAGAAATGGTCTTGAATAGCCTTTGAATTTTATTGGTCCTTGACTGTAGGAACCCTGTAGGCTGGCTAATAATGTGTATTGCATTGGCATGGTTTTGCACAAGTTCAGACCATATAAGAGAATTGGTATTTCATACAATGTAATGCGAGTATTCAGAGAAAGTAGTCCATACCAATTTTCTTCTTGCCTTAACCCTTTAGGGCCTGGAACAGTATCCTGACATGAATTCCCACCAGCTCACAGCCTTAAAATGTCCAGTGGCTCAGCAGTGATTTCTAGTCAAGTCGAACAGGCAGCCAAGACTAAGTAGAACCCACTGCCTACATGTAGATAATTTGCCTGTTATCACCAGAACCTCATGATGGCATGTTATGGGCTAGTCTTGCAGCGGTTAGCTATTTTTAAAAGTCGACTAGTCGCCAGCACTAATCAACTCAATGTAGACTAGTCTGGATGCTCCTATCAATAAATAAAATTACAATATTAAGAGAACCATTAATTTTTTCTCAATAATGCTAGTTATAAATATGTGGAGCTCAAAGGTACTTGACTTAATGAATTGTGAGTCACATTATTAGTTTGAGATTCAAATCAATCGAGTTTATAAATTGCCAAGAACCCTATCCCTATGGAAATAAAACAATGATTTTGCCATTTGCCAATGTGCGTGCAGTAATCGAAGTAGAACCTAATTTCAAATGGAAGTTCTCGAGTTCAGAGTTTGCAAGTGGTGTCCGGTGCATCAGATGAGAACTCCCGTTTGAAATTTTTTCTGACTTCAAACACGCATGTGCAGAGGTAATGTGGCAAAGTTTATTCTATGGTATTTAATGCCTGTTGATGACATTGCGTGTAACAGTCCTACTGGCTCTAAGTTTGAGGTCATATTTTGAAAGGGCATCAGAGGACGTTCACTGAAATATGCATGGTCTTTGAACAATCAGGATGAAAAGTGATGCTACTGATTGTTTTGATGCCATGCCATGTTGAATACAACTTAGTTGGACTGTCAATTAGCAGTGACATCAAAGAATGTAAAGAACATAGTGGGCTTGATTGACGTGTATTTTCGAAGTGCTTTTATGAGGTTTCCGCAATGTAATCCCAAGATATTAAATTATATTGAGGTTTTTATTATGTTAGACCAATTTTACAAACATTGTATTCTGACAACCACTGCTTTAATAAAAGTCCTGACTAGTCGGCTGGCAGATTTGAGAGCTGACTTTCCCAAAAATCGAGTCGAGGTTGATTAGTCGAGTAACTATTTCAAGACTATTAAGGGCACCTGTTTTGATGTTGTTAATGTCGAAAATAGGCCTGTTAAGGGTTAAATTGGTTCCAATGTGAGCTTTATCATAGAACAAATGCACAGAAGAAAAGCCAACCTATTGTTTTTGAGGAGTTAACAGAATAATCCAAGATGTGACTGCAAGGAAATATACCTTTCACTTGTGGTTAATTATTATATGTATTACAATCTTTAATTGCAATCCAAATACCCTAATGGCAATGCACCCAAAAATCCACAGTTGTATCTATATAAATATTTTGCACAATTCACGTCACTTCTGGGGAGATATTTTCTTACATTTATTTTTTTAGTCACAATAGGTAATGAAAAATATTTTTGGATAATGCCTGCTATCTATAAATTACCATATAAAAAAATATAAACTACATACAGTACGTTCAACATGGATTGTAACAAAAACGCCGGAGCGGTGTGTTCTCCACCGTGGAGTTCCAGTGGACCGCAGTGTTTGATCAGTGGAAGACAGTTTCAAACACTGTGACCCACCGTGGTCACGAGCGTTAAGGATCAGCTTAATTGCTTTAGCATGTCAGTTTCTCTGCTGATTAATAAACACTGTCTTGTGACGTCAACTGTCAAGACAACTGCGTTTGTTACTGGTAGTAGATAATTTATTTTAAATTTAAATTGGAATTTGGAGGAGGCAGACGGCGACTATTGCTGTGATTTGAAATTGTAAATTGGGAACAGAACAGTCAGTTCCATTTGGTTATGTACAAAGTCCTCGTCACCATCGAAACTAAACTGTTGTGTTTGCGCAATCGTTTTGATCGAGGAAATAAATAAACCAGACTTGAGAAAAACAACTAATATTCCCGAAGTGTCCAATTTCACATTTTGTTTACAGCTGTAGGCCAACACGTGATGAACCTTGCTTTTCTTGGGCTGGAAGTTGAGATGAAAAAGCACCCTGCATCACGAAAGAGCCCACGGCGCATGGCGAATGATCGAAGTGATACCAGTTTACAACACTGGGTCAGCTCGACCAGACCATCCCATTTCCCATCTTACTCTTGTCGGGCTACGCAATTAAAGATTCTTATAAAAAGGATATAGTAAAAAGAAAATATAATCTTTTGAATGGATACCAAAAGGTATCTCACTCGTGACTGAAACTAATGATTATTCATTGGGGGGGGCGGGGGGGGGGGGGGGGGGAGGGGGTGGTTGTAGGGGAGACATTTGCATACCGAAAGAAATATCCTTCATCCAATAATTGAAATAGCTAAGCCTGTGTGTATGTAAAAATACGTGGGTGAATGTAAGGGAGATACCAAATTAAAATATCTGCAAATGTGCCATTCTAAGAGAGAGTACAGTCCAGACAGATATACGTGATGGGGGGGGGGGGGGGAGGGGGGGGAGTAAGAATTAATACACGAAAGTATGTGCATGTGGGTGTATGTCTACATATTACTCTGTGTGTGTGTGTGTGTTTCAAATGACACAATCATGTTTTAGAGGAATTTTCGATGTTGGTTTCTGATCCCCTGCCAGGATTCGAACCCTCGGCAACACCGCCTGGCAATCAGGAGTCCAGCGCCTAAACCACTAAACCACTAGACCAGTGTGCACAAGTGTGTTTGTGTGTGTTGGTGTGCCTGCATGTGTTTTGGTTTTTCAGGTTTGGGTTTTTTTGTTTTTTGGGTGTGAAAATGACCTACCTCTGATGAAAATGTGTCTCATGGATTTCATATAAATATTTTGTAAATGCTCTATGCATATTATGTATGTGTATTGAAATGTGACACTTAAATAAAATATTCTACTACTACTTACTACATTAAAGTAGTCGGGATTGAAGTGATTAATTAAATATAGTAGATAAAACTACCACTTGAGTGAAATAACATTTGAGTTGTGCGACAAAGCACAGAAGTTGTTCTTCAAACCAACATCTGCTTTAACACCTCGGCATATGACAAGCTTGAGAAAAAATAAGAAACAAATCAACATTTTCATTTACTCTTCATTAATTCAGCAATCATAATTATAACCATATGTAAATAAAATCAACAGAAAATAATATTTTTTTTATTTTTCAATAATGACATGCCGATCGATAAGCCAGACCACCACACATCATAACCCTAGCTCAAACATGCCCCGAAATTTCGTATTTAATTTTTTGGTTTTGTCCACCCACACGTGACTTGAAACCCCAAAAAATAAAATAGGTCTTTCAGGCCACATTTTCCCCTGATACCCATCCCCATCCTGGAATACCATGAAAGCAAAACCTCACCAACTTGGCTACGAAAGCAAAACCTCACCTACTTGGCTGCGGATTGCTCCAAATTTTATGGCTGGAGTCAAAATAGAGGAAAAAACTTTATGCATGGCATCAAAAAACTTTATGCATGGCATCAAAAATTCACCTTTGCATCCTTTTGTATATTTCATATTCTTTTCTCCTGTCAAGTGAGTACATGTAAATATTTTCTGAATACAACAGAAGCAGAGGCGGGGCGGAGTGGGGGAGAGGGACTCAAAACTTTGGGGGTGACGTGCTTGCCCAAACAGTCCAGGATTCTTGGGCAAGCTCCATCCCCCACCCCCTCCGTCATATTTGAATACTAGCTGCAACTCATGAGCCCGTTTCCGACATTAATAACTTTTGTAACCATTTTTAGAAGGGGGTTGCAAATGACCAGTGGTTATAATTTTGGAGTCCATGAAGTGATAACTTTATTAAAAATAAAGTTTTCATATCCAGAATTGTACAGCCAAAAGATAAAACAGTAGGTCACTGGATACTTATTGATGAACTTGCAAATTTGAAGCATGATGCTAAAAATGCTAAAAAAATGACAATTTGATGGCCAAAAAATTGAATTTTTCACCCTGTAAGCCGACATAGAAAAAACCCGGGTCCTGAATTGTTTGGTTTCGTTCATTCATTGCATTTCTTCGTTTGTTCATTTGTTCGTTCGTTTGTTCATAGGATGTGGACAGTTATGGAGCGTGGACATTCATTTAATACAGTTGCACTGCTAGAATGATGGACAAAGCAGAGGGGGGGGGGGGGGGGCAGTTTTGATGAAAGGAACTTCACCTGACTTTAGCTGCATGCGACGGATCACGTTGTCTTCAAACACAACTATTATTCAATCAAACTTTATTTGTTTGAAAGGAAAACATGTTTCTCTTGCATTAAAAAAATAATGAATATTTCAGGAATTTCTCATTTATGGGACGAGTTTAATTTTTGTTTCATTCAACCCAGTTGCGAAGTTTGAATGGATAATATTATTTTATTTCCACAAAAGACAAAAAATCTCCATCCTCCGTGATAGAATTATGTGTTGTTTGCAGTCAGATCAACACTAAAAACGAATGGTTTTTACTTTTACGTTTGATCCTGAAATTGTCACAAGTGCTGGTCTCGAGGGACAAATGTATTGATATTTTCTGTGTTCTGTAATCCCAATCACTGGCCATTGCGGTGAAGTCACTCGTCACAGTACTTGCGATTGCATACCGGTTGCACTGCTAATTAATTCTCGTTAATCCCCAACACTTGTAGTCGCAGTGGTCAGTAATTAAGTAGAGTGGATCCACTGTGGGTTTTAATCCTCTACACTTTATGTCACCTCCACAGTGACGGGTGTTTTTGTTACAACCCACCTTGAACATACTGTAGAAAGCAATGTGGAAACTAAAATATAAAGAAATTAATTAAAATGTTGACGTAATCAATTGTTGCAGTAAAATTATCTTCAGTGGTTGTATGTTATGCTTTGAACTTTCGACTAATTTCTGTTGATTATTGTCTTTGTTCTAGTGCAAAGCTAAAATCAGAGCCACAACACTGTTAAAAATGCAAGGAAGAAAATCTTCATTTATAACTCTTTACCCAAAGCACCTATTTGGCATAAGAGTTACCTTTACAATTTGAAAAACTGGAGGTAACATTTATCATTTATTCACATTTCTCACACACGCTGGCTCACTACATCGATAATTAATCAGACTTGTTACTGCATTTGAATTGACTGGTAAAATCTAATACATTTATAGCCCTATAGATGTGATAAAGAAATAACAAGAAAATCGCGTATTCACACTGACCTAAACACTAAAAGTTAAACATGAAATTGCTCTTGTTAATATTATGTATGATGAAAAGGGTTAACATTTAATTAAATAAGGGACATATTATGGTATTCACCAAACCATATGCCAAGAACGACTTAATAATATAATGTAGTACTTGAGTTAAAACTGAAAGAGTAATTAAGTATTCACACAAATATCTTCGTACTCTTACAGTAGAATGGTTAACTAACTCATTTAATACACAATTGCAAATGAGAATATCATTTCAGTGTTTGCTGTGTAATAGAGTCGATTTGGTTAATTTCATACACCTTTGGACGCGGATTGATGTATTCAGTTTAACCCTTTCCCTAACATGAAAAGCAAGCACTTCCAAACAGAATTCTTGAATACCCGGTAACCATTTTTAAGGGGTCGTCCAACCTAACTTTGGTCAATTTTTTGACATTTTTCCCAATGCCTCAGAAACAGATAAGAAAAGTAAGGAAAGGCAAATTATATATCAAAATAATGAGTAAAGTGCATAGAAAAGGTACATATAATTTTTTTCAGGAAAAAAAGTGAATTTTAGGATTTTGAAGAAGATTAATTTGCAAATGGCATAAGTAACGAACCGGTAAAACCACAAAATAATTGGTAATTCGAAAGCCTTGTCCTCAATATAATGATAACATACTACAGACTCGCAGAAAGCATTTTTTTGACACACACTCTGGTGGGTTTTGACGTTTGAATTTAATAACACCAACACAAATTTTGGATGTTCCGGATGTGGCCATGTTCCAGTGATGTTTATTCCAGTCATGTGATTACGATGTGGCTCTTGCAGAAATACTCAATTTGGGCAATCGTAAGAATGCAAGGACGTGATCACGCCCTTTATTTGTTCGAGACAATGTATGAGCGGATTTGAAAACAGGTGACAGCAAATACTTGAGCTGTTAATGTCATAACTGCAAAATATGGTTCCAAATTCCCTCTCGTGTTTACAGGCCGTCTGAACTTTTTTGTTGACAAAAAATCTGAATTATTGCGCACTAGAAAGACAACATGAACCACTTGTAAATAAATAACCTAGTGTATAAAATCGGGAAGATACACATAAAATAAGGCAATATTCATAACAAAGTAAGCAGAATGCTTCAGAAATCACTTTTTCACGAAGTATATTCCAAGTGACCTGGAACTATATTGAGCGTGTTGATTTCCCCCAGATGTTGTGAAGTTATTTACTTCCTAGTAACCATGGAATTTGAAGGCGGGTATGTTTGATGTCTGCTAAGGACCGATTGAAGATGGGTTGAAAATGATGCATTCGTGCTTTTAAATAAGGTGCGCTTGGACGATGCTGAGAATTTAGTTTTTTCTTGCAACCAACCATAGTAATACAAGCGTCGATCAGTGTCTTTTATGATCGTTTTACACTGACAAATGTGACAAATCTCCTTCACCAGAAACCATCCCCCAATTTGCATATCACAATAAGCATAACCGCTGTCACGGAGTGTCAGCATGGCCGTGTGGTCAAAACCGAAACGAATTATCGAATGCACGGTCAATATTATCTGCAATTGGCTTTTAAACAAATGAAAGACACGAAATATTTGCAATTTCTTCATTATTCATGCTGAGTTACTTTTTAACCAAACCACATGCGTTCAGTTTCGTTTGTCGGCATCAAACTGATATTGTTTGTGGTAATTAAATAGTACGAGAAGGCGAAGGAAGCCAAATATTTTCCATCATCTATTAATTAATTCAAATTGATAATTTCTTTTATTTTACTGAAATTATGAACTGATAAGGTGGGTGTGTTGCGATTATTATGCCCCAGACCTGGAAGTTGGAAAATCAAAGGTGCATCTAGGGCCCTGCAGTGGTGACCCCTGTCCTCTGTCCTCTTAGTCTTACCCATTCATCATTACATGTACCAACATTCTCCCTTGTTTCTCAACCATTGCTACTCCAATTTGAAGGATATTTGGTGTTGTGATCGAGCCTCATGGGGAAATAATGCCTGTGTAGCTGCTGTAGCATGTGTTTCTTCCCACATTTTTTCAGAGTTGTGGTACTTTTTTACTCTTTTGAGTTAGAAAATTTTGTTTATAACTAGTTGATTTGTTACAATTTGTTGCAAAGTGCCTGCTAATACCCTCAATTGTATTGCTACAGAATTTTCTTGTGAAGATTTTGTTCCTATTACTTATCAAGCAACAACCTAATGAATATTCTGTATAAAGCCACCAATCTGATGTTTGACACTTTTATCGGAGCTGTTTTGAAGGCTTATGGAACTCAAAATGTTGATTATGGCAGGACTTTTCTATTCACCCATTAATCAATAAATTAAGTGTTATAGTTGGAAGTAAGAAGCATGAAAGATCCAGAACTAAAAGTCTAAAAAGAATGTTTTGCAATGTAACATGATTTTTGCAGATACACTTATTTGGAGGGTTACCTGTCTGATAGTGTTTGGAACATGTGTGGCCAGGATCTTCAAAAAGAAAAAAAGAGTTAAACTTTGAGAAAAAAGACATATGCCTTGAGAGCCGGAGGTAGCGTCATACAAGGAAGAGAGCCCCCCCTCCCCCCCCCCCCCCCCCCCCCCCCCCCTCTGGGAAATTTTTTGTGTCAAATGGAGCTCACGTGTCATCTTTTGGGGATTGCTTTGTGTACTCATTCTTGAAAAAAATATGTGAGACCCTCTGGATGTGCCCTTCTGATCTCAATATGTCAATAAGCCTCCTTGGGGAAAGTACATGCAATAATGGTTATGTAAGGTTGATTTGATGTGTTTTGAATAACAGTGTACTTTTAAGTACATAAGATGGTTTATTGCAATGACAGGTTACAGTTACCCTTATTTCTTCTCCAACAGATAGCATGAGTGTATTGGTGTCCAAGAGTTAAACAAAGCTATTATACTTATTGATAAACCAGACAAATTTAACAATTTAATCACTATCAAATTGATGCATGGGATAAAAGGGGTTACAGTGCAAGGGTTTTGTAAATATATTTATTCAACTACAATGTATGACTTTGCAGTGCATTCTACCTAGGAGAATATCATAGTTTCTTTCCAAACCATTACAGTAACACATACATCTTTATATTGGGAGACACTCTTTTGTCCTTCCATACTTCTTCTGCTGGACTCCTTCAAGTTGACTTTTGTTGAACTCCCCAAATCAAAACATAAACAAAAGAAAATATCTGCCTTCAATCAGTGAGCACTCCACTTATAACATTTGGTCTCAATCTTTATTACTTTCATGAATTAGGAAAAGATTTCTTCGAGTATGTACTTAAATGTTTATAGAATACAGCTGTTATTTTATTTTGAGGTATTTTATTGTAAAAATTTTGTTCTCTTACTTATGCCACAGCAGACTTTCAGGTGGTGCTATTTACACATGGCAGCAGTTCCATGGCAAATTTCAGTTTCCACATGTTCTATGTTTCATTCCAAGCATTTTAGTATATAATTTATTGGGGTTATTCATTTTGGGACTTTTTTAGACTTGAAAGAAAATTACATGAAATTTGACCAAAGTTAGGTTGGACGTCCTCTTAAATTTGTTGTGTCAGAGACATAGCTTATGACTTATCATTGGAACGAGCTCAGTGAGCATGTTCCAGTGAGTGGTCATAAGCTTTGTTTTTCAGACATACAGTACTGTGATCACAAAAGTGGAAAGGTGGTATCGTTCAGATCGATGGGCAATCGTGTTCTAAATGATGAAATTATCAACGGAGTGTCGCTTTAAGGGGACCCACAAGTCCATCCCACTATAAACCCTCCCCCTGCTGTATTTTCTTTTCCCCCCTATCTTTGTCTCGTCAATTTCAACAATATCACCTACCCCACCTAACATTGTATTATTATGTATGATATAGCTTGTGCACAAATCCCTGAAAAAACTTCCCCAGTCAATCAATGTGTGTTCTGAAATACCAGTCAATGCCCTGGTTTGACGCACTCTTAAGAAATATAAAGAAGCCAAAATTTGTTAAAGTTTTAATTTTGACTTAAAAAAGAAACTTTTCCTTCTGATTGAATATTTTTTTCGTCAAAGTTTACAATGTAATGTTTCGCCATCTTTTCCACTTGGATCCTTAATAATCGAACAAATTTTTTTCTCCTCATCAGTAGAACATCTCTCACAATAAACATTTTTTGCCAGAATACCATCATTGCATAACCAATCCCTCAACCTCGAATCATCATTCAAAACTCCAATGAAATCAAAAACATCCATCTTTGCAATTTGCAAATAGCAGATGACAAATGGAAAATTGCGTAAAAAACCTCTGTACTTACCGACTTCTCCTTCTGGTACCGGTGCAGAATAAGTGCGCTTCAAAATCGAACACACACTTTTGGATAGAAAAGATGGTTGACGTGCAAGTTGAACTGCTGCATCACGGAAGTTAAAAACTAGTAAAAACAGGCTAAAAGGGATTTTTATTCCCCAAAATTTATGAATATATAAGGAAAAAACACTAAAGAATGTAGGGAAACCATGAAAAGTTGGTAATTTTTGTATAATTTGTTGGGTCCGCTATTCTTCATGTTTACCGTTCCACTTAAGCTTGGAGATGAAAAAAATATTAAAATTTTAATAATATCCTTTGCAAGGAGCCGATAAATTTGAAATATAAAATTTCCCACTCCTTCCGAAATATAGATGTCACTTTTTTTACCAATCTTGTGTAGAAATTAATTAAAAAGTGCTTTGGTCTCCATTGCTAAACGAATGTGAAAATCCCAAAGCCCCGATAATCTTTGAATTGGTGCACCGTTTTAAGATAAGTCGGCACTTTCATCGATTATTTAAATGTTGACATGCAAAACATAAACAAAAAATGTGGATTTAAAGGCTCTCAATTTCATTCTTTTTCAAAAACATATGCGATGACTGGTAGAATATTCAATGCACATGCATAGATTAATGCACGATGATCAAAAAGGTATCGAGGTTCTTTCAATATTTTGTATATTAAGGGGTTTTTATAGCCTTGAAGTGAGGCCTAAATATCAGTATTATCACGTAAAACATCATGGAATTTATGGGATTAACCCTTAATCCCCCATATAGCTCCAAACCGCCACTGTTATATTGCATTGAAGCAGGTGCTCCCTTGTGTAATCTTTTTTATTACTCTTGTGTGTAGACTGAATTTTCTCTGGCAGTGGTTCTACATCACTGCTGGCTGCCTGTATATGCAGCCAGCAGTGATGTAGAACCACTGCCAAGTCATCAATAACTATGTAAGCAGAAAAAAGGCCATAAATACTTTAAAATTAATCTGAGGACTTAAGGGTTAACATATACGGTGATTATAAAACATAAACAACACCGCATCGTCATATTCTAGCAGTTGCATTGAGTTTGACTGGAAAAGCTGGAGAAGCAGCTTTGGAAATTCCAGCAGACTCTCAATACAGATGATAGCGTGAACCAGTTGATTCAACAGTTGGATAAAATGTTTAAAAAGGATGCTTTTGATACTGAATATGCAGCATACACAAACTTTGAGAATTTACCGCATTCAAGTGAAATGACAATGACTGATGACTAAATTGTCCTGGGGTTTAAAGACTGGACAAAATCATATTCTATCTCCAACTCACCTATGAGTTCCTTGACAGTTGACACCCGACTAAGGTCAGTGGTTGCTATTCATGGGAGGTGATGGCAGAAGCTTTCTCTCACACTTCGTCAAAAGGCTGCTTTCTCCAGTACATCTGTACTCTCTGCAAACCAGACAGTGCCCGAAAAACTAAGGTATTCCTCTGCTTGTTAAAACATGGGTTGATTGACATCTTTAATCCATCCAGAAAGCTTGATTCGTGCACTCCACTTTAGAAATACCCAATCAGGGAGCCTCATTCATACACATATAGGAGTTCCTACGAGAAGTGACATTTTTGGCCAGGCAAAACTAATAGGGTGACATAACACTCCTCTCTCTTTTATTTAAAAAGCCCTGTATTCAGATTCATATTTGCTTGTGATTGGATGGTAAACAAGAAGAAATAGTAGTTAAATAAAAAACAAGGTTAACAACAACAAGTGGTTAAAATCCAAAAAAAACCGATGCGCATTTGTGGTCGTCATACTGCAAACTTCCTCAAAGGTAACTTTGAGAACATTACTAATGTTTTTGGCAACGTCACCCACAAACTTGGGGTTCAAAATCCTACCCCAGCCTCCAAAATAAGGGGCATCACTTTCTAAAAGCAATTTGTTCCATGGAACAGTCTTTAGCCCCTGGCGCTGTATATCATTAACATTTTTTACCATTCCCGTGAAACCAAAAAAGACATTGAGGTCCAAAGTTGAACAATTTCCGCTGAAGAGCCAAAACAAGGTGGATGGGCTGATTGTCTTGATGTAATCTCTTCATAATGTCCTGAGCCCTCATCTTGACCAGGTTCCACACCTATCAGCCCCCGGTCAACGTGGAATTGACTATCACCAGTCTGCAAATGCTACTGGCAGCATGACCTTAACCTCGCTACTGTCACCTTTCCACTTTGATGTCCGTTGTGAGACCCTCGTCCCTCAGCCTTGCATCAAGACTATCATCATTCAGCTCCTGAATAGGGACATCACAGAACACTGTTCTCTTCCCAATTGAGATGGGCCCCAAGTATCCATTCATCCTCAACAACCAAATGCGAACCAGGAACCACACTCTGACAGCCCCATCGAACACAACAGTCACCTGGAGGTTTACCACTCAAAAGGAGGGCCTCTGATCGTCCGACAATGACAACATCAAGGCCATGACCACCTTCCAATGGGCAAGGCAACCTGGTGGGTTGACAGGCAGTAAACTAAATTGGTCAGGGACACCGATGCCAAGAGTCGAACACACCTGATTGATAATATTGTAATATTCCTCTGAGATGATGGACTGGAGTGCAATGAGGTTTTTGTTGATGTGGTCCATGGCTGCCTGGTAATGATGGAGTTCAATGGATTCAGATGGTAATGAAGGTGGAGTGATAAAAAATTGTTAAGTGAAGTGATGACATTTTTTACCTGCGTCGCCAGTGGCAGAGCAGGTCTAGTAACTGCTGGACTCTGTCCATCCGTCAATCTGTCCATCCATCAGTCCGTCTGTCCATCAGTCCATCCGAAACACTTCTTCCGTCAAAGTTTTCTTGGCTTCTATGAAAGGGAATGATTTTATATTTGGTCTGCTGCTTCATAATGATGAGTTGTATCGTGTGTCTAATTTTCAGATCTGCCATGTAGCCACTTCCTGTTTGCCGATCAATTGCATGCAGCGATGCAGGTTCAGACCCGGTATTGGTCTTGGCTTGTTTACATTTGCATTAACAGGATCCAGTCCTGGCATTCTTTAGGAGGGCAGGAGTGCTGCACACCTACTTCACTCCTAGAAAAAATTGAGAGGTGGGGGGGGGGGGGGGGGGAGGCAATATTTTACACCCCTTGATTTTCTGGAATGCTGAACCTGTTTGGGACTGCCTTTAAAATCTATTTTCATTTTGTCCCCTGAGTTCCAATGTGTTCTCTGTGCCTACTGGCACACAGAACACATTGCAACTCACGAAACGATTTGTCATTGATTCGCAATAATTCATGACCCATTCTGTGTCACCTTTTGATACATTTTGAGTGTAGAAGACAGTCACATAAGAATTGATTGCAACATTTTGAATAATGAAAAGATGTGTGTGCCAATTTTTTCCACTATGTAACTAAACGTAGTACAATTTTTCAGTCACAATACCTTGAAGTGAATATAACCAAATTAGCATACAAGTTTTTGCATTGAAAATTTCAGGTGCAATTGCACTTCCAAGCAATCTGAGGAGGGCAACCGTTTTGCCCTCCTTGATTTTCTAGATTGCCATGCCTGAGAATCCTATAATTATTCTGGTGAGTGTGTAAATAAGAAGTGTGTTTTAGATGAGAAAATGAACAGTTGCAGATAAGACATTTAGTTTCATTATTTGAGACACGTCGTTTCTTTCAGTTTTAATTTTTTACACAACTTTGGTATGCCTTAACGCTGCCTGCTTTTTGAATGGGTTCTGTTGGAAAGATCTTCATCCAATTGGGTGGCGCTGGAATACCTCCTAGAAACAGTCAGATAGAATGAGACCCTCATCATTACCTGGAGAAAGAATCACATCATTAGCCGCCCATCGGTACAGTCGGATAAAAAATATTCTCAATTTTTTGGTCTATTTTGCCGTGACTTTTAACACACACCCCATGATACCATTCATGGCAATTATCCCATTGTATCATGATATTCCTATCGCCTGGTTTATTGCAAACAGTAAAGGGCATCAATTTGAGTGGAAATAGGTGGCCTCTCCTCTGATCTTTTCCTCACAGAAATAATCCATTTAGGCAGTTCACAATCCTTACAAGGTTTGATTCTATCATGATGAAGAGTAACTTCTGTGGTACGCA
Organism: Pictodentalium vernedei; assembly: GCA_031216915.1. Taxonomy (NCBI): domain Eukaryota; kingdom Metazoa; phylum Mollusca; class Scaphopoda; order Dentaliida; family Dentaliidae; genus Pictodentalium; species Pictodentalium vernedei. The sequence continues at coordinate 156,569,740 of CM062294.1, forward strand.
ATCTAGTGCGAAATAAACTTGAAGAAATAACTTTAAGGATGATAGCGGGGCCTTTCCAATTTGAGGATAATTTTTATACCACCCACTTGAAAAGTGGGTGGTATATAGTGTTCACTATGTCTGTCTGTCCGTCCTTTACGCTTTAGGGGGTTACACATCTGCTATCCGCAACTCCTAAACCAGTGAACGGATTTCATTGAAACTCTCAAGACATTCTTTTACATACATTGAAGATGTGCACCTCCTATTTTCTTTTCAGATATTTTCATTTTTACAGTTTCCCATATTGAAAAATGAACTTTGTCAAACTCAATTGACATTCTGTACAGATCTGCTATCTGCATCTCCTCTTAAACCATTGAACAGATTTCATTGAAACTTTCATACATTCTTTTACATACATTGCAGATGTGCACCTCCTATGTTGTTTTCAGATATTTTCATATTTACTGTTCCCCATATTCAAAAATGGTCTTTGTCAATTCAGGTTTTAGTAGGGAGGGGTATAGATCTGCTATCTGCTACTCCTCTTAAACCAATGAAGAAACTCCATTGGAACTCTCAGACCTTCTTTTACATACATTGAAGATGTGCATCTCCTATTTTTCTTTAGATATTTTCATATTTTGATGTCCATCCGTCTGTCCATCTGTCCATCCATTACGCTTTAGGGAAGTACACATCTGCTATCTGCAACTTCTCTTAAACCAGTTAACGGATTCCATTGAAACTCTCACACATTCTTTTACATACTTTGAAGATGTGCATCTCCTATTTTGTTTTCCGATATTTTCATTTCTACAGTTTCCCATATTGAAAAATGAACTTTGTCAAATTCAATTGACTTTCTGTACAGTTCTGCTATCCACAACTCCTCTTAAACCAGTTAACAGATTTTATTGAAACTTTCAGACATTCTTTTACATATATTGAAGATGTGCACCTCCTGTTTTGTTTTCAGATATTTTCATTTTTGGGGTTTCCCATATTTAAAAATGGGCTTTGACAATTCAAGCTTGCGTGGGGAGGGGGGGGGGGGGGGGGTGTTAGCATTTGCTATCCACGACCTCTTTTAAACTAGTGAATGGATTTCAATGAAACCTTCAAACATTCTTTTACATACAGTGAAGATGTGTACCTTCTATTTTGTTTTCAGATATTTTTAGCTCACGCGACTGAAAGAGTGATCTTTTCTGATCACTTTTTGTCTGTCGTACGTCGTGAAGGTGGTGTTTGGGTCATTTTCTCCCAAGCCACTGGCTGCAGTTCAATGAAAATTCACATGAGTAGCGGTTATATAGGGGCATTTGGGTTTTTCTTAAAATTGGGTTTCTGCTCATATTGAGGAGGGTGTGGGGGCCAAAATGCACAAAATTTTAAAAAATCTTCTCATGAACCAGCCGTGTAGCAGAGACTTGATATTTGGTATGCAGCTTCCAACTGCACGGCACTGAGAATTTTTATTTGGTGTGAGGCTTCCTTGGGACCAACAGAAAGGAATGGTAAAAAAAATTGCTACCGCTTTTGTCACAAGGTTTGAAAAAATGCTGAGTCAGCATTTTTTAACACTGTGGGCAATGTGAAAAAATTAAAGAACCGTTTGCTTCCAAACCACTGCTCCAGAGCTCTCATATTTTACATATAACATCTTTGGAAGATTGTTTCAAATGTGTATTGAAATCAATTCCCTAGGTCCACATTTGGGCCCACTATGGGAGCCCAAATGTTTAAATTAATGAAAATTTTGGGTCCCAGTCTGGACTTAGAGGACTTAGAAATTTTGGACCAAAATCCGAAATGAGTTTTTTTTGTTTTTATGCATTTTGGCAAATTTTAAGACAAAAAAAAATTTATTTTTTTTTACGCTGAAAATTTGGGGTCGGGTGGGACCAAAATCCAGAAATTAGTTTTTTGTTTTTTTTATGTGTTTGGTCAATTTTAAGGAGAAGAAAAAAAAACTTTAGTCTGAAAATATTTTGTTTGGGACTTCGAAAATTTCCGAACAAAAATAAAACAAAATCGTGTTTTTTATGCGTTTACCTCAATTTTAGCACGTAAAAGTGCAGGAACTAAAAATAGAAGGAAAATCCTGTGTATTGTGTGGGCACAATCACTTCATTTAGTTGGTATATGCCAGGGTTTCCGCTAGGGGAAAATGTGTGGGTCCGGTAGTTTAAAGAAAGTGAAACTCACACGCCAAAGGCGTGTGCTGTATGTGCCGAAGGCACGTGCGTATAGAGGGAGGCCTGGGGGGGGGGGGGGGGTTCTCCACCCAGGAAAATTTTGATTTTTAGGTGGCCTCTGGGGACATTCTGGTCGCTAAAATGCTGAATAATTGATGTGGAAAATATGTATATTTTCCTCCTACAATTCTCTAAATTCCCACGGGACACACAATACTACATCTGGTAGGAGGTTTCATAAAAATACAAACCCGAAACAACACAAAATCCACGAATCCTAACAGTGACTGAGCTTTGTTTACAACCGCTCGCGGTAATAATAAAAAAGAACCAAGATGCTGACGTGTGACGCCATGCACGTGCAATTACCGTACTGACTCGTGTAGAAGCCCAGGGGGGTGCTTGTAGTGGATAAATTGCAAAGTGTGTGTGTGGGGGAGGGGGGGCTTCTGGACGAGTAATAGTGCTTGCAAGACGCGTTGGGATGCGTCTGAATTTGGCGATATAAAGCAAGTAAATATCCACTGGGTATGTTACGCTTCTTTGGAAACAGCCTACCAATTTTATAGAATTTGCTTTAAAAACTCTCATAATTATCTTGTACATCTGTTTCATTTTCAGATTTCGGGTTTTAATCCTCAATTTAATGAATAAAACAAACATTTTCTTTTTTTTTGTACAGGCTGCTCTCGAAAGTCGAAGCCAGAAATGGATGTTAAGTATGTCAATCAGCACTGCAAACCACCCCCTTGAAAACAGACAAACATTGTCTGTTTAAAAATAGAGTTTTTTTTTAAATATGTACATTTTTAAAAAATTTTACGAATAAAACAAAATATAGCTTCACACAAACTCAATAAAAGAATCATAATATGAAGACCAGATAAAATTTACACAGCGAAATATGAATAACAAAATAGTTGCCTCCCTTGGCACCATTCGAAAAATTGATTTTACACTGAAAGTCATAACTTCACATGTTGCAGGGCATGATGAAATGATAAATGAGCATGTTTTATTGAACCAATAAGTCCTAAATCATATCCCTGGTTATATTGTTATATAATTCTCAAATACCAGAGTTGTAATTATTTTTAATTTTTAATTACCACTTTCTCATTAATTTCTGAACACCCGTTTTTCACAATGAGTTGTGCACGCTCGAAAGTGGCAGTGTTCTTTCACAATGAGTTGTGCACCGCTCGAAACTGGCAGTGTTCAATCACCATCTTTCTGATGATATTCAACCACTGTGAAAACTGAAAACTATATGTTGTGGGAGTGTTTCGGACAACTACTGACAGCAGTCTGCACACTCATTTGAAACAAGTGACAGCTTCCAAAACGAGTACATCATTTGTCGCTCAAAATAAAAGCCAGTGATTTCGGACCAAACACGACAATTTGAGTCCGAAATTTTATAGATGACGTTTAGGATTTGAACTTTGTTTCCCCCTCTCGTCTGGGGGTTATAAGGTATCAGGTTGTCGCCAGTAATAGTAGGCATAGTATACAACATAATTGTGCCTATATTACGTTGAAACGAAGGATCCCGAGTGTCGTTACGATACAGCATTGTACTTGACATTTTAACCACCAGCTTTTCTGACTGATCATAGTATGATCGGCGGGGGGAATGGGTCCGGTCGATGGACCCGCTGCCGGTATAGCGGAAACCCTGTATATGCTTTACTTAGGAGGGGCGTATGCAGCTTATTCAAGTTAGTCCCTAGTTTGATATTCAGACTACCATGTCAGGTGAGCGCCCTCAGGCTCCCTAGGGTCTCTTATCATTTTTACAGTTTCACATATGAACAATGGGCTTTGTCAATTCAAGCTTCGGGGTGGAGGTGTGGGGGGTGGAGCTGTCAGTGTTTGTGCTCTCTACATTAAACACACTTTTATTGTTGTAAAATGTTTCTTGGTGGGAGTGGGTTGTATCATTTAGTGGGCAGTGCTCACAGTTTTTCTAGTTTATTTTAGCCTTTGATGACAGCTGTATCTAATAAGTACACTACATCTCCCACTTTGTATGATTTGGTCAGAACTCTAGTGACGTAGTTTCTTTTCAATCTGATCTGTGCTTGTTTAAAATTGTCACGAGCAACTTCATGGGCACATTTGATTGCTTTCTCTAAATCTGATGTAAATTCTGATATACTTTTGTCATTGGTTTATGTACAGTGGTCTGTTGCATAAATTAAATCAATTGGTTTATTTACACTTCACCCCCATTGCCCATGTGGGGGCATGATGACGGCGTGTACTAAGGCGTACTGCACGTCGATGGTACGCATGTCTTCAACCAATCTAACCCTGCCTGTGCTGCAGTGCGGAGTTACGATGTTGGGGAGCTGGCAGCTGCTCGTCATTGCTCGGTGGTTCTCTCCGGGTACTCCGGCTTCCTCCACCCGTAAAACTGTCATGGTCGTGATTAGCCATTGTGCATAAATATGTGACCTTAAACATCAATAAATAAATAAATAAATATTGGTTTATTTACTTCACGCTCTAGAATAAGGCGGTTGAGCGTAATTCCTGTCTGTTGACACAAGATCTGAGGGCCCCTGCTACATGAGGAATACATAAATCCCAATTATATTGCTGTTTATTCACAAAACTTTGCACTGCCCCCATCAGCGTTCTGTTGTATCGTTCTGCTTGCCCATTCGCAGAAGGTTGATAAGGGGTGGTCCTAGTTTTTTGTAACTGAGCCAAATTGCTTTAAACAAGCCACTTTCAAAGTTCTGCCCTTAATGGGTAAGTATTTCGAATGGAAAACCAAACTGGGAAAAGAATTCATTTACAGCTGCATGTGCAGTATCTTTGGCCGTTTGAGAAGGTAATAGGACCCATTTTTAAAATTAGTCAATTATCATTAGAACATATTGGTTTCCCCACTTGGTCTTTGATAAGGGTGCCAAGAAACTCATGTGACATGCTCCATTGGGGAACCTGTTTGGAACGACTGAATAGGCACATGCGAATGACGACTGCGTGTCTTCGATACATTGTATATTATACATAAAGCAACCCATGTTTCTACATCTTTGGCCAAACAAAACCAATAAAAAGATTCTACCCTGATGACTGGATAGGGGAATGTCATGACATAATGACAAAACTTCATTTTTCAAACATGATGAAATGACTAAAACTCTAGACTCAGGTTTCCGTGTACGATACAGCAGTCCATTTTGAAGTGTTCAAATTTCTTTATTCAGCCAATAATACTTTGACACTGGGCTAAAAATGGCAGTTCACTTTTAGATGGTTCCACTTTGTTGTTGAGCTAATTTAATATTATAAGTCTAAACGATATTCGGTAATAAAACAGAAACAAAGTTCATAACTGCCGATGCAAGCTTTAATACAAGATGGACAGAGTTACGTGTGCCTTATAACAAGTTCGCCTACAATTACCCCTTCATTGAAATGATGGCCGTTCACGAAAAACCAGAATTTTTTTTTTTTTTAATATTCTGAAAACGTGCACTGAAAGATATGCTATCATCATTTCTCTGGGCAGATGTCAGACCTCATCTGTATGTACTATTACATATTCGAAAATATCAGTCTTAAAATACTATTACGTGTTACATATAACACGTATTTGGCACACCCAATGTTAATATGACATAACTGTACTGTTATAGCATGTTACAAAGTTGACCGTTTGTGATCGCGGACTCGCAAGAACTGATTTTTTATACAATCACGGACCATGACCAGAACTGAACATGGAAATCACGTGACTCAACTTTACGTTGACCCTACAACCAGCGATTACCTTTAACCATCAAGACAACAGTTTCATGCTATTCTGCGAAACGATCTAAACGATATTCGGTAATAAAACAGAAACAAAGTTCATAACTGCCGATGCGTGCTTTAATACAAGAATAACAAATCAGGCAGGGTACAAGTTCTTTAAAGAAGATAACAGACTGTAAACTTGGTGTGAAAAAGAAATCATTGTTCTAGAAAAACTGCAAATACTCATATGAATTTTAAGATCATAAATGTAGGCTTTGAGTCACCTGAAGGTGGTTTTCAAGAGAATCTTGAACGTAACCGTCCTTACTAACATCGGTGTTCCACCTACCGTGTCGTTTAAGGCAACGTTCGGATACACCAGCGTTTGCAGCGGTTGTGACGCCGCCTGAATGCAAAGAATGCATTCCTAAGTTCAAATCAGGAGCAACAATTTTTAATTTGCTCACGATAACTTATCGAGCTCTTGTGTAACTTAATTTACAAACTTTTTCAACCAGCTTACAAATTTTCCCAAATCTGAAAGCCGGACTAAAAAGATAATTATCTGAATCGTAAGGTAAACCGCCTTTTACCATATAAGACTGCAACATGTGGTATGGACATGCAATAGAATGTCAGAAGTAATGATATCTTTTTTGTTGTAATGACATCTTTTTTGTTAATGGGTTTCGATCTTAAGCGTTGAGCTGCTTCAAATAATGTAACCACAAAACCATTGTCAGTTGGATCACAGAATGAGTTCATGCGATGAGCCCACTTAATGGCTTATACCGATGAAGATATAACGCTATATGAAACCTGTTCGTCTAAAAGTTTTGTGAGATATAACACAACATGCATCGGATCTGCTGATAATGATGGATATGAAGAAAGTTCGCAAAAACATTTCCACTTCTGGAACGATGATAAATACTTTCTCACCGTGGTGTCACTTTTCGAATGCATCATATATGTAACGTTATTCTCTGCTGTTAAGTCCACATGTTCATGATCCACTCCTGCATCAACCAATGCATCAGAAATGGTTCGAGTTAAACCAGTACCTGCAAAAACGAAAATTACGAAACAGATAAATATTTTTATCTACTTTTTACCACATGAATGGATTCGTCCCAATCAACAAAGCCATTAATCAATAATGTTTATCCGAAAAAACTAAAATCGAGAAATGATTGTTGTATTTCTCGGCTATCAACGTCAAACGCACGTTACATAAAACGTTGAGAATAACCGGCCTCTAATTTGCCACCCTATGAGACCACAAATATCAAGTAAACGCTGAAAACATACGGTTTTGTTAGAAATCAGCGCACAAACTAAAATTTAATATTTAAGGCAATCATATGGAAAGCTAAAGGATTTTTCTGAAATAATCCATTGTTTCCCCTACTAGCTTCTATAACATTTAACTTTGGGAACTGTTCAAACCTGGTCACAAATGTGTTGAACAAACCATGTTCATTTACAAGCATTGACCAAAAAGGAGATGCTTTCCATTCAGGCGCAACCAAAATTCCTTCAGCCTTTTCATTGATCATTTTTCGTATGACTAATGGAACCAAACGCGGGGAGGCACCATCCAATTTCCGACTTTCACCCCATTTTTGATCAAAAGCATTAACTCCCTCTGTACCAGGAACCCACCATCTAGAGTTAAAACGTGTACATTTTCAGATTGGAAGCAAAGCGATCAATATCACAAGTACCCCAGGCTTTGTTTAGAAAACAAAATACCCATTGACGGATACTCCAATCATCACAGTCGGTGCATCTACTCAAAACGTCCGCCTCGACATTTTGTGCCCGCGGTATCCATTCTGGTATGAGATTGATGTTCATTTGAGTGCACATATCATTAACTTGTAACGCGATTTGTTGTAAATCACATTAAATGACTACCTTTTGTTAACACTGATTTTACGTTTTTATTATTGCAAAACAATTTCAATTTCCTATTTCCAACGAATCTAACGCTACTTAGCAGCACCTTTTTTACGACTTCTGCTTCTCGCCAGGTGGAGCTTTTAAGCTTCTCGGCCTCCGTCCAACTTCCTATAACTTCCGTTCCACGTAACATTTTGTACTCACCCTTACCTGCGAGAAACTGTAATCTCACCTGTAACCGTGCCATGTACGTCAAGGAAAAAGTCGACACAATCAAACGTGTCGGGACAAATAGGGTCCGATAACTGTAATGGTTTCACTGATCTCATGTCCGACTCTAGGACATTTTTGTCTGTCTCTAAGACAATATTCCCAAAATTCTCAACAGTGAGCCCACCACAGCTAAATGTAGTGTCATGCATCTGAAGCGTATTTGAGGCTATCATAGCCAAATCTTTTGCACTCTCATTCAACAGACTTGACTTCATATTTAAATTACATAAATAACCGCCATATCCTTCGTGACTGGCATCAGTAAACAAAATCAATTCAGCATCCAAATTTTCTTCTATATTTCTACCAGTGGCATTAATCCCCCTTATATTTGACCTCCAAAACCTCAACTCATTGACGGCATCAGAAGTCACCAATAGAGGGGCATTCCAGCTAGCTCTAGCCAAAATGCATTTATACAAGTGCACAGTTTTCAGCTGCGCTAGGCTTCCAAGTACTGTATTCGTAGAGCTTTCGTAGAGCTGATCTGACCAATAATAGAAGCCAAAAATCTAACCTTGACCAAAGGAGTTGATTGTTTACTTATTTGCCAAAATAAAGAATCTATACAATTTTCTAATCTAGCGATTCTTTGTTCAGTGATTAAAATGATGCCTTTCTCCATGTTCCAAACATGACCTAACCAGGTGACCTCATGCGAGGGTTCCCATGTGCACTTTTCTTCAACTAAAAATCCAAATTCATTCAATCTATTCTTTACATATTCACTCACTTTTAAAGCGACGTTTTTGTCCGAGTGAACTCCCATACTGTCGTCCAAAAACATTAATACTTTGTAACCTTTAGATCTCCATACTTGGACTAAAACCCTCATAACCTTAGAAAAAATGAAACCAGATGTTGATAATCCAGGTAAGGAAATGAAAAGATAATTCTTCACTTCGTTCCCACTCGACCACTGAAAACCTAAATATTTCTTAGGATCTTCAAAAATGTCCAAGTGGTGATAAGCCCCCTTGAAATCAAAACAGAATAAATAGGTCCCTGTACAAAAGAGTTGTTTGGCTACATTTAAATCTTCGTATTTGAATTTAAATTTCATCAAACAAGGATTAACGTATCTGCAGTCCAGCACTAGGCTTTGCTTGCCATTTTTAGCTCAACTTTGACAAAGTCAAATTTGAGCTATTGTCATGGCCCGTCGTCCGTCTGTCTCAGCGTCCGTCTGTCCGTCTGTCCGCACGTCAACAATTGGCTATGGCTCGGGCTAGAGGTCGTATTTATGAACCGATCTTTACAAAACTTCTTGTGTACCTTTGTTATGACCCTGGGACGAGAACGAGTGTTTTTGGGTGCGGTCCGAAATTCAAGATGGCTGCCAGCCGCCATTTTGTACTGACGATGCAGAAATCTGTTTTTTGTACAGAACTTCCATATGAAAGCTCTGATTTGAATAATTTTTTGTATGAATGTTTAGTACCATGGGATTCATCACATATAATACGGGTTTTTTTCTCGTACGTAAATTGTGCAAATTAGACTAATTTTGATGTTTTTTGGGGTTACTTTCAGCACTGTAAGTGCAAATGCCAATACGGCTCGGGCTAGAGGTCATATTTATGAACCGATCTTTACGAAACTTCTTGGGTACTTTTGGTATCACCGTGGGACGAGAACGAGAACGAGTGTTTTTGGGTCCGGTCCGAAATTCAAGATGGCCGATGGCAGCCATTTTGTACAAAATTAGGTGCAATCAGATTTTTGCACAGAACTTCCATATGAAAGCCCTGATTTGAATAATTATTTTGTGTGAATGTTTAGTGCCATGGGATGCATCACATATAATACAGGTTTTTTTCTCGTGCAGAAATTATGCAAATTAGATGAACTTTGATTTTTTCAGTGCGACTTACACACAGTAAGTACACATGTCAATACGGCTTAGATTAGAGTCTGTATTTATGAACTGATCTTCACGAAATGTCTTGGGTACCTTTGTTATCACCTTGGGACGAGAACGAGTGTTTCTGGGTGCGGTCTAAAATTCAAGATGGCTGCCAGTGGCCATTTTGTACCGAAATTAGGTCTAATTAGTTTTTTGTACACATCTTCTATACAGCTCAGACTAGAGGCCATATTTATGAACCAATCTTTACGAAACTTCTTGGGTACCTTTGTTATCACCGTGGGATGAGAGCGAGTGTTTTTGGGTGTGGTCCGAAATTCAAGATGGCCACCAGCAGCCATTTTGTACCAAAATTAGTGCAATCAGTCTTTTGTATAGAACTTCTGTATGAAAGTTCTGATTTGAATAAATTTTTGTATGAATGTTTAGTAACATGGAATACATCACATATTGTAAGGGGTTTTTTTTTGTGCCGAAATTATGCAAATTAGATGAACTTTGATTTATTCAGTGCAACTTACACAATGTAAGCACACATGTCAATACGGCTCAGGGTAGAGGCTGTATTTATGAACCGATCTTCACAAAACTTCTTGGGTACCTTTGTTATCTCCTTGGGATGAGAATGAGTGTTTCTGGGTACGGTCCAAAATTCAAGATGGCTGCCAGTGGCCATTTTGTACCGAAATTAGGTCCAATCAGTTTTTTGTCATAAGTTCTATACAGCTCGTATTTATGAACTGATCTTCACAAAACTTCTTGAGTACTTTTGTTTTCACCTTGGGACAGGAACGAGTGTGTTTTGGGGTGCCTTTGTTATCACTGTGCTATGAGAACAAATATTTTGTGGTTCAGTCAGACCCACTCTGGGACTCGGAGATTTTTTCTAGTTCAGCATCTGACTGTCACCCACCTTTACAATACTTCACCTATACATTTGTTACAGGCAACGGTCAGTATTCATGTACAGACCGTTACAATACTTTATATGTACCTTTGTTATCAGGTCATTACCTAGATGTTTGTCATTGCTGTGTCACATACTATACATGTACATGTCTTTGTCTTGACAAGTTGAGCTACAGTGTCATTGACACTTTCATTGTTTATTGCAACGGTGAGGGGGTTAATTACATAAGGTTTATTACAAACTTGAGATATGCACCCCTTTTTTAAAAGATTGGAAATTCCATCTTCTACAAATTTGGAATTATCTTTGGCGGATTTGTTATTGCTAAGAAAATTCCGCAAAGGTAAATCTTTGAAAGGTAACTTATACCCGTCTTTTATAACACTCAGGATGTGACCATTATCTGTTATTGCTTCCCAGTTACTATAGCGTGATTTCAAACGACCCACTGGCGACACAAGGTGTGTATTGAACGAAATCGTTGAACTGGTGTTATTGTTTGATGCAACAAACGAATCACACTGAATGACCTGATCAGTGGTACACCGATTGTCGTTACATAACATTAAGTCATCAGACACAGACGCAACACTGCCAGCGTCTATATTAAACGGCTGACTTGATACAACACATTCTGTCCGTGCTGAAAAACAGTCAGTGAATTGACTTTTGCTCGACTTACTGCCAAACACATTATTGCCTTTACAGAAATTATTTACATATAAACTACTTATCTTATTGTTGATCTGTGATTTTCTTGCCGATTCACATTCGGACTTTCAATGCCCGGGCAAACTGCACCCCTAACACAAACCCGGTTTGAATACTGTTTTTTGCGATGACTGTACTGTTTGATTTAAGTTGCTTGATGGATTTGAATGACCCAGAGTGAACTGCTTCGTTCTGTATGGCTCTCTTCTGTTGACTGATTTCTTCTGTTTCTCTTCCTTTCTGCCCTTGCTTCCGCTTTGTATATCTTTCTTTCATATTCAGAGTCGCTAGCCAATGGGTTAGCCTCATACTCGTTCACGACTTTCCATCCCAATTCTGAAGTGTCCGCAAGCTTTTTCATTTTTTGTCTGTGATTAATTAATTCTTTACCTTCAGCGGCTTTGGTCCTGGCTTTCTTTGCATCTTCATCACGGACGGAAATCAAAGACGTTTCAATGTCATTAACTGGTTGAGGGCTACATTTCTTTGGTGGTCTGAATTTGTTCATCTAAATTTGTTTTTTTTACAAATTATTAAAGAGTGCCCATTGGCACTCTTCAATAATTTGTGATATAACAAATTTATATAAACAAAATATTATTTGCATTTGACTGAATATGAAAAATGAGCAAGGGAAATGTTGGCTTTTCCTCTGGTATCCTAATTTTTTGGAAAGCCATTTTAGTGGCTTCTAGCACTCAGCCAGTTAAACTTTTCTTTGACACATGAATTGAACTTGAACTGTTCTTCACAACTTTTTCGCTTGAAAACATGGCAGCCATATAACTTGTTCACTTCAAACTTCTTGCTTTGACTTTCCGATATAGCTATCTGAGATTCTGTCACTTTCTTCTCGAAACATTCAAACTTTGAAGAAATAACTTTATCCAAACCAGTTAGAATTTCATTTTGCTTTTCAGCCATAGCAGCATTTATGCACTGTGAAACACATTGCTGAATTTGATCTCTGTCCATCTTGCAAGCGCGAAAGTTGACCGTTCGTGATAGCGGCCTCACAAGAACTGATTTTCTATACAATCACTGACCATGACCAGAACTGAACACGAAGTCACGTGACTCAACTTTACGTTGACCCTACAACCAGCAATTACCTTTAACCGTCAAGACAACAGTTTCATGCTATTCTGCGAAACGCAAGAAACTATAATCAGATCAGGGTCTTTAGCTTGCCTATCTCAGAGGTTGTCCACAGAGTTTGGAAAGAAACCTATGTGATTTATTTTTGAGAGAGTTATATCTACACAGGTATGCCCTTTATCACCAACAACCACTGCCTCTACTTTGAAGTCAGCTACACTATCCAAACCACCTTTTAGCTATTCTGGAGTGGACCCACCTCAAAGTTGAGGGGGTCCAAAGAACCACCAATCACTGATTCTCTATGGTTAGGAGACTGCTTTGGTTGTTCTGAACCCACCTCAAATTTGAGGGCATCTAAAGAACTCTTTGCATCTATCGGCAGAGTCTGCAGGCTGTAATAAACTACACAAGTCCCAGGAACCCTCCAGGAAAACTGAAAACTAACTTTGGATCTTGTTTTAGGTTTGAAAATTGACCTAATCGTTTAAGTAGATAAAGGCATGACATCATCAACCTCTTCTTCAAATTTCCTCCATTTTGCCTCCACACATTCACAATAGTGACACACCCCCACAAGAAAGGGGTTTTATCCTTCGCTATTTTAACAACAGTTCTCCCAGGGAAACCGACTTAGAACATCTGCATTACCATGCTTGTTTCCCTTGCGGTATTTTGTGGTCATATCGAATTGACAAAGTTCAAGCAGCCATCGGGCCAGTTGTCCTTGAGGATCCTTGAAACTAGTCAACCAGGTCAAACTACTATCAGGGACCGACCTGGGCATGCACCAGTGCGTATTTGGTTCTGAAACATCAGGACCTGGCTCTTAAATCTCAGAAATAGGCTTCTCAGTTGGCACGTAACTTCTCAGATCATATTTTGTTATTCTTTCGATGGATAATCGAGAGAGACACTCTTACATGTATTATATATATGATTATCATTTATCATTGTTGTAGAGTGCTTAAGTTAATACTTCAAGTCTTAATTACCAAGCACTAATCTTCACTGTGGTTTCTGATCAAGTCTTGGCTGCCTAAATAGGCAGCCAAGACTTGATCAGAAACCACAGTGAAGGTTAATGTTTGCTATAGTGTACTAAATGAAAATGATGAGAGCTATTACATACTTGCAGTGTGTGTTACAAACAGCAGTGTGACTCCGTAAATTGAAATCTGGCGCATGAATTGAAAAAATAGGCTCCGAGGCTAGAGCGTATTTTAAATAGTCCTGATCGGTCCCTGTACTATGGTCAGTTTGAATGGTGAAAGGCCATTCGAGAACATAATGTCAATATTGGCGAGTGAATGTTACCATGACCAAAAGCTCTTTGCGAGTTGGGCAATAATTTTGCTGTTCCTTGGAAAGAGCTAGACTACCTACAACTTCCTTCCCGTTCTGCAGTTAAATCAGTGTCGCACCAATACAAAACTCTGAATAGTTTGTATCCAAAATAAATGTGTAAGGTTTGTTGGGCAAGGTCAAAATGGGGTGATTCATTAAAGATTCATGAACTTTTTGCCCAGAATTTTCAAGTTCTTCAGTCCACACAAATGGTTTTGCCCTAATCGACTGATAGAGGTCTAGCACATTCAGCATAGTTTTTACAAAAATTCCTAGTCAAATTCACCAGTTCCATAAAACGTTCTATTTGTTTTGGATTTTCTCCACGGGGCAAATTTTTAACAACCTCTATTGCACTATCGCCCGTCTCTAAACTATCCCCTCTAACCACATGGCCCAGTAAAGGTACCACATTTTGGAAAAGAATGGGTTTTAACTTCAAACCCTATTTAGGAAACAAAGGAAGACATCACACAAACTGGTTAGATGATCGTCAACCCCTTTGCCCTTGACCAGACAGTCATCGACAAAGGCGAGAGCCATTTTCCACAATAATCCTTTAGTAAAGGTTAAAAGCTCTACAATAGCTGGCTACGGACCCTGTTAAACCCATACTCATGCGTTCAAATTCAAACAGGCCATATTTAGTGACTAATGCTGTCTTCACCTGATCCTCTGGGCAAATACAAAACTGGTATTAAGCCTGGTTACAATCCAGCTTCGAACACCACTCATTATCTGTGAGCACGCCAAACATTCTTCTAACCAGGGCAAGGGGAAGGAATCCTTTGCTGTTACAGAATTCAGACACCTGTAATAATGTTACCAATGCACAGAGTGGTCACAGTTTCTGATAAGAACAGGCACAGATGCCCATTTCAACGTTGATTGCTTAATTACACCAGCATCTAATATATTTTTCAAGTTTGCCTTCTCCTCCCCCGCAAAAGCATCAGGAATGCGATGCATTCTAAGCTCAGCTGGACTTAATCATCCATTTGTATGTGATGTTCAATAGCTGTGAAAGTACCAAGATCTTAATCATGAACAGCAAAGTAATTTTTTCAAATTTTGTCACTCATGCTCAGTCAAGTGTGCCTCAAATCTGAAGTATGGTAGGGCTGGATGGTTTATTGGTTTTCCGCTTCGGTTCGTTTTTTTTTTCAAAATGGAAACCGAACCGCTGCCTTAACAAAAAACTGAGACTTTAGGTTTCAACAAATTTCCCAGAATTGGTAAGTTTATTATAAGTTTATTATCTCTCAATTACATGCATTCCACACACCAAAGGCTAAAACGTTAGGCAAAGGTAAACACTGTGCTGTTTATGCTTACTTTGGGAAGAGTGACAACAAATCCCTCCAAAATAGTGGTAGCAATTTTCTAACATCTTAAACGATAACTACAGAACCACCACCAGAAGTAATATGAAAAATTAAAAAGTCTTAAGAAGAATCCACACATGCGATTCAAGAAACATTAAGTGACTTTAATGAACCAGGCATAGCTTCAGGCTCACTCATATTCGACCAAATAGGTATTGAAAGTTACCTCACAATATATGGTGTGAAAGCAATATAAATTATCTTTGACCCAAAACCATCAGCATACGGAGCGTAGTAAATTAGATTGGAGGTAAACATAAAATTTATTGAGTTTTGAAACCTCAAAGTTCACATGTGAAAAATAACGGGTAAATGATGTTGATTAGCCGACTTCTGGCACATTATCTGAAAGTGTCACATGCTCAGAGATAATGCTGCCCATTGGCAGTTCTGTTTTTGTCAGCAATAAAATGGTTCAATTAAAATAAAACATATCCTTTTAAATGGATGGCTGGTAACTATTGAAACTTTTTGCGAACTGATTGTGTACTTTTGAACTTACTTTAAGGAATTGCGCAGTAGCCTACTGCAGGTCTGCCAGGTTTCAACTGTCAAGTGTCAAGTTAATTCTGCATTCCCAATGCGTAGTTGTTATAATCAAAACGTGTTTCCCATGTGCATTTTGTGTTCACAACAAATCCCAAGATGAAATATTGCAAACTTTCAATTCCCATCATGCAGCTGTCTCCCTTCAAACACATCAATCGCCTGTCTTGACTGCGCTGAAATCAATGCAGGGATCAACTGCGAGGGCGAAATGAAGTTGGCAGATATCTTCGCCTTGGCACCGCTCACTTCGCCCAATTTCTATGTTTGGGCAAAATCAAAGTAAAAAATGAACCTCTACAGTCGAAATTGGGCGAGATATTGTGAAAACATTGGAGTGAGTGAGTTACCAATAAAAGTGATTCATATATCACAACTTACTTCAATAATAGTTATCAAAATCACAAGAAATATGATTTTGTGTTCTTTTTATACCACTGTCATTTGAAGCAGGAACCTTTAAGAAACTGGGGTTGTCTATTTTGAAGCGATGTGATAATTACCGAAATAAGAATACCAATTGCATATTATCCACCAAAACCAGGGTGCAAGCTTAGCGACTCCTTAGAAAATAAGGAAATGTTGATTTCTGCTAAAATGTAGCTTTTCTTGTAAATATTTCTTATACTGTATAATACAACAACCAATGGCACAGACTAGCTGGTGCTAACTCAAAAATTAATCCAGGGCCAAACACAAATTTTGCCCCCCAATCCCCAAAATTTGCATGCAAAACCGAAAATTCAGTGTCCTATCTGGTCCTCTATACTTTTGTGATCTGTGCATGTGCAGTATCCAGGAAGACACCAAAATTGGCACGAAAGATTATTCTTTGTTTGGCCCTCCAGTAACAATAAACTGACATCACTGTTTTGAAGATGCCAGACACAAATCAATGGTAAAATTGGTGGATCCAAGGACATAATTGGATGATGGAAGTGAACAATGGTGGTTGGAAACGTTCAGGGCTGTAACTTTATAATTTTTATCAAAATTATTTCATGTTTCCCAATTTCGGGACATGGGCCTGACGTCATCATTCTTGCTAATGATTTGTTATCCACTTCCCTAGCCTTCCTTGAAGCCCTCCTGTTAAACTCTCAAGCTTTTTGGCTTGTTTTATTTGAAATTTTTTATTAAAATTCTTGGGAGTTTGACGTGTTATACAGAATGTTATTAGCTCAACTTTGGCAAAGCCAAATTTGAGGTATTGCCATGGCCCGTTGTCCGTCTGTCCATCTGTCCGCAGTGCCGTACACACGGCTCGGGCTAGAGGCCGTATTTATGAACCGATCTTTACGAAACTTCCTGGGTAGTTTTGTTATCACCGTGAGACGAGAACGAGTGTTTTTGGGTCCGCTCCGAAATTTAAGACGGCCGCTGGCAGCCATTTATACCAAAATTAGGTGCAATCAGATTTTTTCACAGAACTTCCATATGAAAGCTCCGATTTGAATAATTTTCTGTGTGAATGTTTAGTACCATGGGATACATCACATATAATAAGGGTTTTTTTCTCGTGCATAAATTGTGCAAATTAGACTAACTTTGATCTATTTAATGTTACTTTCAGCACTGTAACTGCAAATGCCAATACAGCTCGGGCTAGAGGCCGTATTTATGAACCGATCTTTACGAAACTTCTTGGACACCTTTGTTATCACCCTGGGATGAGAAATTCAAGATTTCAGTCCGAAATTCAAGATGGCCGCCAGCAACCTTTTTGTACCAAAATTAGTGAATCAGTTTTTTGTACAGAACTTCTGTATGAAAGTTCTGATTTGAATAAATTTTTAGCTCACCTGAGCGAAGCTCAAGGGGAGCTTTACTAATCACTTTCCGTCCGTCGTCTGTCGTCGTCGTCCGTCGTCCGTCGTCGTCGTCGTCCGGCGTTAACTTTACATTATCGACTTCTCCTCCTAAACCACTAGCCCAATTTTATTCAAATGTTGGCTAAATGTTTATTACCTAATGCCAATTCAGATTTGTTCAAATGAAGTTGCCCCTCCTCCTGGGTGGTGCCACGCCCCCAAGGGGCACCAAAATCTTTGTAAATCTTCTTCTCATGAACCAGCAGTAGCAGAGACTTGATATTTGGTGTGCAGCTTCCTTTTGAGGTGTAGACTCAGATTTGTTCAAGAGAAGTTTGTGGGGCTATACTTGGCGTTGTTATGAGAGGGGCAAAATATTTTGCCCCGCCCAAAATTTCTATTTTCCAAACCGAGAGGCTGATTTGAACCAAATTTTATGTGAGGGCTTATTGGGTCATGAGTACTTGATTTATGCAAAAAAAAATTTTCCCGCAGCCCCGTGGGAACCGCAGGAGCTAAAAATAGAAAAAATTTAAAACGCCCATATCTCCAAAACTGCACGGCACTGAGAATTTTTATTTGGTGTGCAGCTTCCTTAGGACCAACAGAAAGGATTGGTAAAAAAAAATTGCCATCGGTTTTATCATAGGGTACAGTTTCGGGACTTTGAAAAAGTGCTGAGTCAGCACTTTTTAACACTGTAGGCAATGGGAAAAACATTAAAAAATCTTCTTCTCCAGATTCAGCAGGCAGAATCTTTTGATATTTGGTATGCAACATTGTAGGGTGGATCTGATTCAAGTTTGTTCAAATCGGCCCCCTGGATTCATATTTGGGCTCAGTATAGGAGCCCGATTTCGAACTTAGTGCATTTCAGGCAAATTTCTTAAAAAATCTTCTTCTCCAGATCCAGCAGGCAGAATCTTTTGATATTTGGTATGCAACATTGTGGGGTGGATCTGATTCAAGTTTGTTCAAATCGGCCCCCTGGGTTTATATTTGGGCTCAGTATAGGAGCCCAAATTTGAACTTACTGCATTTCAGGCAAATTTATTTGAAAATCTTCTTCTCCAGATCCAGCAGGCAGAATCTTTTGATATTTGGTATGCAACATTGTAGGGTGGATCTGATTCAAGTTTGTTCAAATCGGCTCCCTAGATTCATATTTGGGCTCACTATAGGAGCTCGAATTCGAATTTAGTGCATTTCAGGCAAATTTCTTCAAAAATCTTCTTCTCCAGATCCAGCAGGCAGAATCTTTTGATATTTGGTATGCAATGTTGCGGGGTAGATCTGATTCAAGTTTGTTCAAATCGGCCCTCTGGATACATATTTGGGCTTACTATAGAAGCCCGAATTCGAACTTAGTGCATTTCAGGCAAATTTCTTAAAAAATCTTCTTCTCCAGATCCAGCAGGCAGAATCTTTTCATATTTGGTAAGCAACATTGTGGGGTGGATCTGATTCAAGATTGTTCAAATCGGCCCCCTGGGTTAATATTTGGGCTCAGTATAGGAGCCCGATTTCGAACTTAGTGCATTTCAGGCAAATTTCTTAAAAAATCTTCTTCTCCAGATCCAGCAGGCAGAATCTTTTGATATTTGGTATGCAACATTGTAGGGTGGATCTGATTCAAGTTTGTTCAAATCGGCCCCCTGGGTTCATATTTGGGCTCATATTTGGGCTCAGTATAGGAGCCCGATTTCGAACTTAGTGCATTTCAGGCAAATTTCTTAAAAAATCTTCTTCTCCAGATCCAGCAGGCAGAATCTTTTGATATTTGGTATGCAACATTGTAGGGTGGATCTGATTCAAGTTTGTTCAAATCGGCCCCCTGGGTTCATATTTGGGCTCATATTTGGGCTCAGTATAGGAGCCCAATTTCAAACTTAGTACATTTAGGCAAATTTCTTAAAAAATCTTCTTCTCCAGATCCAGCAGGCAGAATCTTTTGATATTTGGTATGCAACATTGTGGGGTGGATCTGATTCAAGTTTGTTCAAATCGGCTTCCTAGATTCATATTTGGGCTCACTATAGAAGCTCGAATTTGAACTTAGTGCATTTCATGCAAATTTCTTAAAAAATCTTCTTCTCCAGATCCAGCTTCAGAATCTTTTCATATTTGGTAAGCAACATTGTGGGGTGGATCTGATTCAAGTTTGTTCAAATCGGCCCTCTGGGTTTATATTTGGGCTGAGTATAGGAGCCCAAATTTGAACTTAGTGCATTTCAAGCAAATTTATTAAAAAATCTTCTTCTCCAGATCCAGCAGGCAGAATCTTTTGATATTTGGTATGCAACATTGTGGGGTGGATCTGATTCAAGTTTGTTCAAATCGGCTTCCTAGATTCATATTTGGGCTCACTATAGAAGCTCGAATTCGAACTTAGTGCATTTCAGGCAAATTTCTTAAAAAATTTTCTTCTCCAGATCCAGCAGGCAGAATCTTTTGATATTTGGTATGCAACATTGTGGGATGGATCTGATGCAAATTTGTTTAAATCGGCTCCCTAGATTCATATTTGAGCTTACTATAGAAGCTCGAATTCGAACTTAGTGCATTTCAGGCAAATTTCTTAAAAAATCATCTTCTCCAGATCCAGCAGGCAGAATCTTTTGATATTTGGTATGCAACATTGCGGGGTGGATCTGATTCAAGTTTGTTCAAATCGGCCCCCTGGATTCATATTTGGGCTTAATATAGAAGCCTGAATTCGGACTTAGTGCATTTCGGGCAAATTTATTAAAAAATCTTCTTCTCCAGATCCAGCAGGCAGAATCTTTTGATATTTGGTATGCAACATTGTGGGGTGGATCTGATTCAAGTTTGTTCAAATCGGCTTCCTAGATTCATATTTGGGCTCACTATAGAAGCTCGAATTCGAACTTAGTGCATTTCAGGCAAATTTCTTAAAAAATCATCTTCTCCAGATCCAGCAGGCAGAATCTTTTGATATTTGGTATGCAACATTGCGGGGTGGATCTGATTCAAGTTTGTTCAAATCGGCCCCCTGGATTCATATTTGGGCTCACTATAGAAGCTCGAATTCAAACTTAGTGCATTTCAGACAAATTTCTTCAAAAATCTTCTTCTCCAGATCCAGCAGGCAGAATCTTTTGATATTTGGTATGCAACATTGCGGGGTGGATCTGATTCAAGTTTGTTCAAATCGGCCCCCTGGATTCATATTTGGGCTTAATATAGAAGCCCGAATTCGCACTTAGTGCATTTCAGGCAAATTTCTTCAAAAATCTTCTTCTCCAGATCCAGCAGGCAGAATCTTTTGATATTTGGTATGCAACATTGCGGTTTGGATCTGATTCAAGTTTGTTCAAATTGGCCCCCTGGATTCATATTTGGGCTTAATATAGAAGCCCGAATTCGCACTTAGTGCATTTCGGGCAAATTTATTAAAAAATCTTCTTCTCCAGATCCAGCAGGCAGAATCTTTTGATATTTGGTATGCAACATTGTGGGGTGGATCTGATTCAAGTTTGTTCAAATCGGCTTCCTAGTTTCATATTTGGGCTCACTATAGAAGCTCGAATTTGAATTTAGTGCATTTCAGGCAAATTTCTTAAAAAATCTTCTTCTCCAGATCCAGCTTCAGAATCTTTTCATATTTGGTAAGCAACATTGTGGGGTGGATCTGATTCAAGTTTGTTCAAATCTGCCCCCTGGGTTTATATTTGGGCTCCGTATAGGAGCCCAAATTTTAACTTAGTGCATTTCAGGCATATTTCTTAAAAAATCTTCTTCTCCAGATCCAGCAGGCAGAATCTTTTGATATTTGGTATGCAACATTGTAGGGTGGATCTGATTGTGATTCATGAACGTATTTATTTGTAAAGTTGATAGAATCTTAGACAAAATTGGCAGAAAAGATCTACTATAGAAGGGGTGGTATCCAGGGTGAACTGTTTACCCAAATCTAGCAGTACTAATGCATTATTCACACAAATCTTCGTTCAAATTTTATGACCCCTCATTGGAACACACGCATTCAGCTCATTCCAACAAAGGTCATATGCCATGTTTTCGAGACAAAGGAATAAAAATTTTAGTTATTCATGAAATTTTTAGGCAACTGTTGTCTGTTATTCACATTGCTTCATGAAATTTCAGTACTTTTAGAAGTTACCTCAGTAATCAAGGGTTAATTCCCCTTAATTAAATGTCGCCTCTAAAAAACAACCACTTTGCATATCTTACCTTTTTACCAGCATAACTGCCAAAACTTGTCAGCATTCTTCGCAAAAATCGCTATTCAAATTTTAATTTTTGTCTCTTAAACATACATGTACTTATCGCTTGTAAATACCCCATTGGAATGAGCTTTTTGAGCTCATTCCAATGAGAGGTCGCACACCATGCTTTTTGAGTCAAAAAAGCAATTTTTTTAGTTATTCCAGAATTTCGTACGTAAAACACAGCTTTATGACTTCACATTAAAATGAGCTCTCTAAGCTTGTTCCAATCAACATTCACGCACTATGTCTTTCACACAAAAAATAAAATTTTCCATTTATTCAGGAATTTTGTTTGCAAGAACACTCTTAACCCCCCCCCCCCCCCCCCACACACACACACACAAACACACACACACACACACACACAAACACAGACACACACATCTAAAAGTTCGTCAGCAAAAAAACAGTTACTTCAATTTTTAAATGCATTATAGGAACAACTTGCCTAATCAAATTTAAATACTTTTGCATCATTCTGTATCTAGAACAAACCATTTACCATATCGTTACGCAAAATTCTCCAGCATCATTCACAAAAAAACACCATTATTTATATATTCACATTTCTGTCTCAAAAATATACCTGATCTTCCCATACCCCTATTGGAATAAGCTGTTTGAGCTTGTTCCAATGATGATAAAAAAAAATAAAATTTGTGAAAATTTTTGTTTTCTTGCATGCAAATATGTACATGTAGCACATGGAAGATATCCACAGTTGGGGAGAGATGTCCAAGGCTATCTCTTCACATTCCTTGTTTGTGCTTCATGCTAAACCAGTTTGTCTGCAGAGATAAAGTTGCTTTATTAAAAATCATTGGAGATTGGCCACACACCAATGATTTTAAATAAAACTAATTTTAGGTAACAAATGTTGAACTTCAAACAAAATCTATCACTCAACCAGTTAATGTTGATGAGGCATGACATGGTGAAGGTGACCTAAAATACTTCTTAGAGTCACTTTGTCAGGTGAGCGATTAAGGCCACGTGGGGCCTCTTGTTGTATGAATGTTTAGTAACATGGAATACATCACATATAATACAGGTTTTTTTCTCGTGCAGAAATTATGCAAATTAGATGAACTTTGATTTGTTCAGTGCTACTTATACACAGTAAGTGCACATGTCAATACGGCATGGGCTAGAGTCTGTATTCATGAACTGATCTTCACAAAACTTCTTGGGGTACCTTTGTTATCACCTTGTGACAGGAACGAGTGTTTTGGGGTGATTTACAGATTTACATGCTTGTTGCCTTGCTGTGTGAATGTTTAGTACCATGGGATACATCACATATAATATGGGTTTTTTTTCCCGTGCGTAAATTATGCAAATTAGACTAATTTTATCTGTTTAATGTTACTTTCAGCACTGTAACTGCAAAACCTGTGTCCAACGTTTGTCATCTCGGGCAATACATGTAGAACAAGAATTAGTGGGAGTACTTCGATTGCAAGCAAGGCAATAAGCATGTAAATCTGAGGTAGATTTCCTCGCGTTGCAATTTGAGCAATAAGCTTTCATAATTAATCAAACAAATCGACAGTACTCCCACCAACTCCACAATCAATATATGATAAAGATACATAATAAACAACATTCAAAATACAAATCAAAAAATTAATTTCAAAAAATCTTTTGAAAAAAGTTTAGCAGAAGCCCAAGTTCCCAAAGGGAACAGACGAGCCCAAGGGTATCCCGATAGAGCCTAAGTGGGGACAAAATTCCAAAAATAATTCCTACACTACCGGAATAATATAATATGTATCTTATTTTACTGTAGGAACTACATATATTTATAAGACGCTAATGTAAACAACGTCGCAAGGAAAACCGGAAACAAGACCCCAGGCACTGAATAAACAAAGGCCCGAAGTCAGTAACAGATTTTAAGCTATCCGATGTAAAGCAAGATCTTCAGATGAAGAAAAAATGATACATCGGACAGAAGATGCATGACCCAAATGCCTAAACACCCCTAGGGTGAGGACGAAACCATGGGGATATACAGAAATGAAAGTGTCAATGACACTGTAGCTCAACTTGTTTAAGACATGTACATGTATAGTATGTGACACAGCAATGACAAACATCTAGGTAATGACCTGATAACAAAGGTACATGTAAAGTATTGTAACGGTCTGTACATAAATACTGACCATAGTCTGTAACAAATGTGTAGGTAAAGTATTGTAAAGGTGGGCGACAGATGCTAAACTAGAAAAGAAATCTTTGAGTCCCAAAGTGGGTCTGACTGAACCCCAAAAATATTTGTTCTCATATCACAGTGATAACAAAGGCACCCCAAAACACTCGTTCCTGTCACAAGGTGATAACAAAGGTACCCCAAGAAGTTGCGTGACAAGAACATGGTGATGGTATGTGACACCAAGGAAAAGTGTGCTACCGTCATCGTGCTCTGATGAGCAAACAGAGCTAGATGCCAAGGTGCTCATGAATATTAGACGGGATAAAGCCGCTAGCCGGTGGTTTTAATCCTTTGTCTGCAGCTAGCACGACCGGTGAAGCGGTTACTCCGTCCGTGGGTACCGTGACGCCGGGTGTGTCCGTTGCGGTTGAAAGAAGTGGATTGGGTAGAGCAAGCACCTTAAAACATAAACATGCTCACCCAGTGACCCAGCGACGATGGAACAGAGAAAGAAACCAGCAAGTATTGTGGGAAGCTCGGCGAGGTCTGAAAGGACTGCAAGCGAGAGAGGCCCCTCTCTATCCCAGCAACATCTGGGGCCAGATGTTGTGATGGGATGTTTCATATAGATCGCAGCTGGCCTCGGCTACAGTTACGGCTTCTTCCACGTCTTCTACTAAGCACACGCGACCACACCCTAGCTACTCGCCTTCGGATATCCAGCCTGCATCGCCAAGAAGGGACCACTCGACGTCTGCGAAGTCGGACCATCCGGTATCCAGGGAGCCCAGGCCTCGTTCATCGGGACATTCGGAGAAAAGACACACCGTCCCAGGAGCAGCAAGCGGTGAAGAAACGGAAGACCGCTGCTCCTCAGGCCTCCGTCATGGACTTGCTGTCGCAGGTTGCGCAGCTGATCGCAGCATCCCAGCAAGTGCAAGAGCAGCCTCCTGCAGTCTCAGAACCTGAGCTGTCGGACGGTGCTGGGTTGGTCCAGTCATCTGTTCATTCAGACACAAGGGACCAAGATTCACAACTGATTCTCTCGGATGGTGAAAGGGATTTGGAAGAAGATTACCCTTCCGATTCGGAACAACACATGGTTGCGATGGATTTCATCCATCCATACTACCCTGAATTTGTTCTGGCGAATCCGAATGCTGCGACGAAAAGGAAGAACTGAAGGAGGAGGTTCTTTCTTTTCCGGTTCAGTCTAGGCAGGTGTCGCAGGCCTTCGGCCATTTAGATGACGCTGTATTTAATCTCTCCAGTCTGAAGAAGAAAGGCGGTTTCTTATCATCATCTTCCATAAACATACTGTTTCTTGGACCACGTTCATTTAAAACGGTCGGGGAAGACGTTCAGAGAGTTCCACTGCGTTTGGATGAGCAGGCCGAGGATCTAGAGGTATCCTTACCTGGATCATTCACAATTTGCTCAGACACAATTGAGACAGCAATTTCTTCAAATAGAGCGAATTTGGACACTATGTCTTACGCAGATCGCCTTACTAGAGCTATGGCGCAACGTCTCAACGGAAAGGAATTTGAGGATGTTCGTACCTTTTTGAGTTCTTTCCAGGGCAATTATGTATACCACATATAACTCCGCATTAACAGTGGCTAATTTGGATTCAATCAGATGTGATGGTGCCCTTGCATCGTTATCTTTGTTAGATGACAAGGTGAAAAACTCTCTCCGAGTCCCTCTGCTCTCCGGACATACTATTTTCGATGACAAGCTTTCATTGGTCTATGACCAGGCTACTAAGAAAGCGTCTAATGGTCTGCTTCTAAAGTTGGCATCTCATCAACCTGTTGCAGCAGAAAAGAGTAAAGGAGGACGTCCCAGACAGAAATCGTCAAAAGGGGACTCCTGACGAGGGAGTAGGAAACCCTCTAATAATAACTCTGGTGGTCATCGGTATAGCAACTAGGGAAAGGGGCGTAGGTCTGATCGAGAGTATCGGTCAGACTCCCCTAAGCTGACGGGTCGAGGCTCTTCACAAGGAGAATGTGGTTTCTCCTGCCATCAGCCTTGCAGATCGTACAGGTGATGGTCAGGACCTCTATTGCTTGCCAGTTGGTGGAAGGTTATCAAGCTTTGTGAAAAACTGGATAACAATTACAGAAGACCAGTGGGTGAGAAGTGTAGTCTCGGACGACCAACGGCTAACATTCTGAGTGAAACCACCACTAACAAGATGTCCGCATTTGACAAATCTTCCGTCAAATCCTTGCAAAAGATAGTCTCTCCTATCGGAGGTACAGGCTCTCTTATCAAAGGAAGTAATAGAGGTTGTCGAGAATCAAAATTCTCAAGGTTTCTACAGTCACTTGTTCCTCGTACCAAAGCTAGACGGCTCGTTCCGACCAGTAATAGACTTGAGCTGGATAAACAAGCTTATCGTGCCTCCGAAATTCTGTATGGAGACCATTCGGTTGGTAAGGGCGAGCATTCGAGTGAATGACTATGCGGCAAGCATAGATCTAAAGGATGCGTACTTTCATGTCCTGGTATATCCGACATTCAGAAAGTACCTGCGGTTCGCCGTACAAAAGAAAGTTATCAGTTCCGAGCGATGTGCTTCGGTCTGAACCTGGCTCCCTGGACATTGACTCGATTAATGAACTCGGTAATGTCTCACTTCTGAGCTCATTCGTCTGCGATAACATCGGCTTACTTGTATGACACTCTTCAGAGATACGGCAACAGAATTATTCTTCAGATCGATGTTCAGAGTCTGCTTCCATTACTCAGACATCTCGGGTTTCATCATAAACGAGAAAAAGTCGGATCTAGCTCTGTCATAGTTGTTCATTCACTTGGGAATGAGCTTCAAGACTCAAAACAATCTGGTTCTTCTGCCGTTACCAAAAGCGAAACTAGTCAGTTGTTATTCTCGCTTTTGTCTACACTCAGACACAATAACAGTGAATGAATTCATGCGACTGTTGGGTCTGTGCGGAGCGACTGCAGACCTTATTCCAATGGGGTCGATCTGCACATGCGTCCCCTCCTGATATTCTTTACTCAGACGTGGAGTGTGAAGACGCATTCGCTCGAGTCCAGTATTGTTTTAACGGCCCTGGTAAAACAAAAGGTTCAGATTTAGGCAGATATTCAGTGGTTAACTCCGGGAGTTTCGCTGCAACTGCCGGATCCGGCTTTCACGATTATGATGGATGCGAGTCAAATGGGTTGGGGCGTGACTCTGAACCCTGCAGACTTGAAGTGTCAGGGTCTTTGGGACCCTTGGTTCCTAGAGAAGCACATAAACATCAAAGAGATGATGTCATAATAGTTTCCACTACAACACTGAATTCACATTCTTGCGGACGCTCATGTTCAGATATTGTTGGACAACTTGACAGTTGTAGCGTATATCACGAACCAGGGCAGCACTCATTCGATTCCGTTATGCGAACTAACGGAGAAGATTCTTCTATATGTCACATGTCAAACGGGCATTAATATACAATTCTCGGACACTTTTAAATGAGTATAAAGAGTCTCATTCTCTGGACTGTCTTTATATATTGGCTTCCCTTCACCAAATTAGCAGAATGGGTTATTTTAGCATTAAGTCGAGAATTATATATTGTGTAATACTCAATTACATTGTTGGTGTTACGTCTTTTCGTTTCTTGTATAATTCCATTCTCTCCTATTCTCCTGTTGGAGATATCCTTTGTGAAGTGATTGAGTAATTGGATTTTCCTTTATGTCCTACTGCCCTCCATCCTTTTTACGATTCAGCTAGTCTGGGCCATTGGTTGTTGTGTAAAAATATTATAAATTCAAAGTAATTTGTATATTTTTTATACTTACCAATGGCCCAGATGAGTATGACCTCCCATGAGTGGGCACTCATACCTCTCTGCTGTTTACAACATTTAACAGGCAATTAGAGAAAGAATGATGATTGGCGCCCATTTCGGTGTCTTCCTGGATACTGCGCATGCGCAGATCACAAAAGTATAGTGGACCAGATAGAACATTGAATTTTCGGTTTTGCATGCAAATTTTGGGGATTGGGGGGCAAAACTTGTGTTTGGCTCTGGATTAATTTTTGAGTTAGCACCAGCTAGTCTGGGCCATTGGTAAGTATAAAAAATATACAAATTACTTTGAATTGATTATTTTTGCACCTTGCATAGTGATGGTTGACAGAAATAAACTTTGCGCTAATAAATGATCTTGCAATGTGCATTTTGTCAAATATTAACACATTGACAACCCTAGCTGTAACGAACGGTGCACCAAAGTAAAACTAGAGTTGTTGGACAAGGCTCCAAATCTCACTGACAGAACAAGGCAGATACCACCAGTGGTGGAGCCATGGTTTGAAATCCTGGGGGACCATACTGGTGAAGAATTTTTTTTTTTTAGGGTGGGGGGGGGGGGGGGAATTGCAGGATTAAGGGCACTGTACTTGTACTGTGGGCAGGAAATCAAAAAGAATCTTTTCAAATTTGGGGATGAAAGGAGCAAGTGGGATTTGGGAAGACTGGGCTACCTAGATACCCCATGGCTCCACCGCTGTAGCCCACTACAGTAGCTGACCACAATATGTCCATTAGCTGAGAAGAGTGGTGAGCACTGAGTAGCCTGGGTAACTTTTATGTTCACATTACCCTCTAAAATGTGGATTTATACAAGATATTCTGAAAAACCAAACTGAAAACTGAGGTTTTTGTACAAAACCAAAACCGAACCGAAACGCAAATTTCAAAACCGCTCAGCCCTAAAGTATGAATCAACAAGATGGTCAAGTAATTTTTAGCTATTCAGGTTTCCACTTTATTAAAACAAGGATGGAGCTCCTTATTTATAGGCTCACAAGCATCGACTTTAACTGCATTTGAAATAATTTGACCTCAACGTAAAGTTGTAAAATAATCTTTAGGATTGAACAGACAACATAGAAATTGTTTTTGCAAAACATCATGCAAGGTTCGAGGGACATAGATGTCACCCATAAATGACTCGACGAGAAAACAGTCTACTGAAATATCGGTAGTAATTAAACAAATGCTCCGGAAGCCGACGGAATAACATGCTGCTTTACAACCCGAAAAGTTACCGATTCTGATGTTGTGTTTGATGGTTCTGAACCAACCTCAAAATTGAGGGGGTCCAAAGAACCTCGAATCACCAGTTCACTATTGACAGTTTTAACTGATTGTGGAGATGATGGAGTTACAGAAGATCATTAATTTTCTGTTTTACAGTTATTGGAAAACTTTTTACCAGGTGTAGAGAGAAGACTGTCAGATTTGTAATTAAAATTTTCATAGCTCACACTAATGTACTCTTGATTTATACAGAGTCCAGCACCTGACAAATCCAGCACGACTCCATGTTTCTTGAAGTCGTACCCCAATAACATTTGATCCATTTTTGGACATACAAAAAAATATTCTTGTAAAGTTTGATTTCCCAATTGTAAATCCACAGGTCTCACTTAAAGCCCCGGCATTCTTGAATCTTTTGCGGTCAGTTGAAGTTCTACTTTCTTCCTAATTGAAGGTTTATTTTCCAATTTATCAAAACATTTCAGCAGATATTATGGTGACCTCGGCCACGGAATCCACAATAGCTTCTACCCCAACACTATTCAAGCATACAGACACAGTTATGAGGGCCCTGTGAATCTTACACACTTTCAATTGGTCATCTGAATCTATTGCATTAACATGTTCTGAACTATCTGGGGAATAATTTTTAATCTGTTTCAGCAGAAGAACAAGAGTGTTGTCATTATTCGTACTGTAACAATCCAGCCCTCTAAGCTCGCCTCAACTGATCACACACTTTTTGGGCCAACCGTTGACTCGGAGGATCAACCCAGGAAAACCCGAACACTGAAATTCCTTATAACCTTAGTTACCCCAAAGTTCATATACTTATGATCACCAGTAATAATAATATAACAAATTGGTAGAGTGCTTGGTTCAATTACTGATAACCAATGACTTCAGTGTTGGTAGCAAAATGCAAGTTCAATATACAGGTAATTGGGTCACCAATAGTGTTGGGCCACTGTGTCACCTGGTGGTTATTACCTACAATATATAAATTAGCTGGAGTATAAAGTCAGTTTCTTCTTTCTGTTAAATGCTGTTATTCTGGAGTAACTGGAGCGTATGTTTTGGTTTCTTCTTTCCATTAAAAACTGTTATTCTTGAGTAGTTGGAGTGTGTATGTTAGTTTCTTCTTTCTGTTAGATATTGTTATTCTTGAGTAGTTGGAGTGCATATGTTAGTTTCTTCTTTCTGTTAAATACTGTTATTCTTGATCTCTGTAAATGTGGGCCATCAGTAGTTAATACCCGATTATAGTACCCCTTCAATATTTAGGCCATTCCCTATGGGCTACATAAAATGTGAGCAAGAGATGGGTGAACAGGCATGAGTTTGAAAGAGACAAGAAAGTGCCGACAAAAAGTTAGTCGATGTGAAAATACCCCAAACAAAATAAGCCATGCTCTAGGAGCTCAGTTAGGGTAAATGCACATACATAAAGTTTGTATCAGCACTACAGGAACGTCTGTATCAACTACACTGTGCACCGTGTAGAACAGCTAACAAGGTATACATGAAAAACTCTGAAGAGGAAGTACAAAGAACACAGGTCATTTATTGATAAAAAGGCGTTGGTAACTTGGTTGGCTTTTTTTCAGTGGAAATAAAATAATGTTGTGAGAGGTGTTGTTCCAAAAATTATTTCTGTACTAGTACTAGTAGTAATTCACTCGAGTGGTTGGTAATGTTATAAAGTGTTGGACTTGAAGCTATATTATTTTTATCTTATTAAGATAAATAAATACTGTGTTCGTCGTAAACGACGTCCAACATTAGTGTACAGCCTCCCAGTATCCCTCAAACTCGGCAGGACTGTGCCTGAACAGCGGTACAGGTAAAACTACTATGAGCATTTGTTGCGTAACCAATGTAAACAAATCGTAGTAAAATTCGTAGTAAAAGTGTGAAACCGAAAGTGGGAACTTTTGGCTAAGAGTGAGCCGTATAAATCCCAAAAGACTGTTTATAGAGTTTCAACAGTTATATATATGGAAGGCTCGTATTGATGTATGTATTTTCAATCCATATTTCTTTTGTATGTACCTTTTTAATCTAAATTATGAAGGCTTTAATTGTCGGTTTAATGCTTGTTCAAATCTGTCGTATGCTGATTTTCGCTGGTAAGGCTTTGTTGTGTTGCTGGTAAATAACGTGAATAAGACCTCAGCAAATGAGCATCTCTCTTTTTATACACCTGACCTCCGGAAAGTACCTCCGACTCCAGTTCAGCCAATGAGCTTCTGGATGTCGCTCGGATGTACCTTCACCTTCCGAAAGGGCCAATGAAAAAGTGGATGTATTGGACGTATTGAAACTACTTCCAATTTCGGAGGTCAGAGTGTGGGAAAATAACCATGACTACTGAGAAACGTTGCTAAATTTAGTATGAGTCCCATACTACCTTGCGTAGTAATGGTTGACAGAAATAAACTTTGCGCCAATAAATGATCTTGCAGTGTGCATTTTGTCAAATATTAACACATTGACAACCCTTAAGCCGTAACGAATGGTGCACCAAAGGTAAAACTAGAGTTGTTGAAACTTAGGCGATTTACTCTTAATTAACGTTTAATATAAATAAAAGAGGTAAAATCCTACAAACGTTTATTGCATCGAAATGCTGAAAAATACCGAAATGGAGAATGGCTTTGGGCAGGGGATTCGGCGCTTCACTAAATTACCAACTTTAATTATTGATTAAACTTACGTTAATTTTTCACTTATTTATTTAATTACCCTTTTATGAATAAATTACAGTCTTAACTTTTATTTTTATCTGACTACTGTTTATTATTTACTTTGATTAATAAGAATTAATTGCTAATTACTGAATTTTATAATTGATTGATTGAATTATTGGTGTTTAAGGTCACATACTTATGCACAATGGCTAATCGTGACCTTGACAGTTTTGCGGGTGGAGGAAGCCGGAGTACCCGGAGAGAACCACCAAGCAACGACGAGCAGCTGTCAGCTCTCCAATATCGTAACTCTGAACTCTGCACCGTAGCACAGGCAGGGTTAGATTGGTTGAAGACATGTGCACCATCGATGTGCAGTACGCCTCAGTACACAGGGTCATCGTGCCCCCATGTAGGCAATCGGGGTGAAGTGTCTTGCCCAAGGACACAACGTGGTTGCCGCAGGTGGGATTCAAACCAAGGACCTCTCGGCTTGCAGCCTGCACCTCTACCAACTGAGCCACCGCACCCCCACTGAATTTTATAAATAATATTTGATAATTTTCTTTTGTTTATTGGACTCCTATTTGAATAATTACTGTTTTACAAACTATATTTTGTGACTATTTGCAAATGATGCGAGACGTTACAACACCCGCCACATAAAAAAAATTGTACGTCCTCGAACAGGGACTATTATTTCTGAAAATTTTTAAAATTTCAAAATAATTAAATATTTAAAAAAAAAAAAAATTCCAAATTTGAGCTGTTTGTGAAAATATACCAAAAGATAAAAAAAAATAGAATACCAACCAGTTACCATTTACATCACACAGGACAAAAAAAAATAGAAAATCTGTCTTCTGGTTCTCATCACCATTTGTACTGTATCCTGTATATTATTTACATTCCATTAATTGAAGGTGTATTATATAATTTCTTATTCTTCTGCCATCGTAGATAAATTCATTGCACTAGTCTGTGCTGGGCCAACATTCTTGATGACAACTTCCCCATCTGCCTGTGTGCCCACTTCATATGTTGTCTTAACTGATGGGTCTTTCATCCAAAAATCATTTAGGGCATACGTAGTGCCATTTGGGAGACGAACTGTTTCTTTTTTCTTAACCATCAGGTAGCCATATGGTACAAAGCAGCGTTTATACGTATTAAAATGTTGTTGGCATGTTCTTTGTGTTGCTGCTATCAGTTGTAAGGCTTCCACGTTTAGACAAAATTGTAAACGTTTAAACGACTGTCTGTAAACGAAATGGAAACGTTTACACGTACTAACAGTAACAATGCAAGTAGTCAATATTTGATAGAAGTGTGTAATAATACACAGTAAGTTCATCATATCTTTGCGTACAGGGCATACAATTTATGTTATTGAGACAGCCGATTTACAGTTCATCCAAAAACGACGTAGACGAACGATCACAGCATGGGGATGCCGAAGGCAAAGTCGCTCTGCCTATGGGTGGAGGGGGGGGGGGGGGAGGGGTCTGGGGGATTCTCCCCAGGTAAATTTTGACATTTATCGGGGTCTCTGAGCTCATTCTGGTGGGTTCGGGGTGAAATTCCTTGTGTTTTTTCAAACAGTAATGTTGGAGCGAGTTGCCATGGCACACAATAGTGACAATACCGGACTTGAGAGTGGAATGCAATGTCGCAAAAATAAACAAAGTCTACAAACCATGCAGGGGAATCCTAATTTTCAAACACGCAAGTGCCAGTCTGTCTGTCAAACTCCATAAATCGATCCTAAGATCATCCCATGTGTGAATAATAAATTAATAATCCATGTCAGGTGAACGAAATCATCGAGAACAATTGTGTATCACTTTGGGAATATACATGTAAATCCGAATAAACTAAAACATCCCACACATGTTTCGAAGGAAACACCAAAGATAAGCACGTGCCATGCGGCTCACGTGACTGTGTCACATATGATATCACATGATTTGAAGATGATTTCGTTCGGTTACTGTGGCGGCGGCGCTAGTCGGAACCAGTACACAGTTTTTCTGAAGCATTACCAAAATATTGCATTGCAAAGTTGGAAATGTTTTTTCCGTGTACACGTTTACCAGAACTGTAAACGTTTAATGCCCATAAACGAAACGTTCACGTTTACACGTGTAAACGTGGAAGCCTTAATCAGTTGTGCTCTTGTGTCCCTCCATGTAGTGTGATGGGGCCCCTATCATGTAAAACCTGGGGTCCCCAGAGAGTTGCTGGTATGTTTTGTTTGATTCTGGTATTTGTTAACTTCCATCAGCTTTGATTTTGGTAGGTCCACAGGTTCATATGTATCTTCGGATGTATCTTCTTGTGTTGTAACTCCTGGTGTGTTATATATGGGTGTGGTTGGCTGTGTTGGGGCAAACATTTCCTGAATAATGGTGTCCAATTCTGTGGTTTGTGACTCTGGTAGTTGTTGTGCTGAAGGTTGTTGTTCTGAAGGCTGTTCTGGTACTGAAAGCTGTTCTGCTGTAGGTTGTTATGACTGTGTAGATTGTTGTTGTTGTTGTTGTTGTACTGATACTTCCTGAAGGTGTAATATTGGTATTGTGGATTGCTGCTCCTGTGTCTGTTGGTTGTGTTGTGTTGTTGACGCTGATGAATAACAGTCCAGATATGCTGGGAAGACTTGTATCGGGGCAATATCCTTCCACTGCGATACTGGTAAGCTGAGGTCAATTCCTTGGCCTTCAGATGTTGCATTTCTTGTTGTCTTATGTGTTTCTTGGGTTCTCTGTCTCTTTGGTGGTGGTGATGTTTTAGTAGTGTGTTTGCTATTAACCTTGCTAACCGTTGATTTCATGCGATTTTCTCTGTCTGGTGGTGTGTGCTTCTCGTGACTGTTTCTTCTATTGTCCTGTCTGTATGTGTCCTCCCTTCTGTGTTGTCGTGTATAGTTGATGTGTTTTCTCCCAATGTGTCTTTCCATGTTCACTCTCCTTGCTGCGCTGCACTTACATGAACAAAAAGGGCATTCAATTACTTCCCCGTGCTTTTCTCTTTCGTGCCTCCGTAGTTTCTCTCTTTCGTAAAAGAAGTCATCACAGTCCTTGCAATTATAAACTTTGTCCATCTGAAAGTACAGAAAGTGGGGGAGAATGCCATAAATTTCCATGTATAACAGCACTTATAGCTCCTAAAATAATACTTAAATAAGACAATAACCTGTAATACAAGCAATTGCCACCATCACTGAATATACACCACTTCATGCTTTACTGTTTTGAGATCTAGTGTTAGGCCGTGAAGCTGGATTAAACCATTTAGTAAATTTCCCATCATACTCCTTCAATCTGTTAACATGTACAATTTTAGGGTCCTCGCTGGGAGATTTCTTTATTTTGAATAGCAAGTCTGAAATCACTTCAATAATAATGTATGGTCCTTCCCAGCGAGATTCAAGTTTTAGGCTTCGGACTTTCTTCCGAATTGTGTTTTGTAGTAGGACAGCATCCCCAACAGTGTATGCTTTGCTTGTTGATTTTAGATCCTAATATGTTTTCTGCCTTTCACTAGCTTTCAGCATGTGGTTACAAGCTGTTTCATGAACCTTGGTCATTTTAGCTTGCAAATTCTCAACATAATCTGGAATATTCTCATGTTGAGAGTGAAAATGTTTCTTTGGGATCCCATACAAGAGGTCCACGGGCATCATGACTTCTCTGCCAAACATCATCATGCATGTTGTTTCACCAGTACTATCATGTACTGAAGAGCGGTAAGCAAACATTAACATGGGGAGGTATACATACAAGTCCCTCTGGCTTTTTGATATGACCTTGCTTAACATGTCTTCTAGTGTGCGGTTAAAATGTTCTACCAACCCATCACTAGCAGGGTGGTATGGTGTAGTTCTAGTTTTACGAATATTTAGCTTCTTACATAATTGTACAATCAGTTCCGATTCAAACTGTCTACCCTGGTCTGTATGGAGCTGCAATGGCAACCCGTATCTACAGATAAACTCATCTACAAGGACATTGGCAACTGTCCCAGCCTCCTGGTTTATCATTGGATATGCTTCAACCCATCGGGTAAAATAATCAGTAATGACCAAAATATATTTCTTCCCATTTTTAGTCTCGGGCAGTAGTCCCAAAATATCTACTGCCACCCTTTCAAGGGGTGCACCCACCAAATACTGCTTCATTGGCGCTTGTGATTTCTTCGAAGGATTCTTTCTACACTGACACACCTGACATTTCCTTACGTAGTTTCGTACTGCAGTTTTCATTCCCACCCAGTAGAAACGCCCCCGGACTCTTGCAGCAGTCCGTGAAATACCCAAGTGACCAGCCATCGGGTCACTATGCGATAACTTTAACATCCTGCACCCAAATTTTAGGCATGATATACCGCCAGGACTTTTCGTCAGTACCACAGTTTTGCCATTCACAAAACAAAATACCATTAACCAAAGAAATCCTTTCCCACACAGCCCAGTAAGCCTTAACATCTTTTGGGAAATGACTAATTTCTGCCCATTTTGGTCGAGCTCCACCAGTCTCCTTCCAGCCTAATACAATGGCCAAAATTTTATCATTCAATTGGGCATTTCTCAGATTCTCATCGGATTTCGCCTCGATCCAACTGATGGATTCAGCTGAATCTTCAATGTCGTTAGAGTCTAATAGCTCGTTATAATCATCATCGTCGGAATTACTAGTCTCTAAATTGTCTTTTCTTGATGCAGTTATGGAATGATCCATAGCTTGTACAAAATAGTCATCTGGTTTTATTATGTTTTGTGTTTCAGACACTTTGACTTCTTTCCTATTACAGTACTCGCAACCTTCTGTGCATGGCCTCCTAGACAGGCCATCTGCATTACCATGCCTTACACCTGGTCTGTGTTGGATAGTAAGATTATATGTCTCTAAAACCTCGAGCCATCTGGCTAACTGGCCTTCGGCATTTTTAAATTGCCTTATCCAGTTCAAGGCACTATGATCAGTCCTTACAAGAAAATTGACTCCATATAAATAGTGGTGAAAGTGCTTAATGGCACTGACTACTGCTAATAACTCTTGGCAGGTTATGCAGTATTTCCGTTCTGCTTTTGTTAAAGTCTTGTTGTAGTATGCAACAACATGTTCATTATCATCATGAAGTTGAGACAATAAAGCCCCAATGCCATGACCACTGGCATCTGCGTCAAGAATAAAAGTCTTTGTAAGATCTGGATAAGCACGCACTGAAGAAGTTGATAATAATTTCTTCCCCTTATCAAAGGCTTCTTGGCATTCTTCTGTCCAAACTAACGGGACATCCTTCTCTGTAAGCCTATGTAAAGGGCTTGCTATTTTAGCAAAATCCTTGATAAACCTCCTGTAATAGGAGCAAGTTCCAAGAAAGCTCCTTATTTCCGTGACATTTTTAGGTATAGGCCATGTTTTGATTGTCGCTGTCTTTTCTGGAGCTGCTTCTATGCCCCTCTCTGAGACAACATGAGGAAGAAATTCTACTTGTGACTTAAAAAGATGACATTTCTTGGGGGATATTTTCAGTCCAGCCTCTCCTATTCATTTTAATACTTCATCCAATCTCTCAAGGTGTGCATCAAAGGTGCTTGAGAAAATCACTATGTCGTCAATATAAAGTAGGCCGGTTTGCTACTGTAAGCCCTTTAAGATATATTCTAACAATCTCTCAGAAGTTGCGCAGGCATTGCACAAACCATAAGCCATAGATTTAAATTCATACAACCCATTAGTTGTAATGAAAGCAGTCTTTTCCTGGTCTTTGGGCTTTACTTGGACTTGCCGGTACCCACTCTGTAGGTCCACTGTTGAAAATATTTTTGAACCTCGTAAAGCATCAAGTGAGTCTAGAGTTCTTGGTAATGGATAGGAGTCTTTAATTGTGACAGTATTTAGTTTACGATAATCGATACAAAATCGTATTGTTCCATCCTTCTTTCGAACAATCACTATGGGTGAAGACCACGGTGATTTCGAAGGTACTATCACGCCGTTTCCAACATACGTTGAATTTCATTCTCCACTTCTTTGATCTGGGACAAGGGAACTCATCTTGGAGCTTGTTTAATAGGCTTTGTACTACCTGTATCAATATTGTGATACACTATATTTGTTTTTCCAAGATCATCCCTGCTTCTAGCAAAAGCATAAGTATGCTTGTGTAAAAGTGACTGTATAGACTCCTTCTATTCAGCACTAATAGAGTCATCAAGTGCATTTAACCCTTTACCCAACTTAACGGACAAAACCGGCCAGCGCTATTCTCAAAAATCGTCAATTAATTTTCATTATTTTTTCATTTTTTGTCTCAAAAACATAGGTTATGACCCCTCGTTGGAACGAGCTCGTCGAGCTCGTTCCAACAAGGGGTCATAACCTATGTTTTTGAGACAAAAAATGAAAAAAATTAGTTATTCAAGAATTTTTTTTGCAAGTGTCGTCTGCTTTTCATGTTAGGTAAAGGGTTAAAATAATATCTAAATGTGCAAAAGATCCATCTTCTCCCTGCGCATTAGCCTCAGTGGCCTCACTACTTGCTGTGTTCACCATCTTAATTGGGACTTCTAGATTATGTACCCAAAGGGGCACAACTTCACATTCAGCAGCGACAGTATCTTTATACAGCATCTTTGCGTCATCAGTAACATTTATTACTCGCAAAGGTATGTTTGTACCACTGGGATCAATTAGGCAGTTGGCTACTAACAATCCCTTTTTCTGTAGAGCTTCTCTGCCCTTTTCTTTGAGTGCAGTTTTATAATAAGGCAACTCCCCATTCATGGTGCAGGGTATCACCATTTCACAAGATGGTGGTATAGTCATGTTTTCTGATGTAGCGATTCTGTGTACTGACCGTCGTTGACTCTCCAAGTGACATTTAATTTCAATGTTATCCATAATTAATTTCCCTTCCTTTATATGTATAGTGCAATTATTTTTCTGGAGGCAATCATACCCCAAAATTGCTGGAGCATCAATATCTGCTACAATCATATAACACTGTCTGATGTTGTTGTGAATATAAAGAGGAAAGGTAGCTGCACCCTCAGGTGTGACTAATTCACCGTCAGCCATGCGAAGATGCCCACATGCTTGGTCCAAGTGTGGTCTGTCATGTAATTTCTCATAAATCTTCCTGTGTAGCACTGATACGGTTGCCCCCGAGCCAAGTTAAGTGCTTCATCAATATTTTCAGCACTGCTTTGACAAACTGCCCACTCCATATCTTTGTCATGAAGTGCATCACGAAAGCATTTGTAAGCAATACAATTCCCTGGATCCATATTTGGGCTCTCTGTGGGAGCCCAACTGTTCAAATTAGTGCAATATGAGGAATATTCTTTAAAAATCTTCTTCTTCAGATCCACCAATCTGTATCTTTTGATGTTTGGTATGCAGCATCCTTAGGGGGGTGAGATTCAAGATTGTCCAATCCAAGTCCCTGGGTTCATATTTTGGCTCCCTGTGGGAGCCCGAATTATAACGTAGTTCAGTATGAGGAATATTCTTCAAAAATCTTCTTCTTCACATCCACCAGTCAAAATCTTTTGATATTTGGTATACAGTATCCTTAGGGAGGTGAGATATAAGTTTGTTAAAGCCAAGTCCCAGGGTTCATATTTGGGCTTCCTGTAGGAGCCCGATTTGTACCAAAATTTCTATTTTCCAAACTGAGAGGCCAATTTGAACCAAATTTGATATGAGGGCTTATTGGGTCATAAGTACCTAATTTATGCCAAAAACATTTTTCCTGTCACCCCATTTGAACTGCAGGAGCTAAAATAGAAAACATTTAAAACGCCCATATTTCTAAAACTACATGGCACTAAGAATTTTTATTTTGTTGGAAGCTTCCTCAGGAACAGCAGAAAGGAATGGTCAAAAAAAAAAAATTGCCATCGGTTTTATCAAAGGGTATTTTTCTGGGACTTTGAAAAAATGGTGAGTCATCATTTTTTAACACTGTGAGTAATGGGGAAAACATTAAAAAATCTTCTCCCATACCACTGCTCCAAAGGCTTTCATATTTTGCATAAAACATCTTTGGAAGATTCATTCATACGTTTGTTGAAGTCAAATCAGTGGGTCCATATTTGGAGCCCAAATGTTCAGATTAGTGCAATATGAGGAATATTCTTCAAAAACCATCTTCTTCTGATTCACCAATCAGAATCTTTTGATATTTGGTATGCAGCATCCATGGGGGAGGGGGGGGGGGGGCATGTTAGGTTCAGGTTTGTTCAAATCCATTCCTCAGTGTTTTTCCATAAAATTTGCATTTCATGATTTCATTCCTTCGTAGTGTTGATGAACCATGTCTAACTGAATGTGTCCTCCAAATACTTCTTTGAACCACTTTGGCAGGTGAGTGATTAAGGCCACTTGGGGCCTCTTGTTTTGGTTCACTTCCATCAGATAGAATACCGAACGCTGTATTAGAGCAAAAGAGCACTGCAATTTTCTCACTTATAGCATCAGCAAGATAATGTGTAAATTCCCTTGCTACCCTTCCATCAACTTTTCCATCTATCAACTTAACACCGGACTTTATGCAATTGACAAGAACATGGAATTTGTTGTATGGTAACTGTTCAGTCACTAAGTTATAAGCAGTGTTAAATAATTTTCTGTATATTTCTTTCGTGAATTTATCAACAAATGACGAAATTGTAGGCTCACTGTGTACTGGTGCAGTTAATTTTGTGTCTCGATCGTGATCACTAACATCCACGATGTCTCCGATGATGGAGCTATCCTCAACAGCCTTCTTATGTCCAACAGTCTCCAAGTGCCGTAACAGATGATGTTTAGAAATGTTATCGGTGACACCATTTATAAATTGTACCGACGTATCGGACAACATTCTCGCAGGCTTGTTGTGTTAGACGGCAGCTTAGTGCTTTACACACAGTTTTCAAAATACTTTCCCGCAGGCTTGTTGCGTCGCACGGCCGCTTTGTACTTCACACACAGTCTACAAAATACTTTTGATATAAAACACTTCC
The DNA here is from genome assembly GCA_031216915.1 of Pictodentalium vernedei. Taxonomy (NCBI): domain Eukaryota; kingdom Metazoa; phylum Mollusca; class Scaphopoda; order Dentaliida; family Dentaliidae; genus Pictodentalium; species Pictodentalium vernedei. Next base: position 156,610,721 of record CM062294.1, read on the forward strand.
CGGTTTCAATGTCTGTTTTAGTTTCGATGGTAGACCGACTTTTGAATGGGAAGCAATTGAATGTTTCTAATAAAATTGTCTTGTTGGAAGTAAGTTTAGACATCGTCAATATTTATTTCACAACCGTAAATTCCGCCACTCAACTTTCTCTGAAAAACGCTCTGTTTACAATTCCGGTGTGCTCAGCAGAAACGGTGGTACTAAAAGATGATCGTAGAAGAGTGTAAACGTTCAAAGAAAAAGTTAATCCATGAGCAAACATGTACGGTCGTCTAACTCGTCTTCTAGTACATTTTTCGTTATAGAATGGAATAAACATACTTCCATTCATAAAGCTCTTTTACACGTAGGTTTATGAGGTCAGTATCAACCCATCATGCATTTATTTTCCCCACAACCCCCCTGCTTTTTCTATGGTTATCTACGGTCATCTACGGTCATCTTTTAGCAATCACTGACGGAAGTACATTATTCTCATTGATGGAAGTTATTTTGTTTACGAAATCACTCGTCGTTTGACTCGCTGAGAGTGATAAAATCAATAGATTGATGAAGGGGACGATTGATTGGCCTCGTCAGATTATTTTTGCGGCATATTACCAGGCCGGGGCTGATCGGCCTGATCAAAATGCAAGCCCTGAGATTAGGATGTGATTGTTCCAATGAGGGTCAAATGCCATGGTTTGGACACAAAAGAAAAAATATAATTTTAATATCGGGTTAGGGCCCATCCCACCCATGGCTAAGCCACTGGTCCAGCCGATAACATTTTGCACAGAAGCTGTTTTTCTGCAATCTGTTTTAACACCTACAGTTGATAGTAGCGTAATTGATATTGGGTAACAATGTAACAGAGAGCACAAAAACTGATAAACATTAATTATGAGTTCAATAAATTATAAATTAAAAATCTTTTCTGTTCAGCCCAAACGATAAAAAAACCCTTAAAAACATCTCCCTTGTACACTTTTTGGATTATGACATCATAATAGGGTACCCAGTGGGTATTTTTTGTGGTACCCGACGGGTATATTTGATAGTACCCTGTGGGCATATTTAGTAGTACCCAGCAGGTATTTTTTGTGGTGCCCGGTGGGTATATTAGTGTACCCGGCGGGTATATTTAGTATTACCCAAGGGTATTTTTTTGTGGTACCCAGCAGGTATATAAGTATACCCGGCTGGTATCTTTTGGGGTACCCGGTGGATAAATTCATGGTTGGCGGCGGGTATATTATGTGGTAACCTGCGGGTAAATTTGATATATGTGGCGAATGGTTTTATTCCATTTCGGTGGGCGCATAAGTATGGAGAGGACGAGTATTATGTGTACCCTTCGAGTGTGCCTTTATTGTTGTTTGTAAGGTGACAAACAGGAGACAAGTGTAAAGGTTCCGTGTTGATGATGAAAATTCATAAATAGAAGAAGAAAATTGCATGAACACCACTTTATTGCCATAATTGGTTGATTCTTTTGGCTGCAAAATCTAGGACTTTTTGGGTGTTGTATAGGTTCGCAGTCCTGGATATGGGAGTGTTGCCTTGATGGCTCCATAGTCTGGGGTGCACCGTTTCACTATCTGTGTTGATGATGAAATTGTCTGAAGAGTTGGCAGAATGCGATGAGACAGGTTGGATCACCATCGTGATGAGTTCATCCACAACAGTGCCAATGTTGGAGCTGTGGGCCGTTTCGCTAGGTCCAGATTCTATTGGGTAATTGACTGTCTCAGGCCTGAAGGAAGTCTCGTGACTTAAAGAAACTTGTGCATCATACTCTGTGTTCTTTGGTCTTTAGTTTCATGTTGGTAGCTTGCCGATTTCTGCTTTGGTATTCTCCTCTTTGGAAGTAATCTGTTCTGGTGTTGGCTTACCATATGTTTAGTTAAATATTCCGGCATTTGAACGTAGTGTTACATGTATTGCACTGGAGGAAGCCTCCTTGGCAATGTACAATTCTAACGTGGCGATAAAGTCCAGATTTATAAGCAAATGTTGCCCTGCAAATTATACAATCAACTGCCATGTTTGGTTCAATACTCCGCTACGTTCCTCTATAAGACGTGTTGTGGAGTAGCAATTATGATGTTATGTTTACATGACGTCGTCTTATTGTTATTATACGGTATGGAATTTAGGCAGAAGATAGAAAAGTGTAAAAAATTGGTACAATAAATGATAAATTAAAAATCTTTTCTGTTCAGCCCAAATGGTAGCAATGTTCGTAGGCGGTATATCCAATTTATTTCAGTTTGTTTTTCTGTGTCCTGTTGCTGGTGCTGAGTCGGGTTCTGAATTTAAAATCTGTATAATTCGGAAGTGCAGATCATTGATGTTGTGATCAGATTGCGAGAAATGTAATGCTCTTGTGGTATCAATTCTAGCTTTAACCGGCTCAGTAGTTCTTTGAGGACACATATATTTAACTTGAAATTCTTTGGGTGCTAGTTGATGTTCGTGGCACTCTGTATAGTATTGTATGGACAATTGCGTTCTCAGTTCTTCAACTCTATTGTTCCTAATCTGTTTGTACAGGAGTATGTTCTCTGATCTTATATTCACTGCTCTCTTCTTATTGTGAAGCACATAGTTCGTCTCCCCCATTGTTCGTTGACGTTTTGGGGGGGGGGGGGGGGGGACTACTGGAGGATCGATCATCGATGTGTTCGACTCGTAACTATTCAGACTGAGTAGAGAAGAACTGCCCATGGACATGCTATCCATGTTAGTTGCTTCTTCTGTCAACGTGTGATGAGGTTAGGTAAATACTTATGTATATAAAATCCAAGAGGTGACACACACGCTCCCCTAATGTTGAATGATTGGTGAATGAATTTATTATGCCTGACCGGTTTCGTCTTTTTGAGACTCATCAGAGGCAACAAACCTTAAAAACATCTCCCTTATATACTTTTTTGATTATGACGTCATAATCGGGTACCCGGCCAGACCCGGTGGGTATTTTTTGTGGTACCCGACGGGTTTTCATTTCGGCAGGCAGACAAGTATGGAGAGGGCAAGTATTATGTGTACCCATTGAGTGTGCTTATTATTGTTGTTTGTAATGTGACAAACAGGAGACAAGTGTAAGGGTTCTGTGCTGATGATAAAAATTCATAAATAGAAGAAGAAATTTGCACTTTATTGCTGTAATTGGTTGATTCTTTTAGCTGCAAAATCTAGGACATTTTGGGTGTTGTATAGGTTCGCAGTCCCAGCTATGGGAGTGCTGCCTTGATGGCTCCATAGTCTGGGGTGCACCGTTTCACTATCTGTGTTTATGATGAAATTGTCTGAAGAGTTGGCAGAATGCAATGAGACAGGTTGGGTCACCGTTGTGATGAGTTCGTCCACAGCGGTGCCAATGTTGGAGCTGTGGGCCATTTCGCCTGGTCCAGATTCTATCGGGTATTTGACTGTCTTGGACCTGAAGCAAGTCTCGTGACTTGGAAGAAACTTGTGCATCATACTCTGTGTTCTTTGGTCTTTAGTTTCATATTGGTAGCATGCCGATTTCTGCTTTGTTATTCTCCTCTTTCCATATGTTTAGTTAAATATTCCTGGAATTTGAATGTAGTATTACATGTATTGCACTGGAGGAACTTGCCGGGTACTACTAAATATACCCGCTGGGTACATTTATATACCCGCCGGGTACCACAAAAAATACCTGCCGGGTACTACTAAATATACCTGCAGGGTACTACCAAATATACCCATCAGGTACCACAAAAAAATACCCGTTGGGTACCCTATTATGACGTCATAATCAAAAAAGTATATTAGGGAGATGTTTTTAAGGTTTGTTACCACCCTCTGATGAGTCTCAAAAAGACGAAACCGGTCACGCATAATAAATTCATTCACCAATCATTCAACATTAGGGGATCGTGTTTGTCACCTCTTTGATTTTATATACAATATTAATTATGAGTTCATTACTGTAACAACAAACAATTAAAAGAATAACAAGGTGGTCAAGTCATAAAACTGGTCACAAACTAACATTATTTCTATCATCATTTTACAATAGCCCATGGTCCACGAGCTGATCAGTAATCTTTTTTGAAAATAGTTGTTGGCTGGAAAATCTTCACCACCATGATTTAGCCTTTTATAAAATCTACACAGCATTAATACAGCAATTAAACAGCAGTTCTTTTTATACGACCCACTTGAAAAGTGGGTGGTATATAGTGTTCACTATGTCCGTCCGTCCATCTGTCCATCCATCCGTCCTTTACTCTTTAGGAGGTACACATCTTCTATCCGCAACTCCTAAACAAGTGAACGGATTTCGTTGAAACTCTCAGACATTCTTTTACATACATTGAAGATGTGCACCTCCTATTTTCTTTTCAGATATTTTCATTTTTACAGTTTCCCATATTGAAAAATGAACTTTTGTCAAATTCAATTGACATTCTGTACAGATCTGCTATCCGCAACTCCTCTTAAACCAAAAACTCCTCTTAAACCATTGAACAGATTTCATTGAAACTTTCAGACATTCTTTTACATACATTGCAGATGTGCATCTCCTATTTTCTTTTCAGATATTTTCATATTTACAGTTCCCCATATTCAAAAATGCTCTTTGTCAATTCAGGTTTTAGTATGGCAGGGTATAGATCTGCTCTCCGCTAAACCTCTTAAACCATTGAACAAACTCCATTGGAACTCTCAAACCTTTTACATACATTAAAGATGTGCCCCTCCTATTTTTCTTTCACATATTTTCATATTTCGATGTCTGTCCATCCATTACGCTTTAGGGATGTACACATCTGCTATCTGCAACTCCTCTTAAACTAGTGAACGGATTCCATTGGAACTCACAGACATTCTTTTATATACACTGAAGATGTGCACCTCCTATTTTTCTTTCAGATATTTTCATATTCCGACATACATCCATCCGTCCATCCGTCCGTTATGCTATAGGGGTGTTACGCTTTTTTTTTGGGGGGGGGGGGAGGGGGGTGGGGGTACACATCTGCTATCTGCAACTCCTCTTAAACCAGTGAACGGATTTCATTGAAACTCTCAGACATTCTTTTACATACATTGAAGATGTGCAACTCCTATTTTGTTTTCAGGTATTTTCTTTTTTACAGTTTCCCATATTGAAAAATGAACTTTGTCAAATTCAGTTGACATTCTGTACAGATCTGCTATCCGCAACTCCTCTTAAACCATTGAAGAGATTTCATTGAAACTTCAAGACATTCATTTACATACATTGAAGATGTGTACCTCCTATTTTCTTTTCAGATATTTTCATATTTACAGGTCCCCATGTTCGAAAATGGTCTTTGTCAATTCAGGTTTTAGTAGGGAGGGGAAAAGATCTGCTATCAGCTACTCCTCTTAAACCTCTGAACAAACTCTATTGGAACTCTCAGACATTCTTTTACATACATTGAAGATGTACACCACCTATTTTTCTTTCAGATATTTTCATATTCCGGCAAACATCTGTCCGTCCGCCCGTTACACTATAGGGGTGTTACACTTTTGGGGGGGAACACATCTGCTATCCACAACTCTTAAACCAGTTAACAGATTTCATTGAAACTCTCAGACATTCTTTTACATACATTGAAGATGTGCATCTCCTATTTTGTTTTCAGATATTTTCATTTTACTGTTTCCCATATTTAAAAATGTGCTTTGTCAATTCAAGCTTGGGGGGGTGGGAAGGGAGGGGGGTCCATCCGCCCATCCATCCGCCCGCCCATCCGCCCGCCCGCCGTCTGTTAACTTTTATTTGTGCATGTTATTACATGAAAACAATGCATCCAACAGATACTGTTTTTTATGGTTGATTAGTCATGACTAGAGGATGGTTCCTTTCGATAACCAGCATTCTGGCATGTCCAATATGGCCACCATGGCAACCATCTGGGAGTTTTGGTGACTTTTGATTCTCCACACAATAACTTGAAAACAATATATTCAACTATAATGGGCCGTAAGCCAGGAATGTACAATTATTTTTGAAGGAATTATTTACCTCTTGTTCAACTAAAAATTTCTTCACAAGTACAATTTCTTCATAGGTGGCCGTATATTGATCCACCGCCTGGTGGTGCACTTGTTTAGAGTCACTAATTGTAGAAACAATTTATACAACTCATTCGTGTTCTGTGTACAAATGTGAGAAAATTTTTCTTACTTTATTACCCTCATCAGTGTGACTTAAAATTATTTTTAGCCCTTGCAAGTGGACCAGTGAACGTTTCCCGACTACCAAAGACCACTACATGTTCATAAAAATTTGATGCACACTACCATTATTCAGAAGCCTCATGCCTCCAGCTCAATAGTCACATGAAGAAAAACTTGAAATAATAAAGAAACACAGAAATGGATGGAAACCAACTGCCATTTCTAGACCTATGGAGAATAAGGAAATAACTGTTCATAATGTGAGATATACAATTGACCAATATAGAAGGACCTGTTTAATGATGTTATGAGAAAGGATAAAAAGAGACAGGTGTTTGAGAACATTGAACCCCTGCAACGCGACCTCGACGAGCTTTAACAATCGTGTGCCAAATGGAGAATAAAGCTAAACGCCAGTAAAACCCAACAAATCACCTTTACTCGCAAGACAACTAAACGGGATTTTGACCTAAAACTTATGGATAACACCCTCCCAGAATGCAAAGAAGCGAAATTCCTGGGCATCACCATTGATCAAAAACTGTCCTTCAACAAACATACCGACGACATGGCGAAAAAAGCTACCAAACGCATTAACTTACTGAAAATGCTTAAGGGAACTTCATGGGTGTAGGGGGGGGGGGGGGGGCAACCAGTCCACCCTACCTATACAAAGCCTTTGTGCGCCCAGTACTCGAATGCGGTGCAATCATACTAACTGACCTCAACCAAACTAATATGGGAAAACTCCACAAGGTCCAAAATCACGTGCTTAGAGTTGCCCTCCGCACCCCATGGGACACACCCATCAAAACACTCCACGACAGGGCCGATATCCCCACCATTAAAGACTGCCTAGCCACCCTGGCCACGAAAAATCATGACCGGTTAGCCGACAGCAAACTAATCTCCGAACTTGGAGCCATTTGCGAAAGCCGACAAAAGCCCAAAAATTGCAATCAAAACTAAGACCGCTTGAATAAAACTAAGGAACGAGAAGGTGAACTAACAGGCAGAAAAACAGCTTAACTGTGGCCTTCTACCAGAAAGGGCTGCCTTCACCGACTCAAGTAAAATTACATCAGGATTAAATATTGTTAAAAAACTAAATAAATAAGGAACAAGAAGGTGAATAAACAGGCAGAAAAACAGCTTAACTGTGGCCTTCTACCAGAAAGGGCTGCCTTCACCAACTCAACTAAAATTAAATCATGATTGGATAATGTAGATCTCATTTCCAGCCGGGGAGGGGCTCGGCCCACACAGGACGCTCGAGATACCAGGCGAGAGCGCTTTGTGTGGGCCGGGCCTCCCCGGCTGAAGGTGGGATTTGCAGTGTTTAATCTTGATGCAAAATAAACTCAAACTAATCTAAATATGGTCGAAACCAGCGAAGGGCATAACAGAAACACCCTCGGGTGTGGTTTAGTGTCTAAACCTGTTACCCTCGCTACAAACTCACTATCACCCTAAGAAAGTGATCTGACAGTCAGATTAACAGCTTAACTGTGATCACAATTAAAACATAATGTGCTACTTTTATCTTTTTACTTCTACATATTCTAATGAAAACTAATTCTGCCTTCTTCTTTTAAGCAGGTACACAGAAGATGCTTCTTGACCAGCACCCCAATAACCGCTATGGACAGTCCAACCGTTACAGAAACGGTAACCCCCATGGTTCCTGTACATCCTCCACTCCATCCCTAAAAGTGGTCGACCACTTTAAGGGAGGCGAGTGTTGGTCCTGCGTCCCGCCTCTGCCCCTTTTTGTAAGCACATTGCGCATCTTTCTGTCCCAACCCATTAGGATTACAATGCAGGCCTGCCCCCGAACCAGGGAAGTTCGGGTCTTCTTCTTGGTGGTCCCCGAAAGGAGTCGTTGTTGTTTCCTTCAAAGACATCCTATCAAACAGAGACAGCCTGAGGCAGATTATACTTGCCAGTGATGGCCATCACTTAAAATCATCTCAGAAGTGGCAGACTATACTTGCCCGAAAATCTATATCGACTGCACCCTCGGGGAGAGGTAGTACCTTTGTGAGAGGACCCAACCTCCCACACTGGTCCTCACCCGAGGGTTCAACCGACATCAGTCAACGAGACAGCCACGCCGCAACAAGAGACAGCTGCCGAGTACCGGAACCTTTTCCTCCTTCAACACGCCTAGACATGTGACAGCCAATCATATACAGTTACCGAGGGTCGAAAGGGGCTTGTTCCCCATACTGTCCCTGCGCGCCTCGGCACGCGAAATCATTTCATTCAAGAACATTGATAAAAATCACATAGATTATATTAACCCTCTGCACACAGATGTCAAGATACTGAAATTTCAAGCCTCATTTTTAACTTTAATACCACTAGAAAATGAACCACTTCAATCTTGTTTGACAGAGCTCAATGAGCTCTGTCAAACAAGATTGAATTGGTTAAATTCCAAGCTGCATTATGGGAAAAATGTATGACTTGAAATCAGTGTGCAGAGGGTAAATAGTTTACTGACTGAAAACTCCACTTTGTCGTCCAGGGATATCATGAAGGAGTTATTGGAAAGGGAGTGAATGTATAAATATTGGCAATAAAAGCTGTTCATTGTGCTGGCTGGACCTCATCCAAACCAAGATATTGCCAATTAGTTACATTCTGGATAAAAATGGAGCACATATCTTTCAGTATATGGCTTTCTACCCCAGTCCAGCTCACTCTTTTTGAGTATACCTCCTCCGTAGTATGAAAAATTCACTCTTCTGTTGGCAGAATTAAAAAGCTGTGGGAAAAGTCTTTGAGTGATATTCTTTGCAAAATTCACCGGACATTTGAGTGTGTCTTTATCTTTTTATACGCCCGTTTGAAAAAACGGGACGTATTATGTTATGGTGTTGTCCGTCCGTCTGTCCATCTGTCCGTCCGTCCGTCCGTCTGTCCGTCCATCCGTCCGTCCGTCCGTCCGTTTGGTTTCCGGACAATAACTTTAGTATTTGTTTTCCGAGCGGCTCCAAATGTGGTATGTGGTTTAATCACAACAAAATACAGGTCAAGTTCGAATATGGGGTCGGTCCGAACATTTTTCGCCTGAATTATGGCCCCAGGTGGACTTAGAATTCGTCAAATATTTGGTTTCCGGATGATAACTTTAGTATTTGTTTTCCGATCGGCTCCAAATGTGGTATGTGGTTTAATCACAACAAAATACAGGTCAAGTTCGAATATGGGGTCGGTCCGAACATTTTTCGCCTGAATTATGGCCCCAGTTGGACTTAGAATTCGTCAAATATTTGGTTTCCGGATGATAACTTTAGTATTTGTTTTCCGATCGGCTCCAAATTTGGTATGTGGTTTAATCACAACAAAATACAGATCAAGTTCGAATATGGGGTCGGTCCGAACATTTTTCGCCTGAATTATGGCCCCTGTTGGACTTAGAATTCGTCAAATATTTGGTTTCCGGATGATAACTTTAGTATTTGTTTTCCGATCGGCTCCAAATTTGGTATGTGGTTTAATCACAACAAAATACAGGTCAAGTTCGAATATGGGGTCGGTCTGAACAATTTTTGCCTGAATTATGGCCCCTGTTGGACTTAGAATTCTTCGTCAAATATTTGGTTTCCGGATGATAACTTTAGTATTTGTTTTCCGATCGGCTCCAAACTTGGTATGTGGTTTAATCACAACAAAATACAGGTCAAGTTCGAATATGGGGTCGGTCTGAACAATTTTTGCCTGAATTATGGCCCCTGTTGGACTTAGAATTCTTCGTCAAATATTTGGTTTCCGGATGATAACTTTAGTATTTGTTTTCCGATCGGCTCCAAATGTGGTATGTGGTTTAATCACAACAAAATACAGGTCAAGTTCGAATATGGGGTCGGTCCGAACATTTTTCGCCTGAATTATGGCCCCAGTTGGACTTAGAATTCGTCAAATATTTGGTTTCCGGATGATAACTTTAGTATTTGTTTTCCGATCGGCTCCAAATTTGGTATGTGGTTTAATCACAACAAAATACAGATCAAGTTCGAATATGGGGTCGGTCCGAACATTTTTCGCCTGAATTATGGCCCCTGTTGGACTTAGAATTCGTCAAATATTTGGTTTCCGGATGATAACTTTAGTATTTGTTTTCCGATCGGCTCCAAATTTGGTATGTGGTTTAATCACAACAAAATACAGGTCAAGTTCGAATATGGGGTCGGTCTGAACAATTTTTGCCTGAATTATGGCCCCTGTTGGACTTAGAATTCTTCGTCAAATATTTGGTTTCCGGATGATAACTTTAGTATTTGTTTTCCGATCGGCTCCAAACTTGGTATGTGGTTTAATCACAACAAAATACAGGTCAAGTTCGAATATGGGGTCGGTCTGAACAATTTTTGCCTGAATTATGGCCCCTGTTGGACTTAGAATTCTTCGTCAAATATTTGGTTTCCGGATGATAACTTTAGTATTTGTTTTTCGATTGGCTTCAAACTTGTTAGTCTTTTTCTCAAATGACCGTAACATATATATATATGCCAGTATAAATTTCTCGCACTCTAAAAAAATTGCAAATGTGTTAAAATGGTACAATTTGAACAGTTCATGGGCATATGATGCAATGCCCAGCGGTGCTCTTGTTTTAATTCTTGTAGGATGAAAAAACACTCTGGAATATCTGAGAAATCATTTGTGTTTGTAGACAAATTTGCGCTCAAATTGAATGGTTGGTCGTCCAAGCTTTCGGACCCTGCATCACAGTTGGGCAGAAATTGATGATTTGGCCAGGTTTGACCCACGAGCTGACGAAGAGCTGCTAAAAGTTTGTCGCAATTCCTTTCTATTCTCTGCTGTATGTCAAATGTATCCACCCCTCTTACTGAGTGTGTCTATACAAAAATAAGGAACAATGAATCACTTTCAGCAATGAACTTATTGAAAGAAATGAAAAGTTTGAAAATTGCGTATTTTTATACTACAACCAATGGCCCAGACTTAGCTGGTGCAAACTCAATAAAATCTAGGGCCAAACACAAGTTTTGAACCCCCCAATCCCCAAAATTTGCATACAAAACCGAAAAATTAAAGTCCTATCTGGCCCTCCATACTTTTGTTTACTGCACATACACAGTAACCAGGAAGGTACTGGAATTGGCGCAAAGCATCATTCTTTGTTTGGCCCTAAGTCAGTAAACAATGAGCTGACATTTGTGCTTTAAATCTCTTTTATTAGCTCTCCTGACTGCAAGTCAGTGTGAGGTATTGCTATCACTTGGCATCTGTTGTCTGTTAACTTTTGCAAACCTGTCTTCTCCACAGCCATTAATCCAAATTCAAACATATATTGCACAAACCATCCCTGGGGTATACCCTTTCTATTTTGTTCAAATGGAGCGGCTGCCTTCTTCGGGCTCTGGGCAATGATGCCAAAGCCTAAAAATCTTTAAAAATCTTCTCATGAACCACCAGAGAGAATGCCTTGATATATGGTATGTAACACTCTTTGGTGTTGAAGATTAAAGTTTGTTCAAAAGAAGTTGGTAGATCAATATTTGTGCTCTCTGCGGGCACATATCCATTTTGGGCTCCACCCAAAATTTCTATTTCAAGAACCGATGGGCCGATTTGAACCAAATTTGGCATGTAGCATAAGTGGGTCCAAAGTACTTGATTGATGCCCGAATTTTTTTTTTTCATTGCCCCGTGGGTACCCCAGGGGCTAAAAATAGAAAAAAATTCAAATGCCCATATTTTCCAAACTACACGGAACAGAGAACTGTTATTTGGTATGAAGCATCCTTTTGACCGGTAGAATGGATTAATTGGCCATCGTTGGTGTTAGGGTGTTCTGTAGGGGGCGTTTGAAAAAATGCTTAGTCAGCATATTTGCAAAAATTGAAAAAACAATTTTCTTCAGAACCGCTGATCAGAATTTTTTGATATTTGGTATACAGCATCCATAGGAAGGTCAAATACAAGTGTGTTCAAATTGACCCCCTCGGTTCATATTTGGGCTCAACATAGGAGCCCAAATAATTAACTTTGGGCGCTTTGGGGAATAAGCTTTAAAAATCTTCTTCTTCAGATCATACAGTCAGATTCTTTTGATACTTGGTATACAGAATATCTACAGGGGTCAGATTGAAGTTTGTTCAAATTGAGTCCCTGGGTTAGTATTTGGGCTTCCTATGGAAGCCTGAATATTAACTTGGTGCAATATGGGGAATAATCTTTAAAAATCTTCTTCAGATCCACCAGTCAGATTCTTTTGATATTTGGTATGCAGCATCTCTAGGGGGGTTGGATTCAAGTTTGTTCAAATGGGATCCTTGGATGAATATTTGGGCTCTTTATTGGAGGTCAAATTTTAAATTGGTGCAATATGAGAAAATTTCTTAAAAATCTTCTTTTTCAGGCCCACTAGTGAGAATTCTTTCATATTTGGTATGTAACATCTCTAGAGGTGTAAGATTTGAATTGACTCCCTGAGTTAATATTTGGGCTACCTGTGGGAGCCTGATTATTAACTTGGGGAATAGGGGGGATATTCTGTAAAAATCTTCCTCTTCAGATCCACCAGTCATATTCATTTGATATTTGGTATGCAGCATCTTTAGGGGGGGTTAGATTCAAGTTTGTTCAAATGGGATCCCTGGATGAATAATTGGGCTCTTTATTGGAGCCCAGATTTTAACTTAGTGCAGTATGAGAAAATTTCTTAAAAATCTTCTTTTTCAGACCTGCTATTGAGAATCCTTTCATATTTAGTAATGTGACATCTCTGGAAGTGTAAGGTTCAAATTTGTTCAAATCTTGTCCCTGGGTTAATATTTGGGCTTATGGTGGGAGCCTGAATATTAACTTTGTGCAACATGGGTAATAATCTTTAAAAATCTTCTTTTTCAGATCCACGAATCAGATTCTTTTGATATTTGGTATGCAGCATCTCTAGGGGGGGTTAGATTCAAGTTTGTTCAAATGGGATCCCTGGATGAATATTTGGGCTGTTTATTGGAGCCCAAATTTTAACTTAGTGCAATATGAGGAAATTTCTTAAAAAATCTTCTTTTTCAGACCCACCAGTGAGAATCCTTTCATATTTAGTAATGTGACATCTCTGGAAGTGTAAGGTTCAAATTTATTCAAATCGAGTTCCTGTGTTAATATTTGGGTTCCCCAAGGGAGCCCAAATATTCACTTAGTGCAATGTGGGGAATTATCTTTCAAAATCATCTCCTTCAGATCCAGAAGTCAGATTCTTTTGATATTTGGTGTACATCACCTCTGGGAGGGTTAGATTGAAGGTTGTTCAAATCAGGTCCCTGGCTTGATATATGGGCTTTTTATTGAAGCCCAAAGTTTAACTTAGAGCAATATGAGAAAATTTCTTGAAAATTCTTCTTCTTCAGATCCACCAGTGAGAATCCTTTCATATTTGATATGTAACATCTCTAGGGGTGTCGAATTCAAGTTTTGTTCAAATCGATTCGCTTGTTTTTTCTTGTTTTTAAAACAGAGGGAGGAGGAGGGGGGGGGGGGGGGGTTACGCTAGAGAGAACACGGTAGTTTAAAACAAAACAAAAATTTCTTTCAGTTGTTGTTTTTAGCTCAACTTGACAGTCAAGCTGAGCTATTGCCACCACTTCTCGTCCGTCGGCGTACATACTTACGTGCATACGTACGTCCACAATTTCCTTTGGCACACACAGGTCGCATTTATGATCAAATCACTTTGAAACTTAGTATGCTTGTTCAGGGTGACCTCTAGATGGGAGTTATCGATTTTCTTCAATTTCCACTGAAAAATTTGCTGCGGCCAACATTCTTAGAACTTAGTTTAGTCAGACCTCAATATTTCCCTTTGGCACACCCTACAGGGCACATTTATGATTGGATTGCTTTGAAACCTGGCATGCTTGTTTGGGGTGACCTCTAGATGGGAGCTATCGATTTTCTTCATATTCTATAGAAAAAATGTTGCCGCGGCCAACGTTCTTAGAACTTAGTTTAGTCAGATCTCAATATTTCCCTTTGGCACACCCTACAGGGCACATTTATGATCGGATTGCTTTGATTCCTGGCATGCTTGTTTAGGGTGACCTCTAGATGGGAGCTATCAATTTTCTTCCATTTCCGTCGGTCAGAAAATGTTGCCGCTGGCAACGATCTTTGAACTTAGTTTAGTCAGGCATCAATATATTCCTTTGACATGCGTAGCCTACAGGGCACATTTATGGTCAGATCGGTTTGAAACTTTGTATACTTGTTTGGGGTTACCTCTAGATGGGAGCTATCGATTTTCTTCGATTTCCGTCAAAAAATGTTGAAACTGGCAATAACCTTCAATGAACTTAGTAAAAACTTAGTGCAGTTAAGCATCAATATTTCCCTTTGACTCACTCTGCAGGGCACATTTATGATTGGATCACTTGCAGACCTGGTGAGTTTGTGTGGGGTGACATCTATATGGGAGCTGTCGATTTTCTTCCATTTCTGTCAAAAAATGTTGCCACTGACCTTTGAACTTAGTTTAGTCAGACCTCAATATTTCCCTTTAACACACCCTTCAGGGCACATTTTTGATCGGATCACTTTGAAACTTGGTATGTGTGTTTGGTGTAACCTCTAGATGTGAGCTATTGCTTTTTATGTGTACCCATACTATGTATGGTACACATAATGCCGGCATCCGGGGTGACCATCCGTCGTTCCTGAAATATTAACCCTTTGACCTTCAAATTGAAAGTTCCTCCAATCCCTTTGGCATTTGATAACTTGAAAAATATTGCTTGCATTGTCAAGTTACTTTATATTTGTGTTCAGGTGACTGATGTGCCGAGCTGTATAGTTTTTGGTGTAAATCGGATAATTTGATCCTGAGATATTAACCCTTTATCCTTCAAATTGAAAATTCCTACAATCCCTTTGGCATTTGATAACTTGAAAAATATTGCTTGGATTGTCTAGTTACTTTATATTTGTGTTCAGGTTACTGATGTGCCAAGCTGTATAGTTTTTGGTGTAAATCTGATGATTTGATCCCGAGATATTAACCCTTTATCCTTCAAATTGAAAATTCCTCCAATCCCTTTGGCATTCGATAACTTGAAAAATATTACTTGGATTGTCAAGTTACTTTATATTTGTGTTTAGGTTACTGATGTGCCGAGCTGTATAGTTTTTGGTGTAAATCTGTTATTTTGATCCTGAGATATTAACCCTTTATCCTTCAAATTGAAAATTCCTCCAATCCCTTTGGCATTCGATAGCTTGAAAAATATTGCTTGTATTGTCAAGTTACTTTATATTTGTGTTTAGGTTACTGATGTGCCGAGCTGTACAGTTTTTGGTGTAAATCTGATAATTTAATCTTGAGATATTAACCCTTTATCCTTCAAATTGAAAATTTCTCCAATCCCTTTGGCATTCGATAACTTGAAAAATATTGCTTAGATTGTGAAGTTACTTTATATTTGTGTTCAGGTTACTGATGTACCGAGCTGTATAGTTTTTGGTGTAAATCTGTTATTTTAATCTTGAGATATTAACCCTTTATCTTTCAAATTGAAAATTCCTCCAATCCCTTTGGCATTTGATAACTTAAAAAATATTACTTGGATTGTCAAGTTACTTTATAATTGTGTTCAGGTTACTGATGTGCTGAGCTGTATAGTTTTTGGTGTTAATCTGATAATTTGATCCGGAGATATTAACCCTTTATCCTTCAAATTGAAAATTCCTCCAATCCCTTTGGCAGGGGATAACTCAAAAAATATCAATCCGATTGTCATGTTACTTTATATATTTATTCAGGTTACTGATGTGCTGTGCTGTATAGTTTTTTATATAAATCTGATAATTTGATCCAGAGATATTAACCCTTTATCCATCAAATTAGACACTCCTCCAATCCATTTCTGTATGTACCCATACCTTGTATGGTGTACATAATGTCGGCATCCGTGGTGGCCCTCCGTCATACAGCTTTCTACTAGTTGCGCGTATGGGTACACATCTGATGATTTCATCGGCCTATTTTTTTCATTTCAGTAAAAAATTAGTGTCTGCTTGAACTTACTGCATTTGTGCATCAACTTATCCCTTTTGCACTCTCTGCTGGGAATATTTATGAATTTCCATAAAAAAAACATTGTTAAAAGAAATGACCTTCTACTTAGTGCATTTGTGCATTAACATCTTCCTCTGGCATGTCTCAGAGGTTACATTCATTATCAGGTTGTTTTGAAACTTTGTTTGCTTATGCAGGGTGACAAAAATAGGAGCTATTGATTTTCTTTTCATTTCCATCAAAAACTGTTGCTGTTAGCAACAATCTTTGAATTTATTGCATTTGTGCTTCAACATTCTTTGACATGGCCTACAGGCCACATTTATCATAGGATTGATTTTGAACTTGGTGTGCTCATTAGGCAAGACCTTCAGATAAGAGCTATTGATTAGCATTCGTTTCTGTGAAAAAGGTTGCCATTTACAATAACCTCTGAACTTACTGCATTTGTGTATCGACATTCTTCCTTTAGCCAGTCTTACAGTTTACAATTAAAAATGCATGGATTACTCTGACGTGCACACACAATGCTGTTATGTTGAAATTTCATCAAATAACATTGGTACCAATGATCTTCAATTTTGCCATTTTATTTATAACTTAACCAGGTTCAAGTTTGTCAAGTTGAGCTACAGTGTCATTGACACTTTCATTTAATACTTCACAGAACAGAGTTTGCTAGGACCAGCAGAAATGAAGGGCCAAAAAACTTGCCTTTGGTTGTGTCATAGCAAATCAAAAAAATTGCTCTTGCTGCTGACCACATGCTGATACTCTCATCTGTTTTTACAATTTTGAGCTAGGTGAGCATTTTAGGCTCACTTGAGCCTGTGGTTTGAGGATGCCTGACACAAATCAATGAAAGAATTGGTGGATTCAAGGCTATAAATGGATGATGGAAGTGAGCAATGGTGGTTTGAGATGTTCAGGGCTGTAACTTTACAATAATTATAAAAATTATTTTATGTTTCCCATTTTCGGGACATGCACCTGACATCATCATTCTTGCTAATGATTTACCTACTGTTTGTTAAGTGTTCCTTCCCTATACCCTCCTGTTAAACTCCTAAGCTTTTTGGCTGTTTTTATTGAAATTTTTAGCTCACCTGAGCACAGCTCAAGGGGAGCTTTACTAATCACTTTCCGTCCGTCGTCTGTCTGGCATTAACTTTACATTATAGACTTCTTCTCACAAACTACCCAAAATTTGTTCAAATCAAGTTGACCTGCCCCTTGGTAGGGCCACGCCCAAAAAGTGAGCCTAAATCTTGAAAAAAATCTTCTTCTCATGAACCAGCAGTAGCAGAGACTTGAAAATTTGGGGTCCTGTTCCAGACTTAGAAATTTTGGACCAAACTCCAGAATTTTTTTTATTTGTTTTTTATGCGTTTCGGTCAATTTTAAGACAAAAACAATTTTTTTTTCTCTGAAAATTTGAGGTCTGGGTGGGACTTGGAAAATTTTGGACCAAAATCCGGAAAATTTTTTGTTTTTTATGCGTTTCGTTCAATTTTAAGACAATTTTTTTTTTTCAAACGGCAAACGACACGCAGAGTATATTGCATAGGGGCCTAAGTTGTCTCCTAACATGCCGCTGAATCCAGACCCATCCCCGGAACTCACTTTTGGGGAAGATTGGAGTAATCGAACCCGAACCTGTCTGCTCGTGCAGACATGTACCCTGAAACACATGTGTTCCCCACAAGCTGAGAAAGTTTAATACATTACATCTGTGTCCCCACCCCCCACAAAATTGAGACAAAAATTAAGCAAATTGTTACCTTAGAACCATTCTGTTCCTGAGTGCACTCTATTATAAAATGCACTTGTGATAGAATGGTTTCTAAGGCGACGAAATGTATGTGTGTGCTGACCGCATGTTGGGCCTTGGGAGAGAGCAAGTAAATAAAGGCTATAAAATAAAGCCCCACATGAGCAAACTTTTGTTTTTCTTAATTAAGGTAAAGTTGACCTTTTGAGGGGCAATTTCGTCTTCATTAACTGATAGAGTGCTACAACTCTCACAATCTGCTATTGAAACATGTAGGTTTTGGGGGGGAAATAGTTTGAGGTTTACATACTGGTTGTTCTACATATTTTTCTGTAATTTATTTTATTTAACTTTTGAAAATGTATACATTTTTGAAGAGGTCTGAATTTATATTACATTAGGCCACACAAAGTAGATCTTCTGTTTCTCAGGCCATTATTGGTGAAATTGCATGAGGGAGAGCAGTTTTTTATTTTATTTTTTATTTCAGTAATTTACTTCTTAGCCATCTAAAGTTCATGTTCTTGGTTCAAGTTTTAGGCCTCATAATCTACAGAATAGCATGGGTGGTGGTGTATTTCATCCCTTGAGTGCAAGAAGGCTTTGCAATGCTAAAGCATTGCAAAGCCTTCTTGCCTCAAGAGACAAATTCATCAATTTTTTTAACTTGGGTAAAATATCGGACACAAACCATTTAATTTTAATTTTTTTTAAGTTTTAATTGGTTATAAAAAGAGAGCATGCGGCAACCAAAATGACCATGCGTGAGGGCCTGAGAAACAGATTTATTTATTTTTTTTAGGCCTTATGTGACATTTTTTTCAACTCTGAATCCTATTTTTACAGGTAAATTAATTAGAAAACAGATAAAAAAAAATTAAAATGAAGGTGTTATGCCATCTAAGCATCAGTATTCAGTTTCCTTAGTTGACAAAATAAATACAGGTTTTCTGTCGTGATAATTAGCAATCAAGATAGGCCCTTTTCGAGCTGCCTTTATTTTTCCTTTCTCTTGCTGAACTTTGAGGCTTTCTGGTACACCCCTTCTGCTAGAGCTAAGAGTTCCAGTCAAGTATGTTTTATCCGAGAACAAATATTCCGCAAGTGGGACACCAGTAAAATAATTGTGCACAAACGAATGGTAGCCTTTTAGGAGATAAGGTGAGATGAGTTTTTTACAAACATCAAATGTTAGACCATGTTCAGTTTGATCTGTTTTACTAGGGTATGGGCTTGATGTCAGAGTGTAGCCAGTTGAACGTTCGCACATGTTCCAAAGTTTTATTCTAAATCTGTGGTGGTGCTTGTTGGGCGTGTACTGAATCGCAGCCACACAACCTTGGAAACCAATGATTGATTCGTCAGTTGCAAGTTCAAGGTTTGGGCAGTAGTACTTTTGCAATTGTGTGTTGAAGTAGTTGATAAAATACATTACTCTTTTGCATGCTACCTGGAAGATCTGTTGAAAGTTCAGGAACATGAAACGTAGACAGAAGAAGAAATCAATTTCTATTGAAAATAGATGTTAGAAGGGTGTGGCTTGTGTGGGATCAGTGCTCCAGCATTCTTGTATATTAGCTTTTTGAATTAGTCCCATGTTAATAATAAGACCCAGAAAGGCTTTAATCTCATCAGCAGTCGTGTTGTACCGTCTGTGAAGTCCGGATTGTATCTTTCAATTTCTGATCTTTTTTCGTTTCACCATATTTATTTGCAGAATTAACTATTTCTTCTAAAAACTGCAAACCAAATAAAAGAAGTATAAAGTCACAAGGAATGATGCAGTCTGGTGGTATGTGCTTGCAGCCAACTGTAGTGGGCAGAAAGTTGAAACAGTCATGACCTGAATCGTCTGCCAAACAAGTTACCGGCTCCTATTTATCATTTGTAAAATTTGATTTATCACTGGCCAGGAAGTATTCATCATCACTTTCAGAATCAGAGAGGTTCTTTTGACATGACTGGTCAAAATAACCATCAAACAAATCGTCACATTCATCATCAGACTGAAATATTGAGTCGTCTGAATCGAAATCGCAAAGATTCTCATTCGCCATTTTGTCACTTCCGAAGTGTCACATGACAATAACAAAAAATTTGTAAACAAGTGCTCGAAGCAAGGGAATCGAATTTGCGATGAAAACGTTTCCAAATACCCCATCGTTTACCAAAGGTCAGACATAACTATAAAACAAAATAGTCTGAATTTATTTCATGCAAAACCAGTCAGAGTGGACGGCAGTTTGGAAAAAATATACCATTTGATCAAGTGTGAAGCGAATGTGAATTGACATGTTTTCAGAACATGTGTTTTGCGGTTTTCCGGTAAGGTCGAATTAAACCTATTTTTTACATGCAAACTTTAATTTGCTTACTTTTTCATAACAGCAGAAACATTTTATCGCATATGGTGTACAGGAAATGATACAATTATACATGTGTGTCGTTGATTTTATTAAATATAATGTCCAATTTCCATTCGAAGTGAACGTACATGAGAAAGACAAAATGGCCATCGCGTTGACTTCGGCTCTGTTTCGTCACGCATAAATTAATATATTAAACTTTGCCCTTATTTTTCAACCACACACAATCTTTTGCATAAATAATTTACCAAGCAATCAACACAAAATCACTTGAAAACCCCATTAAACATGTGTACCATATTATTTACATCTTTTTGACTGAGCACAACAAGGTCCACAATGCAAAGCCCGAAAATGGGCTTCCCACACTTTTCTGTAGAGCCCGAAATTGGGATTCCCGCACCCAACAAGTTAACAAGGACAGACAGTTTCAAAAGTATCGAGTGGTGAACACATCTTGAAACGTAACAATTTCGGCAAGCACGACATATTTTTTCTTTTCTGTCTTGGGGGGGGGGGGGGGGGTAGGGGCTGGCATGACATCAGGCAGAATAACCAGTATTAACCACTGTCTTTTCAAGATTAGCGGGATGTGCATTACTGGGCAAGTAAGTGTCAAGAAGTTCAGAAGGGATATTTTAAAAATGGACGCAAAGTATCATAATGAACTTTCATAATTATATGCATCATTCTCAGTAACGTAATTTGTAGAATTAGTATGTCCACTTGAAGAGGGCGTACCAATTCTAAAAATTACGTTGCAAACACATATTCAATCATTTATCCAAGTCTGTTTTCCAAGAGGTGGTGAAGACGATGTAATTCTGTTCCTGTTGGTATGTAGTCTCCTTGGGGGATGGGTTGGGATTTGTTACTTCAGTTTTCATACCATTCACTCAGAAAGAGAGCTCGCTGCCAATAATGGGTGTGTTTGTGTATATGAAATGGAAGCCAGTCAAGCCACGACTGAAATTCACTGAATGGAATATGATCTTAAAGTTTGAACTAAGAACATGAAGCCACAGTTTCTAGTCTATTCGGAAACCCTAAAACCTTCAGTCTCTAGGCTTGGTCAAACTAAAATCCAAGATCAAATATTTTTAGTTCAGTAAATGCAGTCTAGTGAGTCCAATCAGAGTCTGAATCAGACTGTGAAAGCACAACAGCTTTACAAAGATCATAAGAACAGACGTAGTCTGACTAGAATTCAGAAACTTCGTGGCATTCAAGCACAGAACCCTAGACAATGGAAACTCCCTGCCCTGAAGTTTTAGTCGTATGTGTTTATTGCAATTCTGGTGAGCGAAAAAACAGAAGGCACTGAGGTCGCGGGTATTGCCAAATATTTTTTGGCAAGTTTTCCTAGTCTTAGAAACCTATTACAGTTTGTACGCCACCACTCCTTTGGATCTACATTGCTGGCTGGAATAGTTTTATATGCGGCTATTTCTTGTTCAATACTATCTTCACTTGGGTTATTTAAAGATTCTGTGTCAAAATAGTCCCCCATGATAAACTGCATCGCTTTGCTTGATGCATCAGTCTTTGATTTCTTGCATTTTGGAGTGAAAATACTTGTACTATTTTTAGAGTCACTTGTGCCTTGAGAAACTGTATCAGAAGAGCTGTTGGTTGTCGTCGCCACTGGAACCATTGGGGCGACTGAGGTGCTGCACTGAGTCAGAATAGTTTTACTTTTATTGTCATCAAGTACTTCAAGCTCCTTTGTAAGGGCAGCCCACACAGCGTTTTGCTGAGTTTCTGTAAGAAATTTGAGGTTTTTGTGCCTTGTGTCAAGTGCACTTGACTAAACAATTGCAGTTTTAGCGGAATCTTCTGAATTGGCGGCACTAATGTCCGGGTATCTTTTACACAGGTCACAGGATACAGTCTCCATAAAGTCAATTATGCGTTGGTGGTCGCTCTCGTTAACTTTCAGATGTCTGTCTAGAAGCCCTCGCACAATTGGGTAAGTCATACTTAATGACGGGTATACTTCTGTGCAGGCAATTGTCGTGGCCATTTCTAGTAGTTTGAGTATTGGTGTCAAGTCCTGAATTGTGAGCCAAGCATCATCAGGCAGCTCAAGCTTAAGGTCTTGTGATGTTTGGATCATGCAGAACAGCAAAGATCCCCAATCTTTGCTCTAAAAGCCTCTGGAACATGTAAAAGTTGAGTTCCACCTTGTCTCAACTTTCAGTATCAAACGATGTGGGAAAGAAAGTTTTTCTTGTTTTAACTTCAAATCATCTGATGCTAAGGTCCATTTACGAAAATGCGTAACAACACTACGTCCAGCACCAGCTGTTTTTTTCACAAAATTGAGGGACAACCCCTCATTTACATATAGTTGGAGCTTGTGGCCAAAGCATCTGATATGCTCAAACTCTGAAAGTTGCATTCCTTTGACTATATTCGACGCGTTATCTGTGGTGATAGCAGATATTTTTTCTGGTGGTATTCTAAAATCATTGAGAATCTCACAAAGGTGCTCGCCCGTATGGTGATCTGTGATGGCTTTGGTGGACAGAATGGAGTTCTTGTAATTCCATTCCTTGTTTATGGTGTGGTATGTTATAGGGCTGGGCGATATGGGAATCTGAATACCGGTAACGATATCAGAAAAAATATCGCGATATACCGGTATATCGTGCAGCAGTGTGTGAAACACATATTAAGTGCAAGGGATATCATGAAGAAAAAAGATATTTGGGGAGCAAAAGATAGAAGTATCACTTACTGCTCTGGAAAAATGAGTGATTTGAATGGAAGACCATAATACAAAGTTATTGAACCTATTGTTTAATACGAAAATAAGCCATAAAATTATCATAGGTTTACTGGCTTTCATCTGAATCTGGCATACAAGTAAATTTGTCTTTGTCAATTTAATTCCTGTAAAAACATGGCCAGCCTCTCTTGACTGATAAGCGTTTAATTACTGAGCCAGTCAATTGTCACATTGTGGTAATTGCGTATGTGTGACTTCATAAAAACAGTGGCAAACAAAACTTTTTATCAAAACAACAGGTATCCAGTTGATGGAATTCTGAGGGCCTGGTTTCACAAAGAACCAGTAGTAGCTCCTCCCCTTCTCCTATCTTCCAGCAGTGAACTTCCTCAGATGACAATGTCAAATGTCATCTGTCACATGTCAGGCCAGTCGGTCTGTTGATATTAAGCACACCTCCAAGACGTGATCACCCTTCATTTTCATGATAGTCTGCAGGTGTCAATCATCAGCCGTCAATGTTTTCTCCCAGTGATGGCATCACACCTCTGTCATATTTGACAAAAATTGTTGCACATTTCGCAATTGTGAATATGTGTGATTTGAAACATTTTTGTGTCAGATTGCTGACAACGAATTAAGTGATAAGTATGACTTGCTGATTACAGTTCAAACAAATGCGACCAACAGCAGGTGACCGTGTTTTTACAGTGTGACAGTCGGGTGTGTTTTCCGTGTAACAACAAACTATTTGTGTGATGTGTGCTACGTTAATTATTCACTAGTTAAAAATAATCAAAAAAATTTAGCAAACAAGTATTAAATTTTTATTTCATAATTTCTCCATAAATGCTTGCATGTCGGTGACGATAAACGAGATAGAACGTTACTCTCATCATCTCTCGCTGTTTATCATTTGTTCACGAAATAAGGAAAGATAAACTTCCTGTATTTTCAAAGCAACTTTCTGTGCGATTTTAAAAAACACATGTTGAAATTTTATTATCATGTGACCCAAACCAATATCGTTAGACGAAATTTAACCGGTACCGATTTCAATACCGGTATTTACCGTATATCGAAATATCGCCCAGCCCTAGTATGTTAAGGTAATATAGCCCTTTATTGAGCAGCTAGTCCATGTGTCTCTGGTCAGTGCTATAGAGTCAACTTCAGACAGCTCAGAGATAACTTGAGACTTGATATCCGAATAGAAGTATTTGAAGTGGTTCTAAAATGTAGTATGACCAGGAACTTCGAAGGCAGGTTCTAACTCAAACATTAGTTTACCGAAACCGTCACCGTTAACAATACTCAGTGGCCGCAAGTCTGTCGCGCACCATTCCACTAGTTTCTTGGTAATTCGTTTCCATTTGTCCTTGGTTAATGAAGCCTTCCCACTTTTTTGGCGATCGAAGTTGAGCTCACTTCGGGTTTTAATTTCTCTTGCGGTCTTTGTGTAAGTAGGATGTTTCCCTTTTAAGTGTGTCCTCATTGAAGTAGTGAAATTGTGGAATTTTAGTTGTGTTTTACAAAGGTTGCATTCAACCATTTTTACCTTCTTATATTTAAAATGCTGTCATACATCCGAAGGTTTTGTTTTAAGATTTTTCTTAGCCTGCAATGCCATTCTGTATTTCTTGATGCTTGTACCAAGTACAACCGATCATTTACCGCTGTAATATCTGTTTCTGAGTGTTTCAGGCATGTATTTTATTTTTATATCAATTAAAAAGTGTGGGCATCATGGGTGAGGGACAGAACGCTTGCATGAATTAACGGCATCTTTGAAGTTGTACATCAAAGTATTTTTCTTCAACGCATGCCAGTGATTAGGTTAGGAGAAATCAGTGCTTGTAATGCTGCTGAAATCTAAGTTGTAACATTGTCGGCATCAACAAACGACAATGATTGCATTGATATCCAATTCTCAATACAATTTAAAATAGGTCCACCACGAAGCAGAAACGTCTGATGTTTGTAATCATTAACCCCCCACTATTGGCATTTTACAACTTCATCTTTGAGTTTCCCGACTAGTTGACCGGCAGATTTCAGAGTCGATTTTTCCAAAAATCGAATCGACTTTGACTATTCGACTAATCATTAGATTACAACACTTGATCATATTCTTGTTTATCCAAGCTAGTTAGAAATTTCTCTATTAATAGACCTAGACCCTTCAGATTAGTTCCTAAATGGAATTTGGCTTTGGTTCTGTTGAAGCTTCAAGAAGCTCCGTTTCAGCCGTTAGATGATGAAGAGTTCAAGTTCTCTTAGCCTTAGTGTCTGCCCGAAGAGTGAGTGGCCTTTATGCATTATCTGCTGATGATTTCCATTACCATAGTGTGGGTAATACTATTACCCGCACTACGGAAGTGGGATTCTTGGCTAAGAATCAGATTCTGATTAAGCGGCCGGAGCCTATTATCATTAAGGCTTTACCATCCTCAGACAACCGTAGACCTTTGTTGTGTCCAGTTAGAGCAATGTGCACTTATAAACGTCGATCGAGTTTTATAAGAAAGGGAAGAAAAAGATTCCTTCTTTCCCTGGTTCCTAACTGAAAGGATATATCTGTTCATTCTATCACTAGATGGATTCAGCTGGTAATACGTATCGCCTGTGAAAGTCTATCTTCAGATCAACATTCTGCCTGCAAGATTTCAGTGAATGAGGTTAGAGCAGTGTCTGCTTCTTGGGCTTATTCTAACAATATAGCCATTATTGATCTTATGAAGGCTGCCGAGTGGACACTACCCCTCTTCATTTACCAAGTTTCACCTTAGAAATTTAGAGTCTATCTCCAGCGAACTTCTGTTGGTCAGTGTGTCGTCCATCTTCATTCTGAGAAATTTTCCTTCAGTACAAGTGGAGGGGGGGGGGGGGTCCCTTATGTTATCAGGCTTTATAGTGAGAGAGAGTAGTCCAGCGTCGATGCTGGGTGGTTTTAATGTGTAGCTCAGTGTGCAGCAATAACTATGTCTCATTTATGTACTGTTTTTAAAGTGTAGCTCACTGTGAAGCATTTGTATATGTCACGTGTCAAACAAGCGTTTCTATACAATCCTCGAACATTTTTAAATGAGTATAAAGTGTTTCATTCTCTGGACTAGCTTTATAATTGGTTTCCTTCACCGATTTAGCATAAGGGGTTAAATGGAGAAATTATGTAATAATCAATTACATTTTGGTGTTAGGTCATTCTCTTTTTTTTTATAAGAGAAGGACATATGTAATTCCTCTGTCTTCTATTCTCCTGCAGGAGCTGTTCTTTATTGAAGTAATTGAGAGATTGGATTTTCCTCTTAAGTCCTAGGCCCTCCAGCCTTTTTACTATTCATCTAAGTCTGGGCCATTGGTTGTATAGACCAGAGTCTAGCTGAGGTCAGTGTCACACGAAAGAGGAGTAATTCTCATGTGTTCTTATGAGATCTAGGTCACTTCGGGCTCATGAAACTCTGAGGTATCCAGGGATCTCTTGGCCTGTTTTCCAGAAATCATGCTTTTTGTCCAAAAATTAGGGCAAAGTTGGCTATTTTCGCAAATATGACCTAATTTAATTATAATAAAGTTCAATAGGATCATCATGCACTAAATTGATTTAAATGATCTACTTAATGGATTTGTGAAGTAAAACTTTTAAAAGAAAAAACGTGTTCTGAAAAAATCTAAAATATTTTAAAAATTTGAGAAAAAATTGCTCTATTTTCAAATTTCCGAGGCCATTAAATCAATCTTAACTCAAAAACCGTTATCCATATGAGCATAGCTAGTAGTTAGAAAACTGCCCTGACCATTTCTGAACATGAAGCATATCAGGTTACCTCTTATTTTTCAATGGATATTGAAATATTCAGATTTATGTTACCCCTACCCCCAAAATAATGGATATTTTGCAAGTCTGCCGCTATGACTATAAACTGAATCATAAAAAGCTTTAGTAGGATAGTCATACACTATATTGACTTAAAAGATGTACTAAATGAAGTATTGAAGTAAGACTTGGAATGGACAGAATTTCTACCCCAAAAGATTTTATTTTTTTCTCAAAAATGGATAAAAGTTGTCAATTTTTCGAATTTCCATGGCCAATAAATCAATGTTAACTCAAAAAACGTTTTCCAGATTTGCAAAGCTGGTGTTTATAAAACCTTCCCAACCATTTTCGAGTTAAATCTAATCAAACTGCCTTCTTATTTTGGTTAACAAAATATTCTGATTTATGTTATCCCTACCCCTAAAATACTGGATATGTAAAATATGCATATATCTCTTCCACCAAAAGAGAAATATGCCTTTTGTAAGTTAAACTAAAGTGTTCATGTTATTGGATGTTCTATGTTTCTTAGGATTTGCAGAGCATCTAAAATGGTTTTGAAGATTCAAGCGAATAAGATGCATCACATTTTATTCACTTGAATCTTCAAAACTGTTTTAGATAAAGATGACACAACCCATACTGACTAGATAAATTAGAATGCAGCGACGCTCAGTTTTCATCTGCACTGTCCTCATCACTTTCTGAGAAATCAGCCCATTCTTCTTCAACAAGCATTTCTTCTTTATCTGATGGAAACATACGGTCACACCGCAGGGGATTTAGCTCTTCATCCCAGCCATGTTTAGTGAAGTCCAGAGATGGAACATTTCTCTCATGTGCTAACTTCCACAATCTAGCAATACAGTTGGATCGCAAAACATGATTGTATAAGGTTCTTTGACAGGGTGGTAGAAGTGACATATAAGCAACTTTATTGTTATCAATCTTTCTTCCACATAGGATATATCTGCTTTTATTTACAGTTTTCTATTTCAGTCCATAAACACTACACACAAAATGTTCAACAGATGAGACAAGATCATTACTTACATCCCATGAATCTCCAAGTTTAGATGCCATCTTAAGATGTTTTTATGTGTACCCATACTATGTATGGTACACATAATGCCGGCATCCAGGGTGACCATCCGACGTTCGTCCAGCCTTTGTCCGTCCGGCGTCCGTATCCATTTCTTTGGCATTCGATAACTTGAAAAATATTGCTTGGATTGTCTAGTTACTTTATATTTGTGTTCAGGTTACTGATGTGCCGAGCTGTATAGTTTTTGGTGTAAAACGGATAATTTGATCCCGAGATATTAACCCTTTATCCTTCAAATTGAAAATTCCTCCAATCCCTTTGGCATTCGATAACTTGAAAAATATTGCTTGGATTGTCAAGTTACTTTATATTTGTGTTCAGGTTACTGATGTACCGAGCTGTATAGTTTTTGGTGTAAATCTGTTATTTTAATCCTGAGATATTAACCCTTTATCCTTCAAATTGAAAATTCCTCCAATCCCTTTGCATTTGATAACTTGAAAAATATTGCTTGGATTGTCAAGTTACTTTATAATTGTGTTCAGGTTACTGATGTGCTGAGCTGTATAGTTTTTGGTGTTAATCTGATAATTTGATCCGGAGATATTAACCCTTTATCCTTCAAATTGAAAATTCCTCCAATCCCTTTGGCATGAGATAACTCAAAAAATATCAATCCTATTGTCATGTTACTTTATATATTTATTCAGGTTACTGATGTGCTGTGCTGTGTAGTTTTTTTTATGTAAATCTGATAATTTGATCCGGAGATATTAACCTTTTATCCATCAAATTAGACACTCCTCCAATCCATTTCTATATGTACCCATACCTTGTATGGTGTACATAATGTCGGCATCCGTGGTGGCCCTCCGTCATACAGCTTTCTACTAGTTGCGCATATGGGTACACATCTGACGATTTCATCGGCCTATTTTTCTTTCTTGTTCAGGAAATTCCAACACATTTTTTTCCTTTTTGAAATAAAGCTGAGTTGTAGTCATTGCCTAAGAGAGCATGAAATCCTATCAGTGAGTCTTTTTGCAGTTGTGTCATTTCAATATCAGAAATATGAATTATTTTCCTGGATGCCCCTCTATTGGAATCCACGAAAATTTTATCAGGGTTACAAGAAGATGCTATCGCAAGAACAACAATGTCAGTATCACCAGAATGAGATTTGATTACTACCACTCCTTCTTCCTGCAATGCATGCTTGGCATGTAGAAAAACCTTAGTATTGGCTTCTAGTTAGTTCGAGCAAAGATCTTCTTCAATAGTGATATCAACTTACTTTACTCAGTTTCAAACATTCATTATAAGATGAATGGAATAGAATATCAGTACACAAAGTATCAAGGATCTCATTTTCCCTTTTTGTAAGAATACAAGAGAAGAGCTCAGTTAGTCTTGTTTTGTTTTTATCACATTTTAAAAAGTCGCAGAAATCACGAGGAAGTTTAGTGAACTCAGATTTTATCACAATTTCAGCAGAAGACCCTCGTTTAAGATGCTCATTTGATTTTAACCCTCCATCCACATAGGAATCACACACAAGGTCAATACGTTTGTAGTTTTTTGGGAGAGAGAATATAACTTAAATAATCAAATCTTCATATGTCTTCAAAGAAATGTCTTCAAAGAAGATGACCCCTGCATAATAGCTGCCATAAGATCTACAATATATGCTGCAAATGTTTTTTGGGGAGGCAACTCAGTATTGGAAGATTCAATGAACTGCTCCACTATTTTCAACAAGACACTTTCCTGGGTTGATCTCATGATACCATCAGGAAAGGTGAGGCTGAGAGGAACAGGTGACAATGGGTACTCTAGTGCCCATTCAAAATCAATAACTCTGCCAGATTTCTTTGATATTGCAAGTAAATGTCCCAAGATATCTCTATTGGCTTCTATGGTTTTTGTTTTACCCTTCACACATACTGGTTTTTCTTTCAGAGATTGGAGAACACTTTTGCCAATATTCGCTTAATCGGATCATGAAAAAGTTTTACTGTAAAGTCCAAGCATTTATCATAAAAGTTTGTACTTGCTTCCTTCCCCTGAGATAGTATCTTGAGAATCTGATTACCCATTTGACTATCAAGAGGCATGTCTGAGCTCAAGATATACAAACAGTCGGGATCTAGCTCACCACTGAAAGGGTTAATGCTTTCTTCCGTCAACACAGTCATCACCTTAGAGACATTTGCTTCTGATGATGGGTTTACATTAGCAAAAGACTTCAGTGCTTCAGTATTCTTTGCTTATTGAGCTCTGTTAAGAGTCCACTTAAGAATAGCACTATCATCAGGATTCAGGAACTTTAAGCCACTGGTTACTTTTGCATCACGATTTATTGTCTGCTCTCCTCTTTGGTCAATGGTAGTTCTTAGCAAAAACTTGTCTTGGCCTTGCACTGACACACCACATGTTTGCAATAACTTACGGTTTCCTGGATAAAACACTTCAATGTTATCTAAAGTCATAACATAATATGACCCATATCTGGCATAATTTATCTTGTCCAAGGCAAAATAATATGGAAGCATGATCATCCATGCATAAAGCCTCATTTCAAAGTCATTTTCTTGAATCGCTGTATGCACGAGATGTTGACAGTCCATGATATCCAAGTAATAGGTCAACCAAAATTGTGGCGTCTTCCCATGTAGCCCCTTTCGAACATCCCCTTTGAATGCTTCCAAGGATATGAGAAATGATTTCACATTCTGAAGTTTTGATAACTCTTTAATTCTGGTCTTATCAAACGTAGAGACATATGTCTTGAGTTCTTCCGGAATGTCAGTCTTAGTATACTGTACAAACCTTTCCATTAAGAGGCGTGACAGTGCCTCGTATAGAACAGCATGCATACTCCAACACCGATTGTAGTGGTTTCCCTTCACAATACCATTCAGGCATCCAGACGAGCATAAGTCTGCCTGAAAGACAATGTCTTCAAACCCAGAATTGGCAATAAGATTACTGATTACAGAAATATTTTCCTTGAGGAAATGAAAATCTCCTAGATGAACCATCACATTTCGAAATCCTTCTGGAAAAAACCATAGCAGTTTGTAAGCATTTATCGCAGCACCAACATCAAATGTGATATTTACGTATGGCATATTAGCAGAAATTGCTAGTTGCTGTAACTTACAGAATAGATTATATAAGGTAGTATATTCTGTTATTGGCTTAGGAATTGAAGGTAAGTATGTAATCTCAGTCTTCTGCACAATCAATCCTGTTCTATTTCGAAGAGACATCAACCATCCTGACAGCATAGGTATTCGATGTTACAAGTCTCAATAAGGACCATATGTAAATAATATCCAGACTTCTGGATGCATCTATTGAACATGGCTTCTTTTTTGGCTTCAACTGATCAGGTGGTTCCTGCTTTTTACAGACAGAGATTTTTGGCAGGTACTTCATTTTAGGTTCAATTCTGCGATGTGAACCATCTTTGGGTATGTTTCTTCTAGAAGTATGACTATGTGACAACTTTGATTTTTCTTGGAATGCAACAACATGAGTTGTGTTCATGAACGCTGCTTCTTTCCTTGGTGTGTCACAAGACATATTGAAGTTATCAGCCCAGAAGACTGTGATGACTGCCTCTTGGGTGTTTGGAAGGATAGCCAGGTTTTGATTGTCAGAGTCTAAATTTTGTGCAGCTTGAGCCTCAGCACTATCAGTCTCACAAACAGATTGGTATGAAATTGAATGTCCTAAATGAGAAAGTATGTTCATTGGTGCCTTTTGTCCTGTCATGTTATGAAGACCCACACCAACTAGGAAGTGTTTCAAGGTTAAGACATCACCTTTGGTCACACCATGAATAACATCACTTGAAAATGACCTAATTAACAATTTGGATTGTTCTTGGTTAGGATGTTTCTCTGACGATTTCATTAAAGTTTCAAAGAAAGTACTGACCTGATCTTCTAATTCCTTAATATCCGGTGGCCAACACATTTCTGGTAGTGATTTTGAGAATGATAAAATTTTATCATGCATGTAAAAAGCTGCCTGTTTTACAAGATTATTTTTGCATTGAAGAACGGTAGAAGAATTAAACCCTTCTTTGCTGACAACAACTTCTGGTGTATGTTTGTCAATTTCAACAAACACGATTTTGTCTTTGAAACAATTCTTTAGTCTAGTTTTCAACTGACCTCTATACCTGTGATCACCAGCATGACCATCATCATAAACTTCATGAAGTATAGACATTGACACAGCCTGATTAAGGTTCAACACATGACTTGTAACAAATTGCTCAGCTATTTTCATTTTATCAGGACAAACACTGTCTTTGTCTTCTGATGAATTTGACTGCTTTCGTAAATATTGTTTATAGCACGAGTTATGAAACTGAAACTCCTTTGCTATCAAGTCATAAGGTTCAATATGTAATAAACCATTATCCTGAAGTTCTTTAGCATTATTTTTCAACTTTTCTTCTGCATCTACTGTTGCAATACGATGACAGTTCTCTCTCATATTTTTTTATCTTTCTTTGTGCACAATTACAGAAGAAACATACATTAGGAAAAAGTTGAACAGTGTCAGATTTCTGTCTCTTTGGCCGAGGTATGTGTGCTTCACCTTCAACTCTATCGTCAAGTTTACGTTTCCGTGAAATGAATAAAGTAAACTTCTTGTAGCATGGCTTCATATGAACTCCATGCTTTTCAGAATCAAATTGTTCAGGAATTGAATTACACTGTTGTTTATGATGATGGTCACCTCCATGCTCTGTTCTGAATTTTTTTGCTGTTTGCAGTCTTTCGTGTGTGCTTTAAGTCAGTGGCACTGATTTTGAACACTCCCTGCTACCAGTGTAATGGACTACAACATTAAACTATCTCTGAATCTGAAAAAAAGAAAACTTCATCAGGAACACCACATGTAAAACAATCAATCTGAAAATCTGAAATCACCATATCCGAATCTGAAAGAAAACTTCATAAGACTAGGATTACCCCATGAAAAACAATCAATCTGTAGATATCATCTCTGAATCTGAAAGAAAAGGCAACTTTATGTTAACTAATCAAAATTAGTAGGCAATCTGATTTGATTTTGCTAAAAAATGGTTAGGAAAGTTTTATAGTTTTCAAAATCTGGATGAGTTTTGAGTTGAGGTTGATTTATTAGCCATGGACATTCAAAAAAATGGACAATTTTTGACCATTTTTTAAAAAAAATCAAATCTTTTAGGGTACAAATTCTGTCCGTTCCAAGTCTTACTTCAATACTTCATTTAGTACATCTTTTAAGTCCATGGGAGCTATCGATTTTTTTCCATTTCCGTCAAAAAATGTTGCCGCGGCCAACATTCTTAGAACTTAGTTTTGTCCGAAGACCTCAATATTTCCCTTTGGCACACCCTACAGGGCACATTTATGATCGGATTGTTTTGAAACCTAGCATGCTTGTTTAGGGTGACCTCTAGATGGGAGCTATCGATTTTCTTCAATTTCCATCAAAATATGTTGCCGCGGCCAACGTTCTTAGAACTTAGTTTAGTCAGACCTCAATATTTCCCTTTGGCACACCCTACAGGACACATTTATGATCGGATTGCTTTGAAACCTGGTATGCTTGTTTGGGGAGACCTCTAGATGGGAGCTATCGATTTTCGTCCATTTCCTTTGAAAAATGTTGCCGTGGCCAACATTCTTAGAACTTAGTTTAGTCAGACCTCAATACTTCCCTTTGGCACACCCTACAGGGCACATTTATGTTCGGATTGCTTGAAACCTGGCATGCTTGTTTGGAGTGACCTCTAGATTGGAGCTATCGATTTTCTTCCAATTCTGTCCGTTAAAAAATGTTGCCACCTGCAACGATCTTTGAACTAAGTTTAGTCAGGCATCAATATATTCCTTTGGCATGCTCTACAGGGCACATTTATGATCAGATCAGTTTGAAACTTTGTATGCTTGTTTGGGGTTACCTCTAGATGGGAGCTATTGATTTTCTTCGATTTCCGTCAAAAAATGTTGCCACTGGCAATGACCTTTGATGAACTTAGTAAAAACTTAGTGCAGTTAAGCATCAATATTTCTATTTGACACACCCTGCAGGGCACATTTAAGATTGGATCGCTTGCAAACTTGGTGTGCTTGTGTGGGATGACGTCTATATGGGAGCTGTCGATTTTCTTCCATTTCTGTCAAAAAATGTTGCCGCTGACCTTTGAACTTAGTTTAGTCAGACCTCAATATTTCCCTTTAATACTCCCTTCAGGGCACATTTATGATCGGATCACTTTGAAACTTGGTATGTTTGTTTGGGGTGACCTCTAGATGTGAGCTATTTTTTAATTTCCATAAAAAGTAATTGTCGTTATCACCAGCCTTTGAACTTACTGCATTTGTGCATCAACTTATCCCTTTTGCACTCTCTGTAGGGTATATTTATGAATTTCCATACCCCCCCCCCCCCCCCCCCCCCAAAAACAGAAAAAAAAAACCATTGCCACAAAGCAATGACCTTCTCCTTGGTGCATTTGTGCATTAACATCTTCCTTTGCATGCCTCAGAGGGCACATTCATTATCAGGTTGTTTTGAAACTTGGTATGCTTATGCAGGGTGACAAAGATAGGAGCTATTGATTTTCTTTTCATTTCCATCAAAAACTGTTGCTGTTAGCAACAATCTTTGAATTTGTTGCATTAATTTGTGCATCAACATTCTTCTTTGACATGGTCTTACAGGCAACATTTATCAGGGGATTGTTTTTGTACTTGGTGTGCTCATTAGGCGAGACTTTTAGATAAGAGCTATTGATTAGCATTCATTTCTGTGAAAAAAGTTGCCATTTACAATAACCTCTGAACTTACTGAATTTGTGTTTCAACATTCTTCCTTTAGCCAATCTTACAGTTTACATTTAAAAATGCATGGATTACTCAGACGTTGTGCACACATAATGCTCTTATGTTGAAATTTCATCAAATAACATTGGTACCAATGATCTTCAATTTTGCCATTTCATTTATAACTTACCAAGTTCAAGTTTGTCAAGTTGAGCTACAGTGTCATTGACACTTTCATTTAGAAATGACATTGCCATCAGAAAACAGCTGCTTGATAAATGCTAATTTGTCCTTGAAAAGTCCTTGAATTTTTTTTGTCCTTGAACTTAAATGCTCATTTGTCCTTGAAAAGTCCTTGAATTTTTTTTTTGTCCTTGAGCATATGAACCCTGTATCAACTGTGGGCCAATACAACTAGTCAAATTCAATATCCGTACCTCTGCCACCAAAAATGTAACAGTCAAGTCCTCCCTGTGACCTCGAGGGTGCCCCGTTACTGCCAAGCCAGTTGCCTACTGGACCCAAAGCTCACAATTCCCCACAACTGTCAGTAGGATCGGTCACCTTCAGTTGTCGAATGGGGTTTGGTTCATAATGGTAGAGTGCAGAATCGGTTTCTAGGTTGTGTGCAGCTCTATTGTTATTAACAATGAGTTGATAATATAGTTTGCTGGTCAGTGGAGGTAGGTCATGATGGTCACCTTTTACCAGCTTCTTTACCTGGGTGTCACTGATTTGGTTTTCAGTGATATAATGTTAGGTCAGTTCTTGGTTTGCTTTCTCTGCAGTAGGTTTGGTTAACAGTATGGTCAACTGGTAACTGTAAATGGTTTGGCTGTACTTTCTGGTATGCATGCTGGTAGTCCTCCTTCTGTTCAGTTCCAGGTTATATCGTAGTCATGTGGGGTGGCGTGGTACTATGAGCTGAAAGGGGATGAAGTGCCAAGATAAAGTTACTTGATGTACAATACACAGCTCTTGGCGCTCACTCAGGATAAAGGTACATACTTAAAAATTGTGTTGACACTAGGACACTGGCAGGTAACACCTATACTAACAACACAGTATAATTGTTTAGTTAAACAAGACTTACCTGAAGGGTAAGGCGACGTTTGACTCTTAATTCTGTCTTCTGTCATAGGGAGGGATGACACAAGATTGTGCGAGTTCTCCAAAAGGTCATACTTTAACGTAAAGTGAGGACGGTAAAATACCTATACATACAT
Source organism: Pictodentalium vernedei (assembly GCA_031216915.1). Classification (NCBI taxonomy): domain Eukaryota; kingdom Metazoa; phylum Mollusca; class Scaphopoda; order Dentaliida; family Dentaliidae; genus Pictodentalium; species Pictodentalium vernedei. The sequence goes on from CM062294.1 coordinate 156,646,735, forward strand.
GAATGAATCATAAATCTGATTGCGATGGAGCAAGTGCATATATTTGCTCTAGACTAGAATTACTGCAGGTTTCTCACAATTGTGTATGCTGTGTTGATGACACGACTTGGGTTGGGTAGGGAGGGCATATCATCCCTCCCTACGGCAGAAGACAGAATTACAGTCAAACGTCGCCTTACCCTTCAGATAAGTCTTGTTTAACTAAACAATTCTGTCTTCTCCCATCTCTGTATGGAATTCCACGAGATGTTTAACGCAGTCCTCGAAGTTACCAAGTGAAAACAATGCAACGGAAGGAGATTCTGTATATTTGTTACTGTGTAACTTGTTCCAATAGGGAAGATGCAGATTCTTCCCGTTTTGTTATCGGTTTTTTATAAAACTTGGTAAAAGTGGTTTCTTTGAACCAGCCCACAGTTGACAGGATTGTAGAGATATGCACCAAATTTTTGGCAGCTAATGAGGAGGCTGCTGACCGCGTACTGTGTGGTGTGAAGACGGTCATGTCGATGCCCTCCATTATCAATCCAGTTTTTATTATACCCCACGCAACGAAGTTGCAGGGGTATAATATTTTTGACTGGTCCTTCCGTCAGTTTGTCAGTCCATCAGTCAGTCCTACTTGTTTTCCGGACTTTTTTTCTACACGCTTCCAGATATTGAGCTGATTTTTGGTATGTTAGTCTAACATGATGGCCTACAGATCAAGTTTGCATTTTGTTCCGCTCCACTGATTTTTACCAAAAGTACGGCCCTTGGGCTCTGGAAAATTCATCAAAATTACAGTTTTCCGGACTTTCAGTCAGGAGAGCTATAGTGATCACTCACCGTCCGTCGTCCGTCGTCCGTGAACATGGTGTTTGCGTCTTCTCCTCCCAAACCGCTGAACCAATTTAATTGATATTTGAGATAATAGTTTGTTATGACATCGCAATTTGATTTTGTTCAAATCAAGTTGCCTCGCCCGTGGGTAGGGCCACACCCAAAAAGTGTGCTGAAATCTTAAAAAATCTTCTTCTCATGAACCAGCAGTAGCAGAGACTTGATATTTGGTGTGCAGCTTCCTTTTGAGGTGTAGACTCAGATTTGTTCAAGAGAAGTTTGTGGGGCTATACTTGGCGTCGTTATGGGAGGGGCAAAATTTTTGGCCCCGCCCAACATTTTTATTTTCCAAACCGAGAGGCTGATTTGAACCAAATTTTAGGTGAGGGCTTATTGGGTCATAAGTACCTAATTTATGCTGATTTTTTTTTTCCCGTAGCCCCATGGGAACCGCAGGAGCTAAAAATAGAAAAAAATTAAAACGCCCATATCTCCAAAACTGCACGGCACCGAGAATTTTTATTTGGTGTGAAGCTTCCTTAGGACCAACAGAAAGAATTGGTAAAAAAAAATTGCCATCGGTTTTATCATAGGGTACAGTTTCGGGACTTTGAAAAAGTGCTGAGTCAGCAATTTTTAACACTGTAGGCAATGGGAAAAACATTAAAAAATCTTCTCCAGATCCAGCAGGCAGAATCTTTTGATATTTGGTATGCAACATTGGAGGGTGGATCTGATTCAAGTTTGTTCAAATCGGCCCCCTGGGTTCATATTTGGGCTCAGTATAGGAGCCTGATTTCGAACTTAGTGCATTTCAGGCAAATTTCTTAAAAAATCTTCTTCTCCAGATCCAGCAGGCAGAATCTTTTGATATTTGGTATGCAACATTGTGGGGTGGATCTGATTCAAGTTTGTTCAAATCGGCCCCTTGGGTTTATATTTGGGCTCAGTATAGGAGCCCAAATTTGAAATTACTGCATTTCAGGCAAAATTTCTTTGAAAATCTTCTTCTCCAGATCCAGCTGGCAGAATCTTTTGATATTTGGTATGCAACATTGTGGGGTGGATCTGATTCAAGTTTGTTCAAATCAGCCCCTTGGGTTTATATTTGGGCTCAGTATAGGAGCCCAAATTTGAACTTACTGCATTTCAGGCAAAATTTCTTTGAAAATCTTCTTCTCCAGATCCAGCTGGCAGAATCTTTTGATATTTGGTATGCAACATTGTGGGGTGGATCTGATTCAAGTTTGTTCAAATCGGCCCCTTGGGTTTATATTTGGGCTCAGTATAGGAGCCCAAATTTGAACTTAGTGCATTTCAGGCAAATTTCTTTGAAAATCTTCTTCTCAAGATCCAGCAGGCTGAATCTTTTCATATTGGGTATGCAACATTGTGGGGTGGATCTGATTCAAGTTTGTTCAAATCGGCTCCCTGGGTTTATATTTGGGCTCAGTATAGGAGCCCAAATTTGAACTTAGTGATTTTCAGGCAAATTTCTTTAAAAATCTTCTTCCCCAGATCCAGCAGGCAGAATCTTTTGATATTTGGTATGCAACATTGTGGGGTGGATCTGATTCTATTTTGTTCAAATCGACTCCCTAGATTCATATTTGGGCTCACTATAGAAGCTCGAATTCGAACTTAGTGCATTTCAGGCAAATTTCTTCAAAAATCTTCTTCTCCAGATCCTGCAGGCAGAATCTTTTGATATTTGGTATGCAACGTTGTGGGGTGGATCTGATTCCAGTTTGTTCAAATCGGCCACCTGGATTCATATTTGGGCTCACTATAGAAGCCCAAATTCGAACTTAGTGCATTTCAGGCAAATTTCTTTGAAAATCTTCTTCTCAAGATCCAGCAGGCAGAATCTTGTGATATTTGGTATGCAGCATCCTTAGGGGGGGTGAGATTCAAGATTGTTCAAGCCATGTCCCTAGGTCCATATTTGGGCTCACTGTGGGAGCTTGAATTGTAACTTTGTTCGAAATGAGGAATTTTCTTAAAAAATCTTCTTCTTCAGATCCAGCAGTCGGAATGGTTTGATATGTGGTGAGTAGCATCCTTGGAGGGGAGGGGGGATTCAAGTGTGTTAAAGCCAAGTCCATGGGTCCATATTTGGGCTCCCTGTGGGAGCCCAAATTATAACTTAGTCAATATGAGGAATTTTTCTTTAAAAATCTTCTTCTTCAGATTCAGCAGTTGGAACGTTTTGATATTTGGCATGGAGCAACCTTATGGGGCTGAGATTCAAGTTTGTTCAAGCCAAGTCCCTTGGTTCATATTTGGGCTCACTATGGGAGCCTGAATGACAACTTAGTTCAAAATGAGGAATTTTCTTTAAAAATCTTCAGATCCAGCAGATGAATGCTTTTGATATTTTTTATGCAGCATCCTTAGGGGGGTAAGATTCAAGTTTGTTCAAGCCATGTCCCTAGGTCCATATTTGGGCTGATTGTGGGAGCTCGAATTGTAACTTGGTTCAAAATGAGGAATTTTCTTTAAAAATCTTCTTCTTCAGATCCAGCAGTCGGAATGTTTTGATATTTGATGTGCAGAATCCTTAGGGGTGTGAGATTCAGGTTTGTTAAAGCCAAGTCCCTGGGTTCATATATGGGCTCCCTGTGGGAGCCCGAATTATGACTTAGTTCAATATGAGGAATATTCTTTAAAAATCTTTTTTTAGATCCACTGGTCAGAATATTTGGATATTTGGTTTCAGCTTTTCTTAAGAGGAGCAGATGCAACTTTTGGAAATCAATTCTCTGGGTTGATATTTAGGCTACCATGTCAGGTGAGCGCCCTCAGGCCCCCTGGGGCCTCTTGTTTTCTACACGCTTCCAGATATTGAGCTGATTTTTGGTATGTTAGTCTGACATGGTGGCCTACAGATCAAGTTTGCATTTTGTTCTGCTCCACTGATATTTACCGAAATTACGGCCCTTGAACTTTGAAAAGTTCCTCAAAATTACAGTTTTGCGGATTTTTTTCCTACACGCTTCCAGATATTGAGCTGATTTTTGGTATGTTAAACTACAGAACACTGTTTTCTGCAGTAGTCCTAGAATCTATGTTAATTTTTAAAAAATGATTAGAGCTTGAAATATCGGGGCGCGTGGGGTATGTGAGCGTGCTCACTAAGGTTCTGTATTTCATCGAGCAATGGTGGATTTTGCTACTGCCTTGTGTGGTTTAACATAGCTAATGAAAAGATTTTGTTTGTACGAACTGGAGATGTTTTCTGCAAATAGGCCTGTAATGTCCTGTCAGGCCTGAAATTAAGCAGTCTGACATTTGCAGAATGAGGTCACCAGAGGGTGAATTTGATGATGCTATCCCATTCAGTGAGCCAATTTATCCTCTGCTTACCTCTTTCTGTTTAGTTTTGAGCCCCTGATTCAGATTGATGTTCACAGAGTGTAACTTTTAGTGATGCTACCTGGGGTAGCATCACTAAATTCACCCTCTGGGGACCTCATTTTGCAGATGACAGTCTTCTTATTTGGATTTTCCTAAAGGGAAAATCTATTTGTTATTGCAATGATTATTTTTTTTATTATTATTATTATTCTTCCACACTTTTTATTTTCACTATTTCTCGAAAACGCTCAGAACGTTTTTTTTTTAAAGTTTCTGTACTCATAAAGGGTCATAAGTTGTAACTAAACGTCATATTCCCATTTTTCTGTAAATGTTTTAGTTAACCCTTTATGCGAAAAAACACAAAAATATTCGGCAGCTCATATCTTTGGACTGGAAAGGGCGATTGACTCGAAATTTTCTCTGACATGTCAGCAGTACACCCCTCTATCAGCATATGGTACAAAAATGTATGTAGTTAACACCTTTCTGCCAAAACATTTTTTTTAATGAAAAAAAATTTCAAAATTTGACCATTTTTGAACTCAATCTCGGGACAGGGATTTGCTGAACCATCTAAAATGGCTTAGATATGAAGACTGTATCACCGAATTGTAAAAATCATTGAAAAAATTTCGATTCGAATTTCTGACAATCCAAAATGGCGGCCGAAAAATCGAATTTATATTTTTGATTATTTATGCGTTTCAGGACATTTGGAGACGAAAAAAAAAAAAAATTTTGCACCAGAAAGATTTTCGGTTTGGACTTAGAAATTTTCGACCAAAAGTCGTAAATTTTTGTTACGACCGGCCTACTTTGCCATCACAGTACTCAGCAACCGGGATAATTTGAAAGCTTCTAAGGTTAGAAATGTTGAATTCACAGTGTACATGAAAAGTTATCATCTTTTGGAAGTTGAGTTGTTCTTCGTTTGGCTTCTGCTACCAGTCAAACATGGCTTCGGGACACTGTGACCAAAAATTGAAAATTTTTTCCGAAAATTCAAAATGGCAGCCAAGAAATCGTGTTTTTATTTTGTTTTTTTTTTATGCGTTTCAGGCCATTTGGAGACGAAAACAAATTTTTTTGCACCAGAAAAAATTTCGTTTAGGACTTCGAAATTATCGACCAAAAGTCTGAAATTTCTGTTATGACCGGGCTACTTTGCTGTCAGAGTACTCAACAACGGGGATGATTTGAAAGCTTCCAAGGTTAGAAATGTTGAATTCACAGTGTACATGGACAGTTGTCGTCTTTTAGAATTGGAGTTGTTCTTCGTTTGGCTTGTGCTTGCAGTCAAACATGGCTTCGGGACACTGTGATCAAAAATTGAAAAGAAATTTCCTGTGTTTTTTTTACTTTTATATGTCTAGATTCATTAGTTCTCATAAATAAAACTATCTGCATACTGCAGAAAATGTTTTTCCAGCCAAAACTGCCCAAAAATGCCCAAATATGCGAGAGCCGATATCTTTGGACTGGAAGGGGCAATTGACTTGAACTTTTCACAGGAATGGCTGTAATACATTTCTCTTTTAATCAAAGGCACAAAATGGTAGTTGGTTAACACCTTTCTGCCAAAACATTTCACGAAACCGAAAAAAAAAATTCAAATTTTTATTTGGTATCGAGCTCCCTTAAGACTTGCTGAGAAGAACAGTAGGTAAAACAACTAAGGAAAATCCTGTGTATTGTTCTGAAGGTACAATCACTTCCTCTAGTTTTCTGGCTTGTGTCCTGTATGAACATAAATCTCCGTCATAAGGAAATTTATTAAGTTCTATTGGCCTGATGTGCCTCCCAGGCCGTTTCTGTTTTATTAACTCTGTAATGTGTATTAAGTGGTAATTCTCAAACTGAACAATATTATTCACATGTATCAAATGTAGCGTCTGGCTCTCTGCGCTGTTAATAGAGCCAGAAGAAATACTAATTTCAATGTCAGTAATTTTAAAGAAAGTTTGTCGCTAATATTGATTGACTTAATCCAATTAAGTGCTGGTTGGACGTCCCAGATGATTTGATATCTGGGTAATGCAGGCTGGAGTTGGAACACACCATGTAGAAATATCTCATCACCAATGGGTGGGTTCTAACAGTTTTTTCCTCATCTGTTATCAAAACGGTTGAAAGTGCACTAGGGCAGTGTTGATAGCACTATATTGCAGACCGTGGTCAAATAAGGTTGCGAGAAATTCCAAAACCATACCTGTAGGTGGTGACAGTGTATTAACACCCCTTTCACCTCAAAACTTTTGCCACTAACAGTTTAAGTTTTGTATTGTTTCTTTGGCGACTGTCGCCATGACATGAGGATGTCAGCAGCCTGTGTCAGAATTTTCTGGCTTTGGAGGGTGTTTCTGACAATCTGCAGGCCATCAAGTGTGTCTTCGTCAACGTATGGCATTCGTACTTGTATGGAAGCATCAATGTGTTTTTCCCCCTAGGTAAAGGAAAAGGGCAATCGATAAATTTCCTAGTCAATTTTGAAAGCCATGATTGTGATATCCAAAAAGGTGCTATAACAAGTGCCTCGACATTATCTCATTCATTTTTTTGTAGAATTTTTCCCAGCAAGCCAAATTGTGGGAAAATATACACCACGTTTTGGTGCCATGGGTGTGTAAATGCATCAGTAGCTAGGGTGTCAGTGTCTGGCTGCCGGGCCACATTGTGGCCCACCTGATAATTTAGACGTGATGCGAAGAGGTCAATATCAGGCATTCCCCAAATTTGTGTGAGCTGATGAAAAATGTTTGGGTCTAATTTCTGTTCAGTATTATCATGATATAGCCTGCTCTAGAGGTCACCTTCTACATTTAAAACACCGGGGAGATGAGTTGCTGATCCACAAGTGTCTTTTGTATTGCCCAAAGCCATATTTTTTGAGCCAGGGCATTACAAAAATGTTTGGTTCCTCCCATATTGTTTATATATGCTACAGTAGTTGTATTGTCAGTGTGAATTTGGATGTGCTGTGAAGTGAAAGTGTTACAGAATCATCTCAGTGTTAACCAAACAGCGAGAAGTTCTTCTGCATTCATGTGGAGGTCCGTCTCTGCTTCTGGTCCCCTCCCCCCCCCCCCCCCCCCCCCCCCCCCCCCCCCCCCCTGTCGTTTGTGTTCTACAAATGCTTCCCCAGGCATAGTTTGATGCATCTAATTGCAGAATTATGTCAGGATTGCCACGGGAGATGGGGGATGTGGTTTCGGTTATGTTAGCAATCCAGTATTGTAACTCCTCTTTAACTTTTGGAGAGATTGCCATCAAGGCATTGAAGTTGCCATAGGCTTGTTTCAGAGCACTGATTTTAGAATTATGTAAGTTTCATTAAAAAAGTTTCCCATATTGAAACCCTGGAAAACTAGCAACCATTTTTCCCACCAATTTTGCCACACTCTGAATAGTGGCATAATTTGTGACTCGGCTGTATGCACAATGTTCGTAACTCATTTGCTTTCTTTGGCGTAAGTGAGACTGTCATAGTTGTGGAGTCTAAAATGAAGACCAAATAAGTTAGGGCGTGGGTAGGTTCCAACGAATCATCTATGTAAGAAGCATTTAAATGTCCCATTGTCCGTATATGGCTGTAAAAAGCATTTGAAATTTTGGTGAATATTCAGGGCCCCGAAGAAAGCCCATTGGGGAGTACACAAAACTGATATTTAACCCCCTCCCAATAAAACCTCAAATATTTTTGGTGAGACTCTTTTATTGGAATTGAATAATAAGCATCTTTCCAATCTACTGATGCCATGAAATAAGCCGGTGTCATTAGGTTCAGGGCTGACTAGGCTTTGCATTTTTAAATGTTTCTTTTCAACATTTTCATTGAAAAATTTCAGTTTGAAAAGGAACCTAAATGTCCCTTCTTTTTTCAGATGGACAAAAATATTGGAAGGATATTCACCTGCACAATCCGATGTGGCTTGTGCGATTACCCCTTTTTCCACTAATTTGGATATTTCATTGGAAATAACCTGATGTTCTTGTTTATTAAAGGTAATTGTATGTGGTGGAGACATTTGCAAGGTTTTAGATAGAAACTCAGTGTGAATACCAGTGAGGGTATTTAAAATCAAATGGTCAGCTGTGATCTTTCGCCAATTGTGGAGACGAAATTGCAGCTGTCCTGCCCTGAAATTCAGGATAAAAAAGAATTGCTTACCTGATATTGCTTGTCCTGTTCGACAGTGGTGTGAGTTGTCCTTGGAGTGGTCAAGGTCATCATTGGTGAGTAAGAACTGGTCGGAGCCTCCACTAGAAGCGTTTGTCTGTCTTGTGGTATGGCTTCTTCCTGTTGGTGTTGTTTCCGGCCTTCTGAAAAAATGACTTTTCCTTTGCCGGAAAACTTGCTGCTTCCTTTAAACTGGTGACTACTTCCTTTGGGATAGTAGCCATAACCACTGGTGGCATCACTTCCAACTTTATCAGTCTCATTGATATCCTTGATCGATTTAGCCGCCAAGTCTTCACCAAAAAGCATAGTTGAGTGATTGTTGCTCACAGAACAAAGAGGTGCATAGCTGTTGTTCAAGTCAGGTTTGAAGAGCTCTTTCTGGCGCATGGAGATGTCATGGTGTGCTAAGACTGAAAGACTCACCGAGTCAATGAGTGTCTTTATGTTGGCTTCCACTGGTGTATTCCGAGATTGCCCCTTCACCAGGTTGTCAAGTGCTTGTAAGGTGGCATAGATGCCCTGCGTTAATTTTAACTGGGCCCTCTGAAGTTTTACATCTCTGGTTTGGGAGGATGATTTGACTTTGCCCCATATCTCCTTGTTCACTTTGGGGACAACAAGATTCTGGTCGTTTTGAGGCTAAGTGTATTGCTGCTGGACCGTTTTCAGACGTTCCTCACTAAGGCCTTTGTCCGTCAAACTATTGGTGATACATGCCAGTTGGTCGTTCAGAGCCGGTCCCTCCTCCTCTTCAAACTCCATTTCCTTGTAAATGGATGGTGACTGTCCCAGTCATCCTGGCATTCCACCTGTCGGTCCAAACTACTATGCCAGCACCGTTTTGTGACATTTGTTGAATGCAGCATCTCGTTGATGCAGTCCTCTGACAAGCTTTCGTCATCCGACGCTCACCTGTACTCATTTCTGTTTCCCCGTCTCGAAACAGACGAATGAGGTGTACCGATTGCGGCAGCCAAACTTCGAGATGACTGTTTGCTGAAGTCCTGTTATGGCTTCAGTGAGATGACTCAAAATGGCATTGTGAGGAAGTTCCTTTGTGTTCGACCCCGGTGCAGTGCCTCTTGCATGTGCATCAGCCACTTGGATCCTGCCTTCCTGATCATCCACCGTCAATGATAAAATGACCTTTTGGTGAACTTGCGCAATCTCGTGGAATTCCATATGGAGACGGGAGAAGACAGAATTGGAGTAAATGAACTATCCATTGTGAAGAGGGATAAAAGGAATACGGTATAACTCACAATGAGTAGAACAAGATATGCAATTCATAATCATTTTAACATGCATGTGAGAGCACTCTCATAGGTAGGCCTATCCATTTCAATGTAAATTGTAACGTGTGTACTGAAAGTGGTGGGTATTTCAGTGGTCTAAAATAAGCCATGTGTTAATGGCGTATAAATAATCTGTGTCTGTTCTACTAACAGTGAAGTATAATCCCCCCCTGCAGACTTCCCTAAGCTCAAAATACTGCAAATCTCCCCTCGAATGTTTAGCCCAAAATAAATAGTAGTAACCGTACTATCACTACTACTACTATAATATGGCTGCTAGTGCGTAAAATGAACTATGATAACATAGGTCAAAGTTTCATGGTTTATAAAATCATTTGGTGGAGTTCCTGGTAAATGTGAAATTTTGGATATCTGGTATGAGTTGGCTGTGGTTGTGGTTGTATAACAACTTCTGTGATTACCTTTGTACCTAATTAGAGGTCTTTTAATTCAGGTTGCTTGGTCATTTGGCTTCTGGTGTTCTTGCTTGCTACTGGTGAATGACAAAAAGAAAGCCTCTATGAATCGGACACTCTGGGTTTATACATGTGACCACCAGTGACAACAATCACAGCCAGATTAACCAGTGGGGAGCTTGTTCGTTGTGTTTACAACAACCAAATATGTACAACCAGCCGCGTGGTGGGCGTCACTACCACGTTTGATTGTAGAAATTCCCAGCTCAAAAGAGCTGGTTACCCATAAAACCTAGCATGGTAATTGCCGACTTGGGAAAAATTGAAATTATAAACAAGCGTGTCAATTACATTTTGAGGATTAATCAAGATACAACAACCCTCATCGTAACAGAGATAAGCTCTGAGGTACAAAGATAGCTTCTTTACGCACTATTTTTTATACACAAAAATTTCTAGTACTGACAATTAACATTAAAATTTAACATAACGAAATTGGGCAAAATTACGAATCTGATTTTGCAAACAAATGATTATTTTTAGCTCAACTTTGGTGAAGCCAAATTTGAGGTATTGTCATGGCCCGTCGTCCGTCCGTCGTGCCGTCAACACGGCTCAGACTAGTGGCCGTATTTATGAACCGATCTTTACGAAACTTCTTAGGTACCTTTGTTATCACTGTGAGACGAGAACAAGTGTTTTGGGGTCCAGTCTGAAATTCAAGACTGCCGCTGGCAGCCATTTTGTACAAAATTAGGTGCAATCAGATTTTTGCGTAGAACTTGAAAGGCTCTGATTTGAATAATTTTTTGTTTGAATATTTAGTACCATGGGATACATCACATATAATACAGGTTTTTTTCTCGTGCGTAAATTATGCAAATTATTTACGGGCCTCGTCGGGACTCGAAATGAAGGTCCTCACCTCGACTCGTCCCAGGTTGGAGGAAGGATAGCAGAGTTCGCAGACCATTGGACCACCATCACATCCGATCCATGGGTGTTAGATGTTGTTTGGTCCGGGCTGCGCATATCCTTCCGACGGCACCCCACTCTGTCAAGGGTGCCTCTTCCAACCACAGTTCCTTCAGACGTTTTACGTCGGGAACTTTTGTCCACGGAGATTGCCAATCTCCTGGCAAAGGGGGCGATCGAGGTCGTCAAGAACGTTCAATCAGTGGGTTTCTATTCCCGCCTGTTCTTGGTGCCGAAGAAGGACGGCCGACTCCGACCGGTTATCGATCTGAGTATCCTGAACCAGTCTATCATTGCTCCCAAGTTCAGCATGGAGACTTTCAGGTCGGTCCGCCAATCAATTCACCAGGGAGATTTCGCAGCCAGCATCGACCTGCGAGACGCTTACTTCCACGTTCCGATGCATCGGGCGTCACGGAAGTATCTCAGGTTCGCTTTTCTGGGGCGAGTTTACCAGTTCAAGGCCATGCCTTTCGGCCTCAACCTGGCTCCTTGGGCGTTCACCAGACTGATGTCGCATGTGATAGCGTTCCATCGCACACAGTCCCGGGTGACTACTTCGGCATATCAGGACGATATCCTCCAGAGGCATTCCAATGCTGCCTTACTGGAATTGGATGTCGCCACTCTGTTGAGCTTGCTCACGTCGCTAGGATTCAGAGTCAACGAGGAGAAGTCGGACCTAGTCCCTTCTCAGTCGTTTTGTCATCTGGGGATGTCTTTCCAAACCAAATTCAATTTGGTGGCTGTTCCCCAGGCCAAGGCTGTGATTCTCTCAGCTTTTGCTCTGACTCTGTCCCAGTCCAGGTCCGCGACCGCTCGGAGTTTTCTCCGGCTGATCGGTCTCTGCGGTTCGGTGACGGATCTCATTCCTTTAGGTCAGCTGCGTGTCAGACCTCTCCAACACTTTCTGCTCAGTCGTTGGAGACCGAATGTAGATCCTCTGGATCAGGTGCTTCCGTTTCCGGACTCTCTGTATCCTCACCTTCTTCCCTGGACAGATGTTCAGTGGATTACGCAGGGTGTTCCGCTGGACTTACCCACGTCCGATCACGTTCTGAGGGCAGATGCCAGCGATCTCGGATGGGGTGCGACGTTGGATCCTCTCGGTCTTTCCCTACACGGGATGTGGGACCAGGATCAAGCAGCTCTACACATCAACCAGAAGGAGCTTCTTGCTCTTCTTCTGAGTTTCAGGCAGTGGATCCCTCACCTGTCGAATCGCCAGGTCCTTCTACTATCCGACAATTCGACAGTGGTTGCTTACATTCGGAACCAGGGCGGCACGCACTCGCTTCCGATGTACGAGTTAGCTCGGGATCTTTTACTGCTCGCTCAGGATGTTCACGCCGGAGTGGTTGTTCGTCACATTCCCGGTCGTCTGAACGTCCTAGCCAACTCCCTGTCCCGACAGGGCAGGGTTATTTCCACCGAGTGGATGCTTCACAGGGCAGTGTTCCAGTCGCTTTGCGATCTCTGGGGACGTCCCCACATCGACCTCTTTGCGACTCGTTGGAACCATCAGGTGGACACTTTCGTGTCCCCATGTCCAGATCCTCTGGCTTTTGCCGTGGACGCTCTGTCACTCGATTGGAACGGTCTAGTCGGCTACGCCTTCCCGCCGGTTCCGATTCTTCCTCAGGTTCTCGCCAAAATTCGAACCTGCAGTTGTCGAATCATTCTGATCGCTCCCCTGTCGCCTCAGCGGGTGTGGATCAATCAGCTCCGCTCGCTGATGGCGGCGGTTCCGGCACGTCTCCCACTATGTCGCGACCTTCTTTGTCAAGGTCGCCCGAGGAGGTTTCACGTCGACCCGACTTCATTGTGCCTTCACGCATATCTTTTGTCAGGTCCTGTCTCCTCCGTAGAGGTTTTTCGAGACGAGCAGTGGAGTGCATTTCTTCTTCAAGGAGGCACTCCACTGGTTTAGCTTATGCAGCTAAATGGAAGGTCTTCTGTCGATGGTGTGCTGATCACTCTGTTGATTATGCCAATCCTTCGATTTCACAGATTGCAGAGTTTCTGGTATATCTGTTTGATTCTCGGGGTCTCCAACCTGTTACCATCAAGGGTTACAGGTCTATGCTTTCAGAGACTTTTTCTTATGTGGGGAAGCGTCGTATCGGCACTAATCCTTACCTCTCCAAGCTTGTTCGGCACTTTTCTTTGAAAAGGCCTCGGACTTTGCAGCTTACTCCACGATGGAATCTTTCGTGGGTGCTGCTTTGCTTGGGGGGGGGGGGGGGGGGGGGGCGCCGTTCGAACCTTTATCCCAGGTGGATATGTATTTTCTCACATATAAGACGGCTTTTCTGATGGCATTTGCTTCGGCCAGACGGGTTAGTGAGCTTCACGCCCTCTCGGTTGACCCTGCCTTTTTTAGGAGCTCTCCCAACAGTGTTACTTTTACCACTGATTGCTCTTTTTTGGCTAAGAATCAGTTACCAGATACTACTCCTCCTCCTATCTGTATCAGGGCTCTTCCCTCTGTTGAGGGTACTCGCCCTTTGCTCTGTCCGGTCCGTGCTATTCGCATTTATCTTGATCGGACACGCTTCATACGGAAAGGCAGAAAACGGTTTTCTCTGTCTCTCATTCCGGGTCGACAGAAGATCTCTCCTCAATCCATTTCTCGATGGATTTGTCTTGCTATTCGTACGGCTTATGGTCGTTTAGCAGCTGGCGATTGTATTACCAATCGTATTTCTGCCCACGAGGTGTGGGCACTGTCTACCTCTTGGGCTTATTCTAACTCCGTCAAGTTGTCGGATGTTATGCAGGCAGCCTACTGGAGAAATGCTTCTACTTTCTCCACCTTTTATTTACGCCAGTTGCAGGAGCAGTCGGAGGACCTTTTTGCCCTGGGTCCTCTTTCTTCTGCTCAGGCTGTTGTCTGCCATAGCCATTAGGCTTCTTGAAGGTCAGTTTCAGCCTTGTGCTGTTACTGCCCTTTTTCTGTCTGTGTGTCACACAGGCTCATATGTCTCTTTTCATTGTCCTTTACCAATGATTGAGACATTATGGTTGATAAGCCTCGGGACCTCTTCCATCTACTTCAAGGTTCCAGTGCACTAGGGTTATGTGGGGGTTGGTTATGCGATTCCCTCCAGCCTTTTGTCTATTCAGCCTGTAGTAAACAATTGTGAGTAGGTTGATAAGAAATCTAAATTTTATAGTAAATTTCCTTTCTTATTATACCTACCACAATTGTTTACATGGAGGCCCTCCCGTCTTCTTTACGGGTAAAGAATCTTTCCTCCCCGCTGATCACATAACTCTAAAACGTTTACGGATTCAAAAAGAATGAGTCTTTAGAGACGGTATATGCGCACTGGCAACGGAAGTCGTGGAGTTGTACTTGGGAGAGAGCGTCCCGTACTGGGTCTGCGCCGGTTGCACTCGACCCAGTTTTGGCTTATTTTTATTGGTGCTTTTGCACCACTTTTCTTTCCCAACTTGCTTGGGAAAGACAAAAATAGAGAGTATTTTATCCGAGTTAGGGACTTCCACTGTAGTGCAAGCCTGTAGTAAACAATTGTGGTAGGTATAATAAGAAAGGAAATTTACTATAAAATTTAGATATTCAGTGCTACTTATACACAGTAAGTGCATGTATCAATACGGCTCGAGCTAGAGGCTGTATTTATGAACTGATCTTCACAAAACTTCTTGGGTACTTTTGTTATCACCTTGTGACAGGAACGAGTGTTTTAGGGTGCCTTTGTTATCACTGTGCTATGAGAATAAATATTTTGGGCGTTCAGTCAGACCCACTCTGGGACTCAAAGATTTCTTTTCTAGTTTAGCATCTAACCGTCACCCCACCTTTACAATACTTTACCTATATATTTGTTACAGGCTACAGTCAGCATTTATGTACAGACCGTTACAATACTTTACATGTACCTTTGTTATCAGGTCATTACCTAGATGTTTGTCATTGCTGTGTCACATACTATACATGTACATGTCTTAAACAAGTTGAGCTACAGTGTCATTGACACTTTCATTATAATAGGTAATATGACATAACCTGGATTTTAAATAAGATTAGTTTCATGGAATATTCTAAATATGTAAGCAGTCTTAATATGAAATGTGATGATTCACGATGTAAGTGTTTTGATGAAATTTAAATGGTCTGATTAATTTTCATTTGAATGAATTTGACTTGAAATTTTTACAGCTTATATAAAATAAAAATATAGAAAAAGCACTAACTTCAAAATTTGATTTATCTTACTTTAGCTACAATATTGTATGGAAAAACCATGCTCAGATAGCAATTTGAAGTTTGATTTTTGGCAGCCCTGAGGAAAAAGTAGGGGGGCCCAGGCCCTCTATGACACCGCCACTGGAACATGCTAACTGGCCTCCTCCAAAAGAAACTGATTCTCTTCCGCTAGTAGCATAGTATCTCAGAGAAAAGTATTCCAAGATTTGACTCCCTTCTGAAAACACTTTAGTTCACAATTCATTTAGTATCTCTGCTAAAATATACACCTTCAAAGGCAATGCAGCTTCATAAAATAAGATTTTGCTGGGCATGATTATTCAGCTCATTTGAACTAGTGTTGAAACGGTTAGGGATTTTCAGGAGTCGACTAGTCGACAGAGGTAATCGAATACTAGTCGATTAGTCGGACCCCTGCCGTAATTTTCCATTTCTGTGCCTACAGGTGTGAAATGGGCATTATGGCAATGCTATTTTCGTAAGTTACGAGTATCATATTCTGTGTGTCAGTACGTAATGCTCAAATGCAAAACCGACGTGTTAGAAAGTGGTTACTTATATTTTCCTTGCTTGAACCGATAAATGGGTAGCTTACGGGCTCATATCATAACATGGGTTTTTAAAATCAGCTGTTCGCCATGCGTACACAAAACTCAAAATGAGGCCAGTCACCTAGATTCTACACCGGTGAAACCTTTGAATAGAACATGAGGTACATATCAATATCGCTGGAGGACATTTGTCCCAGCCTCCCAGGGTCTGTCATACCCTACCAAATACCAATTAATGCTAGTCACCATTGTGAACAAACATTAATTGGGTGGTAGGTTATAATAGAGTAAATAGACCCTGGGACAAATGTCCCCTGGAGATATTGACATGTAGCTTGAGCAAAGTGGCCACCGACTGCCGGCCGTGTTTTGCGTTTGAAGAAGTTTGGACTTTGGAATCAAATTATGGTCACAGCGTATATGTGTATTGTCACTATTTTTAGTGGCAGTGCACATATATGCTGGTGAGCATAATTTGATTCTGAGACAGAAGTGCAAATATAGGCTACAACACCCCCCCCCCCCCCCCCCCCCCCCCCCCAAAAAAAAAAAAAACCCAAAAACAACAACAAAAAAACAAATTGAAAACAGCCCTAAAAACTGGCTGGAGCTCGAATCGTGTGTGTGTGTGTCCCCAGAGAGGGGTGGAGTGAACTTGCGCAAAATTGACAAAACGAAATTTGGGCTAAAAAAGTGACTGCTTTTTTGCCTCTTGATTACAAGAATGCTGGACAATTTGGACCATGTACAGTTCGGACAATTTTATTTTTGGACGATCCGGCTCAGATCTTTGGAAGATTCCGGCCATATTTCTGCAGAAATCGGACCACAATCACCAGATCTTTTAACCATGATTCAGATAATTTCTTTGGATGATACGGTTAATTGCCAAAACAGTTGCAGTACTACAAGAGTCACCCTAGAATGATGATTAAGGATCATCTTCAAAAAAAATTCATAACAACTATAGAGTACCCCAAGGAACGGTGCTGGGACCGTTACTTTTCCTCTGACATATCCCTTATAAAAAAGTACCATGGTAAATCATGGTAAATCCCAAAATGCCCTGGTAATACCATGGTAGTACCAGGGTATTTTGGGATTTACCATGGTACTTTTTTATAAGGGATAAAAAATAACAGACCATCATATTTTTCCAAATTTCTCTGGAGAGCCCCAATGGGGGTGTGGTGGGGGGGGCGGGGGGCTCATAAAAAGACTGCACATTTGACATTTCCACACACCCATGTTCGCGATACGTGCCTTGACGGTAACTGTGGTATCACCTTTTGGGAAAAATCTGCAGACAACAAAATTGATCCATCTATGGGCCATACATTACGAAACGTATGCATCACTTCACAAAAGTGTGTGGCCTCACTGGCCTGGTATTGAGAATGTGAAAAAATAATTAAGGTATGGATCATTTAATATATGTCTAATTCACTAATCTGATCTTCCCAATATATAGTCACACAAAATAATTGTTGGTGTTTTTTGTTACAATTTAGTCCCGAACCCTGATTAATGGAGGATAAAGTACTATTCTTCAACATCATGTCAATATGGGCCATTATGGTGCTGAGTCCTGCTGCAGGACTCAGTTCCCCTAATGATCCCTATTGACATGATGTCGAAGAGTAGTGCTTTGTTGTCAACTTGTCACCCATTAATTAGGATTTGGGACTAATTGGGCTTGTGTATCATTGTTTTGTTGTAAAAAACTCCTGTTGACTAAACAGTTTTCAACACTGAATTTAAATCCGGTAAGTCAGGGCAAGTCAGATGTCAATGAGTTACCTTCATTGTGTGTCTTCAGTTTGTTGAGTTTTGGCCTTTTCACACACATGACACTTGCAGTCGGCATCACTGGCAAATTCTGACACCTCATGAGACTCAGTTGTGACATTTTCGGTTAAACTGACAGAAGCCGTCGTCTTCATGTTTTCTCGAACGAAGATGAGTTCATTCACGGTCCCAGGGTCAAGATTAGCTCGTCTCTTACAGATAACAATACCTGTTAGCGAGAATACACACTCCGATGGAACTGAAGTGCCGGGAATGGCCAGGTATTTTCTGGCTAGCACAGCAAGTCTGGGAAATCTATCACAATTTCTTTTCCACCAATCTTTAGGGTCGATGCTTGTAGCTTCAACTTCCCTGTACGAACTCAGCTCACTTTCCACAGTATGAACCGATGCAGTTTTGACTGTCTTAGCGTCAAAATAATCACCCATTATGAACTTCATTGTTTTATTTGTTTGTTCAATTTTTGACTTTTTACAAACTGGTCCAGGGTGTTTCTGGGTGTCAACTTCGGTGCTAACAGCATCTTGTTCACTTGGTCGGCTCTGACTGCAGTCACCAGTATTATCCACGTGGACACCTTTCATTTCATCAATGACACACACCCATGCTAAGTCCTGTTGCGTTTTGGTTAGAAATTTAAGACTTTTGTACCTCGTATCAAGAGCACTTGCAATAACAATTGATGACTTGGCAAATTCCTCCGAATCTGTCCCTTTCCCTATATCCACATACCTCTGACTCAAATCACTGGAAATTGTTTGCTTGAACTCAGTGACCTGTTTAGAATCTGCAGGCTCTTGCGACACAGGATCACTAGCATTCACTTTAAGGTGTTTTTCAAGCAGTCCCTTGACTATAGGGTATGTCATGCTTAAAGATGGGTACGTTTTGGATCCGAGCAGTGTTGTCGCCATTTCCAAAGGCTTCAGAATGGGTGTGATCTCTTCCATTGTCTCTTCCATTGATTCTTACGCGCATCGGAAGAGCTAGTCACGTTTCTATCATGCAATACAGCAAAGATTGCCAACCACTGTTCAAGTAACCGCTCAAACATGTAAAAGGTCGAGTTACATCTGGCATCTACATCCTGTATTAGCCGGTGGGGAGGCAAAGAAAAGTTTGTTTGTTTGATTTTCAAATCATCAGATGCAAGTGTAGATTTTCTGAAATGGGTGACTAAAGTGCGACCTGCTCTAGCTGCCTTTGATGCAAAATTCAGCATAAGTCCACGGTTCACCCCTAACTGCAGGGTGTGTCCAAAGCACCTAATATGTTCAAACTTCATCAGACGTGATCCCTTAACAATATTAGCTGCATTATCTGTCGTAATTGCGGATACTTTTTCGGGATCTAGGTTGAAATCATCAAGGATTTGCAAGAGAAGATTACAAAGATGCTCACCTGTGTGGTGATCAGTAATAGCTTTTGTACATAACACGCCATGTTTATAATTCCAGTCCTTGTCAATGAAATGATAGGTTACCGTAACATACCCTTGCGTAGAACAACTGGTCTGCGTGTCTTTGGTAAGAGCAATCGAATCGATTTCCGAAATTTCATCCATCAATTGGGATTTGAGTGAAGAATAAAAATACTTGAGGTGAGTCCGGAGTGTCGTATGGCACGGTACTTTGAAAGCTGGTTCCAGCTCGGCCATCAGTTTGTGGAATCCATCACCATTGACGATGCTTAGCGGTCTCAAATCCATTGCACACCATTCCATGAGTTTTTTTACAAGCACTTCATACCGCTGTTTAGTTATGGTTGGCTTGCCACTTATTCGACGAGCGAACGTTAATGCACTTTGAGTTTGTGTCTCTCTTGGAGTCGTATTTGTCGACGTTGGGTGCTTGTATTTGAGGTGATTTCGCATACTGGAAGTTGAGTTATTGTATTTAAGCTTTGCTTTACAAAGATTACACTCAACACTTTTGTCTTTGTCAACTAATGTGAAGTGTTGCCAAACATCGGACGTTTTTACTTTTTGAGTTGCAGCCATGATGATCGCTATTCTGAGAATGCAGACTGAGGTCTGAATATGGTGTTATGAATCAGCGAAATTAGCGAATGGCATTGAATGTTATGCCCTCATTGTGCTCACATGACACATCAAAGGCTTTATGCGGCACGTGCCACAGTTACAATTTTCATGTTTCTCTTTGATGTCCGATCAGTTGTATCACATCAAAATGAACAAGGTCGCGGTTGGCACTGTATTTAATCAACATAAAACAATGAAACCGCAGACACTTGTCTTTGAAGTTTGATACTTTGAGTTCAGTTCGGATCACCGAGTTCACCCCTCCCCTCCCCCCCCCCTCTCACCAACTGTAGGCAGCGGCAATCATCAAGGCAACAATTCATTGAGGCTTTAACAAACTAATCATGTGTCCCGATAACGTTCAACGGCACTGATGACCTGATAGCATGGAGGTGGTGCTTTTTCCCGACTAGCAAATTTCGGGATCGACTAATTTATTAATCGCGTCGACGTCGATTAGTCGGATAATCGTTTCAACACTAATTTGAACATGTACAAAGTTCCAAAGAAATGGCAAAATCAACCTACTTTTATGTATAAAAACAGTAAGACCATTTATTATATGCTATCCTATTAAATTATTGCAAATTATTGAAAAGATATTTCTTGATATCTGTTGAGTCGATAGATATTGAGCAATATCCCTTAGTAGCTTCCTAAATGACGTCACGCTTTGGCATATGATGTCACCTTGAACATCAGATTGAAGGAACGATCAGCACATCTTTGTTATTGTCTTGAAACTGTTATATTATGCAGTAAAATGTCATGTAGCATATAATAAAAAGAAAATCCGCTCTATTTTAGTGAATAGTGGGAATTGTCTCATTCGTATGGACCTGAAAGTATTATTTTCCACTCGTGCAAGTGAGATAATTCCCTATATTCACTAAAACAGAGTAGATATCCTCTACACCTTTGCAATATTTTGCCGATTTCTCCCACAAATCAATGCTCATGACACTTCAAAACCACTGCTCAAATTGATAAATAAGTCAACACAAATTTTCAAGACTATTTTAATTTTTTAACTGAATGTTTGACACGAAGGCTTTAAAAGTTCACCCAATTTCATGTTTATCATTGGTGTGCTCACTATCGGAAATTTTTCTTTGACAATATCCAAAAAAAAAAACCCAACTAACATCTATGAATATTGAATATCATACTTTTGAATAAAAAACAAAACACATGAATATTTAAAAATTGTTCTTGGTAAGAATTCAGAATTATCACTGAAGGTAAATTAAACACTTACTTTTGCTTTTCCCGGGCCTGGCCTTTTGAAAATGATATTGAGCCACAAACAATCACCTTAAGTCACCCCAGGAGAGAGAGATAGTGGCTCTCCTTTATTCACTTCTGAAAAGGCATTTCACCAAATGTAACTTTGACAGTAGGGTTGGTTGTGTGATCTCCTTCCGTCTCTGCCGGACCGAGGGTCACTGAAATTATTGATAGACTAAGTCGCGAACTTTACCAGTTAACCCTTTACCTAACGAATCGCCTGCATCCGCCCGCGTAATATGCAAATTGAGCAGTTGAAAAAATTAAATTTCTGTAAATATTTCAGCAAAACCATATCATGTGACCCCTCATTGGAACGAGCTGATTGAGCTCGTTCCAATGAGGGGTCACATGATATGGTTTTGTTGAAATTTTTTGAAAAATTTTAAAAAATTATATTTAAAATAATAAATTTTGATATTGTCTGCGTTGGGTAAAGGGTTAAATGATAAATTTGCAACTTGCAAATGAAGTGGTCCTCGCTCAGTTGTACAATGTTCTCTGTGATTTACCACAAACTAGTAATATAGGCTATCAACAAATGTGGTTAACCAACCCAAGATAAGTGCAGTTGAAGAAAAACTTAAAACTGCTCTGACTTGCTTGTATAAGCATGAACATCATGTTAGCTGTTAAATTCTTAATAAGTACTAAGCAGTTCTGCCACCAGTTATTTATCTGGAATTAAATGGCAACATTTAATTCCTGAAGAAATAACGATGTATGAAATATTCTGGATCGGATAGATTTGGGGTAATGCTTCAACACACAATTTACCCAGTAGAGTGACAATTGGAGGCCAAGAGATGTATGGAAGAAGATTGCTTGCAAACAGTGAAGTTCTAAACAACAAATATTAATGTAACAAATGAACTTTTATTAAAAGTGATCATGAAATTATTCAAATTTATATATATTCTGTTCCATTAATTTATTGACTGCATGTAATAAAATCACAAACCATTTATTCCATGAATAAACATCAAATATTGCATAAGTTTACTAGTTTTTATGACAAGTAGACAGTTACCACACTTATAGTCGGTACACTAGGACAAATGGACATTTGGTCTAATTTTATTCTATAAGTTCAAGTAATCGTCGGGAATAACAAATAATATAAAATAGAACACGTTATTCCAATGATTAAGTGAATATTATAGATATTAATTCGGGTAAATTATTTGTACCACAAATGTCAAATGAATGGATGCTTTCTGTTTTGAAAAGCAATCGTATGAACAGCTGATCAAAAGCTTAAAGTAAACACCAGCAATTACACTGCAGTTGTATTTAGAATGGTGAGGCTACCTACGGGACATTGCCTAATTCAGGATGCCACTTCAAGTTACAAATACTCATGATTATGACTTAAAATCCTTTCTGAGATCATCAGTTGACCTTTCGGGTTCAGTGCCAAGAAGCTTGAACCATTGCGCAAAGTTATGTAGGTCTGTTCATATGTTCCAAGGTGGAACCACTGCGGATGCCTAAAGGAACTCACGCATGACACCGCACCCCAAGACAGTTATTTATGAAGCCTGTCTAAACTCCCATAATTCCTTGCAACAAGAACAAGAACATGGCGGACAATTACAAATGATTCAAATTTACAAAGTGCACTATGCGTGTTTTAATGAGTACAACAGTGAGTAGCGACCATAACATGGGTGAAACATAATAATCGACCATGGAAGTATCAAGTGACATTATAATTAGCGTCAAATAAGTATTTGATGAACAGTTACCGATAATAAGATTAATCAAAGTTAGGTGATGACATTAGCCACCACATGTACCATGGCAGAATATTATTAAATATTGCAATTTAAATGTACAAAATAATTATGATAGAACTACAGAAGTAGCAATTTGCTACACTAACATGTGATAGATGGCTGCCCTGGAGTAAATAAAGGAGCTGATCCAGACCTTTAGTTAAGTCTAATTTGAGAACACCAAGATGACTACATTGTATAAGCCTTTTTCGAAACTGCCATCTTGGCTTTTAATGTATGCAAGCTCACAGGTTGCAAAGTGTAAACATTTCAAGAAAACATGTAAGCAAGCCTGGGTATAATTTTTTTTTTTGGGGGTGGGGGGGGGGTGGGGGTGGTGCCGCACAAAATGGCAGGTACAAACTGACTCCTGTAGGACATTTAGAGACCCTGCCGGACATTTTTTAGCATCAGTCGCAGACAGTAATTTTCAGTCTATTCAAAGCAGTTTAATGAGAATTTACACATACCTTGAAGGGTTTATACCATTTCCTTGATAAATCATTGCGGCAACAGTACTTCAATTGAAAACACTGCATTCGGGTTGCTTTTCACAATTGTGAATCAAGGGGAAGCACTGCATGTTTGATACGCTTCGGGAGAAATCCCCCGGCAAAGTGTCCATCTACAAAATCCTTGTTTTTGTTTTGCATTGAATTTTTAATACATGGTATATGAATTCATAAATGATTGTTGTGTATTATGATGATGGGAACTGTTATGGATTTGTACTTTCAATGAACAAAAATAGAGGTGAGCGTTAATTCACCCACCATTCCCACTTAACTATGGAAATTGGCCTCGGACAGAGTGAAGACGCAAGCAAGTTGCTGTCTGACAAACACATAAGTGAATTGGACTTTGTCCCTGCCCAACTTATTATATCCAGGTTTGGTTGTAAGCAATCGGAGAAGAGAGCGGGTGAAGTGCTTCGGAACCCATTTCGTTCAATGGTGCGATTTCAAAAAACATTTAGCAAGGTTTCCATTTGTTTAAGGCAATGTCAATATTGTATGAGAACTTTCATTATTTCGAATTGAGTTCCTATCATCCTATTGACTTAAATGGTGTTTGAATGCATGCTGTGTCATGACCCTGTGATTGTTGGCACTGTTTCAACAACTTTCGAGGATTTCCCAAGCCAGGATACTCCATGCAACAAGTGTTTCCTTGCTGCTACTCAACACAAGTCCTCACCTCCATAAAAAAAGTCTTTAAACCTGCAATATCCCATTGTTTAAAGTCATCTAGGGTTGCCCCTCCCTTTAACCTGAATGATGGCATTGTTTCTACGAATGTAAACATTATATTTCACAAAACTAATTGACTTGGCTGTCACAGAACTCATCGCGATGAACATGGAAATCACTTTGTTTACACCCGGGAGCGTGGTGGCTCAGTAGTAGACTGTTGGACTTCTTTGCTAGAAGTCCCAAGTTCTAGCCCTTTCCGGGACGACCCCCGTTGTGTCCTTGGGCAAGGCACTTTATGCCAGTTGCCTGCATGGGGCCACAATGATGCCGTGTACTAAGGTGTACTGCACATCGATGGTGCACGTGTCTTCAACCGCTGTAACCCTGCTTGAGCCGAGCTTGAACAGAGTTGGAATGTTGAGGAGCTGAGAGTTACTCGTCGATGCTCTGTGGTTCTCTCCAGGTGCTCCAGCTTCCTCCACCAATAAAACTCACGGTCACGATTAGCTATTGTGCATAAGTATGTGACCTTAAACACCAATAAATAAATTGTTTACACCCCGCGACCTGTGACCTTGCATAGATTAAAATCCAAGATGGCAATTTTGAAAAAGGCTTATTACAGCAGTCATTGGTGAAAATTGGGATCTTTGTGAAAACCAAGAACAACCGTAATAACTGAGAACAATATAAAATTAAATTCAAAATGCTTCATCATCAAATAATACTGAATGTTATTTTACTCTATTAGCAAATCATTCTATATATTGATTTTAGTTGATTTTATTGATATATTTTTTTAACTTAATTCCTTCTACCACCTAGCACTTGAACTGATACATGCCCCTTGTTAACTCTTCACCTAACATGAAAAGCAGACGACATTTGTAAAAAAATTCTTTTGCCTAAAAAAACGACAAAAACCCTCTTACTAACACCAATAAATAAATAAATTACATTTCACTTTGGGTGTCTTGAAACATTACAATACAGTCTGATACAATAACTAAAAAAATGTAAGAGAAGAGAATGTATTTACTTAATGTGTATTCATGAATTCATTCTGGCTTTTGGGATGACATCTGAAACAGAAAAAAACAGATGATGAAAAACAGTTATGCCTACCTAACCAAGATTCCATGAAAACAATTGAGTTTTTAATTCTTTAACTGGTAGTGTGCTGGAAGCCCATATTTGAGCTTTATTCTGAAGTGCAGGTACCACCGCTTGAAGGCTTATATTCGGTGGATGTGCTTTGTATTATTGGCTCACCTGAGCGAAGCTGAAGGGGAGCTTAACTGATTGCTATCCGTCCGTCGTCAACTTTACATTATCGACTTCTTCTCATGAACTGCTGGACCAAATTCAACAAAATATTTGCTGTGCATGTTCCCTATCATATGTCATTTCAAGTTTGTTCAAATCAACTTGACCCGCCTCTCGGTAGGGCCACACCCAAAAAGTGTGCTTAAATCTTAAAAAATCTTCTTCTCATGAACCAGCAGTAGCAGAGACTTGATATTTGGTGTGCAGCTTCCTTTTGAGGTGTAGACTCAGATTTGTTCAAGAGAAATTCGAGGAGCTATATTTGCCTTCGTTATGGGAGGGGCAAGAATTTTCGTTAAGCCCCAAATTTCTATTTTCCAAACCGAGAGGCAGATTCGAACCAAATTTGATATGAGGGAATATTGGGTAATAAGTACTTAATTTATGCCAAAATTTTTTTTCCCGTTGTCCCATGCGAACCGCAGGAGCTAAAAATTAAAACGCCCATATCTCCAAAACTACACGTCCCTGAAAATTCTTATTTGTTGTGAAGCTTCCTTAGGACCAACAGAATGGAATGGTAAAAAAAACTTGTTGTCGGTTTTATCATAGGGTACTTTTTTGGGATTCAGCAAACACTGTGGAAAATGGGAAAAACATTTAAAACTATTTTTCTCCCAAACTACTGCTCCAAAAGCTTTCAGATTTCACATATAACATCTTTGGAAGATTGTTTCACATGTTTATTGAAATCAATTCCCTTGGCCCATATTTGGGCTCTCTATTGGAGCTCAAATGTTTAAATTAGTGCAGTATGAGGAATATTCTTTAAAAATCTTCTTCTTCAGATCTGCCAATAGGAATCTTTTGATATTTGGTTTGCAGCATGCTTAGGGAGGCGAGATTCAAGTTTGTTCAAGCCAAATCCCTGGGTTCATATTTGGGCTGAAAATTTGGGGTCCCGGTCCGGACTTAGAAATTTTGGACCAAAATCCGGAAATTAGTTTTTTGTTTTTTTTATGCGTTTTGGTCAATTTTAAGACAAAAAATTTTTATTTTTTTTTACGCTGAAAATTTGGGGTCCGTGTGGCACTGAAATTTTGGACCAAAATCCGGAAATTAGTTTTTTTGTTTTTTATGCGTTTTGGTCCATTTTAAGAAGAAGAAAAAAAAATTTTAGACTGAAAAAATTTTGTTTGGGACTTCGAAAATTTCTGAACAAAAATAAAAAAAAATCTGTTTTTTTATGCATTTATCTCAATTTTGGGACGTACAAGTGCAGGAACTGAAAATAGAAGGAAAATCCTGTGTATTGTGCGGGCACAATCGCTTCATCTAGTTGGTATATGCTTTTCTTAGGAGGGGCGTATGCAGCTTATAAAAGTAAAGTCCCTGGTTTGATATTTAGACTACCATGTCAGGTGAGCGCCCTAAGGCCCCCTGGGCCTCTTGTCTTTGAAATGATATCATTTGGTCTGTAAGGGTTTTTACCTTGTCAAAGTTTAGAAGATTTTGAGATTCATTGAAATGCAGGGGTCATACAGCTCTTGAAAAACCCTTGAAAATGAGTTTTTTCTTGAAAAACCCTGGAATTTGAAATTAGCCCTTGAGAAACCCTTGAACTTTCAGAAATCTCTTGAAAAACCCTTGAATACCAAGCTATTTCCTGGGCATTGTAAATATGTGTACTCGCCTTTTACTTGTTTGTTGCGCTCGTGTCGCTCAGTTAAAAAAAAACATAAAAAAGTATGGAATGTTTTACCAAGATTACTGTAACACAGATCACACTTTGGGTACCAGTACTTCCTGACTTCCAAAGTCAGATCCGTGTCACATGAATCTTTGATTTTTAGAGCTCATATAACAAGCTGAATAGTATATGTAGCCCTTGAAAAAAAAGAGATGCCCTTGAAAAACCCTTGAACTTTGTGAGCAAATTTTTGTATGACCCCTGGAAATGAGATAACAGCCAAAAATATTTTTTAATGTATGTCTTCATTGATTTGACATTATGATTATGAGTATATTCTAGATAAGAAATTATTATAATTGTTGGATGAAATTGAACTTTTCAGATAAGTTGAAAAGACATTACAAGCAGTTATTTTTTAAGGGACAAAGTCGAAAATTTGAAAATTATATCGATTCTGAGATTTTGTATGTGTAGGAGGATGTTAACCCTTTACCCAATGCAGACGATATCAAAATTTATTAATTTAAATATCATTTTTTAATTTTTTTCAAAAACTTTCAACAAAACCATATCATGTGACCCCCTCATTGGAACAAGTTCATTCCAAAGAGGGGTCACATGATAAGTTTTCCGAAAAATAATATTTTTTCAGCTGCTGAATTTGCATATTATGCGGCTGGATGCGGAAAATTTGTTGGGTAAAGGGTTAAGAAAACACATGCATTACAAAAGTTGTGGTTCTATCAAATGGTCTTTTTTTTTTTTTTTTTATATTGGCAGCTTAATTTCCCTTTAAATCATTCACCTGGTATTCATTTACATGCAAATATACAACTCACAAAGGTGTATCTGTAAGTTAGTTGTTGATAGTTAAGCAGACTTGGGGTACACCAACATGTTAGATTTTTTTTTTTTTATTAACATTGTAATTGCAAAATGCATCCTGATATGGTTTCCCAGGATATTCCACATCGAATAAACTTCCCCATGGGGGATGTTAGACTAGATTCCCAATTCTCATATCACCTCATATCACCCTCCACACACTTGCACCTGGTTGTTTTCCAGAAAATCATCATTTTCTTTTCAGAGCATGATACACATATGGGCGATTTTTGTAATATCTGACACAGTGAGAAATTTTTTTTTGGGGCTGAAAAAGACTTTGTCTTGGATGATTTTGTTGGGGTGGGAAAGGGGTGAATATTGTCCTCATGTTTCAGAGATATACTGCATGCTTTCAGTGTCCTAATTAGCTTTATGTTTAAGACAGTGCTCACCTGATGACTGTTATAAAGCCATGAGATATTGCTGTCAAGGTTGTTAATTCTGGACTCTAACTGTCAAACTCTTGTTTTTTAAGTTATTGGCAACCGCTGAATGTAAATAACTGATCAGGTGGTACTCGGTCCTTCACAGAGAGGATATTGTAGGTCTCTCCCACAATATTGGATATATCAGAATTTCTGAAATAAATGAAAAACACCTGAATACAGCTCAGCTGTTGACTTTAGAGATTTTCTTTTTATCAGTTGTGTTAAATTGTTCAAGAAAAGTAAGACTTGTTATTTGAATGGTCATGTTTTAAAGAATTTTATACATTAGAAATGACTAGAACACAATAGGGTTCTGCTCACTGTTGTATACAGAACCAGTTCTTCAGCACACCTCGATTTCTGTCTGTCAGATTGAATAAACAATAGGTCTGAAAACAATTATTAATCTCTATTAATAAAGTCATTCAGACTCATTAGTTTGTGCTATGGAGGTGGCATTCAGCCTCATATTGTCTCAAACTGAGAACTGTTTGTTCAGTATCCTTATCATATATAAGGCCAAAAAAAAAAAAATTGGGTTCTCAGGCAATTGGTTTTCCAAATTCAGTGAGGGAGGGCGTTTTTTTTTGTTTTTTTTTTATAACACACCAAGTATACCCTAACTATTCATTGTTTTTTTCAAGGATTTCTCTACAGATCAACACAGCAAATCATAGCAGGCCAGAAGAAATGCACCAAACCAGTTAGAGATGTCCTCTCTCATTCTTAGGTTGAAATTTTACCCCACAATGATACTATACTCAGTTTCACAACCATTGGTATTCATACAAAAAGTTAAAGATTTTGCAGACATGTACCAGTACTACTGTATATCGGCAGAAGTATCAAATACTGAAATATATGTATTCTTTATAGTTAGGCTTTTCCCTCTGGAAAAGACTATTGTTTTTCTACGGATTATTATTTTTTGGGTTTTTTTTTTTTTTTTTTTTTCCCACACATTTTTGTCCGTACGATCCAGAAGCCATTTTCGAACCGATTTTCACACAATTTGGCACACGCATAGAGGGGCAAAAAATCTAAAAATGTACCGAAGCGGAATTTTTTGATTTAACCCCTATTTTGCCAGAATTGGCAAAAAACTGCCAAAATTGGGGTTTATCGGCACTTTCTCGAAACACGTCTTATAGATTTTTTTTAAACATTCATCATTGCTAGAACTGCCTATGACACGACCTTTGGTACACATGACATATTAGGTGATGCATATGGTAACCCTCCACAGGCTGCCAAACATCGAAAATTTGATGAAATGGGCCGGTTTCAGACCCCCACAGCACCCAAACGATAACCGAGAGGTGAACATAACCTCCTTTATTGGAAGTGGAATTCACTGAGGATCATTTTTGTAAGTAATAAGGGTGTTCAAAAAACCAAGCGTTAACCCGTTTTGGGCTGGTTAAACAGCAATACCCCCATAAAGCTAAAAAATTCAGGTTTTCCGTGGATTTCTCTAAACGAGTCTTGTAGATTTTCAAGAAAAATTTGTCACTCGCAGGCCTTGGTGTGACAATAGAAGTTGCATGGACAAAATACTAAGAGGAGCATTTGTTAACCCTCCATGGGCTGCTGAAAGTCAAAATTATGAAAAAATGGGCTGTTTTTGGACGCCAACGGCACCCAATGGGTACGCCACAAAGAAAAGTGCCTTCTTTTATCGAGCCCACACTCTATACGGAAACATTTTTGTAAGTAATAAGGATATTCAAAAGTCGAAGTCTTAACCCTTTTTGGGAAGGCTAAAGAGAGAGACCCCTTAAAATCTTAAAATTCGAATTTTCTGTGGATTTCTCTAAAAACATCTTGTAGGTTTTCAAGAAAAATTGACTACTCGCAGGTCTTTGTGTGACATTACAAGTGGCATGGACAAAATATTCCGGTGAGCGTTTATTAACCCTCCACAGGCTGCCAAGCTTTGTAATTTTGTTGAAATGGGCTGTTTTCGGACGCACACAGCATCCAATGTGTACCTGAGAAATAAACATAATCTCCTTTGTTGGAAGTGCAATTCACCGAGGACCATTTTTGTTAGTAATATGGGTATTCAAAACACCAAGTGTTAACCCGTTTTGGGGTGGTTTAAAAGTGATTCCCCCAAATGCTTAAACAATCATGTTTCACATGGATTTCTCTAAAAATGTCAAGTAGATTTTCAAGAAAAAACTGGTCCGTCGCAGACCTTGGTGTAACATTATAAACTGCAAGGACAAAATATTCTGATAAGCATTTGTTAACCCTCCACAGACTCTAAAATATCAACACTTTGATAAAATAGGCTGTTTTCAGCCCCCCACAGCACCCAACCTATAGATGAGAAATAAACATAACTTCCTCTCTTGGAAGTGGAAATCAATGAGGATAATTTTTGTAAGTAATAAGGGTATTCAAAAAACCAAGCCTTAACCCGTTTTGGGCTGGTTAAACAGCGATACCCATCAAAGGCTTAAAAATTCATGTTTTCCCTGGACTTCTTTAAAAACATCTTGTAGATTTCAAGAAAAAATGGTCATTCATAGGTCTTCGGGTGCCATTACAAGTTGCATGGACAAAATATTCCGGTCAGAATTTGTTAGCTCTCCACCAGCTGCTGAACGTCGATGGTACACATGTCTTCAACCTCTGTAACCCTGCTTGAGCGGAGCTTGAACAGAGTTAGAATGTTGAGGAGATGACAGTTGCTCGTCGATGCTTGGTGCTACTCCGGCTTCCTCCACCTGTAAAACTGTCACGGTCAGGATTAGCCATTGTGCAGAAGTATGTGACCTTAAACACCAATAAATAAATAAATAAATAAATAAATAAATAAATAAATAAATAAGGGTATTCAAAAAACCAAGCCTTAACCCTGTTTTGTCGGATTAAAGACAGACAGCCCATGCCGTGTACGCTGCCTACATTACTTGTAAAATCGACAAACTGGTCAAACTTGCATGACGTCAGAATTCGACTCGGGTGAAATACTGCAGTGATGTTGTGAAAGGACGAGAGTAAGAAACGCTGATATCGCAGTAGGCTTTAAACTGTCCATGGAATGGTCCTAAAATCAAGTTTATATTTGCAGCTTTACTGCAAATAAGTTTCCCGTTGTTTCTTGTTGAAATGTTATTTCCGTCAAGGCCAAGTACCATAGAAAATTTGGAATACTGGGCAGTGGGATGGGATAAAATTAATTAGCGGGGACATCTCCCCCCTCCCCTGCTGTTTATTTTACCTAGGACACCTTCCCCCTGCTGTTTTTTTTTACCTAGGACACATGCTAGATTTTGCTATAAAATGTGGTTGAAGGAAGGAACCCTCAAATCTGGGTCGAAAGTGGCGAAAATGACAAAAGGCTACTTCAACGTATGGTAACGGTATACACTACAGGCAATCTGGGTGATGTACAGACGAAAAATCATACCTTGGAGCCGGTTAGGCAATGTGGCACAAAAAACTCCGACTTTATGCTCAATCGCTGCTCTACAGTAGTCTACAACAGTGCCCAAGTCCCTTCCAAACTGATAGAGTCGGGACGAATAGTACTCTCACTTTCCACGCGATGTGTGGTGTTCTCCACGTGGTCTCGACACTCACAACAGATGCCAAAATGTCAGCCAGGGTGCGTAGAACAAGTTCTGAAAATTAGAAGTCGCTGCCAGCGGTCTGGACACGGTTCGTGTTTGTGAGAAGTGCAATTTTAATGTTTAATTGTCAAATTTTCGTTGATCGTTTCCCGCCCCAAAACCTACTCACCGCCGATTTCTTTTCACTTCAACTTCTGATGATTATTCCCCCCCTCCCAAGCCCCAGAAACCCAATCACCGCCAATTTCTCTTGACTTTAAACTTCTGATGATTCTCGTAGGTTTAAAGGTTGTGTTGGGATCCCTGGGTGGCTGTCTTAAAGAAGAGACTTCCATTTACAGTCAACTCTCCACCAGTCACACACAATTGTAATATTTAAGTGGACTTACTCCAGCGAGGATGCACTGAAGGATTCTGCGCCCATTCCCGACGTCTTTTTTCGAACTGGCTTGAAAAGGAAGGACCAAATTCAAACAATTACCTTCTCTCTCCAAAACGCCATATCTCAGCCAATTCTAGGCAGATTTCCATAAAATTTTCACTCCTTGTTCATGAATAGTTGCGGCATCACTTTCCATGAAAAGCGACATGAATTTCGCATTTCGTCATGTCGAATTCGAAAAGAGCGTATGCGCAGGGATTTCTTTGAAAACATCTTGGAAGATTTTAAAGAAAAAAATGGCCATTTGCAGTGCTTAGTGTGACATTACAAGTTGCATGGAAAAATATTCCTGTTAGCACTTGTTAACCCTCTACAAGCTGCCAGACATCAATATTTTGGATACATTTGAGATAAAATGGACCATTTTCAAATAGACACAGCACTCAGTGGGTATGTGTCAAACAAACATAACTCCTTTTGTGGGTCATTAACTTGTCGGATGGCGATATTGATATTAACCCACTCCACCGTTAATGATAGTTTTTACCTAAACAATTTTTTTTATCAAACTGAGTCATTTGAGACTACTATACTCACCTTTCTCATAACATCAATGAAGGAACTTCAGTGAGACAGTTAAAAACAATTCATCAGACACTGTGGAGTCATGAAAAATCATGGAATCTCATCGGGAAAAGCCATGATTCTCCAGAATCATAAAGTCTAGTAGCTATTGTTTTTTTTTTTTGTTGGTTTTTATGTGGTTAAATTTCTAATAAAAAAAAAAAACAAATATTTTTTAACATATATTTAACTTCTTGTTGTGTGTTTGCCCCTCTCGAAATTGAAAAAGAACAAATGGTCCTCATTTTAAAACCTTTGACCTCTGAGCATGGATTCAAGAGATTGGGAATTCGGTATTGTTCACAGATATAGCAAATAAGTAGTTTCCACCTTAATTTCTGTGGTAGCTTATTAGAAATCTCTCCTGTTCACCCTTTTCCCAACAAAACTGCCATAAAACTCCAGAAAAGATTATCTTAAAAAAGTCTCCCTCACGCTTCAATTTCTAATAGAGGTTTCTCAATAAAACCATACAAATATGGATATTATTGAAACCAGCTCATTATGCCAGTTCCAATGATATCCATGGATATTTGGGTGGTTCCATTGAGATATATCCATCAAAATTGTCCTAAAATAAACGTTTGAGTTTTTTACCAAGAAGTTGCATTGGGTAAAGAGTCAAAAATATAAAGTAAATATACTAAGAATACATGTGCAGCCTTATGAAGGAATCAAATCACTAACAATGATTTGGAGTTTTTATTTATTACTTCATTTTTGAAATAGTAATACAAACGTTGGTAGTGATTTGATTCCTTATACAGGGAGGTTACTGGGATGTGATCAATTTAGAAAGAACAGAAAGACTCAGTGTGAAGTGTATCTACCCATGCTCTTTCATCAGGGCACCTGATTTGGGCCCAGTGTTTTTAGCAGTTACGCTATATGTTCACAATTTGCCTCAAACATTCTTCTACCACATTTTCCTAATATTTTGCGCACTTATCAAAGAAGATGTCATATTTTGGTGGTCGGCCCTCGTTGTGGTGACGCAAATCAGTTATTATACTTGGGTCCTCCATACTGAACGCTAAAGAAACTCTCATCTGTTAACTTAGTTGGAGCACTTTCTACACTACTCGCATCACCTGTTAAGGTTTTGTATATATAACGCACAGATGCTGTTTTAGTTCCCAGCATACTGCCACATTTCTGTACAAACTTTCGGCGCATCCTGCGAGTATGAAACTTTGGCATTTGTCTCAAACTGTGACATATTCTGTTGTTCTCATTAACCCTTTACCCAACGCAGACGATATCAAAATTTATTAATTTAAATATCATTTTTTAATTTTTTTCGAAAAATTTCAACAAAACCATATCATGTGACCACTCATTGGAACAAGCTCGATGAGCTCGTTCCAAAGAGGGGTCACATGATATGGTTTTGTTGAAATTTTTCGAAAAATAATATTTTTTCGGCTGCTGAATCTGCATATTACGCGGGCGGATGCGGGCGATTCGTTGGGTAAAGGGTTAACAACATTTTCATCTGAATCAAATGGAGAAGTTCTCCACAGAAAATGATAGGTTCCGAGGTTGTTCCCGAATGTCAGTAACAGAATAAAACACATTTGAATGGAAGTGCTTGTTTGAGATTATCCAGGTAAAATCTCCTCTACCAAGTGTCATCAGTGGGGGGTGAAGTCATCTACAGGTATTGCATGGTAAGGTGTAGAAGCTTCCAGGATATCAACCGATGGTTTGTACTTTGCAAATAAAGTAGGTTTCACACAACCCCGTTGATTTATGACTGTCAATAGTTCGCAGGCACTTTCACATTGGACAGGTTCCAAACTATCACGATTTTCAGCAATATTTTAATGATTACTCTCCAAGTAAGCCACATACTTGTGAAGACCATCAGACAAAGTACCAATCACATGTCTTATGACAGCCCACATTTCTGACAGGATCCATGGGGCCTCAGCTAATTTATCTAAAGCCGAAGCATGGTGCAAAAGATCCGGGGAATTTGCTGTTGGCATTTTAAGTTTATGGGTAGTAGGGTCATTTAAACCACAAAACTTTTGAAATATATCATGCAAAACAACTCCGCGATCACTTAGTTGTTTTCTCAATGGATCAACATACCAGATGGCTTGCGTAACAGTTTTGCAAAATTCGAGGCTGACAGTATCAACATGGGCTGGCATAAGGCCTAACTTTTGGTCCTCTAGCCATGAAATAAACTCATTAAAAAGTTCATGATTTTTTTTAAGAGGTGGATTGGATGTTTTTTAGGCCACACCAGTCGTTTGGAGTTTTCCATCAGTATATTAAATGCAGTCAACCTTGGGGCACCTGCTGTCATGTTCAACTATATCCAGTGGTGTAGTACATTTTGAATTTTCAAGTTGTCACCCGTGAATATATGCACATGCATCGCATTTGACTGCTTATTTTGTTAGCAGCTAATTAGATTGAACCATGTATTGTATTTGCTGTCTCCTGCTAGCTTTTTATCGTTAATTAGTCTCGAGAACGATATCCACTCAAATGATTTATTCTACTGACAGGGCATATCCCTTTTACTGTTAATCGGGTCGTTGTGGGTTTCACCTCTGGTAACAATAAACATAAACAAAAATTTCAGTGAATAGCTTTATTCAATAAAATTTTAAAACTTTAACGTTCAATGTGTAACAAATTATTTTACACAAATATCTCAAATATATTAAAGAACCGGCGTATACGCCATGATATTTGATTAACCCTTTACCTTACATGGCATTTAATTAAAAATTCAATTCTATTTTTTTTTTTAAATGAAATCTCAGTTATTCAATAAATGCACACAGATATGGATATGGTTACTTTTCTTGCAGTTTTTGGTCACTGTGTTAGGTGAAGAGTTAAAAGAAACGATGTATATGTGTACGGGGATATCACATGTGATGCACACACCCACATACACGCGTGCATCCATGTGTCCACGTTTGTGTATTATGGCGAATGCCTACAATCATTAAATTTATAAAATTACTGAACTTGTCAGACAGCTTATAAAGTTCCTGGTTCACTCAGTTAACAAGTAGATTAAAAGACAGTTTAAAACTGACAGTGATTTTTAGCTCACCTGACTGAAAGTCAGGGTGAGCTTTTCTTATCACTCTTCGCCCATCGTCCGTCATCTGTCGTCCGCCGTCCTGCATGAAGGTGGTGTTTGAGCCTCTTTCTCCTAAACCACTGGCCACATTTTAATTAAATTTCATGTAAGTAGTGGTTATATAGGGGCATTTTGATTTTTATCCAAAATAGGTTTCGGCTCATATTGAGCAGAGGTGTGGGGAAAAAATGGCCAAATTTTTTGAAAATCTTCTTCTAATGAACCACCAGTAGCAGAGACTTGATATGTGGTATACAGAGTCCTTTTGAGGTTTAGAATCAAGTTTGTTCAAGAGAAGTTTGTCGGGCATTATTTGCCTTCGTTATGGGAGAGGCAAAAATTTTGGCCACGCCTAAAATTTCTATTTTCAGAACCATCAGGTCGATTTGAACCAAATTTGATATGAGATAATAATGGGTCATAAGTAGTTGATTGATGCAAAAAAAAATTTTCTCATTGCCCCGTGGGAACCTCGGGAGCTAAAAATAGGAAAAACCTTAAAACTGCCATATCTCCAAAACTACACGGCACAGAAAATTCTTATTTTATATAAACCTTACTTTTATCCAGTAGAATAGAATGGTTAAAAAAAATCCCTATCGGTTTGATCACAAGGTACTTTTTTCAGGACTTTGAAAAAGTGCTGAGTCAGCACTTTTTAACACTGTAGGCAATGGGAAAAAGATTAAAAAATCTTCTTCTCCAGATTCAGCAGGCAGAATCTTTTGATATTTGGTATGCAACATTGAGGGGTGGATCTGATTCAAGTTTGTTCAAATCAGCCCCCTGGATTCATATTTGGGCTCACTATAGAAGCTCGAATTCGAACTTAGTGCATTTCAGGCAAATTTCTTAAAAAATCTTCTTCTCCAGATCCAGCAGGCAGAATCTTTTGATATTTGGTATGCAACATTGTGGGGTGGATCTGATTCAAGTTTGTTCAAATCGGCCCCCTGGGTTTATATTTGGGCTCAGTATAGAAGCTCGAATTCGAACTTAGTGCATTTCAGGCAAATTTCTTGAAAAATCTTCTTCTCCAGATCCAGCAGGCAGAATCTTTTGATATTTGGTATGCAACATTGTGGGGTGGATCTGATTCAAGTTTGTTCAAATCGGCCCCCTGCGTTTATATTTGGGCTCAGTATAGAAGCTCGAATTCGAACTTAGTGCATTTCAGGCAAATTTCTTCAAAAATCTTCTCCAGATCCAGCAGGCAGAATCTTTTGATATTTGGTATGCAACGTTGTGGGGTGGATCTGATTCAAGTTTGTTCAAATCGGCCCCCTGGATTCATATTTGGGCTCACTATAGAAGCCCGAATTCGAACTTAGTGCATTTCAGGCAAATTTCTTAAAAATTCTTCTTCTCCAGATCCAGCAGGCAGAATCTTTTGATATTTGGTATGCAACATTGTGGGGTGGATCTGATTCAAGTTTGTTCAAATCGGCTCCCTGGATTCATATTTGGGCTCACTATAGAAGCCCGAATTCGAACTTAGTGCATTTCAGGCAAATTTCTTAAAAAATCTTTTTCTCCAGATCGAGCAGGCAGAATCTTTTGATATTTGGCATGCAACATTGTGGGGTGGATCTGATTCAAGTTTGTTCAAATCGGCCCCCTTGATTCATATTTGGGCTCACTATAGAAGCCCGAATTCGAACTTAGTGCATTTCAGGCAAATTTCTTAAAAATTCTTCTTCTCCAGATCCAGCAGGCAGAATCTTTTGATATTTGGTATGCAACATTGTGGGGTGGATCTGATTCAAGTTTGTTCAAATCGGCCCCCTGGGTTTATATTTGGGCTCAGTATAGAAGCTCGAATTCGAACTTAGTGCATTTCAGGCAAATTTCTTGAAAAATCTTCTTCTCCAGATCCAGCAGGCAGAATCTTTTGATATTTGGTATGCAACATTGTGGGGTGGATCTGATTCAAGTTTGTTCAAATCGGCCCCCTGCGTTTATATTTGGGCTCAGTATAGAAGCTCGAATTCGAACTTAGTGCATTTCAGGCAAATTTCTTCAAAAATCTTCTCCAGATCCAGCAGGCAGAATCTTTTGATATTTGGTATGCAACGTTGTGGGGTGGATCTGATTCAAGTTTGTTCAAATCGGCCCCCTGGATTCATATTTGGGCTCACTATAGAAGCCCGAATTCGAACTTAGTGCATTTCAGGCAAATTTCTTAAAAATTCTTCTTCTCCAGATCCAGCAGGCAGAATCTTTTGATATTTGGTATGCAACATTGTGGGGTGGATCTGATTCAAGTTTGTTCAAATTGGCCCCCTGGGTTTATATTTGGGCTCAGTATAGAAGCTCGAATTCGAATTTAGTGCATTTCAGGCATTTCAGGCAAATTTCTTAAAAAATATTCTTCTCCAGATCCAGCAGGTAGAATCTTTTGATATTTGGTATGCAACATTGAGGGGTGGATCTGATTCAAGTTTGTTCAAATCGGCCCCCTGGATTCATATTTGGGCTCACTATAGAAGCCCGAATTCGAACTTAGTGCATTTCAGGCAAATTTCTTTGAAAATCTTCTTCTCAAGATCCAGCAGGCAGAATCTTTTGATATTGGGTATGCACCATGCTTAGGGGGGGTGAGATTCAAGTTTGTTCAACCCAAGTCCCTGGGTTCATATTTGGGCTCACTGTGGTAGCCCGAATTATAACTTAGTTCAAAATGAGAAATTTTCATTAAAAATCTTCTTCAGATCTAGCAGTTGGAATGTTTTGATATTTGATATGCAGCATCCTTAGGGGGGTGATATTCAAGTTTGTTCAAGCCATGTCCCTAGGTCCATATTTGGACTCACTGTGGGGGCTTGAATTGTAACTTAGTTCAAAATGAGGAATTTTCTTTAAAAATCTTCTTCTTCAGATCCAGCAGTCGGAATGTTTTGATATTTGGTGTGCAGCATCCTTAGGGGGGTGAGATTTAAGTTTGTTAAAGCCAAGTCCCTGGGTTCATATATGGGCTCCCTGTGGGAGCCTGAATTATAACTTAGTTCAATATGAGAAATATTCTTTAAAAATCTTCTCTTTTTTTTAGATCCACTGGTCAGAATCTTTGGATATTTGGTATAAGCTTTTCTTGGGAGGAGCAGATGCAACTTGTTGAAATCAATTCTCTGGGTTGATATTTAGGCTACCATGTCAGGTGAGCGCCCTCAGGCCCCTTGGGGCCTCTTGTTATTACAAGCACTCAAATTTATTAACACTTCAATTAATCCCCACCACGGCACTTTTAAATCATTTGGTTTTATAATTCTTCCATATTATAATGTCACATATATAAAACTAAAATTAAAAATGCTCTATCTCCCTTGCAAAAACACTCTCTGACTCTACATATTTGTTGCTGGATTTCTATTATGTTACATACACGTGACAACCTGGCCCTATTGTAGAACAATTTAGGTGATTTCGGCTGCACATTCACAAAGTTGGGTTGGGACAATTTCAATGACTTGAGTGGTTTATGCTGGACTCCACATCACCCATTGAGTGATTGTTGACATGTGAACCCCACCCCTCTCTCTCTCTCTCCCTCTCACTCTAGAGAGAGAGAGAAGGGTGAGCTTTACTACAGAGAGAGAGAGAGGGATGAGCTTTACTATATATTTGTTGCTAGGTAAATGGAATACTGGGAGGACCAAATACAAGTAAGCTATGATGTATTGTTCCGGTGCACAAATTCACTTTCTGGTATGTTGTAGTAAAAGGGCAAATAGCTTCTCCTTTTTCCTTAGTTTCGTTTGAATGCCCAGTTTTTAGCTCACCGAAGGGAGCTAAACTTATCACTTGCCATCCGTCATCTCATTCGTCGCCGTCCGTCCGCCGTCGATAACATTTTTCAAATGACTTCTCCTCTGAAACCGCTAGGTCGATATGCTCAAAACTTGGTATGGATGTTCATTAGCATATGTCAATTCAAGTTTGTTCAAATGAAATGGCCACGTCCCTTGGGGGCTCTGTATGGGGCATAACTCTGATAGCACCGTATGAATTATAGAAATATTATTAAAAAATCTTCTTTCTCCAGAAACAGTGAGCAGAATCTTTTGATACTTGGTATGCAGCATCTTGGTATGGGTCTGATTCAAGTTTGTTCAAATCAGCCCCCTGGATTCATATTTGGGCTCACTATAGAAGCCCAAATTCGAACTTAGTGCATATCAGGCAAATTTCTTAAAAATCTTCTTCTCCAGATCTAGCAGGCAGAATCTTTTGATATTTGGTATGCAACATTGTGGGGTGGATCTGATTCAAGTTTGTTCAATTCGGCCCCCTGGATTCACATTTGGGCTCAGTATAGAAGCCTGAATTCGAACTTAGTGCATTTCAGGCAAATTTCTTAAAAAATGTTCTTCTCCAGATCCATCAGGCAGAATCTTTTGATATTTGGTATGCAACATTGTGGGGTGGATCTGATTCAAGTTTGTTCAAATCAGCCCCCTGGATTCACATTTGGGCTCAGTATAGAAGCCCAAATTCAAACTTAGTACATTTCAGGCAAATTTCTTAAAAAAATCTTCTCCAGATCCAGCAGGCAGCATCTTTTGATATTTGGTATGCAACATAGTGGGGTGGATCTGATTCAAGTTTGTTCAAATCGGCCCCCTGGCTTCATATTTGGGCTCAGTATAGGGGCAGAATCTTTTGATATTGGGTATGCACCATGCTTAGGGGGGGTGAGATTCAAGTTTGTTCAACCCAAGTCCCTGGGTTCATATTTGGGCTCACTGTGGTAGCCCGAATTATAACTTAGTTCAAAATGAGAAATTTTCATTAAAAATCTTCTTCAGATCTAGCAGTTGGAATGTTTTGATATTTGATATGCAGCATCCTTAGGGGGGTGATATTCAAGTTTGTTCAAGCCATGTCCCTAGGTCCATATTTGGACTCACTGTGGGGGCTTGAATTGTAACTTAGTTCGAAATGAGGAATTTTCTTTAAAAATCTTCTTCTTCAGATCCAGCAGTCGGAATGTTTTGATATGTGGTGTGTAGCATCCTTGGGGGGGGGGGGGGGGGGGGGGGGGGGGGAGATTCAAGTTTGTTAAAGCAAAGTCCCTGGATCCATATTTGGGCTCCCTATGGGAGCCTGAATTATAACTTAGTCAATATGAGGAATTTTTCTTTAAAAGTCTTCTTCAGATTCAGCAGTCAGAATGTTTTGATATTTGGCATGCAGAAACACATTGATTAGCTTAAGTATGGAAACGAAAACAGAGAATGGAATTCTCTGCCTAAACTAAAAGTATAAACAGTAAATAGTAATAATAAAAAATGTTATGTGAACAAAGACAATATTCTCATTCGTGTAATAGCTGTTTAAGATGCCATTTTAGAACAGTTAGAAGCTGTTGAAAATTAAGCAACATGCAAAAAAGCAAAATACAACAACATGCAACTGAATATCTGGTAATAGTGGAATATAGTTTATCCACATGCATGCTGTATTCACTTCCTAAATCTGTATTGAATGTCATGATTTAAAAAAACATCCAAGTCATTTAAAAAGCAGAAAACATTTAATAAATCATCAGGCTTAGAACATAATATTAAATATGTTACTACAGTGGAAACTCTGAATTTATTTCTGTATATGATTCGGCTGATCTTTAACCATAATGAAGCTTTCAGTACATTATGTGAAGGGTGTGGAAGGTCCAGTTCAATGTATTTCATAACACTAGTTTATTTTAGGTATGATTAGTAGAAACTGAAGTTGAATAATTTGGTGCAAGTTTCTATTCTTGGTACAAAAAGAGACCGTAACCAAAACTACAGTAAACTAAAATTGAAAACAGATGCAAGTAGGGCTGTCACGATTAATCGATTGTTGATCGATCACGGCAAAATCCATTAGTATTTTTTGTTGTCGAATAATCGGTAAATTATATCCCGTTTTAGACGTTTAATAATTAAAAGAAAACATGTTGAAAAAACTATTGTTTCTAAAGGTGAAGAGTTAAGAACATCGATGTTAAACCCCAAGAAGCTATTGGAAGCATTTGCCTTTCAGGTACATTCATCAAAGCTTTGATGTTCTGAACTTTTGAACCATCAGTGGAATAATCAAGACCGGTCGGCAGTTGCGAAGTTTGCAACTGCCGACCGGTCTTGATTATTACACTGACGGTTCAAAAGTTCAGAACATCAACGCTTTGAATGTAACTAAAAGAGGGTCGTCTTCGTTGTTTACTTGAGGTAGGTTAACTGACTTCAACTTCATTTTTATCGACTTCAAAGAGAAGGAGATGGGGTCATCTAGGTACGATCAATCGATTATCATCGATTATTTGCGACTATTAATCAATTCCTAAATTAAAAAATCGTGACAGCCCTAGATGCAAGTATTTTGTCAAAACATAATCCATCACCTCCTGTAATTGTACACTGAAATATAAAACAAATGCAAGTGTTCCTGTGCTGTTAAATTAAAATGTGTAAACAATGCTCACTTATATTTCATAGGACAATGAGCAACAGCAGTTCCATTTCTAAAAAATGTAATTATTGGGCCTAAAAAAATAAAAAATCTTTTTCTCAGGCCCTCCTGCATGGTCCTTTTGGCTGCCGCATGCTCTCTTTTTATAACCAATTTAAACTTAAAAAAAATTAAAATTAAATGGTTTATGTCTGATATTTTACCCAAGTTAAAAAAATTTGTGAATTTGTCCCTTGAGTGCAAGAAGGCTTTGTGCAATGCCTTAGCATTGCAAAGCCTTCTTGCACTCAAGGGATGAAATACACCACCACCCATGCTATTCTGTAGATTATGAGGCCTAAAACTTGAACCAAGAACATGAACTTTTGATGGCAAAGAAGTAATTACTGAAATAAAAAATAAAATAAAAAAACGCTCGCCCGCATGCAATTTCACAAATAATAGCCGGAGAAACAGAAGATCTACTTTGTGTGGCCTTATTTGATCTGGCAAAGGTCCCCACCATTTCCATTTCTGAAAAATGTGTTTATTCAACAATAAGCAATACAAAATTACTCAATTCTGATAATGCACATGTAAAGGGAATAATTTACAACAATAAATATTTGTCTTTCATTTATGCATTATTTTTCTACAAAAGCATTAAGTTCAATTTGTATTCTGGGAAAGTTCAATCTCAGCTGCTGACAGCAGTATTTCCTCTTCACTGCTAAATAAAGTTTCTTTTCAACTGTGATCATTAGCTGATGCATCCTGGGTCTGAAAAAAAATTGTCCTCATATATTTTAAAACATTAAAAACATAAAAACACTATAAAATATACATGCTATTGAAGAGAACATTTCTTGTTAGCTCACCTGACTGAAAGTCAGGGTGAGCTATTCTGATCACTTTTCGTCCGTCATCCGTCGTCTGTCGTCCATCGTCTGGCGTCTGTCGTGAAGGTGGTGTTTGGGCTTTTTCTCCCAAACCACTGGCCGCATATTAATGAAATTTCATGTGAGAAGGGGTTATGTATGCGGACTTTGATTTTTTGTCAAATTAGGTTTTGGCTCACATTGAGCAGAGGGATGGGGCAAAAATGCTCCAATTCTTAAAAAATCTTCTTCTCAAGAACCAACAATAGCAGAGACTTGATATTTGGTATGCAGCTTCCTTTTGAGGTGTAGACTCAAGTTTGTTCAAGAGAAGTTGGAGGGGCTATATTTGACGATGTTAAAGGAGGGGCAAAAATTTTGGCCCTGCCCCAAATTTCTATTTTCCAAACCGCGAGGCCGAATTGAACCAAATTTTACATGAGTGCTTATTGGGTCATAAGTAC
The DNA here is from genome assembly GCA_031216915.1 of Pictodentalium vernedei. Classification (NCBI taxonomy): domain Eukaryota; kingdom Metazoa; phylum Mollusca; class Scaphopoda; order Dentaliida; family Dentaliidae; genus Pictodentalium; species Pictodentalium vernedei. The sequence continues at coordinate 156,690,427 of CM062294.1, forward strand.
CTAATTTATGCCGAAATTTTTTTCCCCATAGCCTGTGGGAACCACAGGAGCTAAAAATAAAAAAAAATGAAAATGCCCATATCTCCAAAACTACACGGCACTGAGAATTCTTAATTTGTTGTGAAGCTTCCTTAGGACCAACAGAATGGAATGATAAAAAAAAATTGCCATCGGTTTTATCATGGGGTACTTTTTGGGGACTTTGAAAAAGTGCTGAGTCAGCATTTTTTAACACTGTGGGTAATGGGAAAAACATAAGACTACTTTTCTCCGAAACCACTGCTCCAAAAGCTTTAAAATTTCACATGTAACATCTTTGGAAGATTGTTTCCCATGTTTATTGAAATCAATTGCCTGGGTGGATATTTGGGCTCTCTATGGGAGCCCAAATGTTTAAATTAGTGCAGTATGAGGAATATTTTTTAAAAATCTTCTTCAGATCAACCAATAAGAATGTTTTGATATTTGGTATGCAGCATCCTTGGGGGGGGGGGGGGGGGGGGGGGTGAGATTGAAGTTTGTTGAAGCCAAATCCCTGGGTTCATATTTAGGCTGAAAATTTGGGGTCCCGTTGCGGACTTCGAAATTTTGGACCAAAATCCGAAGAAAATTTTTTTTTTGTTTTTTCTGCGTTTTGGTCAATTTTAAGACAAAAAAAAATTTTTTTTTTCCCCTGAAAATTTGGGGCCCGGGTGGGACTTAGAAAATTTTGGACCAAAATCTGAAAAAAATTTTTTTTTTGTTTTTTCTGCGTTTTGGTCAATTTTAAGACAAAAAAATTTTTTTTTACCCTGAAAATTTGGGGTCCGGGTGGGACTTAGAAAATTTTGGACCAAAATCCGAAAAAAAAATTTTTTTGTGTTTTTTATGCGTTTCTGTCAATTCTAAGACAAAAAGAAATTTTTTTTTTACACCGAAAATTTTGGGTCCAGGTGTGACTTTGAAAATTTTGGACCAAAATCCAGAATTTTTTTTTTTTTTTGTTGTTTATGCATTTCTGTCAATTTTAAGACAAAAAAAAAAAAACATTTTTTTTTTACCCTGAAAATTTGGGGTCCGCGTGGGACTTAGAAAATTTGGGACCAAAATCTGGAATTTTTGTTTTTTTGTTTTTTGTGCGTTTCTGTCAATTTTAAGACAAAAAATTTTTTTTTTTTTTTTTTACCCTGAAAATTTGGTGTCTGGTGGGACTTAGAGAAAATTTTGGACCAAAAAACGGAAATTAGTTTTAGCGTTTTTTATGCGTTTTAAGAAGAAGAAAAAAATTTTAGGCTGAAAGTATTTTGTTTGGGAAAAAAATCTGTTTTTTATGTGTTTATCTCAATTTTGGGACGTTAAATTGCAGGAACTGAAAATAGAAGGAAAATCCTGTGTATTGTGTGGGCACAATGGCTTCATCTAGTTGGTATATGCTTTTCTTAGGAGGGGCGTATGCAGCTTATTCAAGTCAAGTCCCTGGTTTGATATTTAGACTACCATGTCAGGTGAGCACCCTCAGGCCCCCATTTAATAATCTCTGCTAGTGGGAACGAACTAACAGTAAGCATTTTTTGGACAAAATAGTTGTATCTGCAACATATGCAAATGCAACCAATATTTTGAATGACCACAATCAAATACCAGTATGCTTAACTGTTAGATTGCTGGAAGCCTATGTTTGAGCTTTATTCTGAAGTGCAGATACTTCAATTCAAAAGCTTCATATTCTGTAAATACGCTTCGTATAATTTTTTAAGTGAAATTATTGAGTCTGAATGTGTTTGTCGTTTTACAATTCATGGGAGAATGCCTATAGACAGTCTCCTATAAATTGTAACAAGGCAAAGACATATGAAGAAATTTTGATGACCAAAAATAATTGAGCAGCCTATCTGGTAAAGTAGAGAAAAACAGAGACTGGGGTCCTACAAATTGTTTTTGACATCAGCATCAAATCCACATCAAATTGGAAGGTTGTAAAATTATCATGCCTGGCATTTACTGGTTTTCTGACAAAAACAGGGAGTAATTGTCTGAAATAAAAGAGCGAACATAGTCAAAAATATTATGTTAACCTTGCACAATTCTCAAGAGCACATCTTTTTAGCTGGAAAATTAAAAAAAGCTGTTGTATCCTGTCACAGAAAACTAATTTGAGTGAAGTGCATTATCTTAATTCAAATTTTCCATACAGTACAATAATCGATCTGCATATGAAATCTTTACCCCCAAAATTCACATTGCCCAGTTTAATTTTATTCTATTCTCATTCTATAAAAAAATGTGTGGAAAGACATCCAGGAATAAAGAAGATTGCTGTTGAGAATGTGTAAAATAACTGTGAATCAAAGGTCATTTTAGCAAGTTACAATTTTTAGGATTGGTCCCAATTTGAAAATAAACGAACCGGGCAACCAATTAAATGTTGATCCTCAACAAAAACATTCACAGTGACAAGAAATTGAATCTTCAAAGATTTGCAGGGCCCAAATAGAGAGAGAACTGATTTCCTGTTGTGTTCCTTTTGAATATCAATGTTCTCAAATATATGTCAATCATCTTTTTCTATACTGAGATATTATGCATTTGGCACAGATACATACATTGTCTGTGATATGTGTGCAAGAAAATCCTGAAAACAAAATACAGGTGATAATTAATAAGCTGAAACTAAACAGAAGTTACCAGACTACCACTGACTTTATCCTGTTGAAACAAAACAAAACAAGTTAACACTACAAACTAATTGAGAAACAAATAATAAACATGCCTTATTTAACGATGAGTCATCATTACTGGTTTTTAAGTCATCCCCAGAATCTTCATTTTCCACTTTTCCTGAAAGGAAATCTAATTTTTCTTCCAAAGAATCTACAGCTTTCGAAAACTCATTTTTGTCATCATCGATTCTTTTAAAACATGACTCCATGGCAACAGTATCCATCTCCTTTTGAGCTTGCTCTTGATTCAGCTAGGGTTACTTCATAAGATTTTAAAATTCTTGTATTTTCATGGATAAGCATATTTAGAACCAAAGATGAAAATGATTTTCGGTTACTTTTATGCCTTCTTAATGACTTTTGGAATCCTCCAATTTTTTCAGATGTCATGCATGGCTTTTCCTTTCTTGTTTCAGAAATATTTTTAAGGGAATTAGTGACATCTTCTCCAGTTTTTTCAACCTATTCTTGATATTAATTGTGGAACTCATTGTATCTGAAATAAACTTCAAATTAACATTTTTCATCTTTATATGAGAGCAATTCTCAAAGCTAATTAATTCAAAGAACATTCACTCTTTTCTACATTACAATTCTTAAAAATTAATGTGGTGTATAAACTTTGGAAGTGACAATTTGTTGTTAATCAATAATTGTTTTCTTAATTCATTGACCTATAGGATTGTGTAATATTTAATAAAACATTACCAAACAAGGCCATTAATAAATAAAAATCGGCATCGTCTACACATGAAAAATGTCCGTACAAAACAAAAGGTTTATCTTGGTACAAACTTATTTTTAAAAACTTGACAAATGACCAAACTTTTTTTTTTACTTAATATCAATTAATAATATGCTCATGAAACATAATGCATTTAAAAACTAGTTGGAAAAGTTAGTATAATCCCCCAAAATAATTTCTAAATAAAATATAGGATAGGCAATGTAGCAGTGCTGTGATAGGAATTATAAAATAACCAAGAGAATGCTCTTTGCACACAATACACAGTGATGCTGACAATAAATGCCATTTTAGAATAAGACAGGCCCATACCAAAGGCAGAAAAAAAAAAAATTTGTCTGTGTGTGTGAGGGGAAGGGGGGGGGGGGGCAAAAACTTTGTGTGTTTTGAACAATGCTTTGTCAGTGACATGCAAGCGCCACTGTCAAAACATACATTTATTCTTACAAAAAGGGACAGATGAACTGAGCCAATGAAGATATTATTGTTAGCCTGTAGCACTGCTGCAAAATGGATTGAGGTAACCTTTTGATTGATGCATTGTCTGTTATGCACATGGTTGTAATTCACATAATGGTGTAATTTTGAAAAAAACTGATGCGATCTAATTGATTAAACATAGGTCATGCCCACTTGCACATATGTCTGCCAGAGGCTACACAGGAGGCAGATCAAACTTGGACCCAAAGTCTGCAATAAATATTTTTGGTTTGGTGTGTCCAGAGGATGTACCAAACTCAAAAATGTTATTTTGGACTTTGTGACCAAGTTTGGACTACACAGGAGGTGGCTAGTCAATGAGACTAAATCACTTAGCCTCATCTAAAGATGCATATAATTTTACCTTACCTCATATGTATTTTTGTCAAACATTTGGGGTGAGGGAATTGTAACTCTTTGTATCTTGAGCTATCTGAAGGCAACAAAAGAAAAATGTAAGAGAGTAGACAAATTTCATTTGTTGATTTTGCAGTGCATCAATAATCAGTTCATTCTCAAAATAAAACTTTTGTTCAGGCCTGAAAATAAGCAGTCTGACATTTGCAGAATGGAGGTACCCAGAGGGTGAATTTGATGATGCTATCCCATACAGTGGGCCAATTTATCCTTTGGGTACCTCTTTCTGTTTACTCTTGAGACTCTGATTCAGATTGAGGTTCACAGAGGGTAAATTTAGTGATGCTACCCTGCTATGCAGGGTAGCATCACTAAATTCACCCTCTGGGAACCTCATTTTGCAGATGTCAGTCTTTTCTGGCTTGCTTTTGTTACACCTCCAAATGAATAAGACAATTTTATTTTCGAATCAGGAAAGATAATGAATCATACATTTTATATTAACAACTAACTGAGCACTTTATCAATATAATCATTTAGTCCAGGCACATTAGACATAAAAATGAGAAAGTAAGGAAAAAATTCGGAGATAGCTGATTTTTTTATATGTTTCCAGGACACACATTGCGGATAAAGTGTGAAAAGTCCCCGCGAATCCGAGTTGAGCTTTTTTAGTTATAGCGTTTTTTTGATGAAAAAAAAAATTAAAAAAAAAAATTGGACCCAGCTCCATATTTCTCATTCTTATTCGCCGTAGTAGGGTGAGAATCATAAATGTCGTGCTGAATTATATTGAGAATACATATCCCCAACAGAAAATGCCAACTTTGTACCAATCCTCACACTCAATGGTGAAATATTCACGAAAATGTACAAAATTACGAAAAAAAAAATTTATTGTTTTCATACACACAACGGAACACAACGTCCATTAAATCAAATCTACGACTACTTTGGGAGTTAAATTATATATCAAAAATTGCAGAAAAGCAGTGGCTTTATAATGATATATAACAATAGTCATTTATTCCATAATGAACTGGTGAAACGTGTGAAATATTAACCATACCCCCTAAACTCAAATTCAGACGGCATCGACTTTTCTCATTCAAATACCGTATTATAGCATCATTGTTTCAATTTCCATGTTCGATTAAATCACATAATGTGGTGTTCGCCTACACTCAAGATGCATTGGCATGTAAGTTGACAAAAGTTTTCGTTAGACTCGGCGGCTTCCATATTATTATGTCATATTTAGGGGCAATTGGTTCGATCATGGCTGGTAGCGGCTTGAATGAACTTTGGGGGACTGTTTATGCTGGTGGGTCAATCCATCATTTGGTCAGTGGTCATGCATATTCAAGAGCAGTTCGTGCCCATTTGCTAACACAAATTGCCATTACAAAACTTGTGTTTGAAGAAAGCCGAACACTAGATAACATAGACTGCACAGAAGTCAATGAAATATTCAGTGGACTTGCCAGAGGTGACTGTACAACAGCTGACGCTGTCAATCAAGAAAGTGTCAACCATCTACTGTCAAAATTACACGAACTGCTCCAGAATGCGTCCGTAGGACGCACAGGAAAGCTTTGGGTACAATACTACGAGCAAATAGGTCTTCTCCAGTTGTTCTTGAGAGCAGAGCGCACAGGCGACTGGGAACTCCACACATATTGTGTTCGCAATATGATTCCAGTATTTCACGCAGGTGGTCATTTTGCATACGCAAAAAGTTCTCATCTCTATTTGCAGCAGATGAGTGAGCTAACAGAAATAATGCAACAGGATGATTTGAAGTTGTTCACTGAGAAAGGTTACTTTACCATAAGGCGCTCAGATAAATTCTGGGACGGGATATATTCTGATCAGACCATAGAGCAGTGTTTAATGAGAATGTTCAAGCTCCCTGGTGGTCTCACACATGGCAGGGAAATAACCGATAGCACTGTTGCGAAATGGGTACATGGACTACCTCTTTGCCTTCCGATATGTAATGCTCTCGAAAATTTTGTTCATGTTCACACTGGTCATGGCGAACAGCATCGGGATCTCCGTCAAAGTTCACAATTGACTGATGCCAATGATATCACCAAATTATTGAACTGGCTCAGAGTGCATTCCCCCTTTCAGAATAGAGATCCACTACAATTAGTCTCTATAGCGACCGGGCTTGTGGCCGACGAAACTGTGAACTGTGACCAAGTTGGCAAAATTGGTGAATGTTGCGTATCGAATGTTGTAAGCAAAACGTTCAACAGCATCAAACTACGACGTGTTGACACTGTGAAGTCTTTCGCATCGATGGCAAATAGCATCAAAGTCCGTGGAAGTAAGGTAGTGATTGACCCCACAATTCTGTTCAACCGCATCACATGTGTTATTCAGTCACAAGCAGAGATGGAAGAGTATCTCAAATATGAACTCGCCCCGAAACCACCAGCATTGTTTGATTCTGCGGTAATGAGGAAGACACAGAAAAGCACGCTCGGTAAGATCCTCAAAACATACGGTTCCGAGCAAACTAAAATCCCAGAACATTCTCTGTATTTTGTAAATGGTGGATTTTTATTCAGGGCAGTTGTATGGCCTAAACAGTCGTCATATAAGGACATATGTACATCATATTCCAATTATCTAGTGAGACATTTTGGGGCGAACATCGTGGTTGTTTTTGATGGTTATGCTTGTACAATGTCGACAGAGGCCATGGAACAAGCCCGTAGATCTAAAGACAGGTATTCCATTGATATCAATATCTCACCCGAGTTACCAGCCACCACACCCCAATCCGATTTCCTTGCAAATGCCAAGAACAAAACCCAACTGATCGATCTTCTAATGCAGGAGCTATCTGCTATCAATATTCAGTCCAAGCAGGCCGAGGCTGATGCTGATGTACTGATAGCCGAAACTGCACTTGACAACGCTCAAGATGACAACAATGTTGTCGTTGTGGGAACAGACACAGACTTGTTAGTCATTCTTACCTCTCGAGTTCAACCGGGATGTAATATTCACATAATGTATTCCATTACCCCAAACTTACTAGTTTCAGTTATTGAAATAGCAACCAAAATGGGTGACCATAGAAGCAACCTCCTTGTAGCACATTCTATAAGTGGTTGTGACACTACTTCTGCACTCTTTCGAGTTGGTAAGAAGAAAGTATTCAGTACAATTGTCTCCGATGTTACTAGCGACTCACAACAGTATGTCAACACAATTTTGGCGGATGACAGTACACCAAGTGCAGTAGCCGCTGCCGGGGAACAACTTCTCCTGATCTTATACGGGAGTAAAACTGTTTCCTCTCTCGACCAATATAGATATGTCACTTACAAGCATTATGTAGCAAAATCTAAACTGAATAAACCCATCGACCTAGCCTCACTCCCACCAAGCAGCGATGCTGCACAACAACATGTCTACAGATGTTATCTCCAGTCCAACAATGGCTGGGCACTTCGCTTCCTCCGACGGATTGGGGGTGGTCGCTAGACAATGGACTTCTTGTACCGACTGCAGCCACAAAGCCATGTGCCCCCGATAACCTACTGAATCTGATCAGTTGTGGTTGCAAGAGTGCTTGTACAAAAAGGTGTGGGTGTAAGAAGGCAGGACTCTCTTGCTCAGGTTTGTGTAATTGCAGTTCTGATTCTTGTAACAACCACAGAAACACTGTCCTGTCGGAAATTTCTGAGTTCGATGAATAATATGTATATAGGTCATGTCATTTCTGTATATAGCGTTGATAATAGTCAATGTAACTTAATCCATGTTGATTGATTTGTACATTCTGTAAATATTATTTATTGATTTTTGTACATTCTGTAAGTATTATTTATTGATCTAATGCTGCCAGACACAGACGTGTCTGTTCGGTCCCAAGCCCGAAAATAGTTGAGTTCTCATGCTGACGAATTTTATGCCAAAAGGGGAACTCGGCCAGAAGCAGAGGGGGTCTTCCATAATGTCTATTTTGTAAGCAATGATAAAAGTCTTCAAATGGTGGTGGATTTTTTATCGTTTGTCCAACTAACATCCCGTTCTGTACTACGACCCTTTGGGCAAATCCGTTAGGAAAATCGTCATTTTTTGCGTAAATCCGATACTGTTTTGTGAATTTTCAATAATTTTTTGCAGAAATTGTCACAGAATGCACATTTTCCTCTAGGTAAATGTATATTAGACATTATGTAGCTCGAAATACGCGTAAACAAAAAATACAGTTGGATCAATTCGAGGTTACAAAGTTCGTGCGATTTTTTTTTATTTTTTTCAAACGCATTTTCGAAAAAAGGCTGTAGAAAAAAAAGCTTAACTGGGATTTTAGGGGACTTTTGTCTAATCGTTCAGTGACATATACTCGACATTCCCTGAAAAAATCAGCTTTCTCCGATTTTTTTCCCTAGTGAAACCTAATGTTCTTGGGCTAATTGCTTTTATTCTCATATGAAAACATATGCTTTTCACATTCAAACATTTATTTTGGCATATTATTTACTAAATCTCAGAATAGTCATATCACCATTAATAAAAGATAGAAGTTGGTTTGAAGATATATTATTTATAAACTCGTTTTAGATTAACCCCACAACTTTGAAGGAATCAAATTGAAGAAGTTTGTTGAATAATATACAATCAAACGCCTTCAATCAAAATGATTGTTCTTGCATATAACAGATTGATATCAACAGATGGTTATCAAGATTTTCACAGTTAAACAAACTTTTAGAAAATCTTGTTCAATTATTATTTTTATATCTTTAACAAAGTCTTATTTTTATTTTTTCGGAAAATACTGTGATGTATTTTTTTCCCATTTTTGGTAGCTGAATGAAAAATTACTTAATTTAAATATATCATGTATTGAAGACAATTATTATATCATGGTTAAATCTCACCATGTTTTCAATTACAAATGCTCTTTTGTACTCATGCCTCAGTGCACCATTCTCTGTCAAGTTAAAAGTGTTCCACCTTCACTACTACTGCCATCTACCTAAATATCTTTGCATTAAAGTTCAAATGTTTAAAAAATGATTTGTTCTTGGTGTAGCTGTACATTTAGTTCTTCCATTGTAAATCTCAATTCATGATATCAACTGTTTATTCATTTGTTTTGCATTTTTTTACTTTCTTGGCTTTTGGGGAGACTTTCATTTTTAGCTAAAAGTAAGTAGAGGTCCAGGAGAGAATTAAGGAGTAGTGTAACTTTTGAACCTAAATGTCACAAACCCAACCTGAGCACAGGTAGCACCAGCAGAAGGCAATTTTACCGTTATTGGACTACACATTTATATGCTTGTGTTATCAGAATCATGCCACCCAATTTTTTTGTCAAAACACTTCTTGAAATGTTGACAGAATGTGTCGTAAGTTTGACATGACTTTTGTAAAGTTTTCATAATTAAATTATCATTCTTTACAATACAAATACATGCAGATAGATAAGAGAATAGCATTTTGTTAAAAAAAGAACACAGCATGATATCTTTTCCACCGTACTTACAATATATTTACAACTGTACACCATTTACCCTTCTCTCCATTACGTTCCAGTTATTCGATCAAAATGCTCTCCCCATGTGTGGTAAAGATAAATATTTCCACTGAGTGAAATACAACTCGAGGCTAATTTGAAAGGATGGATGTTGAGCGGGGAATCTTGATCCATTTCCAACAAGTCTGATTCTGGTCTGTGTACTGATTGGTACATTGGAATATATTTGTGTTGAAGAAGGTACTTGTAGCAATTATTTCGATTTCAGTAGCTCATCTTCTATTTTTACGCATTTGGGAAACATGGTTGGTAAATGTCAATATCAGTCCAGCTTTCGAAAGTCAAAGGATGCTGTTCAATGAAATTGCAAAGATGTGTTCTGAATTGGAAGTGGTAATTCTCAGATCCAAGAAGTTCTTTTGTTACAGCTCTGAAGAAACAATTACCATCACCTTCTATCATATCTATTCGAACATTTTGTGTACTTCGGCAGAGCAATTGCAGTAATGAAGAATATCGAATATCGAGAGTCATATAATTCTGCACATCGAATTGAGTCATCTTTCAAAGGAACATTGAAATATTCTGCTATCTGTAATTTCTCCTCATAAGTAACATTCACAAGTGTATCCACTATCAAGGATGGTGGTATGTAGCCAGTGATTTGAACAGATGTAAAACCTGAATTCTGTGATTTTTTTTTTGATTTTGGCTTTCAGCACATTTCCCTTACAAGATGCTATTTGCTTTGCCTTACAAGATGCTATTTGTTTTCCCTTAAGGATGCTATCTGCTTTCCATTATAAGATGCTATTGGCTTACTGCGCACATTCCAACATTTACCAGTGACATTCTTCTTGCAAGAGGGTGTCAAGGCAACATCTTGATTGTCAGATAGTTGTGGTGATGGTGAGTCCCGAACAAATACACTTTTATCCTCTTGTTCATCAATGGAAGTTACAAAGCTGTTCGATGTGGGAACTAGGCAGTCGTTTTCTGGTATTTATACAAAACTAGCAGATGAAAACTGGTTGTTTGAAGTGACTTTCTCTGTATTTTCTTTGCAAAGTGTTTTCTTAGCATCTGAGGAAGCTTTTATTACAAACAGACAGTCATGATCAGAATAGTATACTGGTATTAATCCACATTTTTCAACGGGTAAATTTGATCCAAAGAAGAGCCAGAGACATGTGTTGAGAAACATGAGAGCTTGATAAAACCGGCTCCTTTTAGAAAGTTGTTAAGTACACCCACATTGTCATTTGCAGTTTCAATGTTGAAGTCACCTGTTAGAATAATCTTTTGTAGAGAGCTATCCTTCAAAATTTTCTGAAGAGAAGAGATGGTGTCATTGAGTGATAGATGATTTGGGCGGTATGTTGAAATCACTGTTACATCACCCAACTTGTCATGGTTGATTGTCATCGTTAACATTTCAATGTCTGAGTGCAGCATTCTCCCACATTTCAAGGAACTTCTTACAAACAAGCATACTCCTCCACTATCATTACATTTCTTATATTCGATATTACAAACGTGGTCTTCATAACAGTGTGCTCTGTCTAATCTATATGTATTGTATCCGTGCAACTGGAAGTTGCTTTCCTTATGCTTGTTGTGCAACCATGTCTCCACCAAACAAATAATATCACATCGGAGTATTTCTTCATGGTGTTTCAAATCTTCATAATGGCAAGGTAATGATCGGATGTTCAGATGTGAAACACTAAAATTCATTCCTGTAGAATAGACTGAGGGAGCCGGTATGGCTGACAAAAGATTGTGTTTCAATCGTTCCATTTCAGCTGCTCAGTGCAACATACACTTGGCCTGGTCTGAACTTTCTGTCAAAAGAAATAACATTCTGATCAAGAGATAAGCCTTGAACCTTATGTATTGTACAAGCAAAAGCAAGAGCCAATGGGAACTGTCTCCGAGTCACTTCATTCTTGCGATCCTTAACATTAAACGTTATTTCAATGGCTTCAATTGGAATTGCACGTTTATCTTGCAAACCAAACTTCTCTCGTGTTTTGCCAACTTTTGAGTTGTTGAATTGTACTAGAACAGCAGTGGTCGACTCTGCCCTAAAACCAAGGAAACCCATTACAACTCCCTGGGCACCATTTACCAATCCATCATCTGATGAAATGTTCCTTATTAGCATGACTCGGGTTCTTTCACATAATGGTAAGACCTTGCGTAAACTTCCTGTTTTATTTGGATGATCTGGTAAAAGTTGGCCATGTATCTTCTTCCCTTTACTATGATCTTTAGCATAAAAATGTTTCACAGGTGCTTTCAGACGAGTTAACATTTTTGCGTTGTGGTCATCAACATCTTTATTGAAAGCAAAGACATGTAGAGCATCATATGGATAGTTTATATGTTTTGCTGATATGATTCTTGACTGTGAAATTCTTGTATCAGAAGTTCTAACCTCGTCGACTCGAATTCTGTTGAGGACAGATGCAAATTCTGTATTCTTTTGTCGCATTATTTTATCAACTTGTACAAGTTTAAACATATCCTTCCATAAATGAATTGGGTTAAGTTTCAAATAACCTTCAGATGGCAGCTGAAAAACAGGTTGTTGCTTTACAGGGGGTAATTGGTAGAAATCGCCAACAGTTGGTAGGCTAACACCTCCAAAATAAACATCATTCCCATTGAAACCCATTATATTCTGAAGTCTTCTGTGTATTGAGCAAAATAAGGAGTATCTAACCATGGAGATTTCATCGACTACTAGAATTTTGAGATCCTGGAAGAGAAATATCAGTTTGCACAATCGATCATGAGACAAACTTTGGTATTCAGATCCATATTTCTTGACTGGTAAAAAGAAAGCACTGTGAATAGTACAGCCAGCAACATTATCAGCAGCGCATCCAGTTGGTGCTGTGAGAAGAGTAGTGATTTTATCTGCTGATTCACAAAGTCCTTGAAGTTCTTTTCTTGTGGTGTGAACGATGGCTTTTATGACATGGCTTTTACCTGTTCCAGCACCCCCCCCCCCCACCCCCCACCCCCCCATTAGAAAAATATGGAATGGCTGTGGTATTTTCCCACTTTTTGGGGACTGTATTTGCTGTCTACACCACATTAAAATGAAATCATGTATTTTTCTTTGTTCTTTATTCAGAGTTTGTATCAGAGAACTATGCTCGTCTGAAGAAGCATGTGTCTGTGAGTTTCACCGAAAAAGCCAACCACTGTTTTGGATGATTTGTTGCTCTTGTGAGATCCATCATTATCTAGCTCTGGAATGTCTAAGTCTTCAAAATCAACATTCTCAGTGTCATCTTTGTTTGCAGAATTCAAGTTGTTCCAGATATCCAGGTCTTCTTTTTCATTTTCCAGCAATTCCACTGCTTCCTCAAGGCCAATAGAGCAATGGTCAAATGGTCGTCTATTAACCTCTACAACCTCTATTTCATCTTCAAATGAATAATACTGCTCCTCGTAGAGATCTGAATCCCCTATTAATTCATTCTCACTTCTCCATGATTGATACAAAACTAACTGGGAATAAAAGTATTTTTCTGAATTGTTCGACTTGGAGAATTTTGGTGGTCGAATTACAATTCTTCTCTTTCTCTTAGTCATTGTGCCCATATTGTTTAGTAGTCTTATATTATTTGGATGTTCCTCATCTTGTCCTTTTTCAGGCAACTCTTCATCACTTACTGAATCATGTTCTTTTCCATCAGCATCTTCGACACATTTCTGAGGTCCTGACTGGTATAGTGAAGCAAAGTTTGCAAGGAAAAGTCACTCAAATTTTTCTGGCCGGGCAGAGTATCTATCAAGAATGTTTTTTTCAAAAACATCTTCAGACTCAGGAGAAAGCTTTTATAGTTTTTTCATTGATTTAAGTATCCTCACTTGGTCGAAAGGCATACTGCTGTTAACAAACAAAACCTCTCGTGAACTTCTTTTCAAAGGTATGGATAGAATCCGGTAAACAGCTTCCTGGGCCCCGACTTCCCTGTGAGTGAGACAAATGTTCCCAACCTTCTTCATCTGAGTTCTGACATTATCACCATCAGCACATTCCTTGCAAGCCAGCTTCAAAAGCTGACCCATTTGTCTCTCCCCTTTACTTATGTATGATAGGATATACATGGCACATGCCCAAGGATCAAGAACAAACTGTATATCCATGTTGGCTTGCCATATTTTCAATAAATCAGGATTATAATTGTTTATATTACACTCCGATGGTTTCCTTCTCAGGATAATTGTTGCCTTAGATGTTGATTTCTTCAAAGATTGCATGTATGAATTTTCTTCAATGTTTAAGGTTCTTAACAAATCACTTAGGTTGTTCACATTCTCTTTACTGCTGGACATATCCTGATCTGTGATGATTGTTTGGAAACAAGGTTTAGGAAAATGAAATCTGCAAATTTTTCCTGTTTTTCTGCAAGTTCCAGAATGAGAATGTTTCTGAACTGACTGCACAAGTTCAAAAAGTTCACTTCGTACTTCAGGTATCTCACATGAGACATATTTATCGACAAAATCGCAAATTTCTTTTTCATCACTATACTGCAATGTTGGGGCATTCTCAATCCAAAATAGGCAGTGTAAATGTGGAGAACCTCTTTGTTGAAACTCAACCCAGTAGAAATAATCAACAATTTTTCCAATTGGTTCGGTGTCCGACAGCAAAACGTCATGAAGAAATTTCTGAGCTCTGAAATCAAAATGTCTTGCCGCTGTTACTGGATTACTTCTTAACCAAAAGTTCTTTTTTTGCCTATCCATGTTGAGAATATCAGTTTCTGTGAGTTTTTGGCCACATTGTTGAGCTATAATCTGTATTGTTTCTGTCCATTTTAGATCAGCAGCACTGAGAGTACAAAACCATGTTGGAATACCCAACTGTTTCACCATTGCATATAGATCCAGTAATGTTTTGTTCCAATATGGATAACTTCCTCGGGATATTTTGTAGGAATCTGTACCCGTGATTTTGAGTCACCATATTATCCTCAAATGAGTCATTGAACTATCCAGCAGCATATTTATGTGAACCTCTATTTGTTTGTCTATTTGCTATGGATATGTTCCCACTGACCTGGCTAACTTCAGTGAAATACTGGGCAAAAAATAAATATTCAATATTATTGGCAAATCTTTTATCAACATTCAAGATTCTTTGGTTGAAATACCTTTTGGGATATAGCTTGACCTTCCGATCTTGTTTCACCATTCCAAATCTTCCACTAGGAAATTCTCTAGGAAAGGCCAATTTTTCACACTCAAAATCTACCAACATACTGACTGGTCTTTGACCTTCTCCTGGAGTAATACTGAAAATATGAGCATTTTTACCAAAATCTGTTGGTTGCAAACAGGTGTCAAATGGAATACCTCGTAGTTTGTTGTAATTTTCTTCATTTTCCAAACCATCATTTGGTGTATCATTAGGTGTACTGCTATTAACTCTACTCCCTGAATTCTTATCAATTTCCATGTCACTATCACTTTCAGATGTAAGTTCATCATCAGTATCATATGTTTCAACAAGTTGATCCATTAACTCGGCATTATTCAATAAACCTGAAAACATCCAATCATTATCAACTTCTGCATCGTCATAAAGTAAATTGTTTTCTTTCAGGTAAAATAGAGCTGACATTATTTGCCATGGTCGAACTGACTGGTTCATAACATGTCCTTTATAAACACAATTTTCTCTTTAATGGGAATTTTTTCTGAAAACTTCCGCAGCATGTTCAATACTTTTACATTCTTTTGTCAAGTGTTTCTTTCTTTTTCGAGCAGCATCTTCTTCCCTATTTTTAGCTCAACTTTGGCGTAGCCAAATTTTATCTTTTGTCATGGCCCGTCATCTGTCGTCCGTCTGTCCGTACATCAACAATTGGATACGGCTTGGACTAGAGGCTGTATTTTTGAACCGATCTTTACAAACTTTTTGGGTACCTTTGTTATGACTGCGGGACGACCAGAACGAGTGTTTTGGGGGGGCGGTCCGAAATTCAAGATGGCTGCCATTTTGTACCGACGATGCAAAAATTTGTTTTTTGTACAGAACTTCCATATGAAAGCTCTGATTTGAATAATTTTTTGTATGAATGTTTAGTACCATGGGATACATCACATATAATACGGGTTTTTTTTCTCGTGCTTAAATTGTGCAAATTAGACTAATTTTGATGTTTTTTGGTGTTACTTTCAGCACTATAAGTGCAAATGCCAATACGGCTCGGGCTAGAGGCCGTATTTATGAACCAATCTTTACGAAACTTCGTGGGTACCTTTGGTATCACCGTGGGACGAGAACGAGTGTTTTGGGGTCAAGATGGCCGATGGCAGCCATTTTGTACAAAATTAGGTGCAATCAGATTTTTGCACAGAACTTCCATATGAAAGCGCTGATTTGAATAATTTTGTGTGTGAATGTTTAGTACCATGGGATGCATCACATATAATACGGGTTTTTTTCTCGTGCAGAAATTATGCAAATTAGATGAACTTTGATTTTTTCAGTGCGACTTACACACAGTAAGTACACATGTTAATACGGCTCGGGCTAGAGTCTGTATTTTTGAACTGATCTTCACGAAATGTCTTGAGTACCTTTGTTATCACCTTGGGACGAGAATGAGTGTTTCTGAGTGCGGTCTAAAATTCAAGATGGCTGCCATTGGCCATTTTGTACCGAAATTAGGTCTGATCAGTTTTTTGTACACAACCTCTATACGGCTCAGACAAGAGGCCACATTTATGAACCAATCTTTTACGAAACTTCTTGGGTACCTTTGTTATCACCGTGGGATGAAAGCGAGTGTTTTTGGGTGTGGTCCGTAATTCAAGATGGCCACCAGCAGCCATTTTGTACCAAAATTAGTGCAATCAGTCTTTTGTACAGAACTTCTGTATGAAAGTTCTGATTTGAATAAATTTTTGTATGAATGTTTAGTGACATGGAATACATCACATATTGTAAGGGGTTTTTTTTCATGCAGAAATTATGCAAATTAGATGAACTTTGATTTATTCATTGCTACTTACACAATGTAAGCACTCATGTCAATACAGCTCAGGGTAGAGGCGGTATTTATGAACCGATCTTCACAAAACTTCTTGGGTACCTTTGCTATCACCTTGGGACGAGAATGAGTGTTTCTGGGTGCGGTCCAGAATTCAAGATGGCTGCCAGTGGCCATTTTGTACCGAAATTAGGTCCAATCAGTTTTTTGTCACAACTTCTACTTCTACAAAATCTATTCTATTTTAGTCACTGTTGGGAATTATCACATGAGTGAGATAATACCTTCAGGTCCACACGATGAAGTTTTTCAGTAGCTTCCTAAATGACATTACGGTTCATTCTGCACATGACTTCACCTTGAAGATTTTTGTTATTGTCTTGAAACTGTTTGCAGTCGAATTGGGCTGAATATTGAGTATTAAAATGTCACTATAAAAAGAAAAGAAAATCTAAGCTGTTAATTTAGTTCAGTTTTGGTTTAACTCTTTCAGTGATATTTCCCACTTATTCAGCTGTAGCTGTTTTTAGCTGCGACTAGCAGCTCTATAAGTGGCAATGTCGGTCTGTCTGCGACCAACGAGTTTCATGCCGGTCTGTCTGTGACCAACGAGTTTCAAAACGCAATAACTTTTGAAATACTTGATGGAATGGCTTTATATTTGGCATGTAAGTGTATCTTATTGATGTCTAGCCACTGTTCAATGCATGTGTTGTTCCAAATATTTTTCTTGGAGTTATGACCCTTGATGAACTTAAAATTTTGTGAGATTGCACCACCAGTCGCAGCTACGGCATCGATGTCGCGATGTTTTTTTAAATTGGAAAATTAAAAGTAATTTTTTCACTAGCGCACGACTGAGAAGATGACTGTCCAGTTAGAGATAAGACAAAGGGGTCATGTGATAGAATGGCTAGCAGGGATTGGTCAATGATGAAGGTAATGCAGGAAAACAGCGAAAATACATGAATATGTAAAAGGTTGACCAGTCACGTGATGAAGGATGGAAAATTGGGCAGATGACTGAGTCATGTGGTACAGTTGGTGTAGTAACAAAGTGAAGTGAGATGAACTAGGCCTGTACATTATACACAAACTCTCGGAAACCGGGTTTCCTATCAATCTGTGTATAATGAAGACGATAACACTGGGATACAAGTATGCTTAAAGTTTTATTCACGTCAAGGAAGCAAAACACATGTGCACTATGGAAATAAGTGTTGTAGATGCGTGACACAGATTAGTACACAGTACTACAAGTCTATATGCATTGCATGAGATTGGGAGAAAACTGGGGGCTCGGAATGCCGGTAACCAGGGGCCGAGAGTGTGAATAAATTGAAAATCCCTCATGTGCCCAAAACATAGATCTAGGAGGATCGCCTGGCGATTGCTTCATTTGTGGTTCTGCAATCCCTGCGGTAACTCCGGGTGCGTATAAGGGGCACATGATGGGGCCCCTGAATGGGGGAACATGTAGTCGCCAAACGGAGCTAGTACCAGCAGAGAGTCTCCAGAAGGGGTTGACAAGGTTCACCATCAGGATTCATGAGAAGTTGGGGTCCGGGTAAGCTTCTGAGGTCCCCAAAGTGGAGTAAGCATACCACAGGGCTGATCATGGAACCTCTGCTGGGTGTAAAAAACAAGATATATGCGATAAAATATATACAAAAGAGGAACATAAAACAAAAGAAAAGCCGCATGGCTGCGGTGTGACTCGCTGAGTTGCAAAATAATGCATGAATATGAAATGGCTTGCTTAGCCGCATTGAATACAGGGAAGCATTGAGGACAGGGAAGAATAAATGACTCGCTGAGCCACAGTAAATAATTAAGGGAAGTACATATACGAGGCTCGCTGAGCCTCAGTGAACGAAGCCACATGGCCGCTAGATGCTGAGACAGTGATTGTTTAGTGAGCTACAGATATGGAATGAGTGGTGTGTGATGTCGCCGAGGTGAAGGTGCACGAAATCAATGCATGACAGAAGGTGGAGCGAATTCAGTTTAGACAATCACAATATGGGCATGCAGGAAAAAGGTGTGGTAAGAATGTAATATTAAGGGGAGTACGGCACACAGAAGGCTAGATGGGCCTGCTGCAATACATCTGGGGGAGTGTGGATATAACGAAGATAGCAGTCCGAGGACCACCTGCCGAGGGTTTTGATCAGATGGTTCTCGAATCTGGCGGAGCATGCAGAGGTAGCGGCGCCAGAACGGAAACTGTGGCCAGAAAAATCAGAGGGAGAGAACCCGCAGAAGGTGAGGCTGGCCTTCAGAATAGAAATGAAAATTGGCCTACTCAGGATGTGATTTGTCTCGGTCAGAAAAAAATGGGTGATTGCTTTGAGCTCCCTGTGCCTGACAGATTCTGGCATAGGTACTCCAAAATGAGATGGGACAGATGAATTGATGCATGCAGAAAAGAGAAATGGTAATGCCAAATCGGAAAGGATCGGTTTTGGTAGCTTTGAGTGTAAGAAAAGCTTGGTCTCCCCCGGATGAAATCTGAAGGTCCCCAAAACATAAATGGGCAGTGGGATCGAAATGCAGGGAGGGTGTTGTAAATTCTCCACAGCGAAGAAAGCCGAAAAACGCAAGGTTGAAAACGGTTTGAAGGAGGAGGTTAGTGTAGGTAGAGAAAGGCCCCTGGCAGAGACTGTGTACCAGGATGTCGAAAGTAATTGGAAGCCGGGTGCGCGCTGTGGGGCATGCAACTTTTTTGACTGCTTTAAGAAGAGGGGACAATTTTTCCAACACCTGCCCGGTGGGAGATATCAAGGGGTTTGGGGCCCTGTGAAGGAGGCAAAAGTACACCCGCCAAGTATAATTTTATGGTGGAATGAGAGAGATTCACCACACTATGGCAGAAGGCCACAAAATGTATCACAGGAATGTCCGAAGTGATAGTGAAAATGGAAAGATGTGGAAAATATTGAATTAAAAATCTTTGAAATAACGAAAAACCTGTGGAGTAAGATTTGCGAGTTGTCTCTAAGAAAGATTGAGTCCAAAGTGCGTTCACAACAGGCGTTAGTCCATAAGAATCTCTTGGTATGATATGACTGTGTGTGGATGAAGTTCTGCTTCTGGAGCCAGTTCTCGAAATTCCTGTGAAAAGCGAGAAAGAGAATCAGCAATAGAATTGAAGGAACTGGGTTTGTGGCAAGAGTAAAACATGAAATTGTGTTGAATTGCGGATAGGGTAATTCTACGCATGAGTTTCATAATCAGCGGAACCTTGGAACGACCCTTTCGTAGAATAGGAACTGTGGCCTCATTGTCGCAGATAAATATGATACGTTTTGTAGTCCATAGGTGCCCCCAAAGCATACTAGCCACAGCAATGGGATATAGTTCCATGAAAGCCATGGAGAGCACCAGTGCTTGTAAAGGAGGCTCGTCACGCCAGTGTCCCTGAAACCATTTTTCCCGGAAGTACCCACCAAACCCAGTTGTAGAACTGGCATCTGTGAAAAGGTCAAGGTCCAAGGAAGTTGTAAACACAGCATCAAGGAACATGGACACCCCATTCCAGTGAGACCGAAAGAGGTGCCACATTTCAAGATCCTTGCGGAACTGGGCAGACAGAGTAATGTGGTGCCACATTTCGGAAACCGAACAGGAGAGCTTTATCAATTCAGAAAGAAAAGAGCAGCCAGGGACAACCACTCGACAGGCAAAACTAAGGTGACCGAGGAGAGATAAAAGTTCGCGCTTCTTACAAGATTTTCGGGGTTTGAAGGTTTTGACCAGACCCAAAATATGCGCAAGTTTGTCGCTAGGAAGACGAGACTGCATGCGAACAGTGTCCAAAATAATGCCCAGGTACTCTAGGGCATGAGAGGGCCCCCTCCGTCTTTTCTGGAGAAAGCGGGATAGCGAGTTCCGAAAAAATGTTGAGAAAAGGGTGGAAAATGAGTTCCGGGTTTGAGTGGGGGTCGCAAATAACTATGAAATCGTCTAAAAGATGGAGGATGTGGGGGATCGAAGCCATGTTACTAGCGATCCAGCAAATAGCCTGAGAGAGGAGATCGAATATTCTGGGGCTAGACCGACATCCGAAAGCAAGCCGTGTATGGAAGTAATAAGATCCCTCCCATTTAACACCGTAAAAGGGCCATAGTGAAGGATCAATAGGAATGAGTTTGAAACCAGATTGGATATCGATTTGCAAAGCCGAGACTGGGAGCCCAAAGTGTGAATTAAACAGATGGCTGTGTCAAGAGAAACATAAGACATGGAGCAGTCATCCTTGTCGATAAGATCATTGATCGATGAGTGTTCCTGCGAGTGGTGGGGTGCTGAGAGGTTGACGATTAGGCACTGTTTTTTGGAGAACTTCTTTTCAACGAGACCTTGGGGTCTAATTCTGTAGGAAGAGTAAGGCGGATAAGCGAAAGGACCAACAAGGAAATCACTACCGACTTCCGTGCTCAGGAGGGAGGTGACCGCTTCTTGGTGGTCTGTAGCCGAACGTAGGTTGGGTAGTTCTAAAGTCGAACGCAGTAGGGTTTGAATGCTGGTATCAAAACCATGAGAAAAGCCGTGGATGAGCGAGGCGCAAAATTCCTGATCGGAATGTGAAGTGAGTGCCTCCGCCAGGTGATTGACATTGATTGGTGTGGTGGCCCAGCCTGGGGTGTTGTCAGTGGTGTTTGTGTCAAAGAGTAATTTTTTGGGGTTGACCAGGTAGTAGGACGTGAAAGCAATTTGGGACAGATAGGCTGTGGATGGGATTGCTTGCAGGTAACACAGACATGTGCATACCTGCTGGCAGTGCCAAAAGTACAGCCCCATGCTGAATTGAATTTTAGACAAATTGTGCTGTTCGGCGAACTAGGAGGGGGGTTGGAGTACTCAAGGAGCCTCAGAAGAGGTGCCCGGCATCTTTTCACACAGTAAAAAAGTCCCAGAGGCGTTAGGTTCCTGGAAAGACGTGCGCCCATTGGCACAGACAGGTGTTTTGGAGCACACACAGTAAAGCTGTTTCCACATGTTGTAAATAGTTTTTAGGTGTGGAAGTTGTCCCGCTCGAAATACTAGACCGATTCCGCAGTGGCACATCCATCGTGGTACACAAGTAAACAACAAGAGTTCAAAATGTTCTGATATGTAGAAACAAAAGTGGAAGAAACAAACACAGGTTACTGGCAAAAGTAACAGTTGCACAGGCAGCGTGTGCTGCAATCAAGGGCTCTAGCCACATGGGGTTGCTCCTTTGTTAGCATGTATTTGATAAGTCTGACAAGTTCCGAGACGGAAAGTTTGAAGTCCTGTGGAATGTTGAAGAACTCCTTGATTACAGTCTGTAGAATAGCGAGGCCAGGTGGTGTGATGTCTGGCAGATCCATGATGGGAACGAATAATAAATGACCCAAAGTCTAACAGAGAACAAAACACGGAATAACTGAGTGGAAACGGACAGGAAAACGATAATGAAAAATGATTGCGATGTGAATAAAAAGGCATTTTGCGCACGACTGAGAAGATGACTGTCCAGTTAGAGGTAAGACAAAGGGGTCATGTGATAGAATTGCTAGCAGGGACTGGTCAGTGATGAGGGTAACATGGGAAAACAGCGAAAATACATGAATATGTAAAAGTGTCACGTGATGAAGGATGGAAAATTGGGCAGATGACACTTGTCTTCAACCAATGTTAACCCTGCTTGTGTGGAGTTAGTATGTTGGGGAGCTGACAGTTGCTCGCCGTTGCTCGGTGGTTCTCTCCAGGTACTCCGGCTTCCTCCACCTGTAAAACTGTCACGGTCATGATTAGCCATTGTGCATAAATATGTGACCTTAAACACCAATAAATAAATAAATAATATGGGTGCACGTTGACATCAATTCAAAAATGCTATCAGATATCATCTTTCTTTTGATTTCTCAGCTTGTGCCGAGTACCTGTGGTTTATATATGTTCAGAAAAATACTAGAGTTTGGTGAGAATTCCTCATTGACGTAATCAATTTTGTGTCACGTGATGCTAACACTTGGAAATTTTTAGTGTCAATAAATTGAATATCAAAAAGAAAATTATTGGATTTAAAATGACAACAATTAACATGGATTATCAACAATTTGTTCACAGTAGCTTGATCCAGTACAGAATTTAGGTATGATATCGTCCATTTCATTAGATAATATGCGAGGGTAAAGTTGAAGTTACTGCCTACTTTTGTGATATGAACAATGAATATGAAGGATAACTGGAACCAAGAAATGTTACATGCCCCTCGCAGACCAATATCATTCAGTGGTATGATGTACACTGCTGAAAAATAGTCGACTATGAAAAGTAATAGTCGACTACAGTACGTTCTGAAAGGTTAGTCGACTCGATTAATCAAATAGTCATGGCAGCCCTAAACATGGGTACTTGATTAATAATCGGAATTGGCCGATTGTGACTGAATAATCAGTAATCGGTTCATGGGCCTATGGTATAATTGGTTGATATAGGAGGGTATGGGAGTGGGGGCATTCCCCCCCAACCCTCCCCCCCCCTCAATATAAGGGCTTTTATGACTCACCTGGAAAACATTTGGAGTTTTTTTTGTTGATGAAACTGTTCAAAATAGAATGTGGGTACTCAATTAATAATCGGAATTGGTCGATTATGACTGAATAATCAGTTCGTGGGCCTATGGTATAATTGGTTGATATACGAGGGTATGGGAGTGGGGGCATTCACCCCCCCCCCCCCCCCCCCCCCCCCCAATATAAGGGCTTTTACGACTCACCTGGAAAACAATTGGAGTTTTTTTTGTTGATGAAACTGTTCAAAATAGAATGAAAATTATTTATATTTTGGCCCGACAACTGGGTAGATAAGGGGATTGTCATCTGAGCATCGTTAAGCGCCCCAACTATGCCCTACTCGTGATCACTTGGGATCCAAGGCTCTGGGTTTGAGGGGTGAGGCATCATCCCCCGTGCTTAGTGGCGAGTTGAGGTAAACATGAGAAGGGGTAGGCCCATCCCACTCTTGGCTGTGCATGGAAAAAATCAATTTATAGACTCTTAACCCTTTACTTAACATGAAAAGCAGACGACACTTGCAAAACAACTTCTTGAATAACTATTTTTTTCATTTTTTGTCTCAAAAACATAGGTTATGACCCCTCGTTGGATCAAGCTCGACGAGCTCGTTCCAACGAGGGGTCATAACCTTTGTTTTTGAGACAAAAAATGAAAATATATTGAAAATTAATTGGTGATTTTTGAGAATAGTGCTGGCCGGTTTTGGCCGTTACGTTGGGTAAAGGGTTAACAGTTCATGGGAGACCTGCACAGACTAAGCTGTAGGTCTATGCCTATGCATGGTGTAGACTACTGTAAAATTGCAGGGATGAGAACCCCAGAAGTTAAAAAAAAATTAGAAACATTCAAACGCCCATATTTCAAAAACTACATGGACCAGAATATTGTTTTTTTGAATAAGTACTTGATTTATCTCTAAAAATAGTTTGTTTGTTTTTTTATTGTTTTTTTTTTTGGGGGGGGGGGGGGGGGGGGGGGGGGTAACCACAGAGGTTAAAAACAAAAAAAATATTTGTACCCTTTTTTGAGACTTCACAGAACAAACAGAGCTTTGTTTTTGCCCAAGAAGCTTTCCTAGAAACAGCAGAAATGAATGACCAAAAAATTACCTTTGATTGTGTCATGGCAAATCAAAAAATTATTCTTGCTGTCCATTACTTACTGGCACACTCATCTCTTTTGACAACTTGAGCCAGGTGAACATTTTAGGCTCACTCGAGCCTCTACTTTGTGATAGTCATTGCAATATGTACACAAGGCAACACTCTTTGCCTCCATCTTTCTGATCTATTAACACTCACAACCTTATTTCATACCTGCTGCCTCCCTCATCTAGTATCCCTCTGTAATTCCCTTCCAGACAACCTGAACAGATGAGCATTCTAGGGTCCCTTGAGCCTCAGTTTTTCTGAAGTGAACTTGAGGAATGAAATTGTTAACCTTTTACCCAATGTAACGACCCAAACTGGCCAGGACTATTCACAAAAATCGCCAATTGATTTTCATTATTTTTTCATTTTTTGTCTCGAATACATAGTTATGACCCCTCTTTGGAACAAGCCTGTTCCAATTAGGGGTAATAACCTCTGTTTTTTGAGACAAAAAATTAGTCACTCAAGAATTTTGTTTGCAAGTGTTGTCTGCTTTTCATGTAAGGTAAAGGGTTAAAGTAAATCTCAGACATACATGTATTATATCTCTCTCTAGTTGTGTGATTAACCCTATGCATACTCATGGTGAAATATTAAAATTTCAAGTTGCAATCTTTTTCCCATAATGCAACTTGGGAACTAACCAATTGATTCTTGTTTAACAGAGTGTTATAAGCCCTATCTCAAAGATTGAATTGGTTCAATTCCTAGTTGCATAAGGAGAAATTTTTCCAGACTGAAATTGATATTTCAATATCTGTGTACAGAGGGTTATGTGTGTTTTGTGTTGGAGCACAGATTATTGTCAGGATTATAACTTTGTGTTGTATTTTTCTTTAGTTCATTACTTGAAGGCTTAAGCAGTTGATCATTGAAGATCATTCTGACATATTCTTTGAATTATTTGCATGGATTATAGAGACATTCTCAAACAAAAGAAGGTTGAACTTCAAATTTGTGAGTTTTCTTTATCTCTACTTTCAGGTTTGTGTGACTTTTTCCTCTGTGCTTTCTGGTGGTGAAAACCATGGGAAATTTGGTACTGATATCTATGGTGGAAAGCTTAGTTTTTCTCTGCAGGGTCCTGCCCACAGTAGTTTGTGGTGTAAGACTCTGCGAATCACACGTTTCGATTTGAATTGAATCTCAAATCGACCCATGTCTATTTGAAATTGAATCGTATCTCAAATTGAATCTGTGTCTTGAAGATGACTGATGGGGCTTGGCATGCTATAAACCTGATTTATTCCGACTGTGATGGCTAAAGTCCCGACTGATAAAATAATCCAACTACATCATCAAGGCATGCCTTCGTTGAAGGCATGCCTTGATGATGCAGTTGGAATATTACCCTTTAACCCTTTACCAATGCAGACGATATCCAAATTTATTATTTTAAATATCATTTTTTAAAAATTTTTCAAAAATTTTCAACAAAACCATATCATGTGACCCCTCATTGGAACGAGCTCAATGAGCTCGTTCGAATGGGGGAGGGGTCATATGATATGGTTTTGTTGAAATATTTTGAAAAAATTAATTTTTTCAACTGCTCAATTTGCATATTAGGTGGGCAGATACGGGCGATTCGTTAGGTAAAGGGTTAAAGATTATAGTTCATCATTGACATTGCTTAGAAACCTTAAATTTGCATTTAACAACAGTAGGTGCTATTGATATTTGAATTAACATGGATGGTGGCATGAGTGCAGATGTTATTTATGTTAATGCAGAGAAAGTCACACAAAGGTCTTTTATTTCAACATTATTTTTGTACGATTTGCATCTGAATTATACGTTTTGTGAGATGATGAAGTTGACTGATTCCAAACCATATTCCTTTGAAAAAGATTCAATATGAAACAAATTGGTCAGTCTTTTCAAATCAAACCGAATATCAACTTATGATTAAAAAATGAATCGTATCTTAAAGCTTTTGCAGGGCCCGATTGTGGTGCTCAGGTGTGTCTTGCACTTCATTTGAAACAACTACCTTGGACAAAAAAGTGCTCTTTTAACCTTAGGTCCTCACACAGCCACAAACTGTTCCTTCATATTGCTGTGAAAAAGTTACCTCAAGTGTGTTCTTCTATAACCCTTTACCCAACACAGACAATATCAAAATTTATTATTTTAAATAACATTTTTTTTAAATTTTCAAAAATT
This sequence comes from Pictodentalium vernedei, assembly GCA_031216915.1. Classification (NCBI taxonomy): domain Eukaryota; kingdom Metazoa; phylum Mollusca; class Scaphopoda; order Dentaliida; family Dentaliidae; genus Pictodentalium; species Pictodentalium vernedei. The sequence continues at coordinate 156,717,110 of CM062294.1, forward strand.
TTCAACAAAACCATATCATGTGACCCCTCTTTAGATCAAGCTCAATCCAAAGAGGGGTCACATAATATAGTTTTGTTGAAAATTTTTGAAAAATAATATTTTTTCAGCTGCTGAATTTGCATTTTAGGCGGGCGGATGTGGCTAATTCATTGGGTAAAAGGTTAAGACATTTTCTGGTAGGCTGCATTTTTTAAAATGTTTTTTTTGTCCCTATATCCCGATAAATTCTGTCTTTTGATTGGTCAGGATGCCTTGGACAAATAGCCATGAAAATAACCTATAAAATAGAATATTTTCAGCAGTCATCATCAATTCAGATTTACAAATATGAGTTTTATGTAACGTTGTACGTATATATACTCCAATTTGGTATTATGTATGTTGGACAAAAGCAGCATAGCCTATTTGGCTGTCGAAACCTAGGCTGTAGATTAAGGGTTCATTGTTTCGAAAAGATGAAAAATTCAAGCTCATTCAATGACTCGACTCAAATTTTAAGCACTTTCAATTTCAAAGCCTTAAAAATGTATTTTCCAATTTAGGGACTTTAACCCTTTTACCCAATGAATCGCCCGCATCCGCCCGCGTAATATGCAAAATCAGCAGCTGAAAAAATGTTATTTTTCAAAAAATTTCAACAAAACCATATCATGTGACCACTCTTTGAAACCAGCTCGTCAAAGATCGCACGTTCGACCGGCCAAATAATGACCAACTGATGTGTTATTCCTATAAAAATATCGTGATATTCAGATACAAATGTGACGCAAATATTGCTCTTCACAATTACCTTGCTGTAAAACAAAGACAATCATTTTGCTTTGCCTGGAAATTTTTTTGTCTGTTTGACTCATATCTCTGGTTTGGGTTTAGCGGCTCTCATTGAAATTTGGAATGAAGATTGTTTATGGGACTAGTTTCACAATATGATGGTTCGTTTCTTCTCTTGTCAGTGTTTGGCTGTATGCACCATGGGGGTATGCCCCGGAGCGTGCCCCCCCCCCACCTCCCCCCCCCCACCCCACCCCTTCCTTATTTTTGTTTCAGGATCCCTTGTCCAATACTCTATGAGTGAGTAGGTTTTATTGTCATATCTTAGTGTTTCAACTTTTTTTTAGTCCAATGTACCCATAGGGAATAAGTTTCCTGGAGTAATTTCGATCTTTCTCTTTGCTGGACCGAGCAGCTGCCAACAGATGTGCAGTGTGGCCCCGCATGTAACTATTTGGCATGCCAATAGAAAAAAAAAAACCTTGGGTCGGCTGAAAGTTGCTCTTTGGAACCAAATGGCTCTGGTAATTTGAAATCTTCCTCATTTGTAAGGTTCGCATGAACTGTCATAGGTTGGAGAACATATTCTTCGACCACTACTGCGGGGTTATCAGCTACTGTCACACAAGATCCATTAGATGACACATACGCAACACAGGTACATGAAGGTACCACAGTACTTACTGGTTCCACTGTATTTTTTTTAGAATTTATGATAGGGTTATTTGCCTGGGTTGTTCCTAGACTTGCCGAAATTCCAGATATATGATTTACAGTAGAAATATTGGTTTGCGCTAACCCTGTACGTGACGAATTTCTAACAGGAGTATATGGGAGCTCAATCTCCTTTAGAGCCTCAGTCAATAAATTTGTCAGATTCAAGTTTGATCAAATCGGGTCCCTGGCTTAATATTTCAGCTCCCTATTTGAGCCCAAAGTTTAATGTGAGTACATTTCTTTAAAAAACCTCCTTCAGATCCACCAGTCAGATTTCTTTCATATTTGGTATATAACATCTCAAGGGGATCAGTTTCAAGTTTGTTCAATTTGAGTCCCTGGGTTAATATTTGGGTTATCTATGGGGTGGGGGTGCAGAGGGGGGGGGGGGGCATGTTAGATTCATGTTTGTTCAAATCCATTCCTTTGTAGTGTTGATGAACCATGTCTTACTGAATGTGACCCCAAATACTTCTTTTAACCACTTTGACAGGTGAGCGATTTAAGGCCCCTTGGGGCCTCTTGTTTCATACTTGTATTCAACGTTCCTCACATCCTGACGTGTAGTATTCTTCCTCAACTGACACTCTCTGCACTTCCCACCATTCTTGTGACTCCCAAATGACCTCCCATAGGGTCACCATGTAACATATGGAGAACATCATTTCTCCAAAATGTTGGAAGTACATTGCCAATTCACTTTGTCTATATCTTCAAAATATTTGCTATACAGAATACCATTACGTAGGCTCAGCCTATCCCATTGTGCCCAATAAGTTTTTCTAACACTAAACATCCTTGAGATGTCACTCCAACAAGGTCGTGTTGCAGATCCCTTCCACTTTACTACATGTACTAATGCTCCCAAATGACCTCCCATAGGGTCACCATGTAACATATGGAGAACATCATTTCTCCAAAATGTTGGAAGTACATTGCCAATTCACTTTGTCTATATCTTCAAAATATTTGCTATACAGAATACCATTACATAGGCTCAGCCTATCCCATTGTGCCCAATAAGTTTTTCTAACACTAAACATCCTTGAGATGTCACTCCAACAAGGTCGTGTTGCAGATCCCTTCCACTTTACTACATGTACTAATGCTGGGTCTTGTTTCTGGGCTTCCCTTATCTCCACAGTGGATTTACTAACGCTGGGTCTCATTTCTGGGCATCCCTTGCCTCCTCGGGGGATTTACTCAACCACCACTGATCAGTTCCATGTCCATCTAAAGATTCTTGCCAGTCAATTTTGTTCAAGAACCTGGAAGTTGCTTTCTGTGCCGATTGCACTGAATTCCCTGGAGTAATATCTACTCCATTGGCTACATATTTAATGTCTGCTTCGTCATTTTCATTAGATATGACTAACTTTTACTGATTATCTTTCCTTTGGCAGTGATCACAATCAGTGCATGGCATTCTAGAAAGGCCATCAGCGTTCTGTTGTAGTCTACCCGTTGATGAGCACTGTATGGTAAAACCATGTCTCTAAGACATTAAGTCAGAAAGCTAATTGACCCCCTTGAGTTCATAAAATTTGGAAGCCAGTTTAATGCCCTGTGGTCGGTCGTAACTAGAAATTTTGTGCCATATAAGTATGGATGAAAATGTTTTATAGCTGCTACAACAGCCAATGGCTCTTTTCTGGTTATGCAATAGTTCTGTTCTGTCTTGGACATCTTTTTGCTAAAATAATCAACAACATGGTCTCCATCATGGTATTCTTGAGATAGTACAGTCCCTAACCCATGACCACTGGCATTGGTATTAAGAATGAATGTTTTTGTCATGTCGGGGTACTTTAATATTGGTACTGATATAAGTGCGGACTTCAGTGTTTGAAATGCTTCCTCACATTTTTTAGTCCAGTTAAATTTAGTATCTTTCTCTGTTAGTCTATGAAGTGGTTTCTTTTTCTTCGAAAAGTTTTTTATGAAACAACGATAATACGAACACACTCCTAGATAGCTTCGAACATATTTTCACACTCTCTAACTGTGGCTATTTTTATTGGGTCTGCCTCAATGCCCTTTTCTGATATGACATGACTGTAAAAGGTAATTTTAGTTTGGAATAAGTGGCATTTCCTAAGAGCTATTTTTATACCAGCATTTTGAATTCGGCCCAAAACCGTCTCAAGTCTTTCCATATGCTGCTCAAATGTATTTGAAAAGATTATAATGTCGTCAATAGACAGAACATGTTTGTCATTGTAGACCAGCAAGTATATGTTCCATTAATCACTTGAAAGATGACGCCCCATTGCATAATCCGAACTCAGATTTCGGGTGCCACTTCTTACTACCAATATCTGCTTTGAAGTAGTAGAGAATAGTTTTGATCCTCTCAAAGCATCTAAATTCTCATTGATCCTGGGAAGACGGTATGAATCCTTTATTGTTACAGTGTTCAATTTTCGAAAGTCCACATAGAAACAAATTGTGTCATCATGTTTCTTAACTAGGACAATGGGTGATGTCCAGGGTGACTTGGATGGGACTATTTCCCTAGCCTTAAGCACTCTGTATTTCTGACTCTGCCTGTTCTTTCTGAGTTAGTGATATTCTACCAAGGGTGCTGTTTTATAGGACAGGCATTTCCAGTACCAGTTTTGTGATATATCAGATTGATTTTACCCAAGTCCTCTTTTCATTTGGCAAACACATTTTCAAGTGATTTCAATAATTGAAGTTTGCCTTCTCATCCTCAGTTAATTGATCGCCACAAGTAGTTATCAAACTTGAGAGATGTTCAGGTAATTTATCACTGTTACTGCTCTTTACTGTGTTTATATTACAGTGGAACCTCTTTTGAGAGACCGCTCTTCCAGCCAGGGCAAAGTGGTCTCTCAAAAGAGGTGGTCTCTCAAAAGAGGGTTGATAAAATGGTAAGCTCTGGCAATAGTTGGACTCACAGGTACAGGTAGGTGTTCAATGTACATGTATTTTGGTGGAAAAAAAAACAACATTATTTCATCTGTATTAAATTTAATTTATTGAACTTTTATTGTTTATTTTAATATTACATGTATAATAAAATGTTTTATAATAAAATACATTGATATATTTACATGAAGAGTGAATTAAAAAACCTCTGAAAACTATATGTGTGTCATTTTATTTCTTTCCCATTTATACCCTAAATTGCTGAATTTACGTTTCCTGACTGACACCGGTAATGATCGCTACTCGCCATGTGGTGTCATTTGTTGAATGCCCTGCAGTGGCCAGTGCACTGTGTAGTCCAATAATATTAGCCTTCGACTGTGCTCCGAATTTAATATTTTTTTATTTTTTATTATGTCGCACCGTCGAAGGTGCGACAATAAAAAATAAAAAAAAATATTAAATTCGGAGCACAGTCGAAGGCTAATATTATTGGACTATGCACTGTGCAGTTCGTGTGTACTTGTTTGTTTAGTTTTGAGTGGGTGTTGAAAAAAATATTTATCGTTTATTCAAGGTTTCGAACGGCAAATGAATAATGACAAATAAGAAAAACATGTAAAAGTAGGTACATGTACCTTGCTTAATGAAGAGCCAGTAAGTCTATCGATTTGAGTATTTAGGAAAATGTTTATCAACTGTCACATTTTTGAATATGGCTGTACAGGAAGTGGACACTGGAAGTTTACTGTTGGTTCTAGGATATTCGTACAATATCATTTCGTTCCATTTAAAACGACCACGATTTTTGAAAGGAAAAATTCTTTTTCTGATCTAAAAAATATGGTTTATCACGCCTCGGTGAGGTGTCATAAAATATATTTTTTAGACAAGAAACAATTTTATGATGAAATTTACCTAAATGCAGGATGTTGTGTACACGTATCATTTCGTTCTGTTTAAAACGGCCACGATTTTTGAAAGAAAAGGTTCTTTTTCTCGTCTAAAAAATATGGTTTATCACGCCTCAAAGAGGTGTCATAAAATATATTTTTTAGACAAGAAACAATTTTATGATGAATTTTACCTAAATACGGGATGTTTTGTATTCTTTGATGAAAATTACAAATGCGTCTCACTGCGGTTTGGAAAAGAAATTGTGTATTTTTGTTTGTGTTTGCTTACTGGCTAGAAAATCACTTTGCAGCCTTGTTTCCATAGCAACTAAGTCAGTCAGCACTCTACCCCTTTGGGTTTGGAGGGCAAAGTTTTTCAGTTTTTTTAAGCTTTCCATAGCTTCAGTAAATGTTACGTTGGGGATAGAAGGTAATGACTCATCGTCACTATCTTCCACGTCACTTTCTATTTCACTCGAGCCAGCACCGCCTTTCAAAATATCGTTCTCCCAATCCTCTGATGGCACAGGAGAGGTTTGTATAGAATTATCCATTGATGAATAGTCCTGAATTGTCACACCATCTAAGATTTCCTGACACTTTTTATCGTTTATAATTGGGTCTTCCTCAGGGATAGTTTCTAATGTTTCTAATGAGTCTACCTTCTCGCCAAATCCACATTTCTGGAAACACTTTTTAATAGTTTCACTTTTTACCTCTTTCCAAGCTGCCTGCAGCCACAAAATAGCGTCTAAGACATTTACACTTTTTGAAACCTCAGAGGCTGAGTTACATTCATCAATCTTATGTACAAGGCGCATGAGAAATTTCTGTCTATATTTCAGTTTCAAAGTCTGAATAATACCGGCATCACAGGGCTGAAGCTTTGATGTTGTGTTTGGCGGTAAAAAGCATAGTTTTACGTTGCTAAGTGCAATATCTGGGTGGGAACTACAGTTATCAATCAATAAAATTATCTTACGATGTTGCCTTTTCATTTTGTTGTTAAGGTCGATGGCCCAGTCAGAAAAAATTTCAGATGTCATCCATGCCTTTCGGTTTGCCTTGTATTTTACATCACAATTTATTGGGTCAAAACTACGAAAACACCTGGGATTTTTTGATTTACCAATGACCAACAAGTTCAGCTTTTCTCCCTCGGCACTACATCCAATTAATACACTAAGTCTATCTTTTGCCTTTTTAACACCACTTTTACTTTCTCCCTTTGCTATGAGAGATTTATCGGGGAGTCCTCTGAAAAACAGTCCTGTCTCATCTGCATTAAAAATATCCTTTGTTGAATAGCCCTCTAACAAAGATGGTAAACGTTTTTTGAAAGAATCCACTACGTCCTCATCAACATCTGCCGATTCGCCACTCAACACATTAGACTTTATATTGTATCTGCTCTTGAAACACTCTAGCCACCCATTTGAAGCAGTAAAATCAGGAAAGTCCATTTCGTATGATGCCACAATTGCCTTCTGTTGAAGTAATTTACCGGTTATTGGAATGTTTTTACTCCTAGCCACACAAAACCATTGCCATACAGCATCACTGATTTCAGGATAAACCACATGCCTTGCCTTGGCATACTTTCTCTCTCCGTTTTTGCCATTTTTCCATTCGTCTTTTAAATTTTGCTTTTCCTTAATGATGGACTGTATCTGAGTTTTTCCAACATTAAACCTCTCGGCAATTTTTCTTGCACTTTCTCCTTTTTCTGAGTGATCAATAACCTTGATCCTCTCCTCCAACGTTAAAACTTTTCTTTTTTTGCTGGGTGGTTCTGACATTTTAACTCACTTCACTATTCAATAAAATTTCGATTTATATCAACCCTATTCTTATGGCCCGATTATATACTCATCAACAATAATGAAACTACCCCTCTACACAATGACTGTAAAAACAAACATGGCTTTTTAATCAAAACAGGAGACTGTTGACAGCAAAACAAACACAACCCAAGCGATTTGTTTTCCCTTGATCTCCCCCCCCCCCCCCCCCCCCCAAAAACTTCTATTCTTTCCTACAAAGAAGTCGGTTTCCGCTTTCATCATCAGCTTTCAACAGTCACAAAATTTCGTTGTTTTGATATTAAAAAATTTAAACACAAACTCAAAGATTTAATTTTTCTTTGATTCCCAAACACTATTACTGTATCCTGCATAAACACAAGGTGACAAAACTGAGGTGGGTCGCTCTGCTTTTATGCTTTGTAGCGCCATCTACTGGGCCAGAAAAGATGAATTGTCCCACTTTCACCGCTGTTTATTCTTTTGAACTTTTATTGATAATGGCCGTCTAAACGACCGAAAAACAAAATTAAGACAAAGATAATGATGTGAATTTCCATTTTATTTTTATTGTGATACAGGAATTGGAAAAATAAAAGCAAGGAAATACATCGAAATGATGAAATAAATAACAGAATATTTTTTTTTTCCAATCGAAGCTTGGCTTTTATCGGACCCGACTATCGTCTGTTGTCAGTGTTGACCTGTAAACTAAACATAAATTTGTCTCAGAAATTTCTTGGTCGCTTGTCGTCATTTCTCCGATCTGGTCGCTGAAAAGAGGTAAAAGTTAATATTTTTCACAAAAATACTGGTCGCTGGTCGCGTTTGACAGGTGGTCGCTCAAACAAGGACCTTTTTAACGTAAAAGTGATCGGTACATTGGGAAGGTGGTTGGGAAAGACAGGGTGGTCGCCCAAAAGAGAGGTCGTTCAAAAGAGGTTTCACTGTACATATAATTCCATGCATTTTTACATTTTCATCCTGAATACCATTCGTTATGTTATTTTGTGTACATTCATTCGTGCTGGCAGCTGCTCGTCTTTGCTTGGTGGCTCTCTCCGGGTACTCCGGCTTCCTCCACCCATAAAACTGTCACTGACACGATATGATCTTGGCTGTTAATGTGTTGTTAAACCTTAATAAAAAAAAATAGAAAATAACATTTGACCAATAACTTCACATATAGCTGTATTTGTATCTTTATAAAGTGTTTTTGGTTCATCTTCAAAGGAGGGGGGGGGGGGTGTCAGCCTGGCAGCTGATTTTAGGGAGAAGTGACTTCTCCCTTCAGAGACTTTAGGGAGAAGTCAGGGGCAAGGAGGGAGAAGTCAGTGGACATGAGGGAAAAGTAAAAAAAAAACATAAAACATATTATATGACATTGTGTCAAAATAAATGTACATAGAGGACACAACAATAGCTAACATGACGAATTGTTGAGAAAAAAAAAGGTGACTTCGCCCAAATCGCCCACTCGGCTGACCCCTGCTTCAAAGTTTATGATCCTAATTGGAATAATATTTTCTCTTGGATCAAATAATCATATCGTCACTAGCATACCCTGTTTTGTTAGTGAGTCACAGGCATTATTAGTCCCCTACGGGAACCGTAAGGGGACTATAGGATTGCACTCCGTCCGTCCGTCTCTGTCTGTCCGTCTGTCTGTCTGTTTTTTATGTTACCACCTCTCCCTCCAACATGCTTTAAGCTACACCTTTCATATTTGGTACATGGATAAATGGTTCTGAGGGGATGATGCACGCTCAAAATTTTTTTTTCAAAATCCAAGATGGCGGAATGGCGGCCATTTTTGTTGGTTTTTTTTAAGCTTTTTTTCTCTCATTTTCATGTTACCACCCCTCCCACCAACATGGTTCAAGCTACACCTTTCATATTTGGTACATGGATAAATGGTTCTGAGGGGATGATGCACGCTCAAAATTTTTTTTTCAAAATCCAAGATGGTGGAATGGCGGCCATTTTTGTTGTGTTTTTTAAGCTTTTTTTCTCTATTTTGATGTTACCACCCCTCCCACCAACATGGTTCAAGCTACACCTTTCATATTTGGTACATGGATAAATGGTTCTGAGCGGATGATGCACGCTCAAAATTTTGTTTTCAAAATCCAAGATGGCGGAATGGCGGCCATTTTTGTTGTGTTTTTTAAGCTTTTTTTTCTCTATTTTGAGTGGAATGGCGGCCATTTTTGTTGTGTTTTTTAAGCTTTTTTTCTCTATTTTGATGTTACCACCCCTCCCACCAACATGGTTCAAGCTACACCTTTCACATTTGGTACATGGATAAATGGTTCTGAGGGGATGATGCACGCTCAAAATTTTTTTTTCAAAATCCAAGATGGCGGGATGGCAGCCATTTTTGTTGTGTTTTTTAAGCTTTTTTTCTCTATTTTCATGTTACCACACCTCCCACCAACATGGTTCAAGCTACACTTTGCATATTTGGCACATGGATAGAGGTTTGGGAGAGGATGAGGCACGTTCAATATTTTTTCTTCAAAATCCAAGATGGCGGCCATTTTTGTTGTGTTTTTTAACCCTTTACCTAACGTGAAAAGCAGACGACACTTGCAAAAAAAATTCTTGAATAACTAATTTTTTTCATTTTTTGTCTCAAAAACATAGGTTATGACCCCTCGTTGGAACGAGCTCGACGAGCTCGTTCCAACGAGGGGTCATAACCTATGTTTTTGAGACAAAAAATGAAAAAAATAGTGAAAATTAATTGGCGATTTTTGAGAATAGCGCTGGCCGGTTTTGGCCGTTACGTTGGGTAAAGGGTTAAGCTTTTTTTCTCTATTTTATGTTACCACCCCTCACTCCAACATGGTTCAAGCTACACTTTTTATATCTGGCACATGGATAGAGGGTTGTAATGGGATGTTGCACGTTCAATATTTTTTTTCCAAAATTCAAGATGGCGCCATGGCAACCATTTCTGTTGTGTTTTTTAAGCTTTTTTCTCTATTTTATGTTACCACTACTCCCTCCAGCATGGTTCAAGCTGCACTTTTCATATATGGTACATGGAATAAGGATGTTGTGAGGGGATTATGCACGCTCCATATTTTTTTTTCAAAATCTAGCATCTGTCTGTCTGTCCATCTGTCTGTCTGTCTGTCTGTCTGTCTGTTTTTACCACCTCTCCCTCTAATATGCTTCAAGCTACACCTTTCATATTTGGTACATGGATAAATGGTTCTGAGGGGATGATGCACAGTCAATATTTATTTTTCAAAATCCAAGATGGCAGAATGGCGGCCATTTTTGTTGTGTTTTTTTAAGCTTTTTTCTCTATTTTATGTTACCACCCCTCCCTCCAACATGGTTCAAGCTACGCCTTTCATATATGGTACATGGATAAAGGGTTGTGAGGGGATTATGCACGCTCAATATTTTTTTTTTTTTTAAAAATCCAAGATGCTTATATACTCTAGTGTCTTCTGTTACAAAAACACCTTATGTCACAAAAGCGCCGTAGGGGACTAATACCACCTCGGTGGTCAAACACTTGTTAACTATAGCACTGTGTCCAAATGGGGTATCACATGTAACCCCCCAGTAGGTATCACCATTTTGCATAATGGTGGAAACACAATATTCTCCAAGTTTTACTCAAGAGCGATGTTACTTGGCTTTTCACCTACCACTCAAGGTGAGAGTTTTATTCTTAAAATTAATTTCACCATCAAATTTGTGCAGAAATTAGTCATAGCCAATAATTGCAGGCAATTCTACATCAACAATCATTTTGCATTCATAGATTTTACCCATTATATTTAAGGCCTAAAAAAGTTAAAAATATGTTTCTCAGACCCTCCCGCATGGTACTTTTGTCGACCGCATACTCTCTTTTTATAACAAATGCAAACTTCAAAAAATAAAAATTAAATGGTTTGTGTCTGATATTTTATACCTAAGTTAATAGAATTGATAAATTTGTCCCTTGAGTGCAACAGGGCAAAGCATTGCAATGCCTTCTTGCACTCAAGGGATGAAATACACCACCACCCATGCTGTTTTAGACTGTAGATTATGAGGCTTAAGACATAAAACAACCAAGAACATGAACTTTTGATGGCAAAGAAATAATTACAAAAATTAAAAAATAAAATAAAAAATTGCCAGCCTGCATGCAATTTACAAAAAATGGCCTGAGAAACAGAAAATCTCTTTATGAGGCCTAATGGTAGTTTTATTAGTGCAAGTGGTTTAAGCATTTCACCATTTTCAGTTTTTATTCAGTTTCATTTTAATGTTACCTGGAAAGGTGTCCAAAATTTTGGTGTGTAAAACCAATACTGTTGTTCCAGAATCAATAAGGCAGTTAATCATTTTATTGCCAATTTCAGCTTCGATAAATAAACCATCATTTTGAAGTTTTAATAAGCTATTATTAGTTTTCCTGCCGAGTCTGAGTGAGTTTGAACACTGCATGTAGGTTTATTTTCTACCTTTTCATATCAAATCTTCTTTTATTCTTTCATTTTGATGCTTATAACAATCCTTTGAAGTGTGACCGGGTTTATCACAATAGTAACATAATTTTGAAGTTGTGTTCTTTTTCATATCACCTTCCATATTAGAAATTTTTCTGACAAGCAAGTTCATAGTATCATCAGCAGCATTGTTCCCAGAATATCTGAAGTAGAATTTACATCAGTCTGTCTTCTGATACTATATATAGATTGACCTCTTCATTGGCGACTTATTTTAAAAGTCGGGAGCGCGGTGGCTCAGTAGGTAGAGGTGCAGGCTGCAAGCCGAGAGGCCCTCGATTCGAATCCCTCCTACAGCAACGTGTTGTGTCATTGGGCAAGACACTTCATCTCCATTGCCCGTGTGGGGGCACGGTTTCATTGTGTACTAAGGCATACTGAATGTCGATGGTGCACTAGTCTCCAACCAATGCTAACCCTGCTTGTGTGGAGTTTGTATGTTGGGGAGCTGACTGTTGCTTGCCGTTGCTCAGTGGTTCTCTCCAGGTACTCCGGCTTCCTCCACCCGTAAAACTGTCGCGGTCATGATTAGCCATTGTGCATAAATATGTGACCTTGAACACCAATAAATAATAATAATAAATATTTTAAAAGTCTCGTATTTCAGAGCTAAAGTCAGAGCATTATCAAAATGTTCAATATTGCTGTGGCAAATAGCCCATTCTGAATCTTGATCATTTAGGGAGTTTCTGAATGCCCGATATGCAAGACAATCTTTTAAGTCACTTGGTGCAGCTGGAAAAGCCATGCGAACTAGACATTTTATTTCTTGAATTTTTTCAGGTAAGTTTTCATCACGTTTTCTGGATCTCACATTTAATTGTGCCCTATGTGTTTCACATTGGTTTTTAGGCTCAAAACAAGATGCTGATATCAGTTCATAATAATTCTTTGGGGAGATTCGGCTTGTTTCACAATCCTTATTTGGCGGTTGCGATGCTGAAAATACTTTTTGTTCTCAGCATCGTCTCCCCAATTCAGTTCAGTCACCTAGGCTGCAATACTAATCTTCACCCATGGTGGACTTTGCAACTAGGTACTAGTTCAATAACATGTCTTTGTGTGACACTGCTGTATTTATACCTCTGTCACACCTGATGATACCACCACATCGTGGTGCTCTCCTAATTCTACGCTGTAATGTGAAGCAGAACGAATCACCTGATAGGGCCAAAATGTTTGAATGTTTATATTTGTACAGTTCATTTAAATAAATAGAAGTAAAAATATAATTCATACTACTGTGTTGTTTACTGCTTAAATTAAGAATTAATACAATTTGTATTAATGGAAGTTTAAGCTGAAACAAGAATATCTTTCACTAATTAAACTTATCTTGAATGTTTCCATGTATACCAGGCTAGGTACAAGTAGCTGAGTTGATTGATACCATATGTAGCCTCAAGAGCTATTTCTATAAGTTTAACTAAGTTCTGTGCAGATATTTTAATGTTAATACTGGGCTTTTCTTGGTTGTTGAAATTTACCATTTGTTGCCTCCAAGCTGACTCAGTCTTGCAGGCTGCAGGATGGTATTTTTCTGCAGACCTGAACATTCCATCGTCATGTGTTACTGGTGACTTTCCAGAGTTGTGACATGAGTATTCCAGCTAAACATTTCCAGGAAAACTACAAGGAGGTATGACCAAATATGGAAATGGGGATTGCAAAACTTGCTTGTATATACTAAGTCCCAGCTAGACCAAATCAATCTTACTCGTTTCTTTGAAATGCACAGACATTCTGTTCAGTAACCACCCACCAGCCCCCCCCCCCCCCCCCCCCCCAATACCCATTCCTCCTTGCCCTTTCTGCCTTGTCCACGTTTTCTGTTTCTCTTGGGTACTTCATGTTTTGTTTTTGACATTCCTGACTGTGGCTCGGTTTGCTGCATGATCTGACTGGCGGTTACAATGCTGAATATACTTTGTGTTCTCAGCATCGTCTCCCCAATTCACTGTGATGCTGAAAATACTTTCAGCATCGTCTCCCCAATTCATTTCAGTCACCTAGGCTGCAATACTAATCTTCACCCATGGTGGACTTGGCAACTAGGTACTAGTTCAATAACATGTCTTTGTGTGACACTGCAGTATTTATACCTCGGTTACACCTGATGATACCACCACATCATGGTGCTCTCTTTTTTTATAGTATGATAAGAAAGAGACTTAACACCATGACAATAGGCTGCGTAGGTCAGAAGGACGTCATCGGAAACTTCTGAAGGAAATCCGCTGGGCAAAAGGGGTATCTTGTACGAGGTACAGAAGTCTTGAAAATGATGTAAAGCTGATGTATAAGTGTGTAGAGTGCTGTCGCTGACAGAAGCCTGCCACACTGCCTCCTTATCAGGTTCAATTGAGGATCACTGCTGAAAATTCTGGAAGTGCGACGGATCTCTTTGCAGCTTCTGGAGCCAGATGGTGGAATGCCTGGAAACGAGAAACGAGAAGATCAGCGATAACATTCTGCTTTCCGGGGACATGTTCTGCACAAAACATGAAATTGTTAGTTGCTGCACACCATGTTAACCGACGCATTAATTTCATAATAAAAGTATGGCGGTAAGAGCTTCGACCTTTTCATGAAATGTGTACCGTTGCCATATTGTCACAGTGAAAAACAATAAGTTTTCTACTCCACACACAGAACAGCGGCCACCACAATGGGATATAATTCTAGCAAGGACATAGAAAACTAGTCCTGACAGTGGCAGAGCTCTGAAAGAAACTTGGATGACCACTTCCCCTGAAACCAAGCACCCTGGAAATAGCCACCATAGCCTACCGAGGAGGCCACATCTGTATACAGATGAAAGTCTGGTGCATGGGTGAAAGCATTCTCAAGAAATAAAGAAACTTCCTTCCATGCAGTGAGATATTCTCTCCACATATTCAGCGCATGTCGACAGCTATAATTGAGGTATACAAAATGGTGTAGTTTCTTTGCTTTAACAGACAGTGTTAACAAATGCGATATGAACGACCTACCTGGAATAATGACTACAAACATAATTCAAATGACCAAGAAGACTCGGCAATTGAACCTTCTTGCACTTGGACTGTGCAATAAAATCAGAGATGAACTTTTGAATGCGTTGATTTTCTCGAAAGGAAGGCAGGCCTCCATATTGACAGAGTCAAGAATAATGCCAAGAAATTCCAGAGAGGTGGCTGGGTCAAGTGTTTTGTAGCCAGCAATCGGAATATTGAGTTTACGAAAAAATCATAGTCAACAAGGCCATAGTTCTGAGAGGCTCACCATCCAGGGGATCTATGGTCAGAAAATCATTATGTAAATGCTGAATATGTGAAATATTGTAATTGTGTTGCGCAATCCAACATATAGCAGTAGATAGTTGGTCAAAGATTTTGGGACTTGAATGACTACCAAAATCTAGGCGAACAAAAACCAGAAATTTTCCTTCCAGTGTATCCCATAGAGATTCCACAGGGATAGGAGCATAGGCAACAATTTAAAAGCATCAGTGATGTCGGTTTTGCACATCCAACCCCCGGGACCCAATTTGCAGATTAATTTAATGGCGTCATCAGCCTGAACATAGGAGAGGGAAAAAGACAGCTTGTCAATAAGGTGATTCATGCTTGGTGGGGTGACATTATCATGAGGAGCCGAGAGGTCAACAATTAATCGTTTTTAGCTCAACTTTGACATAGTCAATTTGTGGTTATGCCATGGCCCGTCATCTGTCTGTCCGTCTGGACGTCTGTCTGGCATAACCTCAAATTGACTATGTCAATTTTGACATAGTCAATTTGAGGTTATGCCATGGTCCGTCATCTGTCTGTCCATCTGGACGTCTGTCTGGCATCAACAATTCAATACGGCTCAGGCTGGAGGCCATATTTATGAACCGATCTTTACTGAACTTCTTGGGTACCTTTGGTATCACCGTGGAACGAGAACGAGTGTTTTTGGGTGCGGTCCGAAATTCATGATGGCCACCAGCAGCCATTTTGTACCGAAATTAGTGCAATCGGTTTTTTGTACAAAACTTTGTATGAAAGTTCTGATTTAAATAAATTTTTGTGTGAATGTTTAGTAACATGGAATACATCACATATAATACAGGTTTTTCTCTCGTGCTGAAATTATGCAAATTAGATGGACTTTGATTTATTCAGTGCTACTTATACACAGAAAGTGCACATGTCAGTACGGCTCAGGCTTGGGGCTGTATTTATGAACTGATTGTTCACAAAACTTCTTGGGTACCTTTGTTATCACCTTGGGATGAGAACGAGTGTTTTTGGGTGCAGTCCAAATTTCAAGATGGCTGCCGATGGCCATTTTGTACCAAAATTACGTACAATCAGTTTTTTTGTACAGAACTTCTATATGAAGGTTCTGATTTGAATAAATTTTTGAATGAATGTTTAGTAACATGGAATACATCACATATAATACAGGTTTTTTTCTTGTGCAGAAATTATGCAAATTAGATGAACTTTGATTTATTCAGTGCTACTTATACACAGTAAGTGCGCATGTCAGTATGGCTCGGGCTAGAGTCTGTATTTATGAATCGATCTTCGTAGGAAAGGGAGGGGAGCTGTACGTGCCTAAGAGGTAACCTAGTTCTGTCTGAAGAAGATAATCGACAACGAAAGGTTGGTTGAGGGCAGATCTGAGATTCTTACATTTGAAGGAAGTGGAAGGGATACTGCCAAGTCCAGTGTGGAAACCATTGGAGAATCCATCTGGATGCATTCATAATTTGTGGGAAAGTTGTGCAATATTGATAGGAGTAGTTGCTGAACTGAAATCTGTTTGTAACAGTTTTTTTGAGTTGTGAGGGATCGACGCTGGATTTTCTCGAGTGAAATCCACAGGTGAGAAAGCTGAAGTGTTGCTAGAACATTGATGTGAAGGGGAGATATCGGTTAGCACATGAAAATTGTCATGCGGAGAAGCCAATGGTTGTGAAGTCCCCAACACCGGAATAGCAGCCGAACTGTGGGAAAGAGTTTGAGAAAATGTCACACGAGCACTGGACCCTGGCACCACATCTGTAGCCATCCTGTCAATAAATGTATTGCAAGATTGAGAACAGTGGAGGGTCAAGTCATCCTGTGAGAGTGGTACATGTACATGTAGTCATTTCTGATTACCAATCCCTTTGCAGTTTAAGGAAGATTGTCCCCCTTTACATTGTAAACATATATGTACCAAATTGCACGATGGTCGGCTACATCCTTTTGATGCATTGTAATTATTACAATTTTCCTTTCCATTGTGTGTCACCTGCTGTCGACCCTGGGCATCCAAAGTAATTTTGGAAAGACTCCTACTATTCAACCCGGAGGGCCTCGAAAAAGTAATATTTGATGGCCTGCAAATATAGTACTAAAGAGCTTGGTATCTGGCTTACTCCAATATACAGTCTTTTTATTGTATAGCAATTGATTGGCTGCCTGAGCTGCGAAAGCTCTATGATATGAGTAAAAAAGTGTACCCCCAAATTGTTGAGCCATTTCGACAATTTTCATTTTCGTATGCATCAAGCTCCACACGCTGTGTCGGGTAATGTTCACACATGAAAGATTTATATGTCGTAAACGCTGCTATAAATTTGCCAAGTGAGAGATGTCTGGACAACCTGGGGTCAGGATGTAAATTAACTTGTCCGTCACCTGTGTTGACCAGACGCTGTTCAATACCGTAATGTGGTATCAACAAACAAGCTAAATTAACATTTTTATCTCAACTTTGGCAAAGCCAAATTTGAGCTTTTGTCATGGCCTGTCATCCGTCTGTCCTTTCGTCAGCAATTGGATACGGCTCAGGCTAGAGGCCGTATTTATGAACCGATCTTTACGAAACTTCTTGGGTACCTTTGTTATGACTGTGGGATGAGAACGAGTGTTTTTGGGTGTTGTCCGAAATTCAAGATGGCTGCCAGCCGCCATTTTGTACCGACGATGCAGAAATCTGTTTTTTGTACAGAACATCCATATGAAAGCTCTGATTTGAATAATTTTGTGTATGGATGTTTAGTACCATGAGATACATTACATATCATAGAGGTTTTTTTCTCGTGCTTAAATTATGCAAATTAGACTAACTTTGATTTATTTAGTGTTACTTTCAGCACTGTCAGTGCAAATGCCAATACGGCTCAGGCTAGAGGCTGTATTTATCAACTGATCTTTACGAAACTTCTTGGGTACCTTTGTTATCACCGTGGGACGAGAACGAGTGTTTCTGGGTCCGGTCTGAAATTCAAGATGGCCACTGGCAGCCATTTTGTTCAAAATTAGGGGCAATCAGATTTTTGCGCAGAACTTCCACATGAAAGCTCTGATTTGAATAATTTTTTGTATGAATGTTTAGTACCATGGGATACATCACCTATAATACGGGGTTTTTTCTCGTGCATAAATTATGCAAATTAGATTAACTTAGATTTATTCAGTGTTACTTTCAGCACTGTATATGTAAATGCCAATTCGGCTCGGGATAGAGGCCGAATTTATGAACTGATCTTCACAAAACTTCTGGGGTACCTTTGTTATCATGGTGGGATGAGAACGAGTGTTTTGGGGTCCGGTTCGAAATTCAAGATGGCCACTGGCAGCCATTTTGTACCGAAATTAGGTGTAATCAGTTTTTTGTACAGAACTTCTATATGAAAGTTCTGATTTGAATAAATTTTTGTATGAATGTTTAGTACCATGGGACAGATCACATATAATACAGGTTTTTTTTCTCATGCATAAATTATGCAAATTAGACTAACTTTGATCTATTCAGTGTTACTTTCAGCATTGTAACTGCAAATGCCAATACGGCTCGGGCTAGAGGCCGTATTTATGAACCGATCTTTACGAAACTTCTTTGATATCTTTGTTATCACCGTGGGACGAGAACGAGTGTTTTGGGGTCCGGTCCGAAATTCAAGATGGCCACAGCAGCCATTTTGTACAAAATTTTGTGCAATCAGATTTTTGCTTAGAACTTCTATATGAAAGCTCTGATTTGAATAAATTTTTGTGTGAATGTTTACTAACATGGAATGCATCACATATAATACTTATGTCCTATTCTTTAGACCATTGCAGTCACCTTGCAAGTGATTTACTATGGTTGACGTGGTCACAACAAAACAACTTTTTCTCTTATTCATTATTGTTGACTTGGTCACAACAAATACTGATTCCTGTCATATTCAATATTGTTGACCTGGTCACAGCAAATACTAATTCCTGTCATATTCAAAGTTGAGCTACAGTGTCATTGACTCTTTCATTTCCAGATAAAATTTGGCTACGTAAAGATGTGGACACAGTGTCTATTTTTATACGCCCGTCATTTGACAGGCGTATTATGTTATGGCGTTGTCTGTCTGTCTGTCTGTCCATCCATCCGTCTGTCTGTCCGTAAACAATTTTTGTGTCTCCCACTCCTCCAAAAGTTTACATGCTACATTGTTCAAACTTTGCACACATGTTGATCAGTAATTGCCGTTGTGCATGTGACAAGTGCAGGTAACTCCATTTTGTATTTCCAGAGTTATGCCCCTTTTTAGTACTTAAAACATTACAGTATTGTCGCCTACTCCTTTAACATTTTACATGCTATATTGTTCAATCTTTGCACACATGGTGATCACCAGTTGCCGTTGTGCATGTGACAAGAGCAGGTAACGCCCCTTTTAGTACTTAAAACATTACAGTATTGTGTCGCCTTCTCCTTCAACATTTTACATGCTATATTGTTCAAACTTTGCACACATGTTGATCACCAATTGCCGTTGTGAATGTGAAAAAGCAGGTAACTCTGCTTTGTATTTCCAGAGTTATGCCCCCTTTTAGTACTTGAAACATTACATTATTGTGTTGCCTACTCCAACATTTTACTTGCTTTATTGTTCAAACTTTGCACCTAAGTTGATCATCAGTTGTCGCTGTGCATGTGACAGGAGCAGATAACACCATTTTATTTTTAGACGATGAGAATCCTTGCCGTTTATAGCTATTATCATCCTCAAAATGTCCTTTTCCTTGGCGCCACCTATCGTCAATTATTATTATGAATGAAGTTAACCTGTCAATGAATGGACGCTACCATTGTAAACGGCGTTTAGAATCTTCTACAGCAGCTTTGTTTTTATTTTGTGAAGACCTCAGATCGATTAATATGAAAATGTGAAAACAGGTGAATTACCCTTTATCCCAGACAGTCAGGGGAATGGGCAAATATTGGAGGGAGTAGGGGGGGGGGGGGTAGGGGGACAGACATAGTCGAGTCAAAAAAAATTTCAAACTTTGCCCCAGAGAAACTTGTGCATGTTCCAATTTTGACGGGCATATGTGGCCCCGCTAAGCGGTGCTCTTGTTTGTAAAGAATTTGGGTCCGCACCTTGAGAAGCCAGAAGTGAAGAAACTGGCGTCGATGTTTCTGTCGATGTTGAACTTGAAACAGGAAATTCCGAATCCACAAGGAAAGTGTCACGAAAAGCTGTCGCAGATAACAATGGAGGTGGTTGAGAGGCCGGTTTTGTTGAGGCACACGTTTCCGGAATAATAGTAGAGACTTCTGCCATTTTTTCCAAATTCAAGGCTTGTTGGAAAGAAGAAACCGATTCCTATAATTTCGACAAAGATTCCTGAAGATGTGTATTGGAAGTTCGTTGTGGTAATTCTCTGTTTGACCTTGACACGTCGGTGGAAACAGCACGTCCAGATGCCGTAACGGAAGGAATTAACTGCTCAACCGCAGACTGTTCGTCGATATGTGTGGGAGTTATCGACTTACCAGATACGTTATCCAAATATAACTGGACAAGAAGCGATTTCTTCAGCCCTGCAGGTACCACAAAGCCATGGTTTAACAATTGTGTTCGTAATTCGGTCATTGTCCAATTTTCCGGAATTGCGTTATCCCAACTTTGTGAGGTAGTTCATCATTTTATAGATTCTGACACACTCCTGTTTGTATTTTTTGTACTGTCTGATACTTTTGTTTATGACCGTTTCACAAGCTCCATATATGGAAGCTGACGTTTCCTAGTTATACCCCACGCAACGAAGTTGCAGGGGTATAATGTTTTTGACTGGTCCATCCGTCAGTCTGTCAGTCCGTCAGTCAGTCCTACTTGTTTTCCGGACTTTTTTTCTACACGCTTCCAGATATTGAGCTGATTTTTGGTATGGGAGTCTAACATGGTGGCCTACAGATCAGATTTGCATTTTGTTCCGCTCCACTGATTTTTACCAAAATTATGGCCCTTGGACTCTGAAAAATTCATCAAAATTACAGTTTTCCGGACTTTTTTTCTACACGCTTCCAGATATTGAGCTGATTTTTGGTATGTTAGTCTGACATGGTGGCCTACAGATCAAGTTTGCATTTTGTTCCGCTCCACTGATTTTTACCAAAATTACGGCTCTTGAACTTTGAAAAGTTCATCAAAATTACAGTTTTGCAGACTTTTCCTACACGCTTCCAGATACTGAGTAGATTTTTGGTATGTTAGTCTAACATGGTGGCCTACAGAACAAGTTTGCGTTTTGTTCCGCTCCACTGATTTTTACCGAAATTACGGCCCTTGGACTTTAAAAAATGCATCAAAATTACAGTTTTCCAGACTTTTTTTCTACACGCTTCCAGATATTGAGCTGATTTTTGGTATGTTAGTCTAACATGGTGGCCTACAGAACAAGTTTGGGTTTTGTTCCGCTCCACTGATTTTTACCAAAATTACGGCACCATAGAATTTGAAAAGTTAATCAAAATTACAGTTTTCAGGGCTTTTTCTCTACATGCTTCCAGATATTGAGCTGATTTTTGGTACGTTTGTCTAACATGGTGGCCTACAGATCAAGTTTGCATTTTGTTCTGCTCCACTGATTTTTACTGAAATTACAGCCCTTCGACTTTGAAAAGTTCAATTGAGTATGGACTATTTAAAGCAGAACAGGATTCACAGTCAGTTGTAGTGCTTCATGTGTATAGGCCTCAGTGGATTAATCTTAAAAGAATTCACCAAAAACTTAGTTCAAGTTATGGATAAATTAGATAGACCTCCTACTGTAATTGTTGGTGACTTAAATGTCAATACTTTGAAAGAACCAAGCAACGTATTAGTAAAAACATTGTCTTCAAAGTGTTACAGCCAAGTTATTTGCTCACCGTCTTACATTTCTGGCTCCTGAATTGACCATGTGTACATAAAAAAAGACATAGCTTGTGACACAAGAATAATCCCGGTTCCATATTCCCAGCATGCAGTTATTCAAGTCAGGATAAGAATATGAAGTGACTTCGAATTTGTTCATGAAGTAAAACAATAATCTATTTCACTTTTTGTGTATAAACACTGTTATTTGGGATAGCAATTCTAAATCTGACACCTTTTTTATAAACAAGCGTACACTAAAGTAATTTTATCAGGAAAGACCTAGTGTGACCTTACATTATTTACAATGTGTGTTGGAAAGATCAAATTGGATTTAAAAAGGTTGGTATCATTAAATCTTAACATGGCTCCACATTTCAATTAAAATTAATCTGCTTGAATTCTTTCAATACCGTTGAAACTACAGAACACTGTTTTCTGCAGTATTCCTAGAATCTATGTTTATTTTTAAAAAAATGATTAGAGCTTGAAATATCGGGGCGCGTGGGGTATGTGAGCGTGCTCACTAAAGTTCTATATGTTTGGGCTGTTTTATTGGACCCATAATGCAACTGTAACTTGAAAGTCCAGCAAAACTTAACGAAAAAATGTTTCCTACACATAATATCCACACAACGAACAGAGGCTTAAATAGTCAACAGGCGATGTTACCGACACCGCACACACAATCATAAACAGAGTGAAACCAAAAGTACATGTGTGTAGACTGTTGTTTAATCGTGAAATGATTGACAATGCGAATTACTGAACAGAATGTCTGTGCTTTTCAAAGAAACGAGCGAGACTGATTTGGTATAGCTGGGACTTGGTATATACAAGCAAATTTTGCAATTCCCATTCGTTATATGACAAATCTCTGTTTTGATAACTTTGTTAAATCATTTTACATGGATTTATAACATGAGGTTGAATTTCAATTTAGAATTACTTCCCTTGTATTGTTTATGCAGTACAAACTAAAATTTGGGAATGCACAATAGCAAAGAAAATGGACCATTGATAATTGGCCAGGTTTCAGCAGTGTTTTGAGCTCCGGAATGAAATATGGGAGGTGGGTCCCCTCGGGAGGATTGGACAAAATTTACAGGTTTGGGGTGGTGGGTCCCTGGCAGGCAGAAAATTTTTTTTTAGACCCTGTGTCTGCAAATTTTTTCCAGGCCCCTCCCCCCTCCCGGTAGACTTGAAAAATATCACACAGTGGCAATAAAAATACATATTCTTCCATATTTTAAATGATAATTCATCTGGCAATGGCTAGCATCAATTTATTCCCCCCCACACACACACACCAACACAAATCCCCTACGTAGATGGACACATCCAATACCACCACCCCACCCCACAAAAATACTTTAAAAGACTCAAGGCAGGAGCGGTGCCAGGAAACTGACAGGAAACAAAAGTTGAGGGAACAAGTAAATTGTGGTGTGCGGTAAGCTGCATTGCATCTCTCCAAGGAATTCTTCCTCACAACCTCCCCCCCAATCTACTGCTGACCTTAAGACTCTGGTATTATTGGAAGACTCCTTGCTACCACTGGCTCTGCTGGTCTCAAAATCCAGGTGAACCTACTAGCCTAGTACTGGCCTACCACCCCCACCCACCCCAGTCCAACCCAGCCCCACCCAGAGATAGTTTTGAAAAACGTATACTCTAAACTATGCCATCTGAGACGGATCACTTCCAAGACCAGTTGCACATTGGTACATTGAATATAGAGTATAGGTTGCTCTCAGTACAGGTGCCCCCTCCCCTCGTCAGTTACGCAACCGGATTTGAAACCGTAACTAATAGTTTGGAATGGGGAGGCAATTTTTGCAGTGGGTGGGCATATTGGACTCGACAGTCGACACAACGTCCTTTCCATAGGTAACCCAGACTCCTGTAATGGACCCCACTGACCCCGCCCCTTTTAAATCACACCACAAGTGTACCTTAAAAGGTTTTGGATGAAGCCAGTGTTACAAGTCTTTCTCCATTTACAGGGTTCGCACACGGGTCTGGAATCCTGGAAAAGTTTTGGAAATTAGAAAAAAAATGTCCATACCCTGAAAAAGTCTGGAAAACGGCACCTTTTTTGAGCTGGTTTGGAAAAAGTCTTGGAGAAAACTGAACATAGAAGAGGTGTGTATGGAAAAGTTATGGAATCGATCATTTGTTTCGAAAATCGAATATTGTTTAAAAAAAAAAATGAAAATCTCGATGCGTCGTCGGAATTCACGAACATCTGCTATTTGGCTGGTCTCTATTTGCATTTATCGGGACATTTTAGAAACACCGACGGATGTAAAGTATCAAGACACTTTAGAAACACCGGCGGATGACCTCATTTTTGCAAATCTGTAAATATATCGCAAAACATGCCTTGCAATTGTATCTTCAGAGAAAAGTGGCTATCGGAATCAAAGTTTTGTGGCTAGATACAAAAAGATGTTAATAAACTGAAACCCAGATGCATTCCATGTGCGAAATCGATTGACATTGCCAATATGGGAGAAGCTGCACTTGTCAGTCATTCGAACGGAAAAAAAAACATTTGGAGGCAACTACATCCAAGAAAAACAGTCAACTCTTTTATGAGCTATCAAATGAAAAAAACTGAATGTGCACGCAATAATAATAGTGACGCATCCAAGATAATATCTTCTGTTGTCAAGTCTGATGTTTTAAAAGCCGAAATTTTATGGACACTGGGGTATGGGAAAAGGTATGGAAAGTTTCTTGCCGGTGGTCATGGAAATGTGTGGAAAGTCCTTGAAAAGTTTTGGAAAAGGTATGGAATTTTTCTCCCATAGAAGTGTATGAACCCTGATTTAGGAAGACTGGCACAATGGCTCCATTCAAAACAATAAGAGGGTCCCTATGGGGGGGGGGGGGACCATATTTTTTATAAAAACGTAAGGGCCTAAAGAATCATGGTATGTTTTCCCTATATCCATTCATAAGGGGCCAGAAATATCACATGTGTTCAATAGACAAGATTATAATGAATCTTAATATATTTTTATTAAATTTGTACACAAACAAGACCCTACTGGAAAAATAAATACCCTCTGGTTACTAAAGGACTTTTAATCCAAAATAAATTTAATGAAGGTTTGTTATGGTGAGTGGGACTTGCCTACCAAAGTATACAAGCACCGCCCCTCATTATGGTTAACGTGCTTTCTCACCACAATAATGTCCTTCAATGCGTACAGTATTCCTCAATACGCAAATAATTCGGCTAAAAGGCTTACCTTACTCCAAGTGAGCTGAAGCAAGCCACAATCAGTTATGGTTATGCGTACTCTACGGAGTTCTGCCACCCAAAACACCATGCCCAATTCCGTTCAGGTAATGCGCACTCTACGGAGTTCCGCTACAAACCCCACGCCTATTTCTACAAATCAATAAATTCAATAACTTATCCAGAGCAAACCTCTAAGGAGGTGGCCCTGTATGAATTCCATTGCACCAATTTATGTATAAACACGGGTGTACATAAAAATCAGTAACACCTCCTGCACTCTTTAAGAAGGAGTCAACCATTACCCCGAGCAACTCTCTGTATCTGGTCCCCACCAGAATTAAAATGTCAGTAGTAATGAGCAAAGCGTACGTACCAGGCTTATGTCATGGTTAAAAACAAACTCCCACAAAATGCCAATATCTGCCTATGGGGGTGGGTGGGTGGGGGGGGTATCTCGGTCAGTCAATACAAGGGAGGACTCGTAGGACTATACTGCCCACAGCCCACCCATTTGAGTCTGCTACTGGGCTGAGAAGTGTGCGTCCCCACTAAGAAAATCTCTGCCGGGGCGCACAAGTCTCAAGCACAGAATAAACATAAAAAGGAAGAAAATATTATATTAATTTCTGCAGACCCACCTGGTGTGCCTTGGAAGAAAATTCCATGAATCCTTCCAAACCTGACTAATAAATTACATCAATCAAAATAGAATATTCTTCTAAAGGAATAACTAAGAAATTACTTCCCAGCTGCTCTTCAAACGACTCCGAATCGCTCAAAACAAACAGCGATTATATACATGAATTGAACTAGAATGACCTGCACTCCAAGTGCTAATCGAGTCTGGTGCAGAGAACAAGAATTTACTGAATGATAACTTATCAGTTCAATACATGCAGTTAAGGCAGCCGAGTACTAGTAAATTAACTCTTCCTTGGCCACACCAAAACAAGACCCAAATCCAATAATACATACTATGCCAAGCCGAGACTTAGTTTATCAACCCTTGACCGGCTGGTATGCTTCACTCCCACACACTCCTCTTAAATTCTGTGCCCGGCCACCGCCAGAAGGTGCCATGCTCGTTTGATTTTTAGAACAGCCAAAATTTACACTGATGAGTTTTTATCTGTAATGTTTTGAACTGTACCTTTCTCCATTTGCCTTTCGAAGTTGGTGTTCCACTTTCAATTTCCCTCTGCTGCTTGCGAAACTAAAATCGGTATTATAGGAGGCAAAATGTTCAATTTAATTGTGTGCAGGGGATTTTAGGCCTTGCAGATTCACATGGTCTGCACTCTGCAGGTAAATACTAAATAGGCGCAGGGACATTCCATCGTGGTATGCACTCGCATACATACATTGGATAAACGCATCAAGGGATGTGACAGTGTTGATCGTTAAATTCTAAGCACGTGTCAGGGAAACCCACGCGACAAGTACATTTTGTTTTTCACAGTAATCCGCCATTTAAAAAAACAAAGACTTTTTTTCCGTTGATTTTATTCACGATTTTGTTGTTAGGTAATTAATACACCCAAACGTGCAGATACAAAGCTGCTTGCGAAGTCCCCAATAGGCTCATTTTGACGTTTGTAGGCGTGTCAAGATTGTCATTCTGAGAATTTCTGACAGAACAAACCAACCCACTTTTGTAACTGTTCTGTGTAATTGGACAAAAGTTGTCATACATCATACGAAAATTTCTTGGGATGTGTCATTCTTCTGATGCGACTGACTCCTGTTAGACAGTGTTTGTTTCTCTGGAGTCTGAATACATGAATACTGGTGACAGGGTTATCAGCTGACATTACGGATTTAGTTTTAAGTCGTTGTCAATGCAAACTGAACAGAGTAAACATAAATTTCCGATATTTTGTAGAGAAAACCGAAACCGTCCTGATTTAACAATTACACGGTTTCGATTTTAGAGCCAAACCAAAACCGACTCACAAAACTGGTTAACCGCACAACACTAGTATATACCTCGAAATTCATTCCCTATGCCGGCAAGACAGGGGTTAAAGATTTGTAGCAAAATAACATTGACACATTCCGATGACGTCACATTATGAATTCTGCAATGTATTCGCATAACTTTTCGACTGGAATTTCATGAAACTCACTACACTCATAGCGACGTTCGCCCCAAAATATATATAAAAGAGTCGAGTGTCCTCGGATTTTGTGGTCTGTGTTTTTATTTATGTTTTCTTCGACAAACGTCCGTCTGCTAATATTTCTGAAACGTGACACCACGAGAGAGTGCCTATTTGCTCTCTCCAGTAAATGATAAAACAATTATATATAAACATTTTTTCTTCTACTGAGTGAGCAACAAGTTAACATGTACAGTGTAAATCCACTATTGTAACTTTCAGCACTTTTCAATACAGCCCTGATAGTGGCTTCTAGCACTCAATCAGTTAAATGAAGTACACTTGTGAATGCACAAACATAAGCACCCTGCAGGTGCTGATGTCCAATATATATCAACTGAACACCAGTAATCCATTTATCTGTCAGAAAAATGACAAAAACAAGATCAGCCTCAAATTTTTCATTCAAGATGATTGAGTGCTTTCCATCGATTATTGAGTGTAAAAGACCTACTTCAGTATCCAAGGCTGAATGTCTGTGTCATCCATCTGTTCAACATGTACCTGGGCACAATAAATATTTTTTGTCTATTTAGCTTTAGGAACAATGAAATGGAATCCACAAGACGTAATCTCTCCCTCCTTCCTCCACTTGCTTCCTAAGTGAACCTTCAAGTATTGTTTACTGTGGTAAACAAGCTCTGTTTTACTGGTAAAATAGAAACCGATAACCAATGCCTGGAATGAAAGTCCTCTAAATTGGGCAACTCAAGTATAAACAATGGACTCAACTGAACTTACCTCCATGTTGCATTCATGTCTAGCCATTGTGCAGAAATATGTGACCTTAACTCTTTGCATGCTGCTGGCAGATATTCCTGCCCAGCACAGGGTTTCTCTTGTCACTGATATAAGTATAATTTGGGCATATTTAAACATATTTTTCCCTGTAAATTGAATGGATTTTTTCACCAATGATTTCTTGTTATATTTAGATTAATTTTTCACCAACTCTAGTCATGGCTGCCTTACAGCAGCCATGACTAGATTTGATGAAAAAATATCTTGAAAATACTCAGCGGGTTAAGAGTTAAACATGAATAAATTCAACAATTTCAATTCTCTCCAACAGACACCTCTCTCAAAATTTTCTTTGAGTGCTTTTCTATAAACACAGAACATTCAGATAGTCAAGTTAGGTCAGTACCTTAACAGTGCACTGTTAACCCTTTACATAACACAAAAGAAAGATGACAATTGCGAACAAAATTCTTGAATAACTAATTTTTTTTTATTGTTTGCATCAAAAATATAACTTGTGGCTCCTCATTGGAATGAATTTCAACAAGCCAGTTCCAATGAGGGATCATAAGCAATATTTTTGAGACAAGAAATGAAAAAAAAATAGTTATTCAAGAATTTTTTTTGCAAGTGTCTCCTGCCTTTGGTATTAGGCAAAACAGTACACTGTTAAGGTACTGACTAACTGAATCTTCCGCATTTACAGAAAATTTGGGGAGAGAAAATTAAAAGGTGATTTTTGTGAAAGGCCCTGGCCTGTTTTGGCTGTTACGTTGGGTAAAGGGTTAATCAGACTCATGCTTTTAAAAAGCTTTTCACCCAAATAGAAAACAGGATGATAAATAGCACACCTGTGAGACAAGTCGTCTGTTCCTGAAGACGGGTAAGATCTCTGTAGGAGACAACCTAAGACAGGGAGCAGATGGTACATGCTGAAGAAAATTATGTAAACCATGGATCAGTCACACGGTATTTGAAAGGGGAGTTGTCTGTTCCTGAAGACAGGTTAGATCTCTCCAGGAGACAACCTAAGACAGGGAGCAGATGGTACATGCTGAAAAAAATCATGTGTAAACCATGGATCAGTCACTCGGTATTTGAAAGAGGAGTTGTCTGTTCCTGAAGACAGGTTAGCTCTCTCCAGGAGACAACCTAAGACAGGGATCAGATGGTGCTTGCTGAAGAAAATCTTGAGTAAACCATGGGTCTGTTACATGGTATATGAAAGAGGAGGAAAAGAAATAGCTGGAGATTGGATAGAGGGATTGAGTCTTGTAGACATCCTAGTTCACTGTTATACAAACAAAAACAGACAAGAAGTATTGTTTTGTACCCTGGTAAGTGTGAAATAGATGAATGATATAAACCTTTTACTTGGGATATTGAAGTAGACTTCCAGGCTCAAATTATCGAAGGAAAACCCTCATTTATTATAAATGAAAAACACAGCAAATATATGAGTAAATGATCAACTGGTGCTGCATCAGTGGAGAATTTTGTCATCAGTTTATTTTTAGATGTGTAGCAGTGCTTCTTTGTGACAGGCGGGGAAGAGAAATAAACTAAGACAAAGACATGTGTGAAATGGACCACATCTTATATTTTGAAGATGATAATTGGGGAGCATACACAAATAGGTGGAATTACAGCATAACCAAAAACAAATATTTACAAATGGTAACGAATATATTTACAAGTTTAAACTTCGTTTGCAAAAACCTCCAAAGATTATCCACAGCATGAATCATCTTGCCCAACAAAGCGCAAACAGAACATGAAAAGTCTGGCAACTTGGCACTCCTAAGTGAAGAAAGGCTGAATAAAAAGTGTATACCTGAACACCGTAAACCCTTGGAAGCAGTTGGAAAGCCTGCTGGGTGGGAGCACAACACAGGTAGGGTCAATGGGAAGGGCACTGTCCCGACAGTCGGCCCTAACATGCATTGGACACAGTCCTAACATTATGGTGTAGCACGCTCAAATTGAATAAATGTGCATAAAAAGTTTAATGAGAAGTGCATATGTGTACAAATAAGTCTTCACAAAACACCTAGAGCAACATGGTCATAAGAAGGGCCCTGTCCTGGCAGTCAGCCCAATGACACCATAGACACTGTCCTAACAGTCTGTCCAGAAAAAAAATTTAGGCACTGTCCCAGCAATCAGCCCACAAGGGAACAAACGAGAGAGAAGTCACTCCCAGAAAGCCTATCAGCTTGAGATGTGATGAAGGTAACTATGCTACTGGATAGAATAATACATGTTGTTACAAAGGGACTGAAATTACTCACAACACCAATGATATATACCCAAATGCACATAGATACATGAAAAGGACTTGCATGCATATGCATTGGGGCATTGATCACGAGACCCGACCTCAAAGATAAAGTAACTTGAGGGAAGATAAGGATGGTATTTGTATGTATTTCTGAAAAACGTTCTATTTCCGCCTCCCCATCAGCCAGTTCTGCACAACAGTGGAACCACTGTAGGTGGCTCAGAAATACCCCCAATACGAAAAGAATGTCCCTTGAAAACGGGTTCAAGATGGCAAAAGATTTAAGCAACATTTCAACCTGCAGTCAAATACCATCACATTATTGGCATACCATCAGGATTGGCAAATAGAGGCCCAAACTGGGAGCCACGAACTGTTAAGAACTGAAGGAGTTTCATGTAAGAACAGTAGCCGAGATTGGACGATTGCATCAAATGAAAAGTATGAGGTTTGTTAGATAGATTATGTTTAAAATGCCATAACATTCCCTGTAAAAAGGTGGGCGACACTTGAAACATCAGAAAACTGGACAATGGACGAACAGTTGGCAAAGCGATGGAGACACAACTCGCCTACTTTTGCAAAAGTGTAAAACGCAGATAAAAAGTGGGCCTGAAACAGGCCTTTGGAATATGAATTCTCTACAGTATGGGAAAGAGTAAAACAACCTATGTTAAATTTTGATAGTAATGGGCAAGCATGCATCTATAGTAGGATGCTACTGTTTTGTGTCTTCCAAAAGTCTCTTGATCTCAAAAGCCTGAACGGGGTCATATCAGCCATGAAGCTGATGAAAGTAGGAGATACTGGAAATCATAGATTTGATTCAGCACTCGAAATTCACTTCGGCAATCTGCGCTGCCATTTGCCAAAGCAAAATTGCTGGGCTTTGGCAACTAAATGCTGTAGCAGATTAATGAGTTTATCGACTTGGTGTCGCATTGGCTGTTTGGAATGGCGTATGTCGTTAACAATAAACAGCTGCCTTCACCATTATGAAATCAGCTTCAGCCAACTTCATCTCGCAAACCGCAAACATTACTGTGTCATACAGTCAAGCACACCCATGATAAACTGTCTCTTTGTCTATCGACGTAATGAAAAAAATTCAGCCTGGTGTTGCAGCATATATACTTGTATATACTGCTGTATATTTACCGGATATTTTTTTGATGAGGAATTATCCGGCACTAAATTTCTAAAGTTACGGAGGTTACAAGTGACAATGCATTGTAAGAATCTATTTTAATATTTTTTTCTAAAAATAGTAAAATTGGATTCATTTTTTTTTAAAAATAACGGCGTCTTGGCCCTGTGTGAATTAATCCAAGGCGACATGAACTGCAGCATGTATAGATCTGAGGGCGAGTTCAGTACTCGGGTGTTTCCTGCAAAAAGTGCCGTGTAGCTGACTGGATTGATGGGAAATGTTCATAAACGTCATAGGTTTTTGTCGATTATTTTATTTAACATGCCCACTGCACGGAAAATGTCGAAACCTGGTAATTATAATCCCTTGTTTTTGCACAAAATTTAAATGTAGTCTGATTACATAAATGTAAATGAGAGCGTGACACAATTTCACAAAGTGTGAATAATTATTCATTTCTCTATACCTGCACAAACTCTGTAAAATGTTAGTTATAGAACTCATACCAAGCTTGAAGCATCAAAACTAACCACCCACATACTTAATGACTTGTCGGCCAGTCCTTTGGAAAAGGATCTTTGGATGCCGAAAATGAAGCAAATCACGTCTTTCTGTGCCTAAATTTGCAAAAAAACTTCCGGGGACATACCCAAAACAAAAGTGGGACACCCCCTCTCATGCTCTCCCTTGCGATGCATTCAGCATCGGGTCATCAGTGCATGATGACATTGTCATAATTGGCGTAGCAAATCATTTAGGCTACGGCAATTTAGTTTAATGCCGTAGCAGATTTCTCCTAATTTCAAGGGCTGCATATTGTACACTGAAAATGTGCGCAACAAACAAACAGAGTGGATTTTGGTACTGGCCATATGTAAGGTAAATGATAACTACAAAACACCATGAAGTCATCCGTGGTCTTTACTTAGAACTGCTTTGTATGTGTGGTGATGGCATTCTCAGCTAACAACTCCATTGTCTGAACAAGTGCTCCAGGCAAAGATGGTCTGGAACAGGGGTTTGGCTTGTGAGTACTGTCTGGGAAAGTTCTTAGAACTGTGCGATCTGTGAATGAGACAAAAGGTCAGGTAAGCAATTGGAATGTCCTGGGACACGTTGAACTTTAAACAAAATATTGAGTTGCAAACAATGTAAAACCAGGAATCGAACCATGTGCAGCAGATGAACATCTTTCGTTGTTTGGGAATTAATGACAGAAACTACTGCAGAGTTGTCAGTAAGATAAAGGACCAATTTGTTAGCGAGTCACAACCCCAAATCATAATACTGAGAATGATGGGATACATCCAGAGTACAGCTATGTGATAATCCTTCTCAAACGCTAACCATCGACCATGGCACGAATCGGGCCCAAAGATGACCCCAAAAACCAATAATGCCTGCAGTATCTGTGTGAAAAGCATGCATGTCGTTACTGATAAACTGCTTATCTAGACAGAAGGTTTTGCCATTGAAGAAATGAAGGAAATGAAGCCAAATGCTCAAATCCAACTTGGCAGCTGCTGTTAAGCATATTCTATGGTGTGCTGTAGTGATACCCAGAGTAAGGTTGAAAACTCTACCAGGAACAATGACAGAGCATGTAAAATTTAGCAAGCTGATAAGAGGTTGAATTTCCCTGAGGGTAACATTCATATGCTGCAGGGAATCCATGCTTTTTTGTTGTAGCTTGTCATCTAGTAGATGAGCTGTCAAATGCACTGAATCTAATTTGATACCCAGGAAAGTCATATATGTTGCCAGATGACTAGTTTTTTGCATGGGCAATAGGCACATTCAGTTTGTTACAAACTGCAATGAAGGAGTATAGATATGTAAGGTAGTGGGCCTCAGTTTTGGCAGCGAAAAAGAAGTCATCCAGCACATGGATGATTTACTTCATGTGGAATTTGTCTCGTGTGACCCACTCAATGGCAGTACTGAAAGTCTCAAACAGACTGCAAATACTGGCAGCGCCCATAGGCAGGAATTTATTATGATAAAAGGCATTGCACCATTTAATTCCCAACAATGGGTAATCAGAAAGATGTATGGAGAGAAGGCGAAAGGAGAAAATGATATCGATGGCATCTTGAATGGAAGCATATTGTACCAATGAGTGTGTCTGCGGAATGAAATCATTGACAGACTGACCTTCTGAGGGAGACAAAGGACGAAAATGGTATCACACTGAAAGGACCAGCATTGCATTGGGCATTGATTTCTTTATCAAGATTAGTTTGCACGAGTTTGCACGACA
Source organism: Pictodentalium vernedei (assembly GCA_031216915.1). Taxonomy (NCBI): domain Eukaryota; kingdom Metazoa; phylum Mollusca; class Scaphopoda; order Dentaliida; family Dentaliidae; genus Pictodentalium; species Pictodentalium vernedei. The sequence goes on from CM062294.1 coordinate 156,750,696, forward strand.
GATGGCATATCATGCGCAGACCAGCGATTGGAACAAACCAGGGTATCTGTGAGACCCTGATAACCTAATGAAAAACCTTTGGTAAAACCCAAAACTAAGTAAAACCCAAAACTAAGGTGGTAGACTTGCTCTGATCATAACTGATTAGAAGTTGCCCAAGCAGCATTGCATTGACCTGTGATAATGGTTGATTAGGAAGGTGACGTACCTGTGAAGATGGACTTGGCACAAAAGGGCCGATTGAACTGCCAAGAAGGACCCTGTTGAAAACTGTGCAACTGTTAACATTTAAAGCACTTGTCAGAATATTCAAAAGACCCTCCCCCCCCCCCCCCCCCCCCCCCTACACACACACACACATGTTTGACCAGGATGATGGGAATGATAAAAACCAAATTGGGAGGAACTGCCCGAATTGTATTGCCTCTTTCTGGTTGAGGTGGAATTGGATTGAAATGGAGGTCTTACATTATTACCAACACAAGGGACAGGAAAACAATACATGTAAAGGTCCCAATTGACGTATTCCTATTTGAAATATATAAGACCAGTTGGAGCCTAAGAACACATTTTGCAGATGTGGGCCTAATAGTGAAGTAGGCCTAAGCTCTACGAGGGAAATTGAAAAAAAAATTTAAAGGCATTAACCCTTTACCTAATGAATCAGCCGCAACCGCCCGCATAATATGCAAATTCAGCAGTTGAAAAAATATTAATTTTTCTGAAAAGTACAACAAAACAATATCCTGTGACCCCCCCCCCCCCCCCCCTCCCATTGGAATGAGCTCGTTCCAGTGAGCGGGTGGCATGATACGTTTTTTTTTTAAATATTTAGAAAATTTTGAAAAAATAATATTTAAAATCACAAATTTTGATATCGTCTGCGTTGATTAAAGGGTTAAACCAGGGGGCTATGTTGGTGATGTTGCACTGTGGCTTAGGTGTACAAGTCACAAAGGGGGTTATGCCCTCAGAGTCACAGATAGACATGGAAAATGCCACTTGTGAAGGGTCGTCACTGGACAATGGTGTAGAAAAGTCGACATACTGATTTGACCAAATTTACATTTGCATTGTCCCACTCACAACTGCTGCAAGTGGGAGAGAGGAAGACAAATGGAGAAACCTGATGATCAGGGTCACTTAGCAATAAAGGTGGTTGCTCCCCCATATGACCCATATGTGGTTACATTGATGATGAAATTCTGTGAGAGCTGTGTTGGCAGCTCCTGCTATGCAAGCTTCCAAAACCGAATGTGACTCCAGAGACGAATCAAGTGCAGGAGGATGTTGGCTCAAGGTGTGTCCAGTATTATTGTCCATGGAACAGTGTGGAAACGAAGGTAGTAAAGATGGAATATGTTCTACTCTCACTGTATGGAATAAAGGTACAGTGTTAACAGTTGTAGCCGATGGCAGACTGTAGGAGCAGCATCACAGTGCACACGTCCAGTATATGTGGATAAATACAGGAGGTTCAGTAAATGTGGTTTGTCACAGCTGCAGGAATTGTTGATGTATAACGTATGGCAAGCTGTCTGTTAATACCAGAGGAACATCAGACCAGTTGAGAATGGAATCATGAGGTAATGATGGGGTGTGAGAGGTGTGAAAACAGAATTAAGGGTAGAACCAATCGACCCACTGATGTACATAATAGGAGTCACATTGAAGAGGCCACAGCAGGTTATAGAGTGCTTATTAAAGTGGAACATCCAGGCTGCATCGGAATCTCAGATACTGGAGTAGCAGATGCAGGAGGTAAAGAGTCCATACACTCCATACAAAGCGCCGCCGATTCCATCTTGATATGGGCATCTCATCAGGTTGAAGTTTATGACGCTGATCCACAGAAAGGCTTATTGTATATTCAATCTGCATTGTTCTTGGGTGCAGGACTGAAAATAAGCAGTCTGACATTTGCAGAATGAGGTCCCCACAGGGTGAATTTGATGATGCTATCCCATACAGGGGCCAATTTATCCTCTAAGTACCTCATTCTGTTTAGTTTTGAGACCCTGATTCAGATTGAGGTTCACAGAGGGTAAATTTAGTGATGCTACCCTGCTGGGGACTTCTTTTTGCAGATGATAGTCTGCTTATTTTCTGGGTGAGTTTTATTCATTCTCTTGATCTCTCACTTGACCTGGAACGTGTTTCTACAATGGCCGAACCAACCTCTTAAGTAGGGGCCAGCAACTTCAAGAGGACTTGTGCATCTCGCCCTTTTTTTTGCATGTGCCAATGTAATATGGAAACTAAGGGAAATCCATTGGTAAGAGTTATGGCAAAGGATTCAGAGACTTTGATTGACTTCTCTGATAAGTGAGGATATAACCACTTATCTGAATATTTAAAGGGGCAACAAAAAAAACCCACACCCATTGGAAGGCCTTAGTCCATAAAGATCGACTGTAGGCATGATTTCACTGATAGGAAAAGAACCTTCAGTGTCAATCCCAACAGTATGGATACGGTTCCACTTTCTAAGAAAATACACAAGACAACCATTTAATTTCAAAGAAGACTGCTTCATATGTGGAAGGAGTGCCTTATCTGATCTCCATCTTCCCGGTTAAGGGCAAATGCGAACGGTTGTGACTCTCGATCCCTATTGGAGACAAAGTTTTAGAACATTGTCAAATAAGCGAGGATTTGTGGGCATTGAAGATTCAGATACATTTTCCAAGTTGTATTGATCTCGTTGCTGCAGAAGCCGGATGTCATGCATTTTGTTTCTCATGTTCTTGGAAGAAATCACTGGAAGATACAACTGATACAATAAAACACCTTAAACAGAAATTGAAAGTATGTGGAGTATATTTTTTTTAGCAGAAGTCGATGGGTTTAGGAACATCATTTGCTTCAAAGATATGTCCAAGTTCTTGATAAATGATAAGTGTTGTGCAGATAAGAAAGATGACATAAGAGGAGGAGGCTTTAGGCAGACAGAGTTGTACCACTGCGAAGTTGATTAGGGCAAAGTTGCGGGAAATGACCTGATAAGAAAACCTACCCCATTATTTATTATTATTTATTGGTGTTTAAGGTCACATACTTATGCACAATGGCTAATCATGACCGTGACAGTTTTATGGGTGGAGGAAGCCGGAGTACCCGGAGAGAACCACCGAGCAACGATGAGCAGCTGCCAGCTCCCCAACATTCTTAACTCCGCACTGCAGCACAGGCAGGGCTAGATTGATTGAAGACTTGCGCACCATCGACGTTCAGTTCGCCTTAGTACACGGCGCCGTCGTGCCCCCATGTGGACAATCGGGGTTAAGTGCCTTGCCCAAGGACACAATGCAGGAGTCTGAATCGATCGCTCAGATGGTCACCCATCCAAGGACTAACTGGGCTCGACGTTGCTTAACTTTGGTGATCTGACAAGAACCGGTTACCGCAACGCCACTGCACCCCACCTACCCCATCAGCAAGGAGATAGAGAATATTGACAACAGAAATAAAAGTCTTCCTTGCCATTTGCAAATGTTTCTTGTTTGTTGAGATACTTGTTCCATCTGAAATCAAACAGAATAGAATTGGTCACAGTATTGTGTAAGTTGAGAGGCCCAATCTGTCATTTACCCGTACCCTTTTTGGTGTTGAGAGTTGAAAGGGATAATGTGAACGAATCAAAGTAGTTTGTTGATGAACTGTGTGAATGGGGGTTTTCAATTACTTAAGAAGTAAATGGGTACAAGCAATTGGTGATCCAGGTGGAAAGTCTTGAGAGTACACTAGCAGAGTATTTTCCAGGTACCCTTTTCTCAGTGGGTAGCAGATAACGTCAACCACAATGTTGCTACTATTGATGATAGAGGTTCGTTTTATGGTATGGGAAGAATTGCAGTTTCAACTCCGAAGGATGACCCCCCCTACTCACACCAAGAGCAAAAGTGATCACTCGTCAAAAAACATGCTATGGTTGAGGAATTTATCAAAGACAAGGGGGTGCCTATTGTACAATATTTGAAACCAACAAAGCTGGGATTATCCACAATAAAGTACCAACTCATGCTTGAGTTACAAAAGCCATACATACTGCCTCCAGGTTTGAACACTGATTTATTATGGCATTGTGATTGACTTTCAAATTGAGCCACGAAACATAGACCGAACTGGTCTGGATTCATGGAACAAATCTTTTCATCCATCAGCTCAGAACCTTCAGCCAAGTCAGAAGTTCTTTTTCTTCCGATAATAGACCTCAACCCATCAGATGAGTCATGTTTGTTTTCCACTTTGATGTATATTCAGAATCTTGTGACACAGTTGGGAATTGTGACTCCATACTTGACATTTGACCAACGAGTTTTGTTCAAAGCGGTTGAAATAATTCAAGCCTAGTCACTTTGAATAGTTTGTAGACTCCGCAGCTTCCATCTGATGATAAGTTTCCTGAGTAGCATTGGTACCATGATTAATGGGTCGGTGTTAGATGAGGCTCTTGAAATTGCTTATGGCTCACAACGTAGTTGCTATGATACTTTCTGGGAAGACATTCTCGCAAGCACTTGGAGGATATTTCCTTGCAGACAGCGCCCTTACTAATCAGTTGTTGGATAAATTGATCTCTGAGGATTCAAATGAAATTTCCAAATCGATGGCCAATGACACAATATCAGATACCGAAGTATCAGCAAAATCAAATGGCAAAGTACCTTCAACATCAGATGTCAAAGAATCTGCAATCAAAGGAATAACTGTGACTGGTTCTGAAAGTTTCAAAGGGGAGAAGCTTAGTCAGGCAGAAGTGAAAGCAATAATTGTGCTGTATGAAAAAGTGTTTGATGGGTCCATCCAGTTTTGTCGTATTTCCGATTCAATAGAACTGTTCATATTGAAAGAACTTGAGTTATATTACAAGACATACCAGAACATTCAAACTTTATTTACAGTGTATGGAGTATTTTGTCAGACATGTTGAAAGATTTCATTCGAGCTGAGAGAACAGGAGATCAGAGTTAGAATGTTGATGAGCTGACAGTTGCTAGTTGATGCTCGCTTGTTTTCTCCAGGTACTCCGGCTTCCTCCATCCCCAAAACTGCCAGGGTCATGATTCACCTTTTGCATAAGTGTGTGACCTTATCCCTTTACCTAACATGAAAAGCATCCATGGTTATCGAAGTGTTTTACAGAGGATGGTGTTCATACTATTTGAAGGAGCAGTAGATTTTGGGCAGGATTGTCAAGTCACCTAGTTATTGAGCAGTCCTGATGCGTTCCAACAAAAATCGGAGTGGACTCCTTTGAGAAAGAGGCATAACTGAATCTGTACTCCAGCAATGGGTTTATAGCATGCTCAGGTGTGGTCAAATACATGGCACAATGACAGACTTAACAAGATATGTGAACACCATGTTGACCTTAGCATCTCTACAGGCAGACATGACGAATCTGATTTAATCAGTATCCAGGAATGGTTCAATGGGCATGCGCCATTTGACCCAATTGACTCATGGCTCATTTCCCTTACTTCTGGTTTGATTGCAGATCCAGATAACAAAATTAATTGCCATGAGACATGGTTGGTTCCCAAATTCAAGAGAAGTTCGATAACATAGTTGTTGCCGAAGCACCTGCAATGAGAAAAAAATCAGGCTTCAACGCTCAGTTATTTATACTCCTGGAGTTAAAATTGGAAACAACTGAGGCCATATTAATCTTACAGTTTTGGTCTCACGACTAAAAGTGATCACCCAACGAAAAGAAGACATTGATAAATACTTCAGATATGAACTGATAGTGGAACATATGCTACGAAAAACCAACCAAGGCACAATTGGCAAATACATTGACTGAATGTATCGAGGTAATACAATCACCCAAGGAAGCAGTTATTGTCATCGATGGTGCCATTTTACTTCAACATTAGTCAATGGAGTGCATCCTTCACATTTCCAGTATGAACTGGCGATTGCCACAAGTAGGCTCAGTTGTAAGCGTTAAGTGTCGTTTAACTTGTTCCAGGAGCCATTGTCATCCGATTGCCCTCAATCGGCCAATTGTGGTGGCTGGTTTCAATCATCAGTTGAACACTGATACTGGTTCACAACAATCAGGAAGTGCTTCTTTCGAACAAAATGAAACGAACCAGCAGCAGGTTATACAGGTTTTACAGCTGCTCATTAAGGCTCTTCGGGATGCACATCACAGTCTTCAGCAGCAAATCTGACACTGACACAATGATTGTTTCAGTTTCCATATCAGCATCCAAATCAGAGGTGGTTGTTGTTGTTGCTGGTGACACAGATGTTCTAGTTTCAGGGACTGATATAAGCTTCATACACCCTAGCATAAGGTAACCTGTAGGTTTCCATAGTGTAGATATAAGGTAACTTATTAAGGTAATCAGTTTCCTATCGTAACCTAATAGTAGGTCTCGAGTTTATAGAAACACGTAACCTCCCCCATAACCTAACCTATAGGTTACGGCTTATGTCGGACCCTGAGTTTCACTCGTACATCACTGGAAAGGCTCATTATCAAATATATGTTTCAAGTCTGAGATGCGAAAGTCACTCAAAAGGAGTGGAGTGCAGAATGCAGCTGACATCGTGCACAAAGTCGATGATTCAGTCACAGATCATATTCTTTTCTTGCATGCTTGGAGTGGGTGTAAGACGAGATCAGCGATATTTGGACAGGGAGAGAGAGACTTTATGAAATGATTAAAATCATCTCAACCACAACATCTTTCAACAAAAATCAATAATCATGCTGCATCAGCTCAACAGATAGGTGAGGCAGGTTAGAAAATTTTCGTTAAAATGTACTCTGGCAAGTATGGAGCATCCCTTCACCATCTAAGATACACGAAGTTCATGACCATTATTTCCTCTGGCAGGAATATCGAACCTCAGAAATTGCCACCTGCAGAGAGGGCAGTCTATTTCCATAGTCTTATGGCTCACTTGCAGGTTTTAATCTGGACATATCTCGGGGAAAAATTGATCTAGAACTGCAAGATTGGAGATGGAAACTGCAGGGGTCAGTACTTATCCCCATAATGTCTGAGCTAGTACCAGCACCAGAAAATCGTAAATTCATTTGAAGCAATTGTAAAATGTCAAGAAATCCATGCTGCACAAACCAATGTTCCTGTCGCAAAAATGGACTTGTGTCACTGCCTGTCAGGATTGTCGTGGGGAGTTTTGCACAAATTTTGAACAAGCTGTTGTTGATTAGGAATTGGATTGAATGTGGCTTTATCACCAGAAAGCAATCTCAACACTCAATAGATATATCTTTTATTTGGTTAGGGGATTCAAAGTCAGTGCATTAATTCATAATGTGGGAAAATTATAAAAAAAAAACCCACATATTTTCCAGTTTTGGCCGCCCTGTTTAATTCTTTTACCTGGAAACAACTTGGGCTGAAACGGTTGACTCATTTTCACAACCGACTAACTGAGAGCTATAACCGGATAAAATCCGGTTAACCATTGCCATTATTTCACCGAATCTGGGATCAAAACTATAGGAATTAGAAAGCAGTATTCCCGGAAACTATTCCTTAGTGTGTATACAAACGCACGTTGTCTAGTACTCGACAACGTTCATTTGTATACATACTACGGAATAGTTTCTGCGGTTACTCAGAACTCACAGAAATTGCCGATCAGTCTTGAACGCCAAAGTCGATTATTTCTCAATATATACAGCGCTTCTTCGAGATGCAATCTATCCCAAAGGTGAAGTGGCAGATTTATTATGTTTTAACCGTGGAATGACGATCACTATCGATATTTCGGATAACCGGTTGATGTTTTTTAATCGGTTAGGTAGGTAACCCGTTTTAAACCGGTTAACCATTTCAGTACTAGAAACAACATATTTTGCTCCAGAAATATATTGCATACACTACAAAATGACTTTTGGTTATAACACGGGTTGATATTTTTATTTTGTGTGTCACACAATAAACTTCTCATAATTTTCAACTCTCAAGCGGTCATGTTGGATTCCATCTTGAATAAAAAAATTTCCCCAAGACTTATTTAGCAAATGCATCGAATGACACCAAATTCGGCTTAAGAATTTTTTCCAGCTTCAACTCTTCAACTGCTAGACTACTAGGGTAGGTTCTTCTGTTAATATAGTCTGGTTCAAATTCATGTAGTGCCACTATTCTTATGTGAGTTCCATCAGTAGCACGCACAACCAGAAAAGAGAGGCACTTCCATGGAAATTATTTTGGATTTTTAAAAATTTTTCAATAGATGTCAGAAATTTTATATGAATTGTTTCACAACACACGGCTTTGAAATTTTATATGAATTGTTTCACAACACACAGCTTTGAAAGTGCCGTCAAACCCTAACAACAACTCGTGAACAAAGAATTATCCCAAGTATTTCAGAATTCACAAGCTGCATCGAGCCATTAGCAAAATATCTTAGTCAGTACATGTTTGTAGCAATGCAGGAATACTCTGGTTTCTGTCTGTGCAAAGAGAAAAAATGTCCTTATCAATCACAGCAGGCAATAATAAGATGAGCTTCCTGTCTAACTGATACCTTCTCACACGCTCATAATCACTCTATATCGCCAAAAGTTTAACCTCTTAAAGAATATCTGTTGGTGTCTGTCTGCAGGATACTACAGGTATCTGAAGGGAGATGGGGAGGGGAGATTGAGAGTCCTCCATTTTGTTTTTGCTTTGCAAATTCTAAAGTATTCATTGCACCTCACTTAAAAATTGAGACAACAAAGAGGTGTCTTAACATTAACCCTTTTACCCAACAAATCGGCTACATCCTCATGCGTAATCTGTAAATTCAGTAGCTGAAAAAATATTTTTCAGAAATTTCACCCAAACCATATCATTTGACCCCTCTTTAGAATGTGCTCATTGAGTTCGTTCCAATGAGGGGTCATATGATATGGTATGGTTGAAATTTTTTGAAAATTTAAAAAAAATGAATATTTAAAATAATAAATTTTGAAATCGTCTGTGTTGGGTAAAGGTAACTTTCAACTTGCTGGGTGATGGAAGCCACAATCATGGCTCTTTTGAAAAGTGACAAAAGCTTCTTTAGTGGCTTATAAATTGCATTGCGCACATTAGCTTGTTCATTGCTCAGCAATAGAACAAAAAATGTAAATACAAAATTCTTTTGTTACAATTTATTGGAGAGTGCCAACAGGCACTCTCCAATAATTTTAACAAATCAATTATTTATGAACAAAGTCTTATTAAACTAATGCTCCCCATGCGGGTAGCAATAAAATCTTTGAATAAAATACTCACGTCACAAATCATCTTTGAAAACAAATTGAGCACTCCACCAGTTATGTATACTAAACTTTCATGAATACAACTTAAGAAAAACTTAAAGATAAGAATTTGCTGAGCATAATTTAGAATACAGTGCAGCCTACTTAATTGGATATCTCTTAATTGAATATCCATGTTATTTGAATATTATTTCCCAACACAACCATTTACCATACCTTCAGTGTTATAAAAGTGACCGCATCAGTATGTACCTTTATACCACTTAGTTTCAAAGAAATAAATGTCTGTGCTGTTTGGGGAGTCACCAGAGCCTTTAAACATGCCAATTTCTTGGTAAAAAATTCTAGCTTCAATTAGGGATATAATGTTTTGAGATAGGCTAAAACCTGAGAGACATCCCATGTTTCTGTGTAGCGTGGTTTGGGTGGTTTACTATTGAAAAAAAACCCTTCATAAATCAAGAAATGAGTGGTGAAGAGGTGAATTCTAGTCTACCAATGGAGATAAGTGTCTGAATCAACATACTTCTATGGGGGTTAACAATACTGTAAGACTTTTTTAAACCTAGATCACAGGGGGGGGGGGGGGGGGGGGGGGGGGGGGGGGTCTTCCAAAAAATTCCGGACACAAGACCTAAAATATTTTTTTCCACCTTTTGACCACCACCCACCCACGTGCAAAAAAAATATTTTTTTCCTCTGACCACTTGGACACCCACCCCACCATCTATATTTTTTCAGTGTATCACCACAGTGGGTAATGAAAAATTATTGCACTGAGCTTCCAGTTGCCAATCCTTGCCTTAATTTGAATCCTAATCTACTGTCTAAACTAATTATGTACACATCAACCAGCATCTAATACCTGATGACAGAACTTTCAGTTAAGCATTGTAATTCATGCATTTCAATAATATGCCTATATACACTATGGTGTAGTGTATACTGGCATATTATTGAAATGCATGAATTACAAATGCTGAACTGAAAGTTCTGGCCTTAATGCTCTCATAATAATTAGCATTCATGTGTTAAGTTCCTAGACTGAAGAAACAGTTTAAATTTAGTGAAGAAGTTTTAATTTTAATGTCCTGACTACAGGTGTCTAGGCTTGAGGTTTCAGCCAATTGTCATTACTCAAAAGATAGTAGATAGTGTAGAAAAGCTGAAAATCTGTCACCTAGGCTAACACTATTGTAAATCTCTCTGTCCGTCCTGGTCCGTCTCCGAAAAAATGTCAGCATTGATTTATGCATATAACACCATATAATGTAAGAATTAGACTATTTTTGTGAACATCAAATAGAGGATTAAAATAATCTTCTTTTGCTGCATAGTATTATGCTCGGCTACTCATCTATATACTCTGGCTCAGTCATGGTCAGTTTTCAATTCAGATATTAACTGTAACTTTTGTTTCATGTTTTCACGAGATAGCCAGACAAACCCTCTGTGAAAACCCTGGTACTATCACTATGAGCTTGAATTAAGTAAGTGGGGTTTTATATCAAAGATGCACAGTGAGAATTTTCATTAGTTTCAGGTTACAAGAGCTATACTCAGAGAAACTGGGCATTTAGATTATTTTCCATAAATTTCTGCTAAACACATTGCTACTCATTGTAAAATCCAAATTGTGCCATGATGATTCAGCTATGAAAATTATGTTAACCATTCCCAAATTAAAATTCATAAATTTCCACTGATTGTTTTTAGTCAAACTGGAGTACACAATTCTTTAATGCATCTAATTTAATTTACAAAAAAGAGAACAAATCCCCTAATCAGCCTAGTGGGGCCTTATTCACTAACCCCACCTGACAAACAGGTGCCTGTTAGACTACTAAACAACAATATAGCCTTGTTATGTGAAAATAATTTGAAAAAAAAACCACCAGGAAAAAAATTGCAACTCCAGGAAAAAAGGTGTTTTCGCCCCCATCCGACCACCCACCCACCCCGGCCTTGTGTCCGGAATTTTTTGCAAGACCCCCCCCCCCCTGTAGATAGAGAAATAATTTACAATCTGAACTTAGTTGGCTGAAAGTAATTAATTTTTTGTCTTTCACACCTCAAACACCATTTTTGCCATGCATAATAAGCATACTGCTTGTTGGTTGATTTCTGCCATGATGAGGTAAGTGTCTGGGAAGCTTTTTTCCGAAATACCTTTACATTGCAGGAATTGTCGGATGCAGTACAGGCGATAGGTTTTAATTTTGGCAGTAGTGGATAAAACTTTCCTAACACTGGGTTTACTAGTAATATCTGGGAAACCAAGGCTGTGTGGCCCAGTGAGGTACAATCAGTATGGCATGTTGCACCTTTTCTCCCTCTATTTTTACTAGCACCTTTCTGATCAGACTGAAAGGAAAAAATAAGAAAGGTAAGTGATTGGTCCAAGAGAAGGTTTAAAACTCAACAATGGATGCACAACTATCAGGAAACCAACTACAATTTACAGGCAACGGATGAGTGACCTTAGAAGCAAGCATGTCAATAGTAGGCTGGTAAAAATGATGACATATTTGACGGAAGACACTGGGCTGTAATTGCTGTTCTGCAGAACTTTTAAAATACTGTGAGAGATTGTCAGCAAGAGTGTTTGTTTTACCTGGAATATGAACAGCTGAGAGATGTAAGTTTTTGGCAAAGCATCACAACCATGATAAATTTTGAAACGGGAAGACTTCCTTCTGCCATAATTATTGAGATAAGAAACAGTAGTGTCAGTTTGAATACAAATAGGACAAGGACTCAAGTTATCAGCTAATCCCAGTAATGACTACTTGATGGCTAAAAGCTCCAGAGCATTGATATGTCTTAGTTTTTCACTTGAATGCCACAAACCATTAGTCCATAGATTGCCAAGATATCCTTCCCAGCCATAAGAAGAGGAGTCTGGCATAAGAATGTGGTCAGATGCGTGGAGTGTAATGAAGAAGGCAACTGTTCATTGAAGAAAGATTGGCTATCCACCATAAGATTTCATCCTTACTTGATGATGATAATTTCATAGTATGAGAGTGGGATTTACATTGTTGAAGAGCTTTAGTTTATCTAAGTCCAGTGATATATAAAAGAAACACCCAATCTTGATAACTAGAAATGTTGAAACATACATCTCAATTAACTGTTCAATAAGCCGAATGGTTGGCTTGTCATCTGACAAAATTTGTTTGGAGAAATCCAGAATCGAAATTATTTTGTCATGTGGTAATCATATAAGGAATTGTAGGGAGTCTATCACTTGACCCAAATATTGAATTTGTTGTTGAGGTTCAAGCACTGACTTCTCACAATTGATAGCAAATCCCAAATTTCTAAGTGTGTGTGTAATTGAATTTGTATCTTCAACTAGTTTTTTTGCCAGGAGTTGTTCATAACTAGAGAATCATCTATATAATACAGGGTATGTACATCGGATGCCTTTGTCGTGAAAAAGGGCAAACACAGGGTTCATGATTTTGGTGAACAGGTGGGGAGCTAATGATAATTCAAAAGGTAAACATGTAAATATGTAGAGAATTCCATGCCAAAAAAATTACAAATATTTTTAATGAAGATCATAGCTTGGAATGTTGAAATATGCATCTTTCAAGTCAATGGATGTGAAAAAATCACCTTTTTGAATCAGTTGCAGTACATGAGACTGGGTATCCATCTGGAAGTGGGAATATTCATTGTATTTATTCAAGTAAGCGCAGTGACTCAGTGGTAGACTGTTGGACTTCTATGTTAGCAGGCCTGAAAGTAAGCAGTGACATTTGCAGAATGAGGTCCCCAGAGGGTGAATTTGATGATGCTATCCCATACAGTAGGCCAATTTATCCTCTGGGTACCTCTTTCAGTTTAGTTCTGAGGAATATTGTGCTGCACTGGTGAAGATACAAATTCAGTCCTTGCTTGGAGGAAAAATTGGTCACTGGTTAAGTTTTTCCAATTGGAACAGAAAAATTTGATTCTGTTGGCTTTAGGGAAGTCACTTAAAGTTATTTCTTGGCTTGGTAAGACAGTGTTGAACTTCTGATGGCATCTATAGGGTTTCTTGAAGCCTGACGACCTTTCTGGCCACTGTTTTTTTTTTCTTGAGTGTAGCCGGTGTTGTAAGAGTTCCTCCGGTAATTATTGAAATTCTGGTGCCTGCCCAAAAAAGGCTGAAATGTATTTTTCATGAAAGACTTAGGTCTATTAGCAGTTATAACCATAGTTACTTCCACTGCCTTTTAATATCTTTGGAGACATCGTCTCTGAAAAGGTGCTGGGTGATAGGTCTATCCACAGCACAGAGAGATTTGTATTGGGCACTGAAAGTAGGTGTAATCAGAAGCCGACACTTATTTTTGATAGAGAGGTCACACACAGTTGACCCTACTAAAGTAATCCCATCCACAAGTTTAGTTTTTGTGGTTTCTAGTGATTTCTGAAACCTTTCATTGAGGTGCTTTAAAGTAGACTTTGTTGATTACAGGTTAGAGCCTCTTGCATAACTCTTTTCATTTCTTTGAGATTGTCAATTATTTGTAAAAAGAGAGTTGATATTTGGCCAAGAAGTTTCTTGAGTGTCCTGCAACTGACAATCAAGAGTTTTACAGCTTGAGTCAAGCTGGGTCCAAAATTCTGGCAACATATTTATAGGCAAACCTTTTGAGACCAGAGATGATACATATCTACAATCTCTTCAATTTAAGATCAATCACCTGGGAGCAATTTGTCTTCCAAATTTTGATTAGCAGTTTTGCTAACCATTGTAAAAATTGATTAGCAATTCAGACAAATTGATTAGCAGTTTTGTTTGTTTTTGGAATATTGATTTTCGATATGAGTGGCATTGGCCTGAGAAACAGAAGATCTTCTTGGAATGGCCTTAGGTTTTTTTTTTCAAATCACTGAAATAGAATGGTGCCTTATATTTTAAAAAACATTTCCAAATTAATCTGCTGTCTGGTTTTCCATTTTCTTCAACAACAACAACATTATCAACAATTAAAAGCTGCAACAAAAAACTCCAATCATTGGATAGATTCTCAACTAGTCATCCAGGTGAAAAATTAACAATTGAAATGTAAACTGTTTTCGAATTTTGAATGGAGAATTATTTGAAACATTTTTTGGTGTTATACTACTCTCAATAGTCCAATGCAACAGCACAGAGCGTGCATTCGTAGTGTGTTCTTTATCGTTTGCCAGTCTTTAAATTTGTGCAAGCAGTGCAGTTAAGTCTTTTTCCATCAGATATTTTATTCGCGTTTATGTGTTCTGCTGGATTCAAAAGGCGACTTTCTGTTGTGGCCATGGGTCTTCCAGAAGGCCTTCTCTCCATTTTGAAATTCCCTACTAGTCCGTTTACGTGGTCAACTAAAAAATGTCTGTGGTCAAGTATTTTTATGTCTACCCATACCATGTATGGTATACATAATGCCAACATCCGGGGTGGCCATCCGTCGTTCGTCCATCCTTTGTCTGACCGTCTGTCCGTTCTTACAAATGGCTACTTTTATGGACATGTTAGGTGGCTAACCTAAATCACATGTCCAACATAATAAAACAAGTTTTTGGGGAGAAAATTTTTGCGAGGGTCAGCTAACCCTACCCTTTACTGACCCTAACCCTACCCACCCCTAACCCTAGCCACATAACTCTAACACCCCTTCGCTGACCACCACTCCACCCCATCCCACCCCTAAACCCCACCCCAGAATGCCCTAACCCTACTCTACATTTATCCAACCCCAACCACCCCCACAATAAGATTCTATTATGTGGCTAGCTACGTAACAGACTTTAACCACATAAGTATCCTGTTTTACTAACTCGTAGCCACATAAGTAGTCATTTGTGTGGGCGTCTGTCCATCCGTCCGTCCGGCCGGCCGGCATCCTTTGGATTTTGGTGTAAATCTGATAATTTGATCCTGAGATATTAACTCTTTATTCTTCAAATTGAGAATTCTTCCAATCCCTTTGGCATGAGATAACTCAAAAAATATCAATCCATTTGTCTGTTACTTCATATATGTATTCAGGTTACTGATGTACTGAGCTGTACAGTTTTTGGTGTAAATCTGATAATTTGATCCTGTGATATTAACCCTTTATCCTTCAAATTGAGAACTCCTCCAATCCCTTTAGCATGAGATAACTCAAAAAATATCAATCCAATTGTCATGTTACTTTATATATATCTTCAGGCTACTGATGTTCCAAGCTGTATAGTTTTTGGTGTAAATCCGTTATTTTGATCCTGAGATATTAACCCTTTATCCTTCAAATTGAAAATTCCTCCAATCCCTTTGGCATTCGATAACTTGAAAAATATTGCTTGGATTGTCAAGTTACTTTATATTTGTGTTCAGGTTACTGATGTGCCAAGCTGTATAGTTTTTGGTGTAAATCTGATAATTTGATCTTGAGATATTAACCCTTTATCCTTCAAATTGAAAATTCCTCCAATCCCTCACTTTGGCATTCGATAACTTGAAAAATTTTGCTTGGATTGTCAAGTTACTTTATATTTGTTTTCAGGTTACTGATGTGCCCATCTGTATAGTTTTTGGTGTAAATCTGATAATTTGATCCTGAGATATTAACCCTTTATCATTCAAATTGAAAATTCCTCCAATCCCTTTGGCATTTGATAACTTGAAAAATATTGCTTGGATTGTCAAGTTACTTTATTTTTGTGTTCAGGTTACTGATGTGCCGAGCTGTATAGTTTTTGGTGTAAATCTGATAATTTGATCTTGAGATATTAACCCTTTATCCTTCAAATTGAAAATTCCTCCAATCCCTCACTTTGGCATTCGATAACTTGGAAAATATTGCTTGGATTGTCAAGTTACTTTATATTTGTTTTCAGGTTACTGATGTGCCCATCTGTATAGTTTTTGGTGTAAATCTGATAATTTGATCCTGAGATATTAACCCTTTATCCTTCAAATTGAAAATTCCTCCAATCCCTTTGGCATTCGATAACTTGAAAAATATTGCTTGGATTGTCAAGTTACTTTATATTTGTGTTCAGGTTACTGATGTGCCGAGCTGTATAGTTTTTGGTGTAAATCTGATAATTTGATCTTGAGATATTAACCCTTTATCCTTCAAATTGAAAATTCCTCCAATCCCTCACTTTGGCATTCGATAACTTGAAAAATATTGCCTGGATTGTCAAGTTACTTTATATTTGTTTTCAGGTTACTGATGTGCCCATCTGTATAGTTTTTGGTGTAAATCTGATAATTTGATCCTGAGATATTAACCCTTTATCCTTCAAATTGAAAATTCCTCCAATCCCTTTGGTATTCGATAACTTGAAAAATATTAAGGCTGTCACGATTATGAATTTTCATAACTGATTATTTTGTCATAAAAATCGACGATTATTCGATTATTTATGGTTAATATTTCTGTCTTGTTTCCTAGGACTTTGTCTATGATATAACTTGGGAGGGGTTAAAAATTAAAATATCCTAATCGTAAATGAAGCAAACGAACACCAAACCTTGAAAAATTTGACAAAACAGAATCTACATCGCATAGATTCAGATTTCAAATCATAGAAAAATGCATACTAAACTCACTTATGGCCCCATCCACGCTCGATGTGTAATGATTATGAATTTAGCTTTAGGGAATGCCAAGTCAACAAAGCTTTACACGTGGAAATGAAACTTCCGCTTGCGATACGTTGGGAGAACAAAATAAATCATCATACTTTAAAAATAACATGTTATTTCAAAGTTTTTCCCTCTTTACTTTCTGTAAGTTAAAATTGATAATCAAGTATCAAATTGATAAAAACAAAACAACTCAACACTTGCCGATGTCTTATTGGCAAGGAATACAGTGTAGCCATTGACAGTAAGGCATCATTGAGTGTTATGTTATTTTTGTTAAATTGTTATCACCGCTAATGGCAGTGAGCCAGTGATGCTGGAACCGGAAAGTTCGGCCCATGAATGATAATGATTCAGCCCCTGTTCTGTGTAAAAATACTTTCCCTTGGAGGCTCAGTCTTTCCAGGGATTTATTTACTCATTTATTTATTGGTGTTTGACACTTGAACACTTTAAAAGCTAGGGTCAAATTCAACTGAGTGATTACGCATACGATGATGACTGGGTTTTGGCTAACTTTAACACGACTTGAAGCTATATATTGGTTTTATATTTTAACCCTGTTCACACACACATTTGTTGTCGAAATAGGTCCTTTATGTGAAACAATAGCATGAGAATCACTATTTCCCCTTTGTTTAACAAAAAGGTAGTATGACAGTACATGTCCAGTCAAATAATCGATTATTGAAATAAATCGTCGATTATGACTGCAATCGACGGTTGATCGATTTTTCGATCATTCATGACAGCCTTAAAAAATATTGTTTGGATTGTCAAGTTACTTTATATTTGTGTCCAGGTTACTGATGTGCCAAGCTGCATAGTTTTTGGTGTAAATCTGTTATTTTGATCCTGAGATATTAACCCTTTATCCTTCAAATTGAAAATTCCTCCAATCCCTTTGGCATTCGATAACTTGAAAAATATTGCTTGGATTGTCAAGTTACTTTATATTTGTGTTCAGGTTACTGATGTGCCGAGCTGTATAGTTTTTGGTGTAAATCTGATAATTTGATCCTGATATATTAACCCTTTATCCTTCAAATTGAAAATTCCTCCAATCCCTTTGGCATTCAATAACTTGAAAAATATTGCTTTGATTGTCAAGTTACTTTATATTTGTGTTCAGGGTACTGATGTGCCGAGCTGTATAGTTTTTGGTGTAAATCTGATAATTTGATCTTGAGATATTAACCCTTTATCCTTCAAATTGAAAATTCCTCCAATCCCTTTGGCATGAGATAACTCAAAAAATATCAATCCGATTGTCATGTTACTTCATATATGTGTTCAGGTTACTGATGTGCTGTGCTGTATAGTACACATCTGACGATTTCATTGGCCTATTTTTTGTATGAATGTTTAGTACCATGGGATACATCACATATAATACAGGGTTTTTTCTTGGGCATAAATTATGCCAATTAGACTAACTTTGATCTATTTGGTGTTACTTTCAGCACTGTAACTGCAAATGCCAATATGGCTCGGGCTAGAGGCCGTATTTATGAACTGATCTTCACGAAACTTCTTGAGTACCTTTGTTATCACCGTGGAACGAGAACGAGTGGTCTTGGGTGCGGTCACGATGGCCACCAGCAGCCATTTTGTACTTTAGTTAGTGCAATCAGTTTTTTGTACAGAACTTCTGTATGAAAGTTCTGATTTGAATATATTTTTGTATGAATGTTTAGTAACATGGAATACATCAGATATAATACGGGTTTTTTTCTCGTGCAGAAATTATGCAAATTAGATGAACTTTGATTTATTCAGTGCTACTTATACACAGTAAGTGCACATGTCAATACGGCTCGGGCTAGAGTCTGTATTTATGAACTGATCTTCACGAAACTTCTTGGGTACCTTTGTTATCACCTTGGGATGAAAACGAGTGTTTCTGTGTGCGATCCAAAATTCAAGCTGGCTGCCAGTGTCTATTTTGTACCGAAATTAGGTCCAATCAGTTTTTTGTACACAACTTCTATACGGCTCAGGCTAGAGGCTGTATTTATGAACCGATCTTTACAAAACTTCTTGGGTACCTTTGTTATCACCATGGGACGAGAACAAGTGTTTTTGGGTGCATTCCAAAATTCAAGATGGCCACCAGCAGCCATTTTGTACCAAAATTAGTTTTTTGTACAGAACTTCTGTATGAAAGTTCTGATTTGAATAAATTTTTGTATGAATATTTAGTAACATGGAATACATCACATATAATACGGGTTTTTTTCTCGTGCAGAAATTATGCAAATTAGATGAACTTTGATTTATTCAGTGCTACTAAGACACTGTTAGTACACATGTCAATAGGGCTAGAGTCTGTATTTATGAACCGATCTTCACAAAACTTCTTCGGGTACCTTTGTCATCACCTTGTGACAGGAACGAGTGTTTTCGGGTGCCTTTGTTATTACTGTGCTTATATTTTTGGGTTCAGTCAGACCCACTCAAAGATTTCTTTTCTGGTTTAGCATCTGTCACCCCACCTTTATAATACTTTACCTATATATTTGTTACATGCTACGGTCAGCATTTATGTACAGACCGTTACAATACTTTACATGTACCTTTGTTATCAGGTCATTACCTAGATGTTTGTCATTGCTGTGTCATATACTATACATGTACATGTCTTAAACAAGTTGAGCTACAGTGTCATTGACACTTTCATTTAAATTATTACCAGAACCTGAAAAAGATTCAAGGCCTGGGGGTTCTGTCATGATTAGCCTCTTTCTGCATAAATATATGACATTAAACACAAATAAATAAATAAATAAATGAATGGGCCTGAGTACTGGGTGCTAATTTTCCCGGGCTGATGTTCCTTTGTCAATATATTTCCAGGCCGAAAATTATAGAAGCCGAATGTTCCCCTTCCCACCCGAGTTTAGAGTTGTCAACGAAAGCGAACGAATTGTTCAACATTTAATCGAAAACCAGATTCGGTTTAACAGAAAGATCATATCAATGCATAATTGCATATCAGCGATATTCCCAGATGCACTCTTATTTTCAACTATATTTTTTGTTTTGTACACAATTTTTTCAAAGCTCTTGTTCGCAATCGACATGGGTTTGTCACTGTATGTCTTGTTTTCACAGTGTGGGTTGTGCTATTCGCTTTTCAGATTGAGAAAATGTGACGTAATTTTGACAAGTTATCAATTTTTTCCTTTTTATAAATACAAAAATGACCATATACCTGTGCTTGCAAATTGAAATAATAAAGAAATAAATATTAATATAAATTTTAATCATGAAATGACAGTAACGAAAAATAAAACGATTCAAGTTGCAGAATTATATGTCCTGTGTTTGAAATCCTGTGGAATAGAAGGATAAAACCATATAAATTAGAATTAACTTGTATGAATGAACAGGACAACTATTTCTCAAAAACACATCCATTTTCCAACCAGCATACACTGTTGTCACTCACTCCGATCAAACATTGGAAGAACGGGGTAGGTCCAGACACATTGTCCGAACCTACCCCACTCCAGTCACTTCCAATTAAATACTGAGCAAACAAACAACAAGGTCAGCACTGACAATCATTTTTATGTCATAAATACCCAACACAACAACCTTTCTGGTGAACAATATATCACTAGAAAAATCTTTGAGAACTGTAAAAAAAATTCCAGATTCCGATGTTATAGAATTTGCATCAGAACCACACTAAAATTAAAAAGGTTTTCACTTTCCAAAACAGTTTATTCTTTAGTATCTTTTCATCCAATCAAACTGCTCTTTACAGATACACTTTAGGCTACATGCTAAGTGTCTGGACCATCCCCCTGTCCGAACCATCCCTGCTCTCCCCCACTGTAATAAGAGTCACTCGACAGTGAGAAAGGGCTCCTTCTGATAGATATCGTGTATCAGAAGTTACTGCCTAACCGGTTTCTGTCTCGGCGAGCTTTGTCAGTGGCTTTGGAAATTGCTGTTCGTTCTCTCCTATATATGCTCAGTGTCTGGCGGGTAATTACGGCAGGTACTATTGCCGGGTACATTTGGCAAGTTTTTTTTGGCAGTTACAGATGATAATAGATAGGTGAGTTTTTGGTAGTTCAGTGAATGTGTGGGGGATATAATGATGGTACATCTGATGTTTGCTGTTAACCCTTTACCTGAATGAAAAGCAGACGACACATGCAAAAAAAATTCTCGAATAACTCATTTTTTTATTTTTTGTCTCAAAAACATAGGTTATGACCCCTCATTGGAACGAGCTCAACGAGCTCGTTCCAATGAGGGGTCATAACCTATGTTTTTGAGACAAAAAATGAAAAAAATAATGAAAATTAATTGGCAATTTTTGAGAATAGCGCTGGCCGGTTTTGGCCGTTACGTTGGGTAAAGGGTTAATCTCAGTATTGTGTGTTGTTTTTAGTTTCATGATTTTAATCACCTTATCTATTTATCTTGTAGATGTTGAAAGAAATGGGAGTGAGTGTGAGTAGATTAAAATCAATAAGTATGTCCGATTCAGATGTTGGAACTGTAACTTCGACAAGGAGTGCCAAAATGAACTTGTATTTATGTAACATAATATAGTCCATAGAGATATTAAATAGAAATATAACTAACTCGTGTTGTCATTCCTTTTAATATTTTCTCACTTTGAATGTGTCATTGCATATGTCTCAATTACAGAGAGTCCCTGTATAGCACTGGTGCTGCTTACCTCAGTTCTGCCCTTACTGATATTATACAGGTTGGTTATATCATCTCTATCCTCGGGGCGCAGTGGTATTGCGGTAACCGGTTCTCGTCAAATCACTGAAGTTAAGCAACGTCGAGCCCGGTTAGTCCTTGGATGGGTGACTGAGCGATCGATTCGGACAACCGCGTTGTGTCCTTGGGCAAATCACTTCAACCCGATTGTGCACATGGGGGGCACAATGACGCTGTGGACTAAGGCGTAAAGCATGTCGATGGTGCGCATGTCTTCAACCAATCTAACCCTGCCTGTGCTGCAGTGCAGTGTTACCATGTTGGGGAGCTGGCAGCTGCTCGGAGGTTCTCTCTGGTACTCTGGCTTCCTCCACCCGACACAATATGACTTGATAAATAAAATATCTACAACATGAACAGTGTTGAGATTTGATTAAAAATTCAGTTTGATTTGATTTGAAATTCTCTGTCTGATTCGATTTGGGATTTGATTCAACTCAAAAAATTTAAGATTTGCAGGGCTTTAAACTTTTCCTAGCATTAATTAAGGGCATCAGTGTGCGGTACCATTCAGCACACTGTGCCCCTGTATGCCTACTTGGGCAATTGGGTATTTTTAGTTCAAATTTGAAAAACAGTGTTTGACTTTCACGCTATTGGGTTGTAATTTCATGTATTAAGAAAAACAAATGAATGTAGCATCTCAGATTCAGTGTTTGTGTATTTCTTTGTAACTGGCCATGTGCTGGAAGCCCATATTTGGGCTTTATTCTGAAGTGCAGGTACCACAACTTAAAGGCTCCATATTCTGTGGATGTGCTTCATATTATTTCTGAAGTGAAATTATTTATTTAGTCTGTCTGTATTTGCCTTGTAACAATTTATAGGGGAGTACCCATAGGACACCTACCCATAAATTGTTACAAGACAAAGACATATACTACTCAAAGTTTGCTAAGCACCAAATATTTGACACATCATTGTGAAATTTGCTTGTGACATATTTGTGATATTTTTGGTGGATATGATTAACGAATGTATTGAGATGGTCCCCAGTGTTTACATTAGCTCTCTTGACAGGCAGACGTTTCGTGACTGTCATGGAAAGCATGTACCCCTTGATTTTCATGAGTTTTCATGTACTTTTCATGATGTTTTCATGTACTGTCTGCATGTACATGACATGAGTAGGGTATTCAATCTTCATTTCAACACAAACCCTTGTGATTTAATGATTGAATATGGCAAATGCAAATGTACGAAGACATTTGTCTGAAGCAGAAATGTGGCAAGCTGTAGGGATGGTGGTGCAAAGGGCTACCCATCGTCAGGTTGGTGAAGCCCTTGGTGTGCACCATACGGTGATCACCAGAGCCTGGACAAGATTTCAGCAGTATGGCAGACCAGTAAGACGGCATGGTGGTGGCAGAGACAGGGCAACATCTGCAACTGAAGCCTGGTTTTTGATCATTCAGGCCCATAGGAACCGCTTTGCCACAGCAATCCAGCTTCGCAATGACCTTCAGAATGCATCCGGGGTAAATGTTTGGTCGCAGACTATCAGGGCAAGCTTGCACGAATAGTGGTCTCCGATCGAGAAGACCATGTATTCGCATTCTGCGGTCCCAGAACCACCACCAAGCATGGTATGAATGGGCCATGGACCAAGTTGGATGGACCAGAGAAGATTGGCGACCAGTCCTTTTTACAGATGAGTCAAGATACTGCCTAGACCAAACAGATAGGCATTCTAGGGTATGGAGAAGACCAGGAGAGCGATTCCATGCATCAAACATTGCTGAGCATGACTTCTATGGTGGAGGGTCAGTCATGGTCTGGGCGGCATCAGCATGGACGTACAGAGCTCTGTGTTCTTGAATGTTGTACATTGACTGCACAACGCTATATTGATGAGATCCTGGATGTCCACGTCAGATTGTATGCAGGTGCAGTGGGTGAAAGATTCATTCTGATGGATGATAATGCCTGTCCACATGTTGCCCATGCTGTCGGGTAGTACCGACAGATGGAGGGGATTGAGCTTATGGACTGGCCATCAAGATCCCCTGACCTCAATCCAATCAAATATGTCTGGAATGAGTTGCAGCTTGCAATTTCAGCCCATCCAGTCCAGCCAAGACATGTCCAGGAGCGTGGTGCCATGTTGGTCCAAGAATAGAACAACATCCCAAAATGACCACAAGGAACCTGATTGGGGGCATGAGAAGGCGTTGTCAATCTGTATTTAACAGTAATGGGTCTCATACTCGATACTGAACCCATACCAGTTCGGTCCGTCAACTTTTTGGAAAATTGAAAAATTTCCTGTTTTACCAATAATATCCATTTTCCATGGTTATCCTTTTCAAAAGCTAAAAAATAATGTCAAACACAAACAAAATCTTAATTTCTGTACTTAAATCATTAAAGATATAATTAAATAAAAAATATATACCCTTTTCATTGCAATATTTCAATTGAAATGTAAAACAGGTAGTTGGATATACTTGGTGCTTAGCAAACTTTGAGCAGTATTGAACTTATTTTGATGGCCCAGATTAATTTAACACTCTACCATTTAACCCTTTACCTAACATGAAAAGCAGGCGACACTTGCAAAACAAATTCTTGAATAACTAATTTATTTCATTTTTGTCTCCAAAACATAGGTTATAACCCCTCATTGGAACGAGCTCGTCGAGCTCGTTCCAATGAGGGGTCATAACCTATGTTTTTTGTGACAAAAAATGAAAAAATAATGAAAATTAATTGGTGATTTTTGAGAATGGCGCTGGCCAGTTTTGCCGTTACGTTGGGTAAAGGGTTAAACAGGAGAGATTAAGTAGATTTGTGGAGATGGAATTTTTGACCAGATCACACTTTAACCTCTCGCTCCACTTTTCTGATGACTGTACTCTTTTTTTTAATACCTTCAGTGATAGTTCCAGTTTGCCCAACGCAAGTTTCACATAATATAGAGCTCCAAAATGGTCTCCAGTACAGGCCTACGCATACTACAAAAGCTTCAGATTTGCTCTAGAGCATTAAATTTTGCAAAAGTTGGGTGCCCGTTCCAAAAGCTGGATCCACCTGACTTTAGAGAATCCTGGTGCCACAATTATAATGAGTGATTTTATGGTTTAATTATCCCCCCCCCCCCCACCTCCTGTGCATCAAGTTGGAGGAGGGTATACTGGAATCATCTTGTTTGTCTGTTCATCCATCCATCCATAGACAAAAGTTTGTCCCCAGTTTTTCTATGATGTTGGGGGGCGGGGGGAGTGTTAAAGAACATTGAAAATGATTGGAAATAAGCATTTTTAAAAGTTCTTGAAATATGCTTGGATAATTACATGGGTTATTTTGGACTAAATGAGTACTTAGTAAACTATGGGTTTTTTTTGTTTTGTTTAAATTGGCTGTTATTTTTCCCTCAGGAAAAATACCTGGGCCTGACACTGATCCTTTGCATGCTCCCGGAGAGAGCTTCCTAGTTATTGGTGTCAGGTGCAGGGCATTATTTATTTGCCATATATGCACAGTATTCTTCCCAGAAATGTGTGAGTGCTACTCGATAGCAGCCCAAAGCTCTCCTCTGTGATGTGAATGAGGGCTAAATGTGACATATGTGAGATTTAGTGGTGGTTAAAAAAATGTGTTGCCCAAGTGGTGGTTGGAAATAAAATAGTACTTGACACACCTGACCACCACTTACTACTTATGTGTTCAGAACCCTGATGCATAAGAACTGTTGACTCTCATGTATATGAACATCAGAGATTAATAGAACCAATTTAGACAAAGGTCCTGGAAACTCATGAATTTTCTTCCTCTGATGTCTGCCTGAACTCTGTTAACCTTTCTCCCAAATGCACACAAAATCAAAATTTGTTAATTTTATAATTTAAAAAAAAAATTCAGAAAAATATAGCAAAAGCATATAATGTCACCCCCTCATTGGAATGAATCGGAAGCGGCAGAATGCACAAAATGTCAAAATTTATTATTTTAAGTGTGTTTTTTGTTTTGAAATGGCAACACAACCATATCACGTGACCCTTCACTGGAAAGATCTTGACGAGCTCATTTCAATGAGGGGTCACATGATATTGTTTTTGTTGAAATTCTTTGAAAATATATATTTTTTCAACTGCTTAATTTGTAAATTTTGTGAGTGGATGCGGCCAATTCATTAGGTAAAGGGTTTTAAATACCACTACTAACTGCAGATTTGTTGAAGATTCTTGGGTGTATTCTGTTTTTATTTTAGGATTTCTCTTTTGATTGATGAGCTCTAGAATTTTGCAATGACTCAGTTGGATACTAACCCAGAGGAAGAGGATATTAGAGAGAATAAATTGAAGCAATGGAGATATGTGCTAGATGACTTGTTAGAGCGGCTGAAAAATCCACAACAGTATGATGAAAATATAACTTTGAACCATGGCTTACAAGTAAGAATATTTTGAAGATAAATCACAAATAGGACCCTCTTTTAAGAATACTCTCAAAATGAATGAAAAGTAACTAATTAAGCAATGATGTAGAAACCGCCACTATGTCCAATGAGTTTAAATGTGTTCTATGTGCCTACTGGCACATAGAACACATTGGAACTCAGGGGACTACTAGTTAAATAGTTACTTTTCATTCAGCATTCATATGATAAGTTTCTTTGACTAATATATCACTGCAATTGGCCTCAATTTTCCAAAATATATCTTGGGAGGCACCCCGTCTACCAATAGCACAATACATAAAGGGTTTCACTGATGAACAGTTTGAAACCTCAGTTTTGAACATCCTCTTTTTTCTGCACAGGAGTCTTTATTAGCCAGTGCAAAATATCATGAACGAGAATTTCATTGTTTTCAAGCATTTTTCCACAAAGTTTGTGTGTAACATTATTTAATAACGGGTGGGTTTGTGGTCAGGGCTGGGACAAGTTAATTTTTGTCCTAACATGTTAACTTATAAAAAATTAACATGTTAACGTGTTAAAACGCGTTAAAATGATAATGCCCACAAAACAGGTACTTTGAATGTCTCATAATGGAAATATCGAGGTTTTATTCAATGAAACATGGAAATAAAATCGAACAAATAAGAATTTTTGCATTTTGCAACTGGTATACATGCATACGTTCGATGGAGTGACTCCACACAGAAGAACACCACGTGTTGATAGCAACAGGTTGCATCTTCCAGTGTTCTCGTGCAAGTAGACAATGGCAGAGTCTATTTATAGCTCTCCCAAAACATACTCTAAGCAGGAAAAGCAACGTCATCACCACGCGAATACCGTGTCTGGTTAGGGTTATTATAGACTTGCTGAATTCATTTTTTTCTTGTTGCTTTTTACGTTATTCGACATGCATACACGATGATACAAAGAATATGAACTATGGCATTAATTAACAAGTTAAATTTTTTCTAACACGTTAATTTTTTTTTAACATGTTAACGTGTTAAAGTGTTTGCTCTCAGCCCTGTTTGTGGTGAAGAGAAATCATGTTAGAAACTTAGAAAGCCACCATATTACCTGTTTTAACCATAGATTTTGAAAAATTTTCCAAGGGGAGATCCCCTGGATTGCCCCTCTCCAGCTCTCTACAGGGCAAAGCTTCTTGGGCCATGCCACCACTTTATGATGGATACCCTGGTTCATTCACTAGAAAGTATACCCCCCCCCCCCCCCCCCCCCATATTATTTCCTTGATATGCCCCTGTGATTAACCCTCTGCATGCTGATGTCAAAATTTCAAGCAGTAATTTATCCCATCATGCAACTGGTAATTAAGACAATTCAGTCTTGTTTGACAGAGCTCAATGAGCTCTGCAAAGCAAAATTGAATTGTTTAAATTCCAAGTTGCACTGTGGGAAAAAGATTTACATATTGAAATTTGATATTACAACATCAGTGTGCAGAGGGTTAATTAATATATTGGATTTAACAGTGCTTTATTTCACTCTTGTTGGCACCAAGAAGTCTTGTGTACTTTTACCTTGCCTAAAGTTAAACTAATCACTCTTCATCCATCATGATTACAAATGTCATTGGTGCCAATTCTCACTAAACTTGGACTGCATGATCCTTACAACGAACAAATGCAGGCTTGTTCATTTCATGTTGCCTTGGCTCTTTTGGGTCAAAACTTGTATTAGAGATGGACGGTATAACCGAAAAACAGTTTGGTTTCATTTTTTTGTAATAACTGAAAAATCGAACAGCCCTATCTTGAAAAGACAGGCTGATGGGTTTCATTGACTTAAATTTTTTGCTTCGCCATGTACGTATAATCTATATAAAAAAATTTGTATTCAAGTGAATTATATTCCATGAAAGAGTATTTGTCCCCCCAAAATTTTTTTCAGAGGACTATTAAAATAGTCTATACATCTGTGCGTCCATCCCGCTTTGGTTTCTGATAATAACTTTGGTTTTAGTTGTCCAAATCAAATGGAATTTGATATGTAGGTGTATCAACATAAAATACAGGTCAAGTTCAAATCAGTTTGCGGTCCGACAATTTATGCCAGAGTTATACCCCGTTTTTACTTCAAAAAATCATTTTTTGTGGTTTCCCGATGATAACTTCAGATGTTGTTGACTGATTCAAATAAAATTTGGTATGTAGGTGTATCAACATAAAATACAGGTCAGGTTCAAATTGAGATTTGGTCTGACATTGTTTACAGAGTTATGTCCCTTTTTTGACTTCGAAAAAATTCAATTTTTTTCAAATACCTCGAATTGCACACTTTTTGGGGCACATGCAGCTGGGCGGCCTTTTATTTATTATAAATATTTTGCTATCTTGATCAATTTACGAGTGAGTGCCGGTGCGATAGTACGTTTCTTAAACACATCACTTTTTGACATCTACCTTTCTTTAGATATTGATTCCTGATAAACAAAATGTATGAAAAAGAATTAATATATATTTATTTATTTAGTCCAAATATCCACTAGTTGTTTTTATATGCCTGTTTGTAAAAACAGTTGTATTATGTAAATGGTCTGTCCGCCTGTCCATAAACAATTGGTTTCCGACCGATAACTCAGGTTTGGATTATTTGATTTCAATCAAAGTTGGTATCAGTGCTCAAAATAACTTTTTTTCTATGCGTAGCAAAATGCTACACATTTCCAAAAAATGAATAGCATTTTGTAAAAATTGCATAGCTATTTTTGTATA
This sequence comes from Pictodentalium vernedei, assembly GCA_031216915.1. NCBI lineage: Eukaryota > Metazoa > Mollusca > Scaphopoda > Dentaliida > Dentaliidae > Pictodentalium > Pictodentalium vernedei. Next base: position 156,779,450 of record CM062294.1, read on the forward strand.
CCGGAGTTATGTTATGCTGTTTTGTATTGAATTCTTCTAAGTAGATAGAATAGTTTCCATCCTTTTCTGGGCATTTCCAAATGATCTGCAACGCATGAAACATTTACTATGTTTTTTTTAACTGAACTGCCTTTAAGGGTTGCATGGACTTGGATATTTTCAAATGACGTCGTGGTTGTTTAACAGAGTTCTCAAAATGGAAGTTGGGATGTTTAATTTGTTGGGCTTGAAGTTATTTTTAATGGACATTTTATGCAAAATGTTGTAAAAACAGGAAGAATTTAAACCAATAGAATTCATCTTACATATGAAGTTGCTAATGATGCTTGATGGAGAGTTAATCTGAGTTATGCCTGGAATGTTTCACAATCAGAAGTAAAGCATCAGTGAACTAGTTTTCAAATTTGTTTGCAAATTTTCATTTACATTTTGCAATGCAAGATTATCAACTGCAGCCTAATAGGCTGCAGTTGATTATCTTGTATCGCAAAATGCTATACATAATGGAACATTGTGTAGCTTTTTGCAAATTTTGCATAGCAAAAAGTGATGCGACACCGCTTATTTTGAGCCCTGGTTGGTATGTGTATTTCCCAGCTAGTAATACAGGTCAAGCTCGAATATGGGTTCCGTCCAATTATTTTTAAAGGAGTTATGGCTCTTTTTCGACTTAGAATTTGACCTTCTATTCACCCTTTACCCAACGCAGACAATTTCAAAATTTATTATTTTAAATATCATTTTTTTAATTTTTTCAAAAAATTTCAACAAAACCATATGTGACCCCTCTTAGGAACGAGCTCGTTCCAAAGAGGGGGCACGTGATATGGTTTTGTTGAATTTTTCGAAAAATAATATTTTTTCAGCTTCTGAATTAACATATTACGCAGAAGGATGCAGGTGATTCGTTGGGTTAACATTTTTGGTTTCTGACTGATAACACCAGTTTGGATTATTTAATCTCAACCAAAGTTTGGTATGTGTATTTCCCATGTTGTAATACTGACGAAGTTCGAATATGGGTTCCGTCCAATTATTTTTACATGAGTTATGCCCCTTTTTCAACTTAGAATTTGACTTTCTATTAACATTTTTGGTTTCCAACCGATAACTCCTGTTTGGATTATTTGGTCTCAACCAAAGTTGGTACGTGTATTAGACCAGATCGTAATACAGGCCAAGTTCGATTATGTGTTCGGTCCAATTATTTTTACGTGAGTTATTAGCCTTTTTGACTTGGAAATTTCTTATTACCGTCAACATTTTTGTTTCCAGATGATACCTTGAGTATGGATTCATAGATCAGGCCCAAACTTGCTTTCTTCCTCAGGTATATCAAAATGAAGGTCAAGTTTGAATTGGGGCATGGCCAATGATTTTTAAAAGAGTTATGGGGCTTTTCGACTTGGAAATTGCATATTTCCATCAACATTTTTTCAGAACTTTGTTTTATGAGACAACTTGAATAAATTTCAATTCTTTTTGGTATGTCTCTATAGGAACAATGTCTTCCTTCTTCCTTTTCATGAACTCTTCCAGCCACTGCGCATCACAGCGCCTGGTTGATGGGCTCTTCTTCTTCTTTTCTTTTTCAGGGCCAGATCCAGGCTTCCTCGGGTTAGGACCAGTGTGGGTGGGGTTCCACTCACAAAATGGTGCTACCTCTCCCCGAAGAAGGTGTGGTAGTGCTCTCCTCTCCGTCAAACTCCAGCGTTACATGAACGCTCTTGCCTCTCATTTAGAGAGTCCAGTTGAGAGGGCAAGAGATGCCCAGAGTTGACCAAGCTTTCTGTAGCTTAATTGGGATGTCCAGACTTGCCATGGTGATTGCTCAGATGGTGTTCACGATGTGGAAATAAATAAAATATCATGAAATGTATATAGTCCTACATATAGCAGGCCAATAGAAATTCGCACCTTGGCGATCTATATGGTAACTGATTGAATGTGGAATTGAAACCTTTGTCATTTTATTACTGTTTTAATATTTGATTTTGATAGTGGGAAAGCACCACCAACAATTAAAGACAATTGATAATCTGGTCTATTGTTTGCTGGTGAAGAAAAAAAGAATGTTTTCACAATACACAACTTCAATCCAAGTTCAAGTATTAAGAATATACCAGGTTCATGATTTTGAATTTATGTGCCAAATTTTTGTGCCAAACGCTCACATTTATGTGTCAGATTTTTAAAAAATGTGCATTGGCACATGCCAATGTGAACACTGGTTATGTCTTTTGAAATGTGTCAGAATGGTAAAGTGAGAAAACATTTCTTTTGGTACCATAGATTGGGGTGACTTTGGCCCACTTTTTAGCTCATCTGAGCAAAGCTCAAGGGGAGCTTTACTAATCACTTTCTGTCCATTGTCCGTCCGTCCGTCCATCCGTCCGTCCGACCGGGCCAACATTGTGGGTTTAGGGGATATTATTATTAGGGGCTACCTCCAAATTAAGGTAGTGTTAGGGTTAGGAGTGGGGTGGGGGTTAGGGGTAGCCCCACAGTAGGGCTTAAGGTTGGGGAGGGTTAGGTCCCAGGGGGGGGGGGGGTTAGGGGGGGGGGGGGTTTAGTAGCCCCTAAACCGAAAAATAGCTCCTAATCCTATTGGTTTGGCTAGGGTGGGGTTGGGTCAGGGGTGGGGTTAGGGTTAGGGGTAGCCCCAGAGTAGGGCTTAAGGTTGGTGGGGTTAGGTCCCGGGGGTGAGTGGGGGTTAGGGTCTGGGGTGGGCTTTTAGGGTCATGGTGGGGTAGGGTTAGGGTGTGATTTTGGGGTGGAGGGGTGGGGTTAGGGTTAAATATAAGTTCTAGGGTGGAGGGGGTGGGGTTCTGGGTAAAATAAGGTTTTGGACATACAAAATTTTTTTGGTAGCCCATAAACCCGAAATGTTGGAGCGTCCGTCCGTCCGTCCGTCGTAAACTTTACATTATCGACTTCTCACAAACTACTGGACCAAATTCAACAAAATTTGCTGTGCATGTTCCCTATCATATGTCAATTCAAGTTTGTTCAAATAAAGTTGCCACGCCCACAGGGGGCATAACTCTGATAGCACCCATGAACTTCTTTCCAAAATCAAAAAAAATCTTCTTCTTCAGATTCACCAGGCAGAATTCTTTCATATTTGGTATACAACATCTCAAGAGGGGTCAGATTCAAGTTGTTCAAATCGAGTCCCTGGGTTCATATTCGGGCTCCCTATGGGAGCCTGAATTTTAACTTGGTGCAATATGAGGATTATTCTTTAAAAATCTTCTTCTTCAGATCCACCAGGCAGAATTCTTTCATATTTGGTATACAACATCTCTAGGGGGATCAGATTCAGGTTTGTTCAAATCGAGTCCCTGGGTTCATATTTGGGCTCCCTATGGGAGCCCGAATTTTAACTTAATGCAATATGAGGATTATTCTTTAAAAATCTTCTTCTTCAGATCCACCAGGCCAAATTCCTTCATATTTGTATACAACATCTCTAGGGGTGTCTGATTCAAGTTTGTTCAAATCGGCCCCCTGGATTCATATTTGGGCTCACTATAGAAGCCCGAATTCGAACTTAGTGCATTTGAGGCAAATTTCTTAAAAAATCTTCTTCTCCAGATCCAGCAGGCAGAATCTTTTGATATTTGGTATGCAACATTGTGGGGTGGATCTGATTCAAATTTGTTCAAATCGGCCCCCTGGGTTCATATTTGGGCTCACTGTAGAAGCTCGAATTGGAACTTAGTGCATTTCAGGCAAATTTCTTAAAAAATCTTCTTCTCCAGATCCATTAGGCAGAATATTTTGATATTTGGTATGCAACATTGTGGGGTGGATCTGCTTCAGGTCCGTTCAAATCGGCCCCCTGGGTTGATATTTGGGCTCACGATAGAAGCTCGAATTGGAACTTAGTGCATTTCAGGCAAATTTCTTTAAAAATCTTCTTCTCCAGATCCAGCAGGCAGTATCTTTTGATATTTGGTATGCAACATTGTGGGGTGGATCTGATTCAAGTTTGTTCAAATCGGCCCCCTGGGTTCATATTTGGGCTCCCTATGGGAGCCCGAATTTTAACTTATTGCAATATGAGGATTATTCTTTAAAAATCTTCTTCTTCAGATCCACCAGGCAGAATTCTTTCATATTTGGTATACAACATCTCTAGGGGACTCAGATTCAGGTTTGTTCAAATCGAGTCCCTGGGTTCATATTTGGGCTCGAATTTTAACTTAGTGCAAAATGAGGATTATTCTTTAAAAATCTTCTTCTCCAGATCCAGCAGGCAGAATCTTTTGATATTTGGTATGCAACATTGTGGGGTGGATCTGATTCAAGTTTGTTCAAATCAGCCCCCTGGGTTCATATTTGGGCTCAGTATAGGAGCCCAAATTTGAACTTAGTGCATTTCAGTCAAATTTCTTTGAAAATCTTCTTCTCAAGATCCAGCAGGCAGACTCTTTTGATGTTGGGTATGCACCATGCTAGGAGGGGTGAGATTCAATTTTGTTCAAGCCAAGTCCCTGGGTTCATATTTGGGCTCACTGTGGGAGCCCGAATTATAAGTTCAAAATGAGGAGTTTTCTTTAAAAATCTTCTTCAGATCCAGCAGTCGGAATGTTTTGATATTTGGTATGCAGCATCCTTAGGGGGAGGAGGTGAGATTCAAGGTTGTTCAAGCCATGTCCCTAGGTCCATATTTGAGCTCACATGGGGAGCCCGAATGATAACTTAGTTCAAAATGAGGAATTTTCTTTTAAAATCTTCTTCTTCAGATCCAGCAGTCGGAATGTTTTGATATTTGGTATGCAGCATCCTTAGGGAGGTGAGATTCAAGTTGTTCAAGCCATGTCCCTAGGTCCATATTTGGGCTCACTGTGGGAGCTTGAATTGTAACTTAGTTCGAAATGAGGAATTTTCTTAAAAAATCTTCTTCTTCAGATCCAGCAGTCGGAATGTTTTGATATGTGGTGTGTAGCATCCTGGGGGAAAGGGGGGGGGGGGAGATTCAAGTTTGTTAATGCCAAGTCCCTGGGTCCATATTTGGGCTCCCTATGGGAGCCAGAATTATAACTTAGTCAATATAAGGAATTTTTCTTTAAAAATCTTCTTCAGATTCAGCAGTCGGAATGTTTTGATATTTGACATGCAGGAACCTTAGGGGGCTGAGATTCAAGTTTGTTCAAGCCAAGTCCCTTGGTTCACATTTGGGCTCACTATGGGAGCCCGAATGACAACTTAGTTCAAAATGAGGAATTTTCTTTAAAAATCTTCTTCAGATCCAGCAGATGAATGCTTTTGATATTTTTTATGCAGCATACTTAGAGGGTAAGATTCAAGTTTGTTCAAGCCATGTCCCTAGGTCCATATTTGGGCTCATTGTGGGAGCTTGAATTGTAACTTAGTTCAAAATGAGGAATTTTCTTTAAAAATCTTCTTCAGATCCAGCAGTCGGAATGTTTTGATATTTGGTGTGCAGCATCCTTAGTGGGGTGAGATTCAAGTTTGTTAAAGCCCAAGTCCCTGGGTTTATATATGGGCTCCCTGTGAGAGCCCGAATTATAACTTAGTTCAATATGAGGAATATTCTTTAAAAATCTTTTTTTTAGATCCACTGGTCAGAATCTTTGGATATTTGGTATAAGCTTTTCTTAGGAGGAGCAGATGCAACTTGTTGAAATCAATTCTCTGGGTTGATATTTAGGCTACCATGTCAGGTGAGCGCCCTCAAGCCCCCTGGGGCCTCTTGTTAGATTCTGTTGTGCATATTGCTTTTTGTTTTTAAACCATGGGGAATCCAACTAATGCAAAATATTGGATATTATATTTTCCATTGATTCAAAGTACAGTGAGAACATTTCCACTTGGCAATCCAGTGCAGGAATTAGTTTTTATGTGTACCCATACTATGTATGGTACACATAATGCCAGCATCCGGGGTGACCATCCGTCGTTCGTCCATCCTTTATCCATCTGTCTGTCCATCCATCCGTCAGTCCATCCGGCATCCGTATCCATTTCTTTGGCATTCGATAACTTGAAAAATATTGCTTGGATTGTCAAGTTACTTTATATTTGTGTTCAGGTTACTGATGTGCCGAGCTGTATAGTTTTTGGTGTAAATCTGATAGTTTGATCCTGAGATATTAACCCTTTATCCTTCAAATTGAAAATTCCTGCAATCCCTTTGGCATTCGATAACTTGAAAAAATTGTTTGGATTGTCAAGTTACTTTATATTTGTGTTCAGGGAACTGATTTGCCGAGCTGTATAGTTTTTGGTGTAAATCTGTTATTTTGATCCTGAGATATTAACCCTTTATCCTTCAAATTGAAAATTCCTCCAATCCCTTTGGCATTCGATAACTTGAAAAATATTGCTTGTATTGTCAAGTTACTTTATATTTGTGTTCAGGTTACTGATGTGCCGAGCTGTATAGTTTTTGGTGTAAATCTGATAATTTAATCCTGAGATATTAACCCTTTATCCTTCAACTTGAAAATTCCTCCAATCCCTTTTGCATTCGATAACTTGAAAAATATTGCTTGGAGTGTCAAGTTACTTTATATTTGTGTTCAGGTTACTGATGTACCGAGTTGTATAGGTTTTGGTGTAAATCTGTTATTTTGATCCTAAGATATTAACCCTTTATCCTTCAAATTGAAAATTCCTCCAATCCCTTTGGCATGAGATTACTCAGAAAATATCAATCCGATTGTCATGGTATTTTATATATTTATTCAGGTTACTGATGTGCTGTTCTGTATAGTTTTTTATGTAAATTTGATAATTTGATCCAGAGATATTAACCCTTTGTCCATCAAATTAGACACTCCTCCAATCCATTTCTATATGTACTCATACCATGTATGGTGTACATAATGTCGGCATCCGTGGTGGCCCTCCGTCATACTAGTTGCGCGTATGGGTACACATCTGACGATTTCATCGGCCTATTTTTTTGCTGGGCCAAAGTCACCCCTGGGTGGGGTGACTTTGGCCCAGTGGTATATTTTAAAAAAAAATAGAGGCAAACCATTGAAACAACACTCATATAAACTCTTTCATTGTATTAACTGCCAGTAGTAACCAATTATAATTTCAATGAAGTTCTGTGGCGTAGGAAGCATTTGGATGTTGGGGGGGGGGGGGGGTGGGGCACACATTTCTGAATGTTGGGGGGGCACACATTTCTGATTATTGAATGATATGGCTGAGCAGCAGATTTAAAGGCATCTGACACGAGTGGTGAAGGTGCGAAGTGAATGAGGAGTGGGGGGGGGGGGGGGGGGTTGGTGTGTTGTCATTTTGAGAAAAAAATTAAAACAGAGGTATCAAATGGTGCATTCTGGTGGCTTTCGGGATGAAAATCTTATTGTTTTCTTCAATAGAAAAAGTCGATTTCTTAACCAGATCTTCAGTGGATACACTTTTCCCAGGAACCACATTGAATTTGGTTTTCTTCTTTCTTGGTTCCTTGGCGGCATCACCTCTCAATGAGGTGAGATGTTCTACAAAGCTAGCGCTGAGAAATTCACTTGTTTCATAGCTGGCTGGCAAGCATTTCAAAAGTACATCTTTGTCCACAGGGTGAATACCCACTTTCCTGAATCCAGACTTAAGGTTCTCAGAACCATTTCCATCGACCATCAAAGCATTACAAAGTTTGTTTAGATGTCTTGGAAACTGGTTCTTGGGCATGCTGTCCTGGTTATACTTAGTTTGATAACTACGTAAAATTTCCCGCCATTTCATCTTCATTGGCCTGCAGAAAGCAATATCCAATGGTTGGGTGAGGTGAGTGGAGTTCGGAGGTAAACATATGAACCCTATATTATTATCATTGCACGCCTTTATGACATCGAAACTCAAATGGGAAGATAGATTGTCTCCAATCAGAATCTTCCGTCCTTCTTGGCGCCTTAGATGTGTCAGTATAATTGTAGGGAACCAATCTTCATACGTCACCGCATCGAACCATCCTGATTTGGTTCTGTTGAATCTGGTTCCTGTGGGTCCTCCAGTAGTCCATGTGCTCCACATATTTTCTGCCTTGTATACTACATAAGGTGGAAAGAGTGTCCCTGTAGCATTTCCAATGAACATCAGCGATGTTGATGATTTAGAAGTGTTCATAATTCTCTCAGGATATTTACATCCTCTTTTGGTTATAACCCGTTTGGAGGCTGGATCATCGTTGAGATTTGTCTCATCATAATTCCATATATTCTCTGGAGGAACATTTTCTAACTCCCGCTTCAAATTATCCATGTATTAATTTATTGTGTTAGAGCTCACTGCTGCCCTTTTCTTCTTAATATTGCTGGCTATGCGTACCGTCAGAGATTTGTGATTTCTTAGAAGGTCTGTGCCCAATCACATCCAGGAAAGTTATTCACGAACTTTGGGTGCTGCACACTTTGTTTATCCAGAAAATTTTGTGACAATACACCTCACATCCAACTGATCTACTGGGAAGCCATAATCACTCAAGGCAATACAATGCTGTACTATTGATTGTTGAGTTTCTTCAGACAGGCCTGATTGTCCTCCAACTGTTTTCATGTGATCCTTTTTCAGCTTATTCTTTAATGTGCTTCTGGGTATTCTGTAGTGAGTGCTTGCTTCTCGCTGTGTCATCCTCTTCTGTTGAATGTCTTGTAATGCTTGTTCCAGGGTTTCATCAGTGTAATCCAAGTAAGTTCGACTTCCAGGTTTTCTCTTGCAGAATCGAGGCATCTCAGTTGACCATGCACAAGTCACCAAAACAGAGAGAAAATTGAGAGGCAGGTATCAAAACTGGCTCATCTCAAGCTTGACATGACTACACTGTAACATTTTAGCCAGCATCAACTTGAACATAAATAATGTAGCAAATGTCTTGACACTGCTACATAGTAGGATGTGTTGAAAGCAAAGCTCTACTTATAACCTCAGTGTTAACCCTGTGCATGATAAATTTGTGATGTCAAATATTCTCCAATATCACTCAGACTACTGGCCAGTCTGCCCCCTCTTCAACCACCCTTGTCCACAAATTACCCCAACACTAACACCCTCCCTCTACCATGACCAACCCCAGTCTACCCTAATCATGACTAATCCCACTTCGCCTCTGTCACACCATGACCAACTCCCATCCCACTTTTCCCTCAGCCTGACCAAACCCCTCCCCATCTTTTCCTCATCATGACCCAAACTTAATACCCCCCTTCCCCCCTCTCCTCCCTCACACCCATTTATTCAGACTGTATATGGTATTCACTCCCAACCATGTGCCATATGAATTGTAAAGCATATCCTGTTCCATAATTCGACAGGGAAACAGATTTGAGCTGCATGAGCATTAATCTCCGGGTTTAACCCTCGTTCCACCTGGGCCAAAGTCACCCCACTTTTGAGAGAAAATCATGTCATTCTGACAAAGACTCCTTGATTTCGTAAAGGGGGCAGAAAAACAAGAATCTCTCATCTCCAAACTATTCTTGAGTATATTTGAAGCAGAAAAACATGAACAAGCCTACCAGACATGCATCATCAGCATTGGAGCTAGACAAATTTTTCCGATGAGTTGATTTTGGTCCAAAATTTAAGACCTGTCATGAAACGAAACATTGGGTTGTTCCAAAACAATGTAACATGCGAAGCCAAAGTAACTATTAGTTCTAGTGAACTTGGATCATTTAGTGTTAAATGCGTCATGACTCACCTTCTCTATCAAAATTTTCAAAAAGTGTGAGGGGAAAAAGCACAAAATACTTATTTTGGGACAAAGTCACCCCCTAGGGCCAAAGTCACCCCAATCTACGGTATCGTATTAAATAACCAGGGCGTGTATGATCAAACCTGCTTATACATTCACCCTAATTAAGCAGTGACCTGTCTTCAAATGCCAGTTTCCCAAGGACCTTTTAATACAGGTTTATTGTGTACTGTTACCCTTTTCCTTCCATATGTTTTTGTAATTTTTTTACATGGCTTAAGGTATCACAGTACTAAATATTTTGCCATAGGTGACCATTATAACAGGCGAAACAAAAATATGATTGCATCACTTTAATTTTGGCATTCAAATATTGTTGTCAAGTATAGCCCTTCAGATAACTTTTTTGATCCGAAAACAGTGGGGGGAGGGGGGTCATAAAACAGAGAATAACTGACATATTATTCAGGGAATTCCCAACAAAAACACACCAATAGTCAATTGTATTTTTTAGGTCCAAAAAGTCATCAAATCACCTGCTCTATTTATCTGGAATATTCAACAATAATGCAAGATGTCAGCAGAATGTGTCAAATGTTTATTGAAACAATATATTTTCCCAAGACTGCTAAGTTTTGGAGATTGCTTCATTTCCGAGTGCAACTTTTCTCGAATTCATATATTTACTCCATTGATTCCTTAAACCATTTCACAGTTCTGCATTTGAAAAAAATAAGTATATTGTTTCCATCAATTTGCATTTTTGGGAGTTTCTGTTAGCTGTGCCAACATTTTACTTTTCTTCTCTGTCTCTGTTCGTGCAGTGAACAAGAATTCTGTAAATGTAAATTTGGTTTCTTTTTTTTTTCTTTAGATAGTACAAAAGCTGAGGCACGGAAGTGCCCTTAATTGTATGACTCATTTTACACTGAGTATTGGAGAAGTGTTTGCAACACAAAATACATTGGGTGTACAGAATTACATAAATATATGGACACTTGATCGTAGTGACAGTGATGCTATTGCTACTCATAAAAGGTTTGTATTCGGATTTATTATATTCTAGTCTGTGAATTATTGCAATTTATCTAAAAGATATTTCTCAATATCCATCGTCACGATGGATATCAAGGAGTTATCTCTCAGTAGCTTCCTAAATGGCGTCACACTAAGCTGCATCACGTCGCCTTGAAGGAACGATCAGCTGATCATTATTATTTTGACCCGTAAGCATTTGGGGTTGATTTGGGCTGAATATTGTGCAATAAAATGTCTCCTAGCATATAATAAAAAAGAAAATCTACTCTATTTTAGTCATTGTTTGGAATTATCTCATGAGTGTGGTTCTGAAAGTTTTATTTTTCTCGAGTGCTTGTGCGAGTGAAATATAATATTTCAGATCACACAATGATTTTTTTCAGTGGCTTCCTAAATGACATTACGCTTTGGCGCATGACCGCACCTTGAACATTGCCTTGAGGGAACGATCAGCAGCCTTTTGTTATTTTCTTGAAACTTGTTTGCAGTCGAATTGGGCTGAATATTGTGCAGTAAAATTAGTGCTGGGAGGTTAACCAAAAATACAACTCGGTTTCGGTTACTTAAAAACACTGACCGACCTAAATGTGAGATAACTGTCAGTCGGGATATGCACGGTTATTTAACTGCACAATCTTGAATGCTGTCACTTCGTGTAATATTTTAAATAAAACGGGTGGAAATCACAGAAAAAATTCAGCCTGGTAGGCCTAATTAATAACTTTTTTGGTCCCATAATATAATTGTATTTACGTATTAAATAAACTTTCTTTCGAATGACAAATGAATGAAATGATAAAAATCATCCCATTCAGTGTGAGATTGAAAGTGCCACCTGGCTTTTGACAAAAATAAACCAAACATTGAATTACCAAAATGACCACACACTTGAATGCAATATCTAGGCATCTGCTGGCCACTGTCAGTCATTTTTATGTTTCTGTTTGAATGGAATTGAAAAAAACAGTTGTACACTATACATGCACCATTAACATTTTTAAGACTGCAGGCCACGGCGATTCAGGGCTTTCAGTATCAATACACGAAACCCAACACAATATTCATTAATTTTCATGACCTTCAACACCAACGGTAAAACACTATCTATAAAATGATCAATTTATCAAATGCAGTTTCCTTTGCTGAACTGGAACTTACAACTTGCTCTGCACTTATACTGTCCGATATATTTATTTCTACATGTATTTTTTAAAAATTTAATCTCAAAATAGGTTTCAAATTCACAGTTGAAGTCCGATGAAAATTAGGGTCACACTGACCAGGGGGGGGGGGGGGGGGGGGGGGGGGGGGAGAGGTGGGGGGGGGGGGGGGGGGCTGAGGGTGTCACATGCCTCAAACAATATTTCAGTCATCCTCCCCAGGTGATGTGGCCTAATTATTGATGCCTTCCACAACTTATATATTCTGGACACAAACAGACTCAGCGTCAAGGAAATTGCATTTATTGTCTCAAATTTCAAATTTTTTTCCAGCGAGAAGGGTATCCCCCTGTTGTGCTCACCCCCATCTCACCGCTACATGGATCAGATGATGCTGCGCATCCTATTCTCTATAGGAGGTAGCCGCCACGTTCAGATCGCAGAACACTCCTCCCCACTCCAGATATTACTCTTGCCCTCCCACCCCTAACTTTGATATCCTGGCTAAGCGCCTGGTAGTTGGAAATAAAATGACAATTGACCATACTCCATGTTTTTGCATAGGGGCCCGTAACACGCTTTCCTGGATATCCCCCCCGCCCCCCCTTTCATACGCCGCCCCTACATGCTATAAAATACAGAAATGGTAGCATAAAATTTGTAAATTCTTTGGAAAAATCAAATGGAGTCATACCGATGCACGAACATGACAATAAGTGAGAAATTGTTAATTGTTTTAATCCATTTTGGTACAAATTCTATGCTATCCCTTTCTGTGAGTTATAGAATGCAGGGGCAGCGTATAGAGGGAGGGAGCAGGAAATATCCTGCAGAGCACATTATGGGTCCTGTGTAAGAAACATCCTTAACCAGGAATGCAAGGCTGAACACAATGAAATGATAAATAATCAGGTTTACAATTGTTAAGTTTGGCCTCACGTCGCCTGGATTAAAATTAAATTGACCATGTCACCTCCCGGGCTTCATTATATGAACTGAGGTAATGTGGTCAATTTATTTTTTAATCCGTTCTCACAGATTAGTAATCCATTCGCACAGATTATTAAACCGTTCACATGGATTAGTAATCCATTCGCACGGATTAGTAATCTGTGGGCATGGATTATCAACCATGTGGACGGATCAGTAATCTGTATGCACGGATTAGTGAACCCTTCGCAAGGATTAGTAATCCATTCGCATGGATTAGTAATCCGTGCACACGGATTACAAAAAAATAATGACCATGTCACCTCTCGGTCTCCATAGGTTTATAGTGTTTATACTTGAATATTTTTCTCTAAAAAAAAACGAAACCAAAACTATGTAAAGTGTCACGTAGCATATAAAAAAATGAAAAAACGTGAGTGAAAAATAATACTTTCAGGTTCCCATGAATGAAATAATTCCCGATATTCACTAAAACAGCGTAGATATCCTCTATTTATGATCCCCCTTAGTTATGATACTTTAGTATTTTGGGTTGTTAGTTGTTTTTTTTTTTTTTTTGCTCATTTGCCATATTGTTTGTCTCCATGACAAGCACAGTATGCATTTTGCTGTTGGTCAGGACACCTAATCCTGATTATCCACATGGAATCACAGTGGTACGTTGTACTAAAGCAAACAGCTCATCTATGATACACATGTCTGTAACAATATCTAACCCTGTTAGTGCCAGGTTAGTAAGTTAGAGAGCCAGACAATTACTCACTGCCCTTGATGGTTCTATCCAGCTTTGTCAGCCATAAAATTTGATATGACCCTGGCTATTGAAATTGCTATTAAACTCTGATTAGAGTGTGTGTTGGGTCATTGATTTGAGCATTGTCTTGAGGTTGATTGGTAATAAATAGGTTCAATCTAGACACGCATCGTCCATGTTATGTCCTTGAGCAAGACACTTAACTCTTTTGCTGCCATCCGCGACTAAAGTCGAATTTCCAAATCGCTGCAGATCACAACTGAAGTCGAAATTTGAAACCAGATAGCTGTACAACTGTTCTAGGGGAAGTTACTCTGTTATTTTTTGTGAGTTATGATATCCTGGTTTTCTCTTTATGTTCAGTGTCAAAGGTCAGGTACAATTTCACGCTACAACTGCCCACGAGTAATACAGGTTGGATCAAAAACGTATGTCAGCTTGTTTTGGCATGCCGTTCAGACAAAACGTCTGCAAGAAATTCTACATGGAAACGTTTCAAGACAAGTGAGGTTATAGAGCATATTTTTAACCCTTTACCCAACGTAACGGCCAAAACCGGCCAGTGCTATTCTAAAAAATCACCAATTAATTTTCATTATTTTTTCATTTTTTGTCTCAAAAACATAGGTTATGACCCCTTGTTGGAACGAGCTCTTTGAGCTCGTTCCAACGAGGGATCATAACCAATGTTTTTGAGACAAAAAATGAAAATAATTAGTTATTCAAGAATTTTGTTTTGCAAGTGTCGTCTCTTTTTCATGTTAGTTAAAGGGTTAAATGTCTCAATGTTGAGAGCTATGATCGTGGCCTCAGTGAATAGTGTGAAGAAGCACGATCGTGGCTTCCGTAAATAGTGTGTAGAGCCATGTGTTTGTTATGTCGTTATTTCTGATTGGCAAATTTTGTGGGTGTTGTCTCAGATTGCATCATCGATTGGTTGTATGGCTTAATGTGTTTTATAACGAATTTTCTCTTTGGTTAAAACTAGAGCTGTTCCGATATATCGGATGGCATATCGGACCCTACCGATATCACAAATATCGGTTTGATATCGCTATCGGCAGATGGACGATGATTTTCCAACCCGATATTTTTTTTTCTGACACTAATGGCGTCAAATATCTATTTCAAACATTTTTAGTCACAATTATAATTTTTACCCGTTCCCAAAGTCCAGAAAAAGTCCATAGCAAATGCACACTATTTAACATTTATCTTCGAAATTGAATGCGTTCATTTTTCGTTTTTCACGTGGGAAGTCAGGCATGAAACGGTGCTGTTAAAGTATACACTATTACAGTAGGTGTTTCTAAACTATATTTAGGAAAATAAGGGCTGATTGTGCAAATGCAAATGCGACTGCGCGTGCGTTTTTTCTAAGCAGCTCGCTTTTGAATCGTCACAATCACAATCAGTTAAGATCTTCCCATTAAGTGGTTAGCCAACATATAAAGAATGCAACATTTTTAGACAACATGAGACATTTGACACCCCAATATAATTTCAGTCGGGAAAATTCGCACGAAATGTTGCTTATGATGACATGACTTTAATAATGCCTTGCCTTTCACATAATAATAAGCTAATCACGGTCACCACCTCACCCACTCAACCACTGACTGTAACCGAAAGAATAGCATTTAGCTCCCCCACACCACGTACAGGAGGTATATTATAATACTCTGTTGTCGTAATATAATTTCCGATGTTATATGCCCCGTGGGATGAATAGCACTGAAAATTATATAATTACGGTATAAGATGCAACTACTTACCGAAAAATCACTTTCACACCTTACTAACAGGAGCTATACTTTTTGTCGACTTGTCGTAATATAATTTCCAATTTGGGTGGGATATATTGCAGTGAATATTATATAATGCCATAAAGTACAACTACTTACGCACACGGCAGAGCGACAACTGTTTATTTATTAGGGTTTAAGGACACTTCAACAGCCAGGTTCATATAGTGTCATCGACAGTTTTACGAGTGGAGTAAGCCGGAATACCCGGAAAAAAACACCGAGCGACAATGAGCAGCTGTCAACTCTTCAGCGTCATTACTCTGAATTCCTGCACTTTGGCACAAGCAGGGTTAGCTTGGTTGAAGACACATGTGCTATCAAAGTGGTTAGCCTACATAAAAAGAATGCAGCATTTTTAGAAAATGACATATGCCCCCCTCCAATAAATTTTCAGTTGGGAAAATTTGTGCGAAATGTCGCTTACGACAAGACAGTTCGAAATTAATAATGCCTTGGGTGCATTTCACACAATAATCTACTTACCACCTCCACCACTTAAACCACTAACTGTAACCGAAAAAATAATTTTCAGCTCCCCCATACCACTAACAGGAAGTATATAAAACTCTGTTGTCATGATATAATTTCTGATGTTATATGCCCTGTGGGATATATAGCACTGAAAATTATATACATGTATATTACGATTATATTACGATATAATGTGCTACTTCTTACCGAAAAATTACTTCCTGCCAGACTAACAGGAGTTACACCCTTTTGCCGTAATATAATTTCCAATGCTATGTACTCTGCGCCGGGAACGGGGTTGGGGGTATATTGCACTGAATATTATATTGTGGCATAAGGTACAGTTACTTACG
Source organism: Pictodentalium vernedei (assembly GCA_031216915.1). Lineage (NCBI taxonomy): Eukaryota > Metazoa > Mollusca > Scaphopoda > Dentaliida > Dentaliidae > Pictodentalium > Pictodentalium vernedei. Next base: position 156,795,664 of record CM062294.1, read on the forward strand.
TACACATCAGAAGACAAAATTAGGGTTTAACAGGTAGAGTGCTGAATTATTTTTGGCAATCAAAATTTGTTCACATGTCTTTGCCTTGCTACAATTTATGGGAGAGTGCCAGAGGGCACTCTCCCATAAATTGTAACAAGGCAAATCCTAACTGACTAAATAATATCACTTCAAAGATAATATGAAGCATATCCATTGAATTTGAAGCCTTTATGTGGCAGTACCTGCACTTGAGAATGAAGCCCAAATATGGGCTTCCAGCACTCTACCAGTTAACGAAACTTCAACAGCAAGGGTCATATAATGTTGTCGACAATTTTACGAGTGGAGGAAGCCGGAGTACCCGGAAAGAATCGCCGAGCAACGACAAGCGGCTATCAGCTTTTCAACATCATCACTATGAACTTCTGCACCTCGGCACAAGCAAGGTTAGCTTGGTTAAAGACACGTGCGCCACCGAATTGGGTAGCCTACACACATAGAACGCAGTATTTTAGACAACATGAGACATGTGCCCTCCCCTCACCCCAATCAAATTTCTGTCGAGAAAATTAGTGTGAAATATCGCTTACGATGATTCGGAATTAATAATGCCTTGGTGGCATTTCACACAATAAGCTACTTAGCCTCCACCACCACCACTCGACCATTAACCGTAACCAAAAGAATTACTCTTAGCTCCCCACACCACTAACAGGAGGAATATAATAACACGTTGTCGTAATACAATTTCCAATGTTATATGCCCCGAGGGATATATGGGCGATTTTCTCACTAATTGCAAAATAACGATAAAGACAAAAAACACATCACTGATGACTAATCAGAGGGTTAAAAATTGTTGAAATGTGAAGAGCTGAATTAACTTTATCATATTGTGCACCAGCAATGCTTATTTTTGAACGAAAAGAGAGAAATGAATCTTCAAAATTTTTCGTGATTGTCTTCACCGTTATATAAAAATTCCCTAAATAACGGAAAAGACATAATGGTGAAGACTCATTAACGGCAAAGACATAATGGTAAAGACTGCAATTTTGCTATTAACGGTGAAGACATATTTACAAAAAAAACATTGTTTCAAAGGCTACAAACATAAATTAGAGCTTAATTGATAATTGTGCTGCCCCGTTTCTTCTACCACATATCTACACCTAGTCTTTGTAAGACTGTAACCTGGGGCCCTCCTGGCCCTCACAGTCTTTGAGCAATCCGGTCAAATTTCATCTGACTAAAACTGAAAGAAACTGGCCGCATTTGGGTCGACTCAGTTCACGCTTCATATCGAAGACAAAAATCACATAATCAACATTCTACTTGTCGTACTCAGCCCAAATATAATTTATTTACGTGTCTGCATCATTATTTAACGCAAACACAGCATCAGATTCAAGAAATGTTGAAAAATATCCGACTTCACCATGTTAAAAAACATCGATTTCAAAGATAAACAAATTGTACTACACATGCGCACAGTATCTGTGCGCATGCGTAGTACAATTTGTTTATCTTTGAAACATGATGTTTTTAACGTGGCGAAGTCGGATATTTTTCAACATTTCTAGAATTTGATGCAGTGTTTGCGTTAAATAATGATGCAAACACGTAAATAAATTATATTTGGGCTGAGTACGAAAAGTAGAATGTTGATTATGTGATTTTTGTCTTCAATATGAAGCGTGAACTGAGTCGACCCAAATTCGGCCAGTTTCTTTCAGTTTTAGTCAAATGAAATTTGACCGGGTTGCTCAAAGACTGTGAGGGCCAGGAGGGCCCCGGGTCACAGTCTTACAAAGACTAATCTACACCCTGATTATAATGGTAAGGATCTGATTTTGACAACCAGAAGAATATTCAACTGGATGATTACCAACTAATCACTGGTTTAGACACACAAAGATGTTAAGGATCAAAAACTGTTTTGTTGTTTTAAACTTTAATGAATTCTCAATCAAAAAATCCAATCCAATTATCAAACTACATTGTAAGTGATCAGCATACAAACATTAAATAATGAATCAAGGAAAGTGAATCTATGCAGGTACATTTGCACACATAAACTATTGGCCCTTACCTTTTTAGAAACTGGTTCAAATTTTAACCATTTGCAAGTAAAAGTGTAGTCTTCTGAATTAGAGCTGGGTGCTATACCAAATTGGAAAAAAAACTTAAGTCATTGATATCTAATAACAGACGCATGTCAGTGTCAATATCAAAACTTACTGGAATTACTCCACAGCATGGTAAATTACAGGATCACTTTGCACACTGAATTATCTGCATTTATAAGATAATTATATATAGCACAGCTGATTTACCTGAAATCACAATTTCATAAGGTAGTGATTTGGGGCCCTGAGATTCTACGCTGATTTGATGCGTGATTTTTACAGGCTGTAGAATCATGATTCACCTATTTTCGGTTCGATTTGAGCAAATGCTTGCCATGTGACAATATCTAGACCGAAGTTGGACTCAAAGTCATTAACCCTTTATCCAATGCAGTCGGCAGACGACACTTGCAAAATAAATTCTTGAATAACTAAAACATCAATTTTTTTCTCAAGAACATAGCTTATGACCTCTTATTGGAACGAGCTCGGCAAGCTTGTTCCAGTAAGGGGTCAAAAGCTATGTTTTTGAGACAAAAATTGAAAGCATTATTAAATTTGAAAGGTGATTTTTGTGCATGTATATAGTGCTGACTGGCTTTGGCCATTGCATTGGGTAAAGGGTTAATATAATGTGCAGGTTTTTACATCCTTTCCAACGGATGTACCAGAGCAAAAAGAATTATATAACTGAACTTTGAGAACAGGTTTGACTGATGACATCGATTTTAAACAAAAGTTTCAGCTCACTTGCGGGCTTAATCTGGGGCAACCCCATACATATTATCAAAAATATATATATACAGATCTGTTCTGTTAAATTATACATTAAAGCTTGCTTGGTCCCACATATGCATTAATGTCCGAAATCCTGGTTTGAAAATGTAAAATGCCATGAAACATCCAAATACTCCTGAACTACAGTTGAATGAGATTGTGTGAAACGTTTTTGTTGTGCTTACACAATTGATGAGTAACCACCTCCAAGCAGACATAATATAAGTGGGCCAGTGGAAGGACATGCATATGTTTATCATGTTATCAGGTAAAATCACATCTAATCAACTCAGTGACCAGTCCACTATACATGTAGGAGATACATATATGATGTACATTTACATCATGTATGTATCTCCTACATGTATTGTGGACTGGCCACTGTGTTGATTAGATGTATAAATTTGCCAATTTCATTGATAAACGACCATTCAAATCTGAGTTTGAAACGTGCAGACCTTTGTGGGAAATAATCAAAACTTTTGGGATTGTAAGAAACACAAACAATGTGATTTGATCCACAAGCCTGAATCAAAGGTAACGAATCAAATATAATTGATGCGATTAATCAAAGCGCCCCAGTGTGATTTTCATGTAGGTAGGCTCTCATAATTGCATCAAAATGGAAACTCTTAAATGGTAGGGTACATGTATTTCTTTTATTTTTTTTTCAAAGCTCCGTAACAAATACTGCAAATACTGCAGAGATAACCAGTTTGAAGTGGGGATGCGACTGTGAACAGAACCTATTTTATGTGGGGTTGTTATCCTGTTTTGACATGGCTCTCAACATGGTCGCAACAGTTAATTATGAAATAGGTAATGTGAGGACATCATTGAGGCATCCATTTAAAATGTGCCTTGATAATGTAGTTAGACTATCACTTAATCTTGATTTTCATATAAAAACTCAATACTCCTCAGGACATTATTCATGGATAAAATAAGGTACTGTGAAATCCAGCCGTTTATCTCGTGTTTCGAAAAGAAGTGTGGTCTGCAATATAAGTGCTAGGTGGAAAAAATGGCCATAATTAATAAAAGTGCAGACTGGAATATATATATAAGTCTCAGATAGGAAATCCCATTCAGGTGCATGCAACATATACGGTAAAAGTCAAAATAAGTTGTTAGATAACCACTATAGGCTATACATGTGTCCTGCTTTTTCTTAAATTGATACACCTGTTTCAGGTATTATTTTTTTGGAAAGCCCACACCGAACCTGGTGCTACCAATGAAGGAAAAGTGGAACACATGTTTAAAAAGTCAACATAATGGTGATCCTGCAACTCATTTTGACTTGTACTGTAGTTAGATTCCCTACCATGTAAGCCAAAATAAACATTCCCATACAGTTGATTATATTGGTAAATGCATGCAATAATTTATTTGTTGCTGTCAAAATGCCATGATTTTTTCCTCAGATGTGTGTCTACTTTGTCAGAAATTAAATAAAAGTTCAAACTGGATAAGCATCATGCAGGGTGGAAAATGTTTGGGAAAATTCTAAACAAGTATGTATGTTTATTCGGGATTTGGTCATAGCATTTATTCCATTATATCGTTTCTGACATAGCTCATAGGTCCGTGGAAAACAAGATATGATAAATTTAATTCAGGCTGTATTGGATATACGGAGGACAAATAGGTTGAGAAATAAAGGGAATTTGGACATTGTAACAGTATTTTTTTGACGTACATGTGGTACAATATTTTTATACATGTACAATTTACAAGAGTTAAGTTTACCCTACAACCAATATGCAATTAACAGGTCAAATTTTGTTTTGATGGTTTGGTAAATAGTTTTGTGTTTAAATATTACATTCAATTAACCCTTTATCTAATGCAAATAGAAGGCAACACTTGCAAAAAAAATAATCTCAAAATAACTCATTTTTTGTCTCAAAAACACACATGTAGGTTAATTTTGTGACACCTCATTGGAACAAGCTCGTTGTTCCAATGAGGTGTCACAACCACCTATATTTTTTAGACAAAAAATGAAAAATATAATAAAATTTTCATGGCGATTTTTGTGAACAGCACTGGCTAGTTTTTACCGTTACATTGGGTAAAGGGTTATTAACAGAGTAGTTATTCGCTTGTTCTGCATCTACATGTATTTTCCAACAAAGCTTTGCATGCATTTGTTTATCTCATTTTTCTGGCTTTCAGTAAGGGTGAAGGGTGGTGGGCCAACAAATGAAAGCTGTTTAAGGACAAATGCTTGCATTACTTGGCATATGTCTGGCCTTCGTGGCCAAACATAAGTATCTTGCAAGATATTTTTCTCCATAAACTTCATTTCACACACTGATCCATCACTGTCTCCACTAACAGAAACAGAGAGGCACATGCCAATATAAAATGTTGGCTTCCTTTTCACTGTGAAATACACAGCATAAAACTTGCCAACACTGACACCAACATTCTCAGCTGAATCAGAAACCGACATATTTGGATTTACTAAAACATGGATATTTTCTTCAATTTCAGTCTGTTGGAGTGAAACAGTTGATAACTTGAGTGACCTCCATGTTACCCAGTACGTGTATTCCTTTCGCTGTTCCACATTTAGCATGGTCAAGCTGTCTTCCATATAGTCACTTTGTTCGACTAGTCGTTTTTCAAATTTGTCAATTTGCTCCCTCGTAAGAAGTTTCTCAAAGCCCTCCAGTGGGGTTAGACAATCCTCATTATCAGAAATGGCATCAGTATCGGTCACAATTTGTGCTTGTTTTGGTGAAAAACACCTACACATTGAGTTGGTGTTGCTGCAAAAGCAAGAGAGATTTCGGTGTTCAATCATTCCGCGACATCCTAACACCCATGCCTGGTGCATGGACATGGTTCCCTTCACTGTTTTCAAAGTGCCACAACTTTCAACAGTTCTACAAACCTCATTAATTTCATTTGATCTAATTTCATACATGC